>JAPDVR010000020.1:14745014-15427514 GCA_026230005.1 Gila orcuttii
TCAGAATTTTTTTGCAATTGCGAGAAAAAAGTCAGAATTGTGAGAGAAAAATTATATTTTACATGGCAGAAACAAGCTTCCCCACCATTGAGCGCTTCACTGTAACATAGATGTTTGCATTTCTGGTGGACAAATGGAAATACATTTTTGTGGCAATTCACATTATGTCAAAAATGCATCAGATTGAGCTTAACCTAAAAATAACCCAGAATATTCCTTTAAATATTTATAAACTGAAATGTTTAATCATTTTATAGTTTGAGAAACACTTACTGACAGTCAACACACTAAACTCAAAATAAGATTGATGTTTAGATTTACCCATATTTCTCTTTTATCTCTCGTTTTTCAGCTTGTCTGCCTGTTCCTGACATCAGTAGAAACTGTTCATCATCATCATCATCATCATCATCATCAAATTGTTCATTGGTGTGTTCATCAGTGTTGAATGTGAGTGATGCGACTCTCTCCTGGTACACAGGAATCAGTGTATTGTCCAGCATCAGTGTGTGTGATCTCAGCATCAGTCTCTCTCTACCTCTGGAGGTGGAATATCAGGATAAAAACACCTACAGCTGTGTGCTGAACAATACCATCAGCAACCAGACCACACATCTGGACATCAACACACTCTGTCACACATGTGCAGGTACCACAGCACTGATGATATACTGTATGTGTGTATTTACTGAGCTGATCTCTGTCTTCTGTTGTAGATCAGACTGTAAGTGAATGACTGTAACTGTTGTAGATCAGTTGTAGATGATGCATTCACTTACACTAAAGTCTCTCTTTAGACATTACAACACAGTCTCCTTCAGTTCCTCCAGTCTCAGTGTCTCTGATAGTGTTGATCTCTGCTGTTGCTGCTGGATCTCTGATGGTTGTAGTTGCAGTCATTGGGATCTTCTGCATCTGCAAGAAAAAGATAGGTAATGAGATCAAACAATTAATGCATATGTTGAAATATTTATCTTTTATAAGGCCAATTTCAATAGATTGAAAACTATGTTGTTGTTTTTTTAACAGCATTGTGTAAACCAAGAAGACGGAAAAAGGTAAAAGCATTCATGACTTTGTTGCAAGAAATTGTTTGTTTGTCTTTTTGTATTTAATAGGCTATGTATCAGACGGTGAGTGAACAGATGTATTGCATTTTTCCCCAATAACAATACAATGTTATTATATTCAATGATTAGTTCATCCAAACAAACAAACAAAAAAGCCTTACATTTACTCACCGCACTGTTATGAGTTTCTTTTAGGCAGTGAGTTAGGCAGTAGTCTATGTCAGCCTGCAGTCATTCACTTTCATTGCTTATTTTTAAATTGAACTATAAATGCCAGTCTCTGCCTACCACCGTCTTTTGTGTTTCCCGGAAGAAAGTTTCTCTTCATTGGGTTGTTGGGTTGCCACCTTCAATACAAAAAAATAAGGGACGCCTGCCGCAGCGCAGGCCAAAGACCTCGGGGCCACAATGACCACAGGCCCGACGGTATGCCAATGGTGGTATATCATAACTCAAAACATATTTTCAAGAAAGTAATAAGATCAGTACCAATGGACACTATAATAAGCTATCTGCTATTGAAATCAGTGTGAATAGATGCAATCACTCTCTATCACAAACAACGTTTACAAAGTGTGACAATGAGACCACAAAAAAACTGCCTTTCGTCGAAGATGTATGTGAGATGTTAACCATACTTTATTAACTTTAATTTTATGAAATTAACAGATCCATAACTTATTCACTATAAATTAAACAAATGCATTGATACTCAAACAAATACTAAATTTGATTGGAAAAAAAATATATATAGTGCAGGAGACTTTAGCAAAGGATGTTGAACATCAAAACATCAGTAGACCAGTAGTACTGTGCAGTATTGGACTATGTTAGGCCAACTTTTTTCTTCTTGTCACTCTGTACAGCACTGAGTAGCTGTTTGTCCTTTAAACATATAACACCATCCAAACAGTGATACTACACATAAATAACCTATAATCTACAAACATTTCTAAATTTAATTATTACACTATTTTTATTATTGGTAAGAAAATCTATTTATGTATTTTATTTATGTATTCAGACCTATTGTTAATTCTATAATATTAAAGGATGAAATTCTCTAGATTTGTTAAGCATAAGTTATTTTCTTCACACATGCACATTTTTATTATTAAATATGTATTAAACATATCTTATTTCTTATTTAAAAAATGCATGTGTCTGACTGTGTACCTTAACCGTAATAAACAAATCGTACCATAATGTATGGATATAATTCATTTACATTGTAACATTATTTCTTAACAAAGGGCATAGGCAGCATATAAAAATGTAATCAATCAGAACATTATTGAGCTGATTAAAAAAACTGTCATTACACTATCTGCTTCGGGAGATGCTTGAGGTATGAAGAACTGTGAGACGGTGCTTTGATTTCTCTGAGCTCTAGCATTGCTATCAACTCTCTGCCAAAAGACCCGCCCTCCTCTGACTCTGATTGGCCCTGAACCTGATAGTATTAAACAAACCAATCAAACCAACAATGGCAGCGAGTATTACCCAATCAAGGGTAGAATAGGACGAGTCTTCACAGAATGTGGGTGGAATGATTTGCATGGGATGATGCGTTTAAGACAACTCGGAAATACGGGACAAACCGCGTCCCGTATTGATTCAAAACGGGACGCGCTGTTTCTTTCACAAATACGGGACGATTCCGTATTTTAAGGGACGGGTGGTGTAGAGTGTCAAGCAATACACACACAGCTCGTGTAAGTGCAAACACTAGACTCCTTTATTGATGTGTTACCACTTCCTTTAACAGGGGTCGCCACCGTGACGTTATATCAATACAGATATTTTAAAGTGATAGTGCCACAACTCTACATCCCCTTTCTTCAAGATAGCATGTAAATCAACTTAACACAACCCACACAACAAAACTGGAATACAACATGTACTGAATTTATCTTATTATCAGGCCACCTACTACAGAACAAAAGGTGACACAAAACATACAAAGTATGGTGAAGTATGAGCAAACACAGTTGGTTTAGTTTTTTAGCCCACTTGATCAAAACCACGTTCAGTGTGCACTCTGACTGTTTGCCCTGGTCTTAGTGCAGAGAGGCGGTGTACACTGCGGTCATTATACACTTTCCCCCTTATTCTGTGTTTGGAGATGGTAGCAGCCACATTGACTTGGATAGCAGGCCTGAGCATGTCTGTGCTTGTGAAAAGTCTGCAAAGTTCCTTCCAGTGAATTGGGTCCCATTATCAGTCATGAGGGTGTGGGGCACACCATGTGTTGCAAAGTGTCGCTTCAGGTTCGCAATGACCGTGTTGCTGGTCATGTTGGGGAGGTAATCCAGCTCGAACCACCCTGAGTAGGATTCCACCAGGACTAGATGCATTTTGGCACGCCACTCAAATATATCAGCTGCAGTAAATGACCATGGTAATTCAGGGACGTCATGGAGTTGCATTGGTTCCTTTGTGTGATATGCTGTCAAGGCATTGCATGCAGCACAACGAGACACCTCTTGTTCGATATCTGTGTACATTGAGGTCCAGTACATAGTCTCTCGAGCTCTACGTTTGGTGGCTTCAATCCCGGGATGGCCCTGGTGTAGCTGGCCCACATAAAACGTTTGAAGTGCTGCAGGTATTATTAACCTCTGCCCACGCAGGAGCAGTCCATCCTCTAACGTCAACTCTTCCTTCATGGAGAAGAACGGACGCAACTGTTGCGGCAGCTCCTTGGAGGTGTTGGGCCAGCCATGCATGAGGACTTCAGATAGCTGTTGACAGGTGACGTCACTCTTTACTGCATACAGTAATTCATCCGTACGACGTGAGGAGAGCACCTGGACAGCCATCACTTCTAGTAAGTCATCAGTAAGTGGGGGCTCAGACTCAGGTAAGTGTGTACGCGACAACGCGTCTGCAACAAACAGTTCCTTGCCACGCTTATACATTACATCCAAGTCGTAACGTTGCAATTTAAGTATCATACCCTGTAGGCGTGATGATGCGGTGTGCAGTGGTTTCCTCAGGATAGTTATAAGGGGCTGATGATCCGTTTCAGCAATGACGGGGCGGCCACAGATGAAATCATGAATTTTTTTAGCTGCAAACACCAGTGCCAACATTTCTTTTTCAATCTGAGCATATCTGGACTCAGTCGGTGTAAGGGCACGTGATGCGAATGCCACCGGCCTCCCGTCTTGGAGGCACACCGCCCCCAGACGGTGTTGGGAGGCATCTGCTGATATAACCACTGGCTTTGATGTATCAAAAAATTGCAGCACAGGGGGATTAGTCAGTGACTGCTTCAGTTTGCTGAAAGACGCATCATGGCTTTCATGCCAGTGCCACTCCACGTCGTGGTGTAGCAGTTGTCTCAGGGGACCAGTCATGTCACTGTACTGGGAAATGAATTTGGACAGATAGTTTGTCATGCCCAGAAACTGCTGTAGGGCCTGTTTGTCCTGTGGCCTCTCCATCTCGCAGACGGCTTTGATCTTTTCCTGATCTGGCTTAACACCATCAGCGGTTAACAGGTGTCCCACATAGTGTACACAGTTGACTCTGAATTTGCACTTGTCAGTGTTACAGTGCCATCAGTTTTAATTGACTCACCTCCATAAGCCACTAGATTGACCTTTTCATTTGGGTCCACATGCACTGTGTGGTCAACCACATGCAGCAGTTTTCTGGGCAGCACATTACATTTGGCACCAGTGTCCACTTTTACCTTCAGTTGTCCCTTTCCGTTCTTCATTGAGAGCGTGGCGAAGATTTCCCCCTTCTGTGCGGGTGTGAGTATTGTATTACAGTAGAAAGTATCAACCATATGATTGTCTGGTTCAGTGGTCAATTCATTCACTCTACCCATTTCTCTTCTTCTGTATGGAGTGAGGGCTTTGGGGCGAACTGTGGCCTGCATTGGTGCAGAACGACAACACCTAGCAAAGTGATTAAGTTTTCCACAATTATTGCATGTCTTATTGAGAGCAAAACATTTGCTGCGGTCAGGTGAGTGTTGGCCATTACAATTGTCACAGCGAGCCTTCTGAATTGAGCAGACTTCAGCTTCCTTATGAAGTTCCTTAGAGCTTTTCTCTGACTGTTCATGGAGCATGCTAATTCTAACTTCCAGTGCAAGGGTGAGATTCTTTTCACGCAATAGCTGTTTGCGGAGGATGTCGCTCTGTATCCCACAGACGATGCGATCCCTGATCAATTCCTCACGGAGCGCGCCAAAATCGCATTTTTTCGCCAGTATTTTTAAAGTGGAAACATACGCCTGAATAGACTCACCGGTTCCTTGACTAGTGGTGTTAAAAACATGCCTGTCCATAATGACGTTTTTCGCTGGCACACATAATTCAGCAAACTTTACCAGTAGAGTCTCTGGTTCTTCGTGACTTTCCCCCTCTCCATAAACAAAGGAGTCCGACTTTTCAACAGCCTCCGGGCGGCTAGGTTCAGTAGCGTGTAGGCTTGAACTTTCTTAGATTTATCCGACAGTCCTGCATTGCAGTAGATAGTCCATTCTTTCTCAAATTTCCGCCAGTTGTCAGCAACATTGACGTCAAAAACTAATAGATCTATACGACGCAGTCCTTGAGCCATTATCAGCCACTTCTGACACCATGTAGAGTGTCAAGCAATACACACACAGCTCGTGTAAGTGCAAACACTAGACTCCTTTATTGATGTGTTACCACTTCCTTTAACAGGGGTCGCCACCGTGACGTTGACATCAATACAGATATTTTAAATGATAGTGATAGTGCCACAACTCTACAGGTGGCAACCCTATTGGGTTCTATCCTAACGGTAGACTTTTGTGTGTGTCGTGGTCGTGGAGACTTGATGAGGAAGAGCTGCCGCTCCTTATTTAATTGTGCTGTTTTATGTGCCATTTGGAAATATGCTTAAACATGTACGCAGGAACAACGGTATGGAAATAAAATAACGACAATTGTTTTTGAAAAAAAAAATCACCTTATAAAAAACATTACCATACTGGGGTGAGTTGACATTTTACCTTGGGTTACGATTCAACCCTGGTTTTAACTGATGTTTGTGTGACTCCATGTGAACGATTGGCACAGATTTGTCATTCCGAAAAAAATCATTACAATTAAACGTTCTTCATACATTATTTTGGTATTGTTATTTTGTTACTTGAAAGGGAAAAGTAGGCTACCATAAAATTAATAATATAAAAAAAAACACCAAAAAGTCATCCTTCTGGGCAGTGGCGGATTAAGGTGGTCATGGGCCCCTAGGCTACTTTTTGTGTGGCCCCCTCCTAAGCATGCTTTACCAGAAAATAAATTGAAAGAAAAAAAGAAAAAAAAGAAAAAGAGGCGTGATGCCTCAAGTGCAACAATCAGGTCTACAGCCCAAACATATTCAGACATTAGACTACTTTAAACAGCAATACCACAGAAAAAAAACATTCAAAATACACCTGCAAGCTGGTAACATATTTCACCTTTATGCACCTTTTAGCAATAATCAGCAGAACAATCATACATATTCCTACCTTCAGAAGTTGTTCTTCCTTGTTTTTCTAACAGAGAAGTCCTTAATGAGGCTGGTAAAATCCAATTTGTGCAGAATGTCACTTTCGATTGACATCAAAGACAGGTGATTCAGTCTGTTTTGGCCCATAGTAGATCTCAGTCTATTTTTAACTAGTCCCAGATTTGTAAAAGAGCGCTCCCCACTGGCATTGGTTACAGGCAAACTCATAAACAGTCGGAGTGCTATATCAACGTTTGGAAACACTGATAGTATTTTCCGTCCTCTTATAAGTTGCAGAAGTGACCTTGCTGAGGTGTCTTCGTTTTCTTTAATAAATTCTCTGAATTGTACAATTTCGGCCACAAAATCGTCCTCCAGATCACCTGCATATTTCTTCTGGAGATTAGCTGCTCCTGTACGAAGTTCTTGTACGGAGATAGATGGAATATTGTTCAAAAATCCAAATGTCTGCTGAATATCTTTGTAGGAGAGATACCTCCGATCCAGTTCTGCGACAAGTCGATCTATGACAGCAATAAAAACAGTGGCTTTGAACTTGTCTCGGCCTGATTGCTCAAACTCCGGTTGATTAGATTCATCTGCTTGTTTTTTCCTTTTTCTGTGCCTCTGTGTGTCCGCTTTGTAGTGTTGGGACAAAGTTGGAGACATGTTTTTTGCTTCAAAAAGTGGGGTGGGGTGACAGGACAACGCAAGCACACAGCCCAAACAAATGGCCATGTGCTTACACATAAAAACATGAGTCTGTCATGATCCTGCTTCAAGACAAGAGAAGATCTGGGACGCGAAGGCAGAATCATGACAGCAGTAAGACTTTGGTTTGAGTCATCACCTAACTTTTGCAGTGACTCTTGAATTCTGGCGTAATTCTGATGCACTGCTTTTGTTGCTTGCGCGTGTGCTGACCATCTAGTGTCTGAAAGACTTTTTAAAGTCTCTATCCTGTGGTTGTCATTAGGCTCTAAACCTGCTTTAATTGTCTGCCAACGGGATGTGTATTTGGAGGAAAAATTAAAAAGTCTCTGTACAAAGTTAAAAAATTCCTCCATCTCAAGGCAGCAGTTAAAACTGTTCAGCCCCACTAAATTGAGTGTGTGCGCGGCGCACGGTACCCACTCAACCAAAGGGTTAATCTGTTTAATGCGCGTTTGCAGGCCACTGTAAATCCCGGACATGTTGGCTGCATTATCGTAACACTGCCCTCTGCAGTTATCGATATCAATGCCCATGTCTTGTAAAACACCAAGAACAGACTGGCAAAGTGACTCTCCTGAATGACTCTCAATTGGCAGAAACTTCACAAAACGCTCTGTAATGCTGCCGTCAGGTGACACATATCGCATTATGAATGTAAGCTGGTCTGTGTGTGTAACATCTGGAGTGGAATCGACACTGATCGAAAAGTACTTTGCCATTTTTATCTGACCTTATTATCTCTGTGAGGACCCGCTCTCCCATCAGTTCAATAAACTCCAAACATGTTGTTGATGAGAGGTATGATGGTGTTCCCCTGCCAGCATTGCCATACTTTTCAATATGCGCTTTCAAAAATGGATCAAACTCGCTGATAACTTCCAGCACACCCATAAAGTTCCCATTATCAGGTTGGCCAAAAATGTCACTGTGTCCCCTGAAAGGTAGTCCTCGCTCTGCCAAGAACTTCACCACCGCAACCACCCTCTTTAAAACCTCAGTCCAATATTCACATTCATTGACAAATAGTTTTTTTAGTTCTGAATTTATACACCCAGCTTCAGCACAGCGCATTACATAAGCGACCATAGCCTTTCTGTGACTTTCTGATCCTTCGTGTTCAGCTAAACGCGTGGTGGCATTTTTCCAGTCACTATAGCCTGCTGTGAGTGCAGAGTTCTGATCACTGCCCCCAAATAATGTACATGCGAAACAAAACACAGTGCCCTTTGTCTTTCTGAGGCGGAGACATCTGCGTCTTTGTTCTGACAAGTTGCAGGTCCTATTTTAGCCCAGTATGTCCTCATATGCTCATCAATTTTATCCCAGCATGCAGGATCTGAGCTATAAGTAGCGGGATCTGTAGACTCTTGTTCCCTCTACGCAGCAACAGGGGAGGGCGTCATGGAGGGATTTGTGGCAGCTGGGATGACACGGCTAATTCCCGGGGTGCACACCGGTGTTTCAGGTTGAAGTGTCAGACCCTCTGTCTCTGACTCCTTATCTGAGTCCAGGTAACCTGGTTGTGAGGCATGGTCGTGGTCTGCTTGAAGTTGGGAAGTGTCTTTGCCATAAGTAACGTAAGAGCTAGCTGCGGCTACAGCTGAGGATGCCGTTGTTTCAACCGCGCCAATGTTAGCCGTTAGATGGCAGTCCTCCTGTGCCTGTGGATCTTTACCTGGTCGACTAGATGAAGATTCGGCAGCCTTGAAATAACCAGTCAATTTTGGGATTTTCTTTAGAAGATCTTGGTCACGGTGTTCTTTCAGCCATTGGGCTTTCCGTTTTTGTGCTCCACTATCGTATTTTCTATCGGACATCTTGCCGCTTTGTAGCACCCCAGTGACGTATCATTTGAAGACCAATTTGAACTTGTGAACGTTAATTGGGCCTGCCGATTGGGTAGATGTGGCCCACATCTACCCAATCAGCCTTATTTTTCAATGTTTTATATGAGCAAATGTAAATTAATAAAAAATATCCTGGCCAATCCGGGGCCCCTTGCACACGTGGGGCCCATAGACTGCAGCCTAGACCAGCCTGTGCATTAATCTGCGTCTGCTTATGGGGTTTGATGGAGTCCATCAATATACCCAACCCGATCTCACGGTAACATTTGTACGAATTTTATACGACCTCACTTGTACGAATTGGTCATGAGATAGCGTCGCAATTCCCTAATCAATGTGACGTTGTGCAAAATGTGCAAAATCAAAACGAGAAATAACAAAATTATCTTGATATTCAAATAAGCTTTTCTCTAATGTTCACACCCCAAGAACTGTTAAAGACTTTAGTTCTAGGAACTCCTTTTGGAGGAACTAATTTAGCTCCTACTTCAGAGTAGGGTCTAAACCAGCGCTATAGACCTTATGTAGCCCCGCCCCTTTTCAGTACTGCACTCATTGTCTTTTGTCTCCCGGTCCGTATTTTCACAGCGATCTTGTGTATTTATGAATGAACGGATTGTCTTCCCGGTCTACTGACATTTGTTAAGACATCTGCTTTAAACATTACAATCCTAATGATAACTTTCGTTAACATTACATTAAGTAAATTCACTTCAAAAGCTAATTACTCCTGGACAGCAATGCCATATAAATATACAGAGCGACCGCAAAAACAGAAGTTCAAAGACAATGGGTGCTTCTCAATATCCCTCCTCGTTTCCTCGCTCCTCCGTCCTCCATCCTATGACCCGGAAACCGATCGAGCTCAGCCATCTTGAAGGACGTCTCAATTCCCTAACTGCACCGCGAGGAGGCGAGGATCAAGGAGTGAGGAGGCTTCCTGAGGAGTTATAAGCGAGGATACACCAAGGGGGTAATCCATCAGCCGGACACTGAAGCCTCCCTGGGGGCCGCCATTGTAGCAGACCATCACCTGCTGTTAGCATTCCATTGACTCCCATTCATTTTGGCGTCATTTTGACAGCGAATAACTTTACATCTGAGGCTTCCAAAGACTTAATTTGTCCATTATCTATTTCTAAAGAAACACGGCAATGTATAAAAGGCTCCATTACTTTGTATCTTACGTTATGGCCCCGTAGTGTAACGGATACTCAGAGACGGAAGCAATAGCAAGTAAATGAGGTTTATTGGGTTACAGCTGTAGGCACAAACACACAACACTGCGGCGATGCAGACACCAGGGACTTCGATGGGCAGATCCAGGTGAGAAGATGGCGGGTGAAAACCAGGTCCGTGAAGTGAGAGGTGAGCAGGATAATCCATGCGGGAACGAACAACGAAGAGACGAAACCAAAGGTCCATCACTTTATCTCTCCTTTTTTCATAAATTATGATGCTGTATTAGTCCATTAATTGAGACTGTAAATATATTTCCTATATAGCAACCTGTAAGCGCTGCTGCAATGTTTTCTCTGTCTGCTTGATTCTGACAGTCTCTCTTTAATGGTAGCGGTTAGTAGTTTACAGTAGCACATACTGTATAAAGACAGTTGATATTTCAGGCTTTGTAAACCATCAGAAACTTTAATTTGTAAATTTGTTTGGTTCCACTTTATTTCGATAGTGCACTTTAGACATTCTACTAACTATAAGTAACTTTGCAACATGTCAACTAACTCTCATTAGAGTATTAGTAGACTGTTAGGTTATGGTTATGTGTTAGGGTTCAGGTTAAGAGAATAAGTTGACTTGTAGTTGCCAAGTTACTTGTAGTCAGTAGAATGTCTTGTTGGGGAGCATCATAATAAAGTGTTAGCAGACATTAAGCAGACACTCTACTAATACTCTAATGACAGTTAGTTGACATGTAGTTGCAAAGCTAGTTAGAATTACTTAAGTGGATTATCGAAATAAAGTGTTGCCATTTGTTTTTTTCATCAGGAGTGTTTAGTAAATCAGTGTCAGTGATGGTCGGAAATTCTGTTACTCTAAACACTGATGTTACTGAAATTACTTGAAAATAAAGATATACAGTGGACATTTGGAAATGAAAACACTCTTTTAGCTAAAATTTTTAAAAAGAAGAAGCAAATCGTCTCTACATATAACAGTACTGATGGGAGATTCAGAGACAGACTGAAGCTTGACGATCAAACTGGATCTCTGATCATCACAAACACCACAACTGAACATACTGGAGTTTATCAACTACTGATAACTAGAGCGGTGAATTCATCAAAAACATTCAATGTTTTTGTCTATGGTGAGTATAAATAATTTCTCCAAATGTTCATATATTCTATTTACATATTCAAATGTTTAATCATTTTAGTTTGAGATAATAGACACATTCAGTAACCATGAACACACTAAACACACACTCAACACAACATTTATTATTCACTACAATTCACAACAATAGACTGATTGTTGTGTTCACATTTCTGTTCATTCTCTGATGTTTTCCAGCTCGTCTGCCTGTTCCTGTCATCATCAGTAACTCTTCACAATGTTCTTCATCATCATCAAATTGTTCATTGCTGTGTTCAGTGTTGAATGTGAGTGATGTGACTCTCTCCTGGTAAGCAGGAATCAGTGTATTGTCCAGCATCAGTGTGTGTGATCTCAGCATCAGTCTCTCTCTACCTCTGGAGGTGGAATATCAGGATAAAAACACCTACAGCTGTGTGCTGAACAATCCCATCAGCAACCAGACCACACATCTGGACATCAACACACTCTGTCACACATGTGCAGGTACCACAGCACTGATGATATATGTGTGTATTTACTGACCTGATCTCTGTCTTCTGTTGTAGATCAGACTGATGCATTCACTCACATTAATGACTGTCTCTCTTTTCCTCTCCTTCAGTTCCTCCAGTCTCAGTGTCTCTGATAGTGTTGATCTCTGCTGGATCTCTGATGATTGTTGCTGGATTTTGGATCTTCTGGATCTGCAGGAAATGTAGAAAAATTAACAAGGAAGGCAAGTGTTACTTAATGCTTTTAAACATTATAATAAACAAAACTTTATACCTTAAAATATACTCTAAATAGTTAGTCAACTGATAGCCCTAAATATAATTTTAAAATAATAGTCATTATTTTGTAGTTAACACCCTTGAGATTGTTTATATGAAAATAAACCAAAATAATATGTGTAGTTAGGGTTTTAAAAAGACAAAAAAAAAAAACATCAAATTGCTCCAAAACATTAAAAATACAGAAGCTTTCTCCACTTTATGAACATAATTGTACATGTGTAAAGATGGAGCTGGTGCTAAAGTTAAAATATGTTATTGATTACTTTTGTTGAACTTGTTGAGCATCAATTTCACCATACAAAGGATGCATTTGCAATTTAGTGCTCTCAGTCAATCCAAAATGTTAATAAACCTCAATCCTGAATATTTAAGGAATTAAAAGTGAGGTTTTGGCTTTCTTAGGAGAATATCTATGTGTGCACAATTATTGGGCATCTCTTAGAGTGCAGAATTATCCAGCAAAATGAAAAATTTCCCATCTCACTTGTTTATTTTCATCTGTTAAAGTGAGAATAAAAAAAAAAACGATTCAATTTACAAATAAACATTTCCGCTTGCCTGAAGTATAAAATCACTGGTTACCCGTAAGCCAATCACATCACCTCCATTAAAAATGTTTCACAAACACTCTTCTTGTTCGGGCTTCAGTTTGCAAATGCCGGGAATATTCTCCACAACAGAGCGAATTGCATCCCGTGTCTCCATATCCGCGTTCGTTTTCAGCACTGGAGGATAATGGGTTATCCTCACGATTGGTAGCTTCACGATTGATTCTTCTCAAATCTTTGGCAGTTCATTTTTCTCAACACGTTTCTTGCGACTCTGTTATTTGTATTTGCTACAAAACGTTTGATGGTTCTGTTACTACGCCCCAATATCTTAGTAATTTCAAGGGTGCTGCATCCCTCTGAAAAACTTTTTTTGCAATTTTTGACTTTTTGGAGTCAGTTAAATCTCTTTTTTGGCCCATTTTGCCTGAGGAAAAGAAGCTGCCTAATAATTATGCACACCTTGATATAGGGTGTTGAGGCCACACTATTTCTCATTACACAAAAACACATCACCTGATATGCAAATCCAATAAGCATTTAAGGCCCCGTTTACACGTACATGGTTATTTTGAAAAACGGAGACATTTCCCTTCGTTTGTGCCCTTCGTTTACACGCAAACGGAGAATTCGCCTCTGAAAACGATTTCTAAACGACTTTCTAAAAACTCCGGCCAGAGTGGAGATTTTGGAAAACTTTGTTTGCACGTTTGCATGTAAACTGAGAAAAACTGAGTTTTACGCAGCCGACGTCACAGTATGCGACAGAAATCACACCTGCGTCAAAAGTGTGACCTCTTTGTTCAAAAGAGGAAGAGGAAGTGATTTGTTGTTGCTATTTTTGGGATTCTGATTGGCTAACGTGAGCTTGAGGTTCTCGTTACACTGCCACCTACAGGTTTGGCATGCTCTTGATGGCATATATACACGAGTTTGTGTAAACGGACACTTTTCTGAAAACTGATAGGTGTGCTAAATTACGTCATATGCTCTCAATGAAAAATGCAGAACAATTTGTTCATGTGTTCATGATCTCAAAATTCTGGCCAGTTGATAATACCTAGAATGTCAAAATCGACTGCTAGCGGTAGATCCTTTTCCTATTTAGCACCAAAACTTTGTAACAGTCTTCCTAACATTGTCCGGGAAGCAGACACAGTCTGTCAGTTCAAATCTAGACAAAAAAAAAACACATCTCTTTGGCTTAGCATACACATAACAAATTATAGACTTCTATTCAATGTTAGGCTGCATAGTTTAGATCAGCCGGAACTGGGAACACTTCACATAAATCCTGATGTACTTGTTACATCATAAGAAGGATGGCGTCTACGCTAATATTAGTCTCTCTGTTTTTCCAGAGGTTTACCACAGTCCGCCGGATCCAGACCGAATCCAGATCTGATAAAGGACCTGCGCCAGGACATGACAACAATGCAGTCCTGAAGTGTCAACTAGTCTCTGCCTTGTGAAGACCTCCTTCCCTTTACCTCTGTACTGCTAAAACATTGTCGGGATAATTCCGATTTACGTTGCTACGCGGAAACAATAAAAATTCTCAGAGCCACCAGGTACTGTTTTATGCAAATGAGCGGCCGGATCGCATTAAAGGTTTTCTGTTAGAACGGTGTCGAGTTAGCGGCCCTTAAGTTAATAACAAATGATCGTTGCGACGGAAGTGAATCAATCAAAACTAACTTTAGCTGAACAATAACTTTATTCTAGAGCTGCTGTAAAGCCAAAACAATCTCTGTTACTTTAATTTCCTATTATCACTGTAAAGCTGCTTTGAAACAGTCCATATTGTTAAAAGCGCAATATAAATGAAGGTGACTTGTGCACAATGTTATTTTTGAAAACGGAGAAGGTGAAATGTCCGTTTCTGAAAATAGCCAGCCACGTGTAAATGTAGACCAAGTTTATACAGCTTGGAGTTGGGAAAATACTCACTTGCACACAATCTAAATTATGTATAAAAAAAATCTCTCCAGTTTTGAAGTGAGAGTTCAATTTAAATTTTGTCTAATTAATTTTGTTAATGTCATTTTTGTTTAACGGCTGTGTTAAACATTTTATGGAATGTGTGCATTTATGCTTTAACTTTGATGGCCATAATAATAATAATAATAATACATACAGTATGTGCTAAAGAAACATATCTAATTAGTATTGAGTATTGTTGTTTTAATGCATCTATTATTGTTGTTGAAACAGTTGAGACTCACGAAGACGAGATCACTTGCGTAGATCCTGTGTTCTACAAAAGAAACGCACAGAAACCAGTAAGACAATGTATTATTAATTTATGTTGTGTTTCTCGCTATCATTTTAGCTGTGTCAGATGTAATTGTGTTTTTTGACTGTATAATGATCACACACACACACACACACACACACACACAATCACTGAGATGTTAAACACTTAAGATGTTTAATAAAAGCCATAAGATTATCAATGCATGTTATTTTCCTATTGTGTTGTTTGGATCACATCACAGATTATATTTTTAGTAAGCAATAAGTCATTTGAAATGGAATACATTTTTAAAGCAACTGAGAAACACTGAAAGACTGCAGGACCTCTAAACTTAATTTAAAAAGTATTATAATTACATTGAAGAAAACATTTAAACAATGAATGGTTTGTACGACAAGACAAGAACAAGCCAATTTAAACAAATTATGTTTTGTTGAACTTGTATCAGATTAACATATTAGCAAAACCGGTTGAGAATCATTGATATAGAAGATGTTGTTTGATTTAATTTCCTCAAGATGCTTAAGTTTGCATGCATTGCTGATAAATGTTATTAGAAAAAAATATATTTACAGTAACTATATTTCTTGTGTTGTGTTTTTACATAAAGTTGAAGAGGAGGATCATGTGGTTTATGCACCTCTCACAATGAGAAGATGAACAAACTTCAGTATTTTTATAAGTACAAGACTCAACTGTGTGACCTGCGTTGAGTCCGAGTCTATGGTTGAGTTTTTGGTGAAAATCGCCATATTGTATCAGGACATCCCAGCAGACATAGAACAGGATACAAATTTAAAGTATTAAATGAAGTGGTCTCCTAACCAATTAAATCGCAGGGACATTTCATGTTCACTTTTAAAGTCTTAAATGGACCATGCATGTAAATCTCATGAAAAACAATAGATGCAAAACACTCATGAACACTGTGAGACATTTATTCACATCTGAACAGAAATTTGGTTTTGATCTGTTGGTGGATAGACAGCTTGTTCATGAGTGTTTCTTCTGCTGGACGTGTGTGTTTGATGTCAGTTTGTGATCGTCTCTCTCTGAGGTGTGAATAGTCTGTAAATAGCTTGTGGTTGAAGTGCTTTTTCCATTCCTGCTCACATGAAACCATTGACTTCTGCTCTACAGAAAACCTGCTTTACTACAAAATACTAAACTCAGCACTGGTGTTTAACCAAAAAGTGACATTACTGTGAAAAATTTAATTATCATACTTTGTGTGTTTGATGATCTACACTCTCAGGAAAAAAGGTACAAAAGAAAAGCTGTCACTGGGACAGTAGCTTTTCAAAAAGGTACACCAATGTACCTTATTTACCCCTTAAGGTTATATACTGTATTAGTATCTAAATGGTTGAAAAGGTACAGCCCCAGTGATAGCTTGTACCTTTATTTATGAGAGTGCAGTTTCAGTAGTTATTTCCAGATCTAGCAAGAGTTCTCTCTAACTTCTCTCTATCTTGATAACTTTTTTCATATAAAGGTCATATCCTGTTTTTTTTTTTTTCTGCCAGTGTTTAAGAATGAATGCACTGTATGACTTACAATTTATGATTTATGTTTGATGGCTGTTCATTTATTTTGGTTTCAATAGTTTTGGCAATAAATTAACTAATGCTGCTGACAATATTGATTTTTTTTTTTTTTTGTAGCATAACAGTGGTCCTGTCCATAGGTAAAACATAAAGGTAGACATTTATAGAGTAAGATCAAGATCATAATTAGATAGAAAATCTCACCTTGATAGTTGTAAAGTCCAGATGTAGTTATGACAGCTCAAGATATCCACTCCTGCTCCAGTTCTGTAGGATGATGACGACAAATCAGAGAACAAAACACAGGTGTGGGTGAAGAAGTGTTGATTCTTTTAGATAAATTAATATCCCTAATTGGCAAATATGTGGTTAGTGCAGTGTTCTGGTGGATTTGAGGCTACCTGTTTAGTAGGCTACCTAGGGTGCACTGAGTGGTTGTTTACTAGTCAAAGTGCCCACATCTGTGCCATTCTCAGTCTCTGTGATCTTCTGGTTTGATGTCTCGGTTCCTCCTTCAATGTGCATCTGAGGGACTTTTCACCTGATTCTTCATCTTCACACTGATGAGAAAAGCGTTGTTTTTTTTTTTTTTTCAACTTCCAAGAAAAGTGACTTGAAGTCAGCTTTACAGCTCATGTGGAAGACAATATTGACGGCGCCAAGATGACGTCACGTGAACACGGATTCATCCAGGGAGATGTACACATGAACATTCATTTTTTATAAAAAAAAAAAAAAAGCAAACAAACAAAAAAAAAATTGTCTAAGTTCTTTGTGTTGACAATAGGGGTGGGCGATATGGCAAAAATATCACGATTTTTGTCTGCCATTCTTTTTCTTTTTCTTTTTTTTTTTCCTATGTTGTTACCTTGTATGGCTTTGTTTTTAAAATAGGGAAATTAGTTTGGATGCAATGCTCAGTCACTTGCAAAATAGTAAAATCAACATGAAAGAGAATCGTGATAAAATCGTGAATCTTGATTTTCCTCTTCGAAGAGTGTAAAATAATTTATAAATAAATTGTCAATTATTTTTTTAAGTCACTCATGTATTAATATATTCAATTTTACTATAATAACGGTTGCTGTTTCCCATGCTCTTTATTCTCATTATTATTATTATTATTTGAAGAACAACATCCCACACAATGTGCCCTTGGTCACCTTATTTTTCAGGTAAGAACAGGTCTGGCCGCATTTGTAATTGGTAGTGGTCTGACTTCAAGTGTCATGTTTCCGGTTATTTTTAGCTGTATAAATCAGGTTGATATGCTGCTTGATATTAAAAACTGTTGTGTCATATTATTTTAATGTTTTGTCTTAGTAATTATAAACATGCTGGTTGGTAGCAAACACTTTAAAGTTCACTGAACTTTGATATATTACTCTTGTTGTTTCCCTATAGTGGCTAATAAATCAGAGTCTCACAAATTCACAGAAAACACCTTACTTCTGCATTGAAAAATAAGGAGGATAAGTTGTCTGATGTTTAAATTAACACATAAAGTGTGTACTACAAGCAGTATGCATACTGGATTAGACCACCATCTAGTGTCCAAACTAGGATTTTACTATTCAAAGAATGTTTGTTGGATGTTTTTATTGGAATTTATAGCTTTGGAGCAGTTTAGCAAATTACAGTATTTTGGCTCTGACATGACAAAACATTTACATGATAAAACAGGCATCGCGATACACTTCTAAATGAGCGGTCCAGAGTGATTTTCCCAGTGCTTTTCCTCACTCTGGATGAGTACAGTTCTTGAAGAGGGGGGAGAGGTGTGTACCAGTGATTGTCTCAGCAGTCCGGATTATCCGCTGTAGTCTTCTGAGGTCTGACTGGTAGCTGAGCAAAACCAGACAGTTACAGAAGTGCAGAGGACAGACTCAATAATGTTAGCGAACTGTATCAACAGCTCCTGTGGCAGGTTGAACTTCCTCAGCTGGAGAAGACAGTGCAACCTCTGCTGGGCCTTTTTCACAATGTGTCTGTCCCAATGTGTCAATGTGTCTGTCCCAATTCAGGCACAGGGAGCTGAATGACTCCACTGCTGCCACAGTGCTGTTCATGATGGCGAGTGGGAGAGTGCTGGGATGTTTGTTGATGGTTGTTGTCACTGCACCAGACAGCCAGCTCTTTAACCTCCAGTCTGTAAGCAGAAACATGAGGCCGATAAGTGGTGTTGTCTGCAAACTTCAGGAGCTTGACAGAGAGGTCTTTTGCAGTGCAGTCATTCTTGCACAGGGAGAACAGCAGTGGGAAGAGTACGTACCCCTGGTGGGTGCCAGTGCTGGCTGTCTGCTGCAATTATAACAACATGGAACTCAAAACAGTGGAGATGATTGTGGACTTCAGGAGAAACACCCCAGCACTCCCCCCTACTCACAATCATGAACAGCACTGTGGCAGCAGTGGAGTCATTCAGGTTCCTGGGCACCACCATCTCTTAGAACCTGAATTGGGACACTAACATAGACTCCATTGTAAAAAAGGCCCAGCAGAGACTATACTTCCTTCCCGGGTGTTGGATGAGAATTTCCATTGTATATGGGTGGGACAAGACCCAACCACTTTTTAATACCAATGATATTGGACCCACTCACTTTTACCATCTCTAATTCAGCACATGTGTCTGTTCGCTTTTCAAAGCGCCGTCAGTCAAATCCATTCCACTTGAGGAATGCCCTAATAAACTAAACTCCATTTCTGCTGAATCATTATATTACTCAATGAGGCGCAACTGACAAATCAAGTATTGCGTTGCAAACATTTAAGTTGTCAATGCTGGCAAATGACAATTTTAGCAGCGGGATAATCCACGGATAGCTGTGCATTTAATGCACGACGTGAAGCAGAGTTTAGTTTACTTGTTTAATTAAAAGGCACCAGAATACATGAGATGGCATTTACTCTAGTAACATTTTTCTGAGAGAGGACCCACTCACTTTTTTTTTTTTTTTTTTTGCTTCCGACACTCTTGCGTTAAGGAAACCGGTTTGTGGTCATTCAGTCCTGTAATTTTGGGTTTCTTTGGGATGGGGATGGTGGTGGAGCATCTGAAGCAGGAAGGGAATTCGCACAGCCACAGTGATCTGTTGAAGATCTGTAAGAAGATTGGGGCCAGCTGGACAGCACAGGATTTCAGAATTATCTTTAAATTGATACATCACGGTCTAATCAAAGCATACAATGCAGAAAAAATAACATTTAGCCTTAGCAGGAACAAACAAATATTCTCCGAAACCGAAAGCATTGGACATTAGCCTATTTGTCATTATTATACAGTATTTTAATGTACTACAATTATACCTCCCATTAGACATTCATTCTCTCTTGCGCATACAAATACTGCTCCTGAAAGCTTATGCTGACAAAGTATAGAAGATAAATACAGATAACATAAAAAAAACAAATCTCCTAACTTTATATCACTAAAATGAAATAGGAAGCCGCTTACAGACGCTCAAATCCACACATGTAAACACAATACTTACGTCTTCACTTCCAGGTCAAGAATCTGTCAATCAAAAACTCAGTATCCAATGAGAACATCCTGCAGTTAGCCCCGCCCCCATGAGAGAAATGTGTCAGAATGGTGAGCGCAACGAAAACGTCGGAAGCGTAAATGAAAATTCTGGAAGCATTGTAACAAGGGGGTAATCCATCAGCCGGAAACTGAAGCCTCACGGGGGCCGCCATTGTAGCAGAACTTCACCTGCTGTTAGCATTCCATTGACTCCCATTCATTTTGACGTCACTTTGACAGCTAATAACTTTACATCTGAGGAGTCCAAAGACTTAATTTGTCCATTATTTATTTCTAAAGAAACACGACAATGTATAAAAGGCTCCATTACTTTGTATCTTACATTATGGCCCCGTAGAAGCCGTTTTTGTAAAAATAGGCTAACGATTGTGTCATAATCACGCGACTATCTGTCGCACTTTAGAGAAATTACCTTATAGACAGGAGAAGAAGCTGGCAGGCAATCTTTTACTGTCTATGAGACAATCGGGGGGACATTGAGGCATAAAGTCAAGGGAGAAGCCCATAGATAGAGTCCATAAAAGCAACGGGACAAAATATTTCAACAATGTTTTTGAAGAATTAGGTGATTCAGATTAGTCGTGGCACAGCTACTAGAAGATTTACAACTGTCAGACTGTTGTCACGCTCAGTTTGAGCCTGCGCAGTCGCTCAGCCATCAGGAAGGAAGTGCAATAATCGGGCTTCAGTCTTCTCCTTTGAAATCAATGGGGTCGCTGTGTCCATTTCTTTTACTGTCTATGACTTGTAAGTACAGATCAGCGAAAGAAAGAGGAGAAAACAGTTAGCAAATCATGCAGTGTATTAAACACAGTCAAACATTTTGCCTGCTATTTTTTTTTTCCGGTTTCAAAGACATTTTATTCAGTGTCCATTTATATTTTCATTCGTTTCATGAAAATTTACGTTCAATATTAAAGCCACAAAAATAATCCCATAGGATATGAACAATCAAACCAAAATTCATAACGAAACTAAAACTTCACTCCAAACATTCAGCAATCACTCTAAACAAACGTGTGTGCCGTGCTGTCATGCGTGCAGCCAACTTGGACTATAATGACTGAGATATGCACAATGCTGATTCTGTGACAGATGAGTTTAGTTCAAGAAACAAATCCACCAAAATTCAATAAAAACACTATTTTTAACACCTGCCATTTTTTTCACTTGCAGTTCTTGCAGTTTAGTCGGCGTGTGTATAGCGTGACTCCAGTCGTGAACGTCATTTGACTGATAACTCTATATTAAACCTCCCCACAAGACAAGGCCTATATATTAGAAGCATAAAAAAAAATAAAAAAAGTCTCATATCTCAGACGCATCACTATATATATATATAATATAATGATGCGTCTGAGATATGCACAATGCTGATATAGGTAGTATGCATACTACAATCTGCAAGCATACTAAAGCATAACCAGGAATTAACCTCCACCATATAAGTAGGCTATATTCAATAAAAAGCAATTAACAATTACAGTCGATAAGACACTCATATTGCTAAGGACCTGAAAGTACAACCTTTAGTATGTGAAAGTGTTTATATATAAAAACTATAAACACTCTCTCTATATATAAACACCTTCACATTCTAAAGGTAACATCGATTAGCCTATCTCTCCATCACGGCACCTGTTAGTGGGTGGGATATATTAGGCAGCAAGTGAACATTTTGTCCTCAAAGTTGATGTGTTAGAAGCAGGAAAAATGGGCAAGCGTAAGGATTTGAGAGAGTTTGACAAGGGCCAAATTATGATGGGTAGACGCCTGGGTCAGAGCATCTCCAAAACGGCAGCTCTTGTGAGGTGTTCCCTGTCTGCAGTGGTCAGTATCTATCAAAAGTCACATCTCAGGACTTAAATAACAAACACACATGCACTGAATGCCCAGTCTCACATATAAGATGTCTGTCCACCCAAATGATTAAAGCACAAAAAAAAAAAAAAAAAAAAAAGAAGAAAGAAAGAAAGAACCCACAGCAGGTTTCAGTTTGACTCAGAAGCAATGAGATCATACACGGTTTTAATGTCGTACTTTCCACTATTCGTTATAATTGAGAACTGAATAAATATATACAACAATTTTAAATCATAATTACTCTATATTTTACCATGAAATGTAGTTTTTATCTAACAAATGTATATATAACATGTGCGTGTGTGTGTGTGTGTGTGTGTGTGTGTGTGTGTGTGTGTGTGTGTGTGTGTGCGCATTAGGAGGGTCAGACTCTGTCGGGGGAGGATTCACAAGCTTGTGTTTGTTTAGATCTGTTGTCCTTTCATTGATAGTCTTATTAGATCAGATGTTTCACTGAACAGCTGCAAATGTTTCACATGTTTGTTTTGTTCTGTTTGTGCTTCAGCCGTCTGATCGGTAAGTTATAAACATATTTGTGTTTTTTTATTTACATCTCCGAGTAATAAACTCCTGCGGTGGTTCAACTACGATTATTTTCATCCACTGCAATTACAAATGAAAATCCTCCCTAGCAATTTTTAAAAAAACATAATTTAAATAATTTTGTATTCTTCCGCAGTAATCAAAGACAACTACAAATGTAATGGGAATTCAATAATAATAAATTTATTGAATGTATTGAAATTAAACTTTCAAGCTGTAATTAATTCATCATATAATTTTTATTTTGCTCTACAGCAAGTCATTCTAAAGATCACATTATTGATTCACTCAAATTTGTTTGTTCATATTTGTGACTTTTGTTTTGTGTCTTTGTTGCTGTAAAAGGTTACGTACTGATTTCAGGCTTTGTAAACTAACAAAAGCTTTAATCTGTTATTTTCTGTTTGTGTTCTCCAGATGTGTTTGCTGCCGAAACAAATGAGATAAAGTCAGTGTCAGTGATGGAGGGAGATTCTGTTACTCTAAACACTGATGTTACTAAAATACGTGAAGATGAAGACATACTGTGGAAATTTGGAGCTGAAAAGTCTCTGATAGCTAAAATCAGCATTGAGAACCGAATCTTCTCCACATTTGATGTTCCTGATGGGAGATTCAGAGACAGACTGAAGCTGGACGATCAAACTGGATCTCTGATCATCACAAACACCAGAACTGAACATACTGGAGTTTATCAACTAGAGATAAGGGGAGCGAAACTGACATCAAAAACATTCAATGTTTCTGTCTATGGTGAGTAGAGATCATTTGTCTCATCCTTTAAATAATTTAAACTCAATACACAGCATTTGTAGAATTGTGTCGATTACCACAAAGAATAATTTCGACTCATCCCTCATTTGAGGTTACGGTGAGGCACTTATAAAGGAACGTGAATGAGGCCAATATTAGGAGGATTTAAAGGAAACTTCAGAAGCACTTCAGCATTTTTAAAGGCAGTTTAAGATTTATGGCGTATTGTAATGCCAAAAGGTTATTGATTTTTCACACTAAAACCATGTTAACACACACACATTGTTCACATCTTGTGGCTGTACAATTGAAACAGTGACTATTTTAACATTTACAGATCGGTCCCATTCTATGAAAACTTAATAAGTTTAGAAGTTTAAATAAAACTTTCTGGCATTTAATATAAAATGAAAAAGGTAATTGCCCCGTTTAATTGCACAATTCCCCCAAAAAATCTCAGAATTGCTAGATATAAATTTGGAGTTGTGAGAAAATCGATCTTTTAATTTATTTAACTGCGTGGCAGAAACAAGCTTCCACACCATTCAGCGCTTCACTGTAACCCAGATTTTTGCTTTTCTGCTGTACACATGTAAATACATTGTTGTGGCAACCAACATGGTCAAAATTGCATTATATTAAGCTTAATTTAAAATTAACCCAGAATATTCTTTTAATTATTTATACACAAATATTGTATCATTTCATAGTTTGAGAAACCCTTACTGACAGTCGACACACTAAACTCAAAATAAGATTGATGTTTAGATTTACCCATGTTTCTCTTTATTCTCTCATGTTTTTCAGCTCGTCTGCCTGTTCCTGTCATCATCAGTAACTCTTCACACTGTTCTTTATCTTCATCAAATTGTTCACTGGTGTGTTTATCAGCGTTGAATGTGAGTGATGTGACTCTCTCCTGGTACGCAGGAATGAGTGTATTGTCCAGCATCAGTGTGTGTGATCTCAGCATCAGTCTCTCTCTACCTCTGGAGGTGGAATATCAGGATAAAAACACCTACAGCTGTGTGCTGAACAATCCCATCAGCAACCAGACCACACATCTGGACATCAACACACTCTGTCACACATGTGCAGGTACCACAGCACTGATGATATATGTGTGTATTTACTGACCTGATCTCTGTCTAATGTTGTAGATCAGACTGATGCATTCACTCACATTAATGACTGTCTCTCTTTTCCTCTCCTTCTCCTCCTCCAGTCTCAGTGTCTCTGATAGTGTTGATCTCTGCTGGATCTCTGATGATTGTTGCTGGATTTGGGATCTTCTGGATCTGCAGGAAATATAGAACAATTGACAGGGAAGGCAAGTGTTACTTAATGCTTTTAAACATTATAATAAACAAAACTTTATACCCTAAAATATACTCTAAATATTTAGTCAACTGATAGCCCTAAATATAATTAAAAAATAAAATAATTGTCATTATTTTGTAGTTAACACCCTTGAGATTATTTACATGGAAATAAACCAAAATAATATGTCTAGTTAGTGTTTAAAAAAGACTATATATTTATATATATATAGGCCTATTTATCCTTCTTTTCTCAAATTGCACCAAAACATTAAAAATACAAAAGCATTCTCCACTTTATGAACATATTTTTGTGCATTTAATGCATGTGTAAAGATGCAGCTGGTGCTAAAGTTAAAATATGTTATTGATTACTTTTGTTGAACTTGTTGAGCATCAATTTCACCATACAAATGATGCATTTGACTTTATGTTAAATGTCCTGCCTGGGTTTGATTTATAAATTATGATTAAAAAAAACGTCTCTCTAAATTTGAAGTGATAGTTCACTTTAAACTTGGTCGAATTAAATTTGTTAATGTCATTGTTTTTATAAACGTATGTGTTAAACGTTTGAAGAAATGCGTGCATTCATTGCTTTAAGTTTGACGGCCATAATAATAATAAAACATGTTGTAAAGAAACAGATCTAATTGAGTTTCGTAGTTTTAATGCATCTATAATTGTTGAAACAGTTGAGACTCACGAAGACGAGATCACTTACGCTGAACCAGCTTTCTACAAAAGAAACGCACAGAAAACGGTAAGACAGTGCATTATTAATTTATGTTGTGTTTCATCATTTCAGCAGTGAGTCAGATGCGATTGTGTTTTTGACTGTATAATAATTCATCACACACACAACAGCACCAAATCAGATTGTTGAGTGCGCATCGCAAGATTTCAGTTAACTCGCTCCGTGTCCAATAAAAAATAATTCACATAAACCGTTTTCTTTATGTAAAATCTTCCTTTTAATCCAGACTCGTAAGTAAATCAAACAAATAAAACAAAAGAAACAAAATATTATCTTAAATCCTAAATATCACGGATGCGGTAAAGAAAACTGTGCGACTCCACTCTATTTCCTAAAGGGACGCAACACTGCATCATTTACAGTCACACTTCTTAAAGGGCCAGTGCACAATTTTAATATGTAACATTTCAATGTAAATATAGAGAATATGTATCTAATTAGTTCTCACAAATAAAGAAGGTTTACAATCAAAACACAAATATTCAAATACTGAAATGCAACACATAACATGCAATAATTCTACACTGAACATAAGCAAAATTAGGCTCCTATATAAATGTTTAATAAAAGCCGTAAGATTATCGATGCAAGAACAACTTATGTTATTTTCCTATTGTGCTGTTTGGATCACATCACAGATTACATTTTAAGCAAGTAATTAGTCATTTGAAATGGAACACATTTTTACAGCAACTGAGAAACTGAAAGACTGCAGGACCTCTAAACTTAATTTACAAAGGATTATAATTACATTAAGAAAAACATTTAAACAATGTAACTTAATAAATTTAAGTTCTTGTACCAGCTTAACATGTTAGCAAAACCGGTTGAGAACCATTGATATAGAAGATGTTGTTTGATTTAATTTCCTCAAGATGCTTAAGTTTGCATGCAGTGCTGATAAATGTTATTAGAAAAAACTAAATACGGTATCTATATACAACTATATTTCTTGTGTTGTGTTTTTACAGAATGTTCAAGAGGAGGATCATGTGGTTTATGCACCTCTCACAATGAGAAGATGAACAAACTTTAGTATTTTTATAAGTACAAGACCCAACTGTGTGACCTGCGTTGAGTCCGAGTCTATGGTTGAGTTTTTGGTGAGAATCCCCATATTGTATCAGGACATCCCAGCAGATGTAGAACATTATCAAAATTTTAAGTATTAAATTAAGTGGTCTCCTAAAAACTTCAAACAAACTTGCCTTTTTAACAAATTAAATCGCATGGTTCATTGGAGCATTTCATGTTTGACTTTTAAAGTCTAAAGGGACCATGTGTGTAAATCTCATGAAAAACAATAGATGCAAAACACTTGTGAACTGTGGTCTCACATCTGAACAGAAATGTGGTTTGATCTGCTGGGTGGATGGACAGCTTGTTCATGAGTGTTTTTACTGCTGGACGTGTGTGTTTGATGTCAGTTTGTGATCGTCTCTCTCTCTGAGGTGTGAATAGTCTGTGAATAGCCTGTGGTTGAAGTGCTTTTTCCATTCCTGCTCACATGAAACCATTGACTTCTGCTCCACAGAAAACCTGTTTTACTACAAAAGACTAAACTCAGCACTGGTGTTTAACAAAAAAGTGACATTACTGTGAACAATTAAAATATCATATACTTTGTGTCCGTGATGATCTATACTCATGCAGCGACCCTGCAGTAAAGCAGTGCAACACTCTCAGGAAAAAGGTACAAAAGACAAAAGTTGTCAATGGGGCAGTAGCTTTTCAAAAAGGTACACCGATGTACCTTACTTACCCCTTAAGGTTACATATTAGTATCTAAATGGTTGAAAAAAGCCCCAGTGATAGCTTGCACCTTTATTTCTGAGAGTGCAATTTCAGTAGTTATTTCCAGATCTAGCAAGAATTCTCTCTAAGCAGAACTATCTTGATAAATAGTTTTTTTTCCGTATAAAGGTCATATCCTGTTTTTTTGTTTTGTTTTGTTTTTTCTGCCAGTGTCTGGGTAATATTAAGAATAAATGCACTGTATGACTTACAAGTTATGATTTATGTTTGATGGCTGTTCATTTATTTTGGTTTCATTAGTTTTGACAAGAAATTAACTAAATGCTGCTGACAATCTTATTTTTTTGTAGCATAACAGTGATCCTGTCCATAGGATTGAGATCAAATTCATAATCAGATAAAAAAATCTCACCTTAAGTTTAGGGGTGGCAGTGGCTCAGTGGTTCATGTAAATTGTCTACAAACTGAAAGGTTGGTGGTTCAATCCCCGGTTCCACCTGACCAAGTGTCGAGGTGTCCATGAGCAAGACACCTAACCCCAGATGCTCCCGACGAGCTGGATGGCGCCTTGCATGGCTGACACTGCTGCGGTGAATGAGTGAGTGAGTGGGTGAATGAGAGGCAAATATGTAAAGCGCTTTGGTGGCCATTGGGTCTGTGAAAGCGCTATATAAATGCAGTCCATTTACCATTTCATTGGTAGAGGTAAAGTCCAGATACAGTTATGAGGACTGATCAAGATCCTCTCCAGCTCTGTAGGATGATGACGACGAATCCAGAACAAAAACACTGGTGTGGGTGAAGAAGTGTTGATCCTTCAAATAATACAAACAACTTGTTTTAATTATTATTTTTTAGATAAATTAATATCCCTAATTGGCAATGTAGTTAGTGCAGTGTTCTGTTGGATTTGAGAAGGCTACCTGTTTAGTAGGATACCTAGGGTGCACTGATGGTTGTTTACTAGTCAAAAGAGCCCACATCTCTGTGCTACTCTCAGTCTCTGTGATCTTCTGGTTTGATGTCTCGGTTCCTCCTTCAATGTGCATCTGAGGGACTTTTCACCTGATTCATCATCTTCATTCAGGTAAAAATCTTAAGTCTGGTCACTTAAAATACAACACACTTTATTTTAGGAATCATTCATGTATGGAGCACATGGCTAAAATAGTTTACACACTGATTAAAAAATCTTTTTTTTTTTTTTAAGAAAAGTGACTTGAAGTCAGATTTGGCTCATGCGGAAGACGTGTTCGACACATAGGGTTCGACATCGGCTGCGGCTGGATGTAACCGATCGGCGAGACTTGCAGGCGGGAAGAGCTGCAAACGTAGACGTGAAGACACTCTCTGCTTCCTGTAATGAAACGCTCATGTGGTGTTTGCATACTTTACCACAGCTGAAGTGAAATAAATACAATAGCCTATTTGCCAAATACACCGATGTTTCAGAGACATTTTCATTCAATACTTTATCTAGGCTACTGTATGGCGTCAAATGGTGGACAAAACACATGCAAGGGCATAACACAGCGCGCAAGTGAAAAATATGATTGTGCGCACAAATTAACAAGTCGCAAGCAGAAATAAAAGCCAGGAGTCCTGACAAGTTGAACACACGTGCGAGTTCTTTTCCACACGCGCGCGCAGATTTGAACAAATAGGCACTCAAAACAGAAAGCGGGATCTGGGATGTGTTGGGAACGGGATGACAGACCTTAAGAAGATACGTTTTCTTTCTTTTGAATTTGTCACCAATTCATACATATGTTTAAATGTAACAGATATAAAAATTATACTGTTAAATAGCAACAAACAGATATGTTTTCGCTTCGGAGCCAAGTTTATTCTTCTCTCCACAAGCCAACTCTGAATTGTCAGCTTCACAAACGAGTGCCTCAAGTGTTGGTGTGACGGCGATCTCCGTCGAGTGCGTGCTTCCTGCTTATCTCTGCAGTGGTTCGTCAGAGAGTGCGTGCTTCCCCGGGCGCTTCAACACTTGAGTTTTCTCTCTAAAAGAGCGCACGCGGCACGTCTTTTTAAAGACGGCTCGCCCGTGCATTTAAAAAAAAAAAAAAAAAAAAAACGAATGGTTGCGGCAGCTTGGTATCGGGCTCAAGCCCCTGCCCCTTTTGTCTCAAAATATAATGTGCCCTTTTCTGATAATTGTAAATAATCATTATTATTATTATAAATATTATAATAAATAACACACTTACACACCCTTGCCACTAACAATAATAATACAAACAAATATTATATATAAAAAAAAATTGGCGGAGAAGTGGTAGGCGGAGCTTCCTTTGCAGCGCCTCATACGCATTTAACGGTTCTGGTACGCACTACGCAGCAGTTCGCGCAAGTCTCTTCAAACGAGCAGCAGGTAACGTTTAAGCTAATACGGAAAATTACATTTATCCTACCATCACCATGCTACTCTAAAAGTTGCTGCAGCATGCGAGTTATTCTTAACTACAATAAAAGTATAACTAGATTTCAGACGCATTCTGAGTGACAATGTCATTCGTTTTTATCCAAGGAATAAAAGTGCAAGGGGAAATGCATCTAACAGTTAGTTAAATTAAATCTTAAGTCCATGTCCAACTCTAAATTGTAAGGAACTTATATCTTTGATTTCATAGTAACGCTTTACAATAAGCTTCATTTGTTCATTACTCAAGTATGAACTAACATGAACTAACCATGAGCAACACATTTGATACTGTAGGCTATATCTTAGTTCACGAGTTCACACTTACAAATAAGTCAGATAGAATAAATGCGTATTTGGCGTGCTGTCCGAGGAGAGGGCTCCGAATTAGGTATTCGGCCCGAACCCAGAGCACTCCCCCCGTATTCCTGGCTGTGAAATAAATAAATAAGATAAGCCAAGAGTGAGGAGTCGGGGTGGTGGAGGGATGCTGAAACTGTCAAGGAATGTTAGGTGAGTTGACAGAGTGAATATTTATATGCTCCTTCTCGTGCTGATAGGGTAGACATGGTAATTGTTGGATGACCAGTTGATTGGAATGATTATTTGAACGTGCTCCTCCCGAACTTTGTTTATAAAACATAATTTCACGAGTTCACACTTACAAATAAGTCAGATAGAATAAATGCGTATTTAGCGTGCTGTCCGAGGAGAGGGCTCTGAGTTAGGTATTCGGCCCGAACCCAGAGCACTCCCCCAAAAGCTGCAAAATAACATGCCGGACAGCTGCCAAAATGATGTTGATGACCCCCCAAAACTTGCGGAGTGCAAAGCTTAAAACATCAGCCGTGGGAAGGGGTTAGTCGCTGGAAGGCTTCTTCTACCATAGGACGGGAGTTGGTTGTCTTTGAGGTTGGATAGGTGTGCTTCTCAGGTAGTAGGCTGGGGAAGGTCTACTGCGGAAGCGGAGATGACACTGCTGCGGCGATGGAGCAAGTTCGGACGGAGTAATGGGGCTCCTGCGGGAGCTGAGTAGATGACACTGCTGCGGCAGTGGAGCAAGTTTGGACGGAGTAGTGGAGCTCCTGCGGGAGCGGAGTAGATGACACTGCTGCGGCAGTGAAGCAAGTTGGATGGAGTAACGGAGCTCCTGCGGGAGCAGAGTGTACGACACTGCTGCGGCAGTGGACCAGACTTGCTTTAGATTGGTGGAGCTCCTGCGGGAGCAAAGTAGATGGTACTGCTGCGGCAGTGGAGCAAGCCGGATGGAGTAACAGAGCTCCTGCGGGAGCGGAGTGCACGACACTGCTGCGGCAGTGGACCAGACTTGCTTGAAATAATGGGGCTCCTGCGGGAGTGGAGTAGATGACACTGCTGAGGCAGTGGAGCCAGTTGGATGGAGTAACGGAGCTCCTGTGGGAGCGGGGTAGATGACACTGCTGCGGCAGTGGACCAGGCTTGCTTTCAATCTTGCTTGAGAATCCAAAACTATTTTGGACATAGACTTGAGCTCCTGCGGGAGCGGAGTGGATGATGCTGCTGCGGCAATAGAGCAAGTTTGGACGGAGTAATGGAGCTCCTGCGGGAGCGGAGTAGAAGACACTGCTGCGACAGTGGACAAACTTGCTTTCGACTTGCTTTCCAGGTATCCCATGGTGAGTTGAGGGGAGAGTTGGGCACTTGCTGGAGCGGAAGAGATAATGATTCCGTGGGAATGGAGCGAGTTGGAAGAAGAAAATGGAACTCCTGCGGGAGTGGAAGAAATGATACTGCTGCTGAGGTGGGCCGAACTTGCTTTCTGGACTCGACTGTCCAGTAGGAAAGTTGGATTAAAGACTGGGCTCCTGCGGGAGCGGAGAAGATTGTGTTGTAGTTCTTTCTAACCGGTAGGCCAGTTGGATTGAGAACGAGCTTCTGCTGGAAAGGAAGAGATGATGCTGCTGCTGTATTGGAACCGAACTTGCTTTGAAATTGCTTTCTGGCTATCCGAAAGGAAAGTTGGAAGGAGGGCTGAGCTCCTGCGGGAGCAAGATATGGTGGCTCCTGCGGGAGCGGAGAAGGCACTGCTGTGGCCGTGGAGTGAGTTGGGATGGGGGACGGGGCTCCTGCGGGAGTGGTGGGCCTGTAAGGTTGGTTGTATGAGAAAGTTGATACTGGAGAAATTTTAACTGATGAGGGTTCGTTGAGCTTCTTTGATATGGAAGCGGTTTGAACGGATGTAACTCTTAAAGGCCTCCGATGACCAGCGGCCAAGCTCTTGAATCTGCTGCTGGGAGAGGCCTTTTTGGGCGGCTGTGGTTGCTGCGCCTATACGAAATGAATGGCTGGAAAAGTGGTCTGCTGGGATGCCTGATTGGAGCAAAATGGACTTGAGGTGTTTTTGGAACCAGAAACGTGTGGCAGGGCGATTGGAATCATCAGTGAAGAGTGGGTCGGAAGGGGACTTGGCCTGCGAGTTCCTGAAATGCAAGTATGCTAAGAGAGATTGATACGGTTGGATTGGTGATGGGAGATTGAAGATGTATATGAAATGGCCTTTTTTCATTTGATCTGTCTTGCTTTGCTTTATGAAGTAAGAGATGGTTTCGTTGTCTAGAACTGATAGATCTGAGATTGTGGGGTGGACTTTTGGGTTGAAACTGGAAGTGATGGTGAGTTCTGAGCATCTGAGAAAACCGAAAAAAGCCAATATGAACATTGCGTCCAGTGTACGGGCTGTGTTGGTGGAGTGATAGCCTCGGCGGAGGGTGAAGATGCATTTAGCGAGTATGTCTAAAGTTATTGGTTGTCTGGCATCAGGGCGGGTGGGTTGGGTTTTTTGGATGCCTTTGATGAGCATTGATGTCTGAGAATTTGTTATGTCTGGGGAAGGTGAACCAAACAGGAGTTTGTGGAAGAATTGGATTCCGCTTAGATAACCCTTGATAGAGCAGGCTTTGAGGTTCTTGATGCTGTTGAGATAGGATATGAATGAAGTGATGGTAAGCAGAGAAAAGTTGGGAAAAGGCAGGTTGTATGTTGAGTGAAAAGATTTAAAACACTTCCATGCGGTTAAGTAGGATTGGAGGGTGCTGGGTGAAACGGCTTGAAGGATGGAATTAAGAGAGGCATCGAGAAGTGGTTTCAGTGGGTGGTTTATGGGAATATCAGCTCTGAATAGTGAGGTACTGGGGTTGGAAAAGGGTCCGCATCTGGTGCCAGCAGCCTGAATTTCTGGAAAGCAAAACGAGAGAGAGAGTCAGCTATTTGATTTCTGGACACGGGAACATGTTTTGCAGTTAAGATGAATTGATCGCAAGCTGCGATCCAAATGAGGCGTCTTAGGAGAGGCATTAGTGCGGGGGAATTTGAGCGGCCTTTGTTGATGCAGTGCACGGTTGCTTCATTATCGCAGTGTACCATGATGCTGTTAGTTGACCATTCTTTACCCCACAGGAAGGCTGCTACTACTAAAGGATACAATTCGAACAGCGCTGAGGATGATTGTGATTGCGGTGAGTCTAACAGCTGGGCGGGCCATGTAGAAGCAAACCAACGGCCTTGGTAGAATCCCCCGAAACCGACAGAGGGAGCAGCATCAGTGAACAGTTGGATATCCACGGGGAGAGAAATCAGATTGTTATAGAAAAAAGACAGGCCGTTCCATTGTTTAAGGAAGGTTATCCATAAACTGAGCTCGTTGCAACATGACGTAGTTAGGGAAATTTGGTCCTCTAGCGCGTGGATTGATGATGCGAGGAAGAGAAGATGTGAGATGAAAGGGCGGCCTTGCGGGATGATGCGTTTAAGTGGCCGAGCAGAGATAGTAGCTCTCGTTTAGAGCATTTGGATTTTCTAGGAGGGTGGATGCGACCAGAATAATCCTGTCGATTTTTTCCTTGGGCAGTGAGGCCTGGAAATTGACTGTGTCCAAATTAATGCCCAGAAATTCGATGGATGTGGCTGGGCCCATGGTTTTTTCTTGGGCGATTGGAATCCCGAGCTCAGCGAAGACTTTTTGGACTGTGAGAAGATGCGCGGCTGGGATGGCGTCGGGTGGTGAGATAATTAGGAAATCATCTAGCAGGTGGATTAAGTAGGGTATCGAGTAGTTATTGGAGAGAATCCAGCAAATGGCTTCTGATAGCATGTCGAAAATCTTGGGGCTGCTTTTGCAGCCGAAAGTTAAACGGACAGCAAAGTAAAATTTTTCTTGCCAGCGTACGCCGAACAAATGCCATGAATCTGGATGAATGGGCATCACTTTAAAAGCAGAAGTGATGTCGACTTTAGCGAGCCAAGCGCCGTAGCCTGCGTCTTTAATCAAGGTTATGGCTTGGTCAATGGTGTGGTAATGAAGAGAAAATTGTTCAAGCGAGATAAGGCTGTTTATGCTTGGAAACTGAGAATTATGCGGGGCTGAGAGATCGATTATTAAACGTTTTTTGCCTGAAAATTTTCTTGTGGCCACTCCAATGGGGCTGACGCGGAAACATTCAAAAGGAGGAATGTTAAACGGACCAATCATGAAGCCTGATTCGATTTCTTTTTTTAATCAGGATGTCGACTGTTTCAGGTTCAGCGAGAGCTGACTGGAGATTGTCACATATGATACTTTGAGTGGGAAGGCTTTCAACGCCGGGTTTGAAGCCGTGTTCGAGACCAGACAGTAAAAAGTCAGTAAAGTTAGTGTTAGGGTGGTGGGCTAATTCAGAAGACAGACGAGAAAAATTCACAGGAGTCGACAAGTAATTTTTGGAATCTTTATTTACGGACCTTTTTACAGGGCATATAGTGCGAGCGTGCGCGCCACCGCAATAGCTGCAGATGTGTAAATAACGGCAGCGTTGCCGTGAGCAACGTCCTGAATTGAAGTTATTGCAGACTTGGTTGTTGGATGGGAAGGAGGTTTTTCTTCTTTTAGAATCTGTGGCTGAGTCGTTGAAATTAATGTTTGCTGGCCGAGGGACATAACTGGTTGATTTCCCAGCTGGTGAATCTGGGCGGGGAGGATTTGCAGGGTTAATCAAGGGACACGCCGTGGTGGAGTGCGAAACGGATCTGCAAACAGCGCAGGAAATGTTACGGCAGCCTAGGAACACTCTATTGTGTAGCTCTGTGTCTAGGGCGCCCCAGTAAGGGCACAGGTTCCACTGAGCTATGCGGACGGCGCACTTTGCGGAGAACAATTTGTGGTAAGTATAAAAATGGGTTCCTCCGTATGATAACGCGAGCTCTGCGATTATCGCGAGATAGTCGTTTAGCTCTCGTCTCCTGTGGGGAAGTGCGGCACAAATTATTTCGCTATACCGGCTGAAAGCAATTGCAAATTCAGAAAACGACAGAATGCGGGATGAATTATTAACTGGGTTTTTGAGGGTGACTGCAAAATCGCCGCAGTCGATTTGGCGATTTGAGACCGAGGGGGGGAGTAAGGAAAGAAGGGAAGATAAATCGATGTCCGCACCTGTGAGGATCTGTGCTCTGATGTTGCTGTCAACAGGGGGCGGTTCCATAGCTGTAGCGTTCGGCGGGATGGGCATCGGCGTTGCGGAGAACAGCGTGAAAGGAGACCGATTTTGGGGAAAGGTGTCAGGAAGAAAACCCCCTGGGGCCGAGGCCGTTTGTGGAGGCAACCTCACACTTGGGTCGGCCCCTAAAGCTTGAGGAAGAACTGGAAAAGTGGGAAAGGAGGGGAGCTGGGGAGGTAGAAAAGGTGCCTGGGCCTGCGCCTCTAGCTGAAGCAGCCTCGCGCTAGAGTCTGGTGGTGGGGCTGCAGGCCATGGACAGGGGAAAGGGTTGGAAAAGGTGACAGGAAAAGTATGTGGTAGTTGGGCTTGTATTAATATTAAATAAGATTAATAAATGCTGTAGAAGTGTAGTTCATTATTAGCTAATTTTAACTAATGAAACCTTATTAGGGCCCGAGCACCAATGGTGCGAGGACCCTCTTGGAATTGCTCTGTTTATTATTATTATTATTAGGGCCCAAGCCTTGAAAAGGCGAAGGCCCTATTGTTTTCCTAAGGATTATTCTTTATTATTATTATTATTATTAGGGCCCAAGCCTTGAAAAGGCGAAGGCCCTATTGTTTTCCTAAAGATTATTCTTTATTAGGGCCCAAGCCTTGAAAAGGCGAAGGCCCTATTGTTTTCCTAAGGATTATTCTTTATTAGGGCCCAAGCCCTGAAAGGGCGAAGGCCCTATTGTTTTCCTTAGGATTATTATTATTATTATTCTTCTTCCGACTTATTATTATTATATTACTACCTTTTGGGCACTTTTGGGGCCCTTAACGTGCTCGAAAACTCTTGAAACTTTGCACACGGGTCAGAACCCGCGGCCATCAGGGCCGGGCTGAAGCTGGTACCCGGGCTGAAGGGGGGTGGTGATGGCGCAGTGGATAAGACACATGCCTTTGGCGTGGGAGACCCGGGTTCGAATCCACTGTGAAACACCAATGTGTCCCTGAGCAAGACACTTAACCCCTAGTTGCTCCAGAGGCGTGCGACCTCTGACATATATAGCAATTGTAAGTCGCTTTGGATAAAAGCGTCAGCTAAATGAATAAATGTAAATGTAAATGGTACCCGGGCGTGGCAGGGGGGCTTGACAGCGCCCCCTGGAACGAGATTCGAAAACATGTCCATATATCAAACACGCTTGCATGTAATAATCTGAAACTGGCTACACCTATAGACATCATCGGGCCGAACAACTTTCGTGCTCTAAGTTTTACGGCAGCCCAACAGGAAGTCAGTTATTATGGGTTGTTTGGAAACGCATGCTCAGGAATTTGAAACACTTCTCCTAGGGGATTTATCCGTTCGTCAGCAAACTCGGTGTGCATGAAGTCAAGACATTGAGGATGAAAAATTGCCAGGGGATTTTTGATATCTCGAACGGTTTGGCCGTGGCGAGGAAACGAATTTATTGCGAATAATGGAAACAGGAAGTGTGTTATAACTTCTGCATACATTGACTGATCTTGATGAAACTTCAGCAGTGTGTTCGTTGTAAGAGGCCGATCACATGGATGTAACTATTGTGAGTCAAAGTTATAGCGCCACCAACTGGCAGCAGGAAGTGTGTCACTTTCAAAATGCTTTGAAATCACCCTCTTATTTTTACCCGATTTGCTTCAAACTTCATCTGTATAATGTAAATACACGTCAGATGTAGACCTGTGAAAGGATTATTGATATCTTAAATACTGTTGCCATGGCAACGCATTAAACTTTAATATTCTTTTTGAATGCTTTTGAGGCTCTTAACATTCTTCAAATTGCATAAAACTCGACAGACACATTACATTTATTAGCTAGTAGACATGTGCAAAGTTTCAGAAACGGGCGTGGTGAGGGGCTCAGTAGCGCCACCTTTAGTCAAAAATGGGGTATAGTTTTACCTACAGTAACAAAAAAAGGGAAGCAAAATTGTTCTCCTCGAGCCGGACAACTTTCTAATTTACACTCACTAGCTCGGATCGACAGGAAGTCAGATATTTTGGTTTGAATGTGATTTTCAGGAGGATTTTCTCCCTCCCTCTCTCTCTGTCTCTGCATCTATGTGTGTGTGTGTGTGGGGTGAGGGGATTGTCTGTTGAGTGAAAATGCTTTTAAAATAGTTTTTCAAGGTTTTGGGGCCCTTAACGTGCTCGAAAACTCTTGAAACTTTGCACACGGGTCAGAACCCGCGGCCATCAGGGCCGGGCTGAAGATGGTACCCGGGCGTGGCAGGGGGGCTCGACAGCGCCCCCTGGAACGGGGTCCGAAAACTTGGTCCATAAATCAAACACGCTTGCATGGAATAATATGAAACTCGGTACACATATAGATCTCATCGGTTCATATATACTTCATGCTCTTACTTTTTACCCCAGCCCAACAGGAAGTCGGCTATTTAGGGTTGTTTGTTAAATGCATGCAATGGAATTTAAAGTACTTCTCCTAGAGAATTCAAAGAAATGCCACGAAACTCGGTCAGCATGAAGTCAAGACATTGAGGATGAAAAATTGCCAGGGGATTTTTGATATCTCGAACGGTTTGGCCGTGGCGAGGAAACGAATTTATGGCGAGAAACGTGAAACAGGAAGTGTGTTATAACTTCAGCATACATTAGCTGATCTTAAGGAAACTTCACCAGTGTGTTCGCTGTAAGAGGCCGATCACATGGATGTGACTATTGTGAGTCAAAGTTATAGCGCCACCAACTGGCAGCAGGAAGTGTGTCACTTTCAAAATGCTTTGAAATCACCCTCTTATTTTAACCCGATTTGCTTCAAACTTCATCTGTATAATGTAAATACACGGCAGATGTAGACCTGTGAAAGGATTATTGATATCTTTGATACTGTTGCCGTGGCAACGCATCAAACTTTAAAATTCTTTTAGGATGCTTTTGAGACTCTTAGCATGCCTGAAATTGCTTGAAATTACATGAAACTCGACAGACAGATCACATTTATTAGCCAGTAGACATGTGCAAAGTTTCAGAAACGGGCGTGGTGCAGGGACTCAGTAGCGCCACCTTTTGACAAAAGTGGGGGGGTTAGTTTCATCTACAGTTAAAAAACTTTTTCAACTTGATAAATACATTAAAGATGCTAAATTGTGAACGGATATTGAATATCTCAAACGGTTTTGCTATGGCGAGGGATTATGTCAAAAAAAGAATCAGGAAATGTCTCATATCTTTCTAAAATGTAATTATACACCATTTATTTTTCTATAAAATTATACTAATATTAGAACTAAACCCATTGTATTCCTTTTTTTCAATTTAAGATTTATGTTAAGTTTAAAAACAGTCAGAATGGTTGTTTAGCCAAATAAAAAAATCATTCATAGTGCTTTACTGCCCTCTTGTGTTCAAAATCAGGTAGGCAAATTGTATTAAATTGTAGGGACGCTACTATGGGAATATTTTCCCACCGTGACACGGCTGGGGGCTTTAAAATCGCTAACTTGAAAGCGAAAGTAACGGACGTCCCCACAAGACATTAACAAGGGTGCAGAGTACAGCGAGCAGGGGCGGCGCTAGGGGTGGGCTAAGGGGGCTGGAGCCCTGAATGTTTTAATTAAAGCCCCGAATGTTTTTATTACCATGCATTGTACGCACCATCACTGAGTTTTCATGCGCATTAAAATATTTTTTATTAGAATTTAATTAATTAAATGTATATCTCTCGACTCTCACATCTACAGTGTCCGTCAATATACGCGTTGTCATTCACAACCGACAAGAACCGCCCACTCAGGCTAGTGCTTCTGACTGACATGTAAACTGGCCAACCATCGATGAGAAGTTCAGCGTCTGTACGATCATCCAGCCAATGAAATTAGATATTTTGGAGCCAGGCGGTTTGTTGATGTGTAAGTTAGTAAAATGGGTATATCAAAATTCTTCAAAAAAAGGAAGTAAAACACCCCCAGCCAGCACAAAAACAAGATACAACAGCTTCAGCTGGTATCTGTAACTTTTAATCATAGTATTATATTTCTTATTCGGTTTTAAATTGTGTCTGATTTACATTTTGATTGTCTAACAGCTAATGGTTGCGCTGCACAGTCATGCCACACGCGCGCGCGCGCAAACACACACACACACAAAAAATTAGAGCGTTATATGTTTGGTTAGCATGGCCTGCCTGTGTCAGGGCAACAATTAAATAAAAAAGATAGTAAAAGTAAAGAAAATATTTCGCTAACGAAAATGGTTTCAAACAAAGCATCACGCTGTTTACTGAATGAATTTGCTTGTAAACGATTCACTGACCCTGCTATTCAAAAAACTTTTCTTACTTTTTTCTAAATGAATCATCTGTTTTGAACGAATCGATTGAATAAACCGACTCACTAATTAAGGCAGTGGCTTGCCGCCATTTAGTTGCAAAGTACCATTCTAATTTTTTCAATATTTCATATTTCTGTATTCCAAATTTGATATTTGACACATTAGCCTCATACGATTATTTATGCAAATTGTAAGTGCTGTGTAATCGCTATCAATTGCTATTGAATTGATGTTGAACTTGACCTGTTCTGTTCCCTTTGTTTGTAAATAGCATCTTGGAATGTTTGGTATTCTTACTTTGGAATGCATTATTGCATTTTTGTTGATGAGGGTGGATTGATGTTTCAGTTTAACTCTGTGTGACATTGTGACTTTTAATTTTAATAAGCCAGAAAGATTTACCTTGTTAAAAAACAAACAAATAAACCATTAAAGAAAAAATATATATATTAAACATTTTATTTAAAGTTTATTCCTTGTATCCTGACACATACATGGATTTCTCTGGGCTAAGCCCCGGATATCCACTCACCCTAGAACCGCCCCTGACAGCGAGAGTTTTCAATTAAATCCTATGGAAGTAGGAATGAACTAAACAACATTCACTCTGTTCTGCTCGTTCCTCGGCGTGGACGCGCACCGTTATGAATGCCCGTGCAGCCGTGAGCATTTTCGTTTCATTTTAAAAGAAGCCCCATATCGGGGGCGGATTTCTTGAATGTATTTTACAAAATCACAATGTTGTGTTTGATTGCGAGTATCCAAAAATATAAGTAAACACTTTGCAGTTTGAATGATCTTCTTGAATAAAATGACGGAGTAGCCAATGTTTCCACTGTTCGATCGCGGACGTCCACACGGACATTGATAATGGTGGCGCGTGCAGAGCGCTCGAGGGAATTCCTATGAAGTAGGAATGAACTAAAAAACGTTCTCTCTGTTCTGCTCGCTCATCGTCGTGGACGCGCAGCGTTATGAATGCCCGTGTGATGCAGCATAACACAGCAGAGAGAGACGCTCACTCTCGACTCGTGATTAATGAAATTTGACTCCGGTTGCTGATCTTAGCTGCAACTTTCGTTCAGCTCACAATTTAGTAAGCAAACACGTTCAGGTTTTAATTGTAGTGACTAAATGATTTTATTAAACACACACACACACACACACACACACACACACACACACACACACACACACACACACACACACACACACACACACACACACACATCAAATTGACGGTGGGGGGCAATGGTATATTTAAATCTGCATATTGTAATATATGCAGGGCACCCCAGTCTAGTCTTATTAAATGTATTCTTCATCTTTCACTTTTAATTTGTAAATTTGATCAATAAATTCAATTATTTAAAATGATAAGACACTATATGGCTTTTACCCTAGGTAGGGCTGATCAAATTAAATCGTTTACACTGAAAAATAACAATGCATTAAATAATGTTATGAGATTGTTTTAAATATAAGTCAATTAAAAATCGTTGGAAAGAATGATACTTTTAAACATAACACTAAACCGTCATTAGGTGTCGCCAGGCGACCATCTTAATGAGCAAGTCATTGATTCATTCGTTCAAACGATTTGTTCGAACGACTGAGTCATTCATGAATGAGACAGATGTTTATGGATTGGTCATTGAATCTTTGAGTCAACCAATTCGTTCGAAATGCTGAATCATTCAGTAATGAGAAAACACGTTGCTGTGAGATGCGCAATGGTTCTGCTGTGATCTTTATTTAACTATTTTCGCTGCTAAAACTGAAAAAAAAGTCAATATTGCATCTAAAATGTAAGTAACTTGACGTGTGTGTGAGAGAGATTGTGTCTGTTACAGTGACAAGAGTTTAACCCTTTAAGGCCTTGTCTTTTTAGATATATATCTTTTTTTTATTACAAAATGTGCATACAACCCATATATTGTAAATGTATTGTTTGCTTTAAATTAAATTAAGATTGTATGTTTGGTAATTGAACCTAAATAAATTTAAAATTAGGAAGTCGGCTATTATGGGTTTAGGAAGGCCGATCAGATGGATGTAACTATTGTGAGTCAAAGTTATAGCGCCACCAACTGGCAGCAAGAAGTGTGTCACTTTCTTAATGCTTTTGACAAAAGTGGGGGGGTTAGTTTTATCTACAGTAACAAAACTCGATATGTATATTGTACTCTTCGAGCCGGACAACTTTCTAATTTACCGTAATTAGCTCAGACCAAGAGGAAGTCAGATATTTTGGTTTGAATATGGTGAGCCTCTCTCTGTCTCTCTCTGAGCCAATATGGCAGGCCGTTTTAACATTTAATCATTTTAACCTACTAGTCTCTATGTTCATGCTACTAGTACTTATTTTTTAGATACTAGTATCTATTCCATTAAGTACTAGTACTTATTCAATAGCGACTAGTGCTTATTCTGTTTAGAATATTCAAAGTGCTTATTCAATTTTTATGCTTATTTATATTTTCAGAGCAGAAAATCCGATTTTTCTGCTTATTCAATATTGCATCTAAAATGTAAGTGACTTGACGTGTGTGTGTGTGTGTGTGTGTGAGAGAGAGATTGTGTCTGTTACAGTGACAAGAGTTTAACCCTTTAAGGCCTTGTCTTTTTGGATATATATCTTTTTTTTTATAAAAAAAAGTGCATACAACCAATATATTTTAAATGTATGTTTGGTAATTGAACCTAAATACATTTAAAATTAATGTTCTATATTTCAGATCAATATATTTGTTTTCCTTCATTTTAATCAACACTAACTTTATTCTCATCTGAATTATAAATAACTTATTTCTGTATAAAATAAAAAATCCCGAATAATCCAGACCAACCAGAGCGCACTATTTCTACAACATCATCAGTGCTGAGGCGGAACTAGCAGAGCCGTTCGGCAGATAGCGAGCAGATATTTTGTGTCACGTCGTGCACAATAACCCTAAAGGCACCAGGGTGGCGGTGCCACCGGCTTTTTATATATATATATATATATAGCTGCGAGCAGCGATGAAGGGCCAAAGCCGGTGCCTTTAGTTACCTAAAGCCGGTGTTTTTTGCGGTGCCACCGGCTTGGGCCCGTAATCGCTGCTCGCAGCTATATTTATTATTATTATTATTCTTTATTATTATTTTACTACCTTTTGGGCACTTTTGGGGGCCTTAACGTGCTCGAAAACTCTTGAAACTTTGCACACGGGTCAGAACCCGCGGCCATCAGGGCCGGGCTGAAGATGGTACCCGGGCGTGGCAGGGGGGCTCGACAGCGCCCCCTGGAATGGTGTTTGAACACTTGTCCATATATCAAACACGCTTGCATGTAATAATCTGAAACTCGGTACACTTATAGATCTCATCGGGCCGAACAACTTTCGCGCTCTAAGTTTTACGTCAGCCCAACAGGAAGTCGGTTATTATGGGTTGTTTGGAAAGTCATTTTCTATATTTTTCTTACGACTATTTGGGCAATTCTGGGGCCCTTAACGTGCTCAAAAACTCTTGAAACTTTGCACACGGGTCAGAACCCGCGGCCATCAGGGCCGGGCTGAAGCTGGTATCTGGGCGTGGCAGGGGGGCTCGACAGCGCCCCCTGGAACGGGGTCCGAAAACTTGGTCCATAAATCAAACACGCTTGCATGTAATAATATGAAACTCGGTACACATATAGATCTCATCGGTTCATATATCCTTTGTACTTTTACTTTTTACCCCAGCCCAACAGGAAGTCGGCTATTATGGTTTGTTTGGAAGCGTATGCCCCTGGAATTCGATATACTCCTCATAGAGAATTCAACCAATCGCCACGAAACTCTGTCAGCATGAAGTCAAGACATTGAGGATGAAAAATTGCCAGGGGATTTTTGATATCTTGAACGGTTTGGCCGTGGCGAGGAAACGAATTTATGGCGAATAATGGAAACAGGAAGTGTGTTATAACTTCTGCATACATTAACTGATCTTGATGAAACTTCAACAGTGTGTTCGCTGTAAGAGGCCGATCACATGGATGTGACTATTGTGAGACAAAGTTATAGCGCCACTAACTGGCAGCAGGAAGTGTGTCACTTTCAAAATGCTTTGAAATCACCCTCTTATTTTTACCCGATTTGCTTCCAACTTGATGTGTATAATGTAGACACTTGCCAGATGTAGACCTGTGAAAGGATTATTGATATCTTAGATACTGTTGCCATGGCAATGCAGCAAACTTTAATATTCTTTTTGGATGCTTTTGAGACTCTTAGCATGCCTGAAATTGCTTAAAATTGCATGAAACTCGACAGACAGATCACATTTATTAGCCAGTAGACATGTGCAAAGTTTCAGAAACGGGCGTGGTGCAGGGACTCAGTAGCGCCACCTTTTGACAAAAGAGGGGGAGTTAGGTCTATAGTTTTACCTACAATCATAAAACTCGGTACGCATATTGTTCAGATCAAACTGGACAACTTTCTAATTAACTGTCATTAGCTCAGACCAAGAGGAAGTCAGATATTTTAGTTTGAATGTGGATGTTTCTGAGAAATTTCTCTCCCTCTCTCTCCATCTCTGTGTGTGAGGGATTTGTGTATTGCTTTTAATGGATTTCAAGGTTTCAGGGGCTTTTGGGGCTCTTAACGTGCTCAAAAAATTTTGCACACAGGTCAGAACCCACGGCCATCAGGGCCGGGCTGAAGCTGGTACCCGGGCATGGCAGGGGGGCTCAACAGCGCCCCCTTGAACGGGATCCGACTATTTGGTCCATATATCAAACACGCTTGCATCAATTAATATGAAACTCAGTACACATATAAATCTCATCGGGCCGAACATCTTTCCCCCAGTCAAGTTTTACGCCAGCCCAACAGGAAGTTGGCTATTTTGGGTTGTTTGGAAAACGTTTGCTGTGGAATTTAAAGTACTCCTCCTAGGCAATTCATTCAATCATCGCCAAACTCGGTGTGCATGAAGTCAAGACTTTGAGGATGCTAAATTGCGGACGGATTTTTGATATCTCGAACGGTTTGGCCGCGGCGAGGAAATGAATTTCCATGACTAAAATAGGACATATAAAGTGTGTTATAACTTAGTTAGTTTTACCTACAGTTACAAAACTCAGCGTGTATATTCTTCTCCTCAAGCTGAACAAATTTCTAATTTACAGCCATTAGCTCAGACCAACAGAAAGTCAGATATTGTAGTTTGAATGTGGACATTTTCTCTCTCTCTCTCTCTCTCGCTCTCTGAGCCAATATGGCAAGCCGTTTTAACATTTAATCATTTTAACCTACTAGTCTCTATTTTCATGCTACTAGTACTTATTTTTTAGATACTAGTATCTATTCAATTAAGTACTAGTACTTATTCATTAGCGACTAGTGCTTGTTCTTTAGTACTAGTGCCTATTCTTTAGATACTATTGCTTATTCTTTAGATATTCTTTTGAATATGTATTAGAAGCTAATGAATAAGTTCTGGTATCTATTTAATAGGTACTAGTATCTAAAAAATAAGTACTAGTACCTAATGAATAACTACTAAAATGTAATATATATGTACTAGTCACAATTGGAATACATACTAGTCAGAACTGAATAGTTGATATCTAAATGACAGATCCCCATAGAAGTCAATGGCAAAAAAAAAATGTCTTACTAGTAACAAAAGAATAGTTACTAGTCACTATTGAAATAAGTACTAGTATCTAATGAATAAGTACTAGTATCTAATAATAAGTACTAGTAACTAATGAATAAGTACTAGAAACTAATGAATAAGTACTAGTAACTAATGAACAAGTACTAGTATCTAATGATTAAGTACTAGTACCAATTTAATAGCAACTACAATCTAATGAATAAGTACTAGTAACGAATGAATATGCACTAGTATCTAATAAATAAGGACTAGTATGTAATGAATAAGTACTAGTATCTTTAAAAAGATACTGTGTGTGTGTGTGTGTGTGTGTGTGTGTGTGTGTGTGTGTGTGTGTGTGTGTGTGTGTGTGTGTGTGTGTGTGTGTGTGTGTGTGTGTGTGTGTGTGTGTAGGGGAGGGGGGCTAGATTAACCATTTCACTGCTGTGTGGTTTGGCCTGCATTGAAAAGGAAAATAAATGTTTTAAGCCTTGTATTTTTTAAATAAGTTTTATTAATAAAGTAAAGGCATATAACCAGTTTAATTGTAGTGCATTAACAATAGTTTTATATAATTAGTTTATTAATTAAATTAACTTGGTCCATAAACTTGGTCTGAAAATTTGGTCCATAAATCAAACACACTTGCATGTATACTATGTACTATAATAATATAACACTTGGTACACATATAGATCTAATCTGGCCGTACAACTTTCGTGCTCTATGTTTTAAACCAGCCCAACAGAAAGTGGGCTATTTTGGTCTGAATGTGGATGTTTTGCAAAACCAGCTTGTACATTTTTACTCACTCCTCTTAAGTGGTTTATTTTATTCCCACCAAACTTTTTCAACATGATGAAAATACATTAAAGATGCTAAATTGTGAACGCATAATGAATATCTCAAATGGTTTTGCTATGGTGAGGGATTGAAGTAATGTAAAAAAGAATCAGGAAACGTCTCATATCTTTCTAAAATGTAATTATACACCATTAAGTTTTATATAAAATTATACAAAAATATTACAACTAAACCCATTTTATTCTTTTTTTTTTTCAATTCAAGAAGTATGAAAAAGTTTAAAACAGGCTATTTAGTGCTATCTGAAAAAAACATTCATAGGGCTATACTGCCCTCTTGTGTCCAAAATGATATCAACATAGTACATAAAACTATTTTATCCAACCCAGTCTCTTACTATTGCGTATCTATACCACGAGTTTTCATTTTCATTTGGCGTAGTATTTACACGCCAAAGTCAGATTTTGCGTTCATATGGTACGCAAAATCCTCCCGTTAAACTTCTATTGATGGAAAGTGTGTATGCACTGCACGTAGAAATGTATTATAGGCAACGTCATCGTCCCGCCCCTTCAAACGTACGAAGATTCACGATTTCATCTCGTGCAGGTGCCGAAGTGGCATGTAGGCCTATAAGTTTTTTTTTTTTTTTTTTTTTTTTTTTTTTCGAAACATAACTCATCACTAATGAGGGCTAATGTTGTTACTGAATCTAATATTACACGCTTGCTCATTAAAAGTCGGGGGATTGTTTTTATAGTTTAATTCTAAACAATCCATTTCCGGGGAATTGTTTTTTATTTTTTTTAATTTTTTTTAGAATTTTCAATAATTCAACGTGAATAATTTATGCTAGTTATAGTAGTTATATATCTGTCTGCTTTATTTATTCTGCTCTCTGCTTTAGTCTTTTTGGCGTGTACTGACTACACACGTTTTTTATTCTTTTTTGTGATTGTATTTGGAATGGTAAAAGTATTAACTAATAATAATAATTATAATAATATTAATAATAATACAAATAAATAAATTCATTAAAAAAAACAACCCATTCTCACTCCCAAAGCGTCAACAACTGAAGCATGGTCAAGCGCCCGAGGCGTCACGTGGCAGACGCTAAAGGCGCCCCTTGGCGTCACTCTATGACGCATTAGGAACTCCATTGCTTTCAATGGGAAACCTGTGGCGTCAATAACAAACAGACGCGAATTTTATCAGTGGGAAATAGCGCTGAAGAAGTCTCATTCCGAACACATCGCGATATTTGGCATCAGGTCACGTGTGCCAGATGTTGGTAAGTAGTCGTAAATACGCTGTCCAAATAATGTTTGTTATAATGTATTTTTCTGTGTGTCGATATTAATCAGATTAGCTCTCTCATGTTCATTCACTGCATTATATCTGTCATCTCCACGGAGGCTTTGCGTTTCATTGGTTTCTAATTCAAAACACATTACTAAACTAACGTGATTATACACTGTCTGACTGTCACGTGACGCCTAGACCTTCAATCAGTTAATCATATATGATATATATTCATATCAGGTTCAAAGTAGTACAATTAGTTCCAAAGTGGTATTTGTAGTAAAAGCACAGTAAAAACAACACTTACCATGCTCTTACCACAGTAACCTTAGTTTTACTGTCATAGGTAACTTATAGTAAAAGGACAGTAACCACAAAACTTACCATGCTTTTACCACAGTATTTGCAGTTTTAATGTGTCATTTGTTGTAAATGCACAGTAACCACAACACTTACCATGCTTTTACCACAGTATTTGCAGTTTTAATGTGTCATTTGTTGTAAATGCACAGGAACCACAACACTTACCATGCTTTTACCACAGTAACCTTAGTTTTACTTTTATAGGTAACTTATAGTAAATGTACAGTAACCACGAAACTTACCATGCTTTTACCACAGTATTTGCAGTTTTAATGTGTCATTTGTTGTAAATGCACAGGAACCACAACACTTACCATGCTTTTACCACAGTATTTGCTGTTTTAATGTGTCATTTGTTGTAAATGCACAGTAACCACAACACTTACCATGCTTTTACCACAGTAACCTTAGTTTTACTTTTATAGGTAACTTATAGTAAATGTACAGTAACCACGAAACTTACCATGCTTTTACCACAGTATTTGCAGTTTTAATGTGTCATTTGTTGTAAATGTACAGTAACCACAACACTTACCATGCTTTTACCACAGTAACCTTAGTTTTACTGTGATACCGTGATAGGTTTACTATTAAAGGGACAGTAACCACAAAACTTACCATGCTTTTACCTCAGTATTGGTAGTTTTAAAGTAATATTTGTTGTAAATGCATAGTAACCACAACACTTACCATGCTTTTAATGCCTAATAATTTAAAATCCCAAAATTGTAAGGTAAATCTGTATTTTTTCCTATAAATAATCCTATATATTATACATAATGATATTTTATTTTCTCTTTTTTCAGGTGAAAAGACCAAAAGGGCCTTTCGGACTCAGTCAGCTCATTATTGTTTGAGGAGAAGTAAACAGAGGAGACGGAAAGCTGCAAAGGCAAATATTCACAATGGTATGTATGTGTTGGTTTTAACCCGTAATCAAACATTTTATCAAGCATTTGTTGTTTCTTAAACCTTTTCTTATAAAACCCATAGCCCAATCAGTACAAACATAGTCTCTAAGTCTTAATAATTCACAAGATTTAACAAGTTGTCAAATTCATACGATGCTCGTACATATTTGTATACTCGTACATAATCCTGCAGCTTTTACTCCTCCAGCTGTCATTGGCTACTGCCTCAATTCCTGTACATATTTATCGCGATATTTGTAAATCAGTTGCGCCCCTTTTTGGAAAGTAGTCAGATGCCCCACACACTGTCAGAAAGTTTATATTAATTGCATTGTATTATTTCAAATTATTACAAATTGGACCCTGTCTGTTCATGTTCCAATGATACATGATGTCTCTCCACACCTCATGACCTTCCTCTGTTTGCAAGAGTGGAAAAGCTAATCTGACTTGTCACACAACATCAGATACTCGATTATTTTGTCGTAATCAGATCAGTTACACTGCTGATAACTGTCCCGTTTGCATGTAAATCGTGTTATCTTTAAACAAATTCATATGATTATTGCTTGCTATTAATGACATACATTTAATCATGCCCACATATCAGTAAACTTATTACATAAATGCATTTAACATTTAATTATCCAACCTCTTTACAGAAAAATATCCCACAGTTATGGATAAACTCACAACATCATCATCAAGTCCTGTGCTGGGCACATTGGGCAACAAGTGTCCTCCAACATATTCGATCCATGGCCCAGTTCTCCACATCTTCCCATGGGACACTGACATTCTTCAGGTGTTGGTGAAACATCTGTCTCCATGTCTTCCCTGTCTCCTGATCCTCCTGGTGGTGTCCACTTCATTACTGTCTTTGGGTGGTGTTGTTTGGGCATGCGTAGGATGTGTAGGCCTACTTGAGGTCTGCCTAATGCCTTTATCAAACAAGCGTCAGTGCTCATCAGGAGTTTTGGTAAAGGACATATTCACTGACATTCATTAGTTCTAGTCATGCAGTGACTTCATGATGCAATAGTCAAATGTATATTTCTGCAAGTGTGTAGCAGGTGGGACAATTGAAGATAGTGAGGGTGTTCAGGAAAACCTTTTGAAAACAAGCAATATTTATGGAATTCTGTTTGGTGCTGAAAGAGTATTACAGAAATGACACACTTGACAACTGGACATTATTCTGTGAGTTTGTTACCTTTACATTTAGATGGATTTAATGTCTTGCATTTAGCTTCATTAAAGCTTGTATTACAGTGGTCACTATAGTAAATATCCACCATAACTGCATCTATAGTATCATTATATCACTGCCTGGTTAATGTAAATGTAATATACCCGTGAATGTATTTTATAGAAGCATTTTCTTGCGGACATTTATAATTTATAATTTCATTTAGTTTAATTTAATAAAAGTGAACAATAATCACAAGGATATAAAACTAAAGTTGAGAATGTAAAATGTTGTGTTTAAGTTTCTGCCTATTTGTTCTTTAAAGGGAGGAAGAAACAAATATATTTTCACATAACAAAGTTGAATTTCATCTCTTGGTTTGTAAAAAAAAATATTATTACTTCATCATTGCGATTTTTTTTAACGTTACTGTATGTGTAACTAATAGATTGCCTCGGTATCTGGCTATTTTTGTATATAATTAACTGATATTTATACAGTTGTGCAGCAGTTTTGGCACTACATTTGTCTTTAAACAGTTTGACATTAAATATTGGAATATGCTTTCAAAATTGTGTGCATTCATTGTGCTTTTGTTACATTTATTTGAATTCCAAGAGTTCAGATGGTGGAGTATGGCATAAAGAAGTGATTAAGTTATAGTCTTTGATATAATAGTCTTTGTAAATGTTAGAAGCACTTTAGTACATGTAATTATCTTTAATTAAAATACTGCAAAACTACTCCTGCTGTAGGCCATTGCTTTGAAAAAAAAAGTTTCTCTTTCAAATCTAATAATCTAATATGTCTAATAATCAAAAAAGCTAATTTGTGTCATTGATCGTGTGAACTCGTTTTTGGATGGTAAGCACACACGGGAGTCTTTTGTTTTTAAATATGAGTTTTATTATTTAATTAGAAGGAATACATATTTACCAGGCCAAATATTAAATCTATCCCTGCAGCCGGAACCAGAAGAGATTTGTCATCATTTACCATAAATGGGCAACTGAGTGTGACGCATCTGTTCAGCTGGGTTGTTATTGGCTGTGACTTTATCGCAGAACTTGCTGTGATTGGACTATCTTTTAACCCATATAAAACGGCGCTTCATGTTACAAAGTATGTTTTGTTGTTATTATTACGTTAGTTATACATTAAGTTAACTATAAAATGTCTCTATGTTGTGAGAAATTACTCCTTTATCGAGATCCCAACCCTAACCCTAAGCATTTTTGCACATTTCAATGAACTACAGCACCACGTTTCCTGTTCCATTGATAGAATGACAGAGATATGTGGGTAATGTAGTTTAAAACGTTCAGCAATGAAACAATACATTTTAAATACATAATATATTTAATGGACAACTGGATATCTAAATATGTTCATTGTGCAAACCTTTATGACATATAGGGACAGGCTGAAATTTTATATTTCACTGTGAGCACTTTTAAAATAACCTTTATGCCAGCTTTCCATATTGTGTCTGAAAATTGTGCCCAACATTATTTTGTAAACATAGCATAAGCATTTGTCCTGCCGATTTTCTCTTTGATACACTAACCAGACTTTGAGTTACACCCATTTGAAATGTGTATTTGTTTGCTCTTCCGGGGGCCGTTGCTGGGCCCCTGACGGTGGAAGGCAGTGCAATCTACACACATCTATTCTCCTCATCATGGACAACAAACTTTGTTCTAACAAAACCTTTTCTGTTCTAACATCATGCTTGTATTAGGTTTTGATGGGTATTGTGAGACCATCTGGAAATATTTGAAAGAAATGCTGTAATATAAAACAATAATAATAATTAATATGTATTTGCTTTTTTTTTTTTTTGTATGAACACCAATAAATATAATGGATGAACCTGCAACAACTTGTCATTATCCAATTTCCAGTGTTGGCAGTAAACAAAAATCTATTTATATATTTACACTTTACTATTACGCAAGGATAATGCACCATTCAATCAAACAACAAAGAAACAGTGCCAAATTTCCTTTTCACCCCCTCTGATTGCTTCTTATATGCCTGACATCAGTAATATCTATGCTTTTAAACTAAATGCAGTAGATGTACTAGAATGATCAACATGGATCATCTTCAATTATGATTGAAGTGTTTGTAGTAATATACTGTAGCCCACTGCAGCCTCTTGTTATTCACACACCTTCCCTTTATTTCACTGAAAACTGGCATACTTCTCACAACATGCAAGTATGTGCAACTTTTAGTGCATTGTTGTCCCAAATATCATTAACCAGATCAAAAATGTTTATGTCCTGTTTATTTTTAAATTATAAGAAATTAAAATTTCTCAAATAAAATATTACATTTACTGTACCAAACACCACTTTCAATACACATTATTCACCATACTTTATTACGCAATACTTTATTGGAGGACACAGCATAAAGTTGATGAAGTAGCATAAAGACAAATGAGATTCAAGATAAATAAAAATGGGTCTTCAAAAATACATTAACATCACATTAATCCATTCACAGCTGCTGAAGCCACACAAATGAGTGGCAGAGAATTATATTCAGTCACCTATGATACAGAAAACAGATTTGATATTGTGTTGTAAAATAATGATTCATTATCACAGCTTTCTTGCTCTTCCCTGTACATGTCTCTATCGTGTTCGTGTTCTTATTCCTCATCTAAAGGAAGTGTTCAGTTGTACCCTACAGTACAAATGATGAACAGAAGATGTGATCACTGATGTGGTGTAGCTTTTTCTCAGAGGAAGAAGTCTCAACATCCCATCGTCAGACGTTCTCCAGTCCTGCTCTGAAAGTAAAACAAAAAACACAAACAATTCAAATTAAGTTGTTTAATGAACAGTCAGGTCAGTTTCTGTTCTGTGTTATTTAAAGTAGTGATGGGCTACTCTGGCCCTCAGCGTCCACTGTCCTGCAGATTTAGCTCCAACCTCAAACCCTCCTGCCCATTGTCTACAAGTAAACCTGAAGACTTTGGTTAAAATGTTCAGATGTGCTCAATTAGGGTTTGATGTAAACTCTCCTCCTCAAAAAGGAGAACGCAGAAGGGCCAGAGTTGCCTGTTCCTTATTTAAATTTACAAAGCAGCAGTCAGTACATTATATTATACACATTGAAGTATTATATATATATAAAATTGCAGCACTAATTGAAAAATTAGAATATTGTGCAAAAGTTCATTTATTTCAGTAATTCAACTTAAAAGGTGAAACTAATATATTATGTAGACTCATTACATGCAAAGTGAGATATTTTAAGCCTTTATTTGTTATAATTTGGGGTTTTCAAAGCTGTAAGCCATAATTATCCAAAGTCAAAATTAGAATATTGTGAAAAGGTGTTCATAGCTGTAAGCCATAATTATCAAAATTATAACAAATAAAGGCTTGAAATATCTCACTTTGCATGTAATGAATGAGTCTATATAATATATTAGTTTCACCTTTTAAGTTGAATTTTTTTAAATAAATTAACTTTTGCACAATGTTCTAATTTTTTGAGTTTCACCTGTAATTTAAGCTAAGTACTGAAAAAAAAAACAGTTTTACCCATATCAACAGCAACCTGTTTTAAAAGATCTTTAAGAAAGGCATGGTCTCTTTTGAGCCTTTGCAAGTGATGCTTGATTTCCTTCAAGACCACATACTCTTCTGTCACTTGTTTCAAGAGCTTCACTTGGTCAAAAACCAAGTGATAATCTGTACAATGTAAAATTGTCAACATCAAATGATGTACTACATATTGCAGCACTGTTTCAAAACAAGACATACCAATGGCCACGCACACCTTTCTGTCTTTGGGCACCAGATGTTCCTTCCTCACCCGAAACAAAGGACTTATTCGATTAGCTTGCGTTGATATAAGGACTGGTCTTCCTTCTCTGCTGTAAAACAAAAAAAGTCTCTACTTACTCTATGTGCAATTACTATTGTTCTTAAAACATATAAATTAAGACAGTTATGAATAAGTTATTTTACCATACGATTCAGGAGAGAGCATTTGATGAGTAAATACTGATTGAAATATTGTAGGATCTTTACCTGGGAAAGGCTGATCACGGCAAGATTCGCTGCGACTCACTAATACTGGAGCTCTTGTGAGGGTCGGCTCTTAAAAGAGCTGCTGAGTTTGATGTTGTAGAGATCTTAAAAAAAGGACTAAGTAATCCTGCAAGAGAGAAAGGAAGGTAATTTTATTACATTACATGCAAGTAGAAACATTATATATAACTGTAGGATTTATTTCTGTATAGAGTGTTGGATAATTAAATGTTAAATGCACTTATGTAATAAGTTTACTGATATGTGGGCATGATTAAAAGTATCATTAATAGCAAGCAATAATCATGTGAATTTGTTTAAAAATAACATGATTTACATGCAAACGGGACAGTTATCAGCAGTGTAACTGATCTGATTACGACAAAATAATCGAGTATCTGATGTTGTTTGACAAGTCAGATTAGCTTTTCCACTCTTGCAAACAGAGGAAGGTCATGAGGTGTGGAGAGACATCATGTATCATTGGAACATCAACAGACAGGGTCCAATTTGTAATAATTTGAAATAATACAATGCAATTAATATAAACTTTCTGACAGTGTGTGGGGCATCCGACTACTTTCCAAAAAGGGGCGCAAACTGATTTACAAATATTGCGATAAATATGTACAGGAATTGAGGCAGTAGCCAATGACAGCTGGAGGAGTAAAAGCTGCAGGATTATGTACGAGTATACAAATATGTACGAGCATCGTATGAATTTGACAACTTGTTAAATCTTGTGAATTATTAAGACTTTGAGACTATGTTTGTACTGATTGGGCTATGGGTTTTATAAGAAAAGGTTTAAGAAACAACAAATGCTTGATAAAATGTTTGATTACGGGTTAAAACCAACACATACATACCATTGTGAATATTTGCCTTTGCAGCTTTCCGTCTCCTCTGTTTACTTCTCCTCAAACAATAATGAGCTGACTGAGTCCGAAAGGCCCTTTTGGTCTTTTCACCTGAAAAAAGAGAAAATAAAATATCATTATGTATAATATATAGGATTATTTATAGGAAAAAATACATATTTACCTTACAATTTTGGGATTTTAAATTATTAGGCATTAAAAGCATGGTAAGTGTTGTGGTTACTATGCATTTACAACAAATATTACTTTAAAACTACCAATACTGAGGTAAAAGCATGGTAAGTTTTGTGGTTACTGTCCCTTTAATAGTAAACCTATCACGGTATCACAGTAAAACTAAGGTTACTGTGGTAAAAGCATGGTAAGTGTTGTGGTTACTGTGCATTTACAACAAATGACACATTAAAACTGCAAATACTGTGGTAAAAGCATGGTAAGTGTTGTGGTTACTGTACATTTACAACAAATGACACATTAAAACTGCAAATACTGTGGTAAAAGCATGGTAAGTTTTGTGGTTACTGTCCTTTTACTATAAGTTACCTATGACAGTAAAACTAAGGTTACTGTGGTAAGAGCATGGTAAGTGTTGTTTTTACTGTGCTTCTACTACAAATACCACTTTGGAACTAATTGTACTACTTTGAACCTGATATGAATATATGAATATATCATATATGATTAACTGATTGAAGGTCTAGGCCTATAGAGGGAATGCAGTAAGCGGAAGTCGCTGCTGTTCCGCTCACTGAGTGGCAGAAAGACTGAGCGGCAGCATTGGTTCTCTTACGAGAGTATCTCTCGTACTGCGTAATATCTTACGCTATGGGGAAAACCTCTTTTCCACGAGATATTGAAGCAAAAAATTATCCTTAATTTTGAATTAATGTAAAACGCTGTGCAGCAGCATGCAGATATAGGCAGGACGGCTCGCGCGCCTATTGGCTGCCCTGCGGCAAACAGCAGCAGCCTATCGAGAGAGGTGCTGCGTGACATAATCCTATGGGGGCATTTCGCGCCCATTTCGTCACGTCCAGCCAGAAAAGGGCGCAATTTCGCCCTATAAATATAGCTCGATAAGGCTGGTACACTGATTTTAATCTCTTCAGCGAAGCATCACGCATCGCTGGATCCGGAGTGAGAAGCCACGACGTCTGAGAAAAAGCACACAGCGGGACGAGCCATTGAGTCTGAAGTCGCTGGCATCGCCGCCTTTAGCCGCCGTACCTGCTACGCTTTCCGGCGTTATATCCTTTTCAAACTGTGTGTGTGTGTGTTCGCCGCTGCGACACACATTTTTTCACTGTCTGTCTCTCAAGATGCAAAGATCCTGCGGCTCGTGCCGAGCCACACTCAGCGACGGGGACCGTCATGTTATCTGCGTTTCCTGCCTGGGTGAGGATCATGCGGCTCTCGCTCTCGTCGACGGCGGATGCCCTCACTGTGAGCTACTGCCTATGGTGACTCTGAGGACTCGCCTGGCATCCTTCTCAGAGCCTGCACTTCAGCCCGCTGTAGCGCCGCGCCGTAAAAAGCGCCGTGCTCAGCGCGCTCCCGAGCCTTCTCCTCGCCGGTTCGCCCGCCAGCTTCGCCGGCATCGCTCGAGTCCCTCACCGACGGACAGCGGCCGCCGTCTGCCGCCGCTTCCTCCATTGAGGTCGACGAAATAGCCCCGAGCCTTCTCCAGCTCGTGATAGCTCGCCGGTTCGCCCGCCAGCTTCACCAGCTTCACTCGAGTCGCTCGCTGACGGACAACGGCCGCCGCGCGCCGCCGCGCGCCGCCGCTTCCGCCATTAATGACGACGAGATAGCTGCATCTGTAGAGAAGGCCAGCTTCAAAACCGCGGCTAGCTTTCTTTACGTTATAAGAAAGCTACCCCGCCCCCCGTGGGCATGCGTCACCGGCGAAATGAGGAAAGAGTGTGTTTTTAGTCCCGCCGAGGCCGGGCCAATCTCCTTTTCTCAAACATTTCTCAGCTCCTCTTGGTTTGAGCGGCTGAAAATGTCAATATTGCAGCAATGAGCCTGTTGTATTACACGCACGCCTGCAAACAAACGCCGACGCACACAAAACTGTGATGACGCTCTTTATCGTCTTGGGCTATTTTAAGCTTTTGTCGTTTCCCCCTGTGGCTCAGTGGCGAAACCCAAAGCCTTCGCACGGGAGACCCGTGTTCGAGCCCAGCTCTCGCAGCGGATAAAAATTTAGTCTCGCCGCAGCCAGACTTACACCCAAACTTTTCACTCGTTCAGTTCCAAGAAAATGCGACTGTTCCAGTGTATTTTGCAGTAAACAAGCCGGTAACATGGCCCGCTTGTCTGCACACAAATGCCGTTTCCACGGCGACCCAGAAAAATCATGTAAGCAGCGTATTTTCTGGTATTCCGCCCACAGCCGATGGTGTTATGAGTGTATTAAAAATGCCACAGCCCAGTGTTCATTTCTACACACAAACACAGCCCGCCAAAGTGCAGGGCTCGCACAAATGAGTTTGACTCATGTCAATTGTGCATTAATTATAGTGAATGTGCCCACAACCCAGTGCCCACAAACACTACACACTGCATGTGCCACGTTTTCTGTAAAAGAAACCAACACACATACAGTCAGCTAAGGCCCACGGTGTTTAAGTCTCGCCGCGGCCAGACTCTACCGAAACTTCTCGCTCGTTCAGTTCCAAACAATGTGACTGTTCCAGTGTATTTTGCAGTAAACAAGCTAGTACCACAGCCCGCTTGCCTGCACACAAACGCCAGCTTTAAGGCGACCCAGATAAATCCCAAAAAGAGTGTATTTTCTGGAATTCCAGGCCACGGCCGATGGTGTTATGAGTGCCCACGTCTCAGTGCCCATTCCCACACGCAGACACAGCCCGCCACAATACAGGGCTAGCAAAAAAAAAAAAAAAAAAAAAAAAAAAAAAAAATCGACTCATGTCGATTGTGCAATAAATGTAGTGTACGTGCCCACAACACAGTGCCCACAAACACTACATGAAGCATGTCCCACGGTTTCTGTAAAAACGAAACCAACACATTTTCAGTTGGCGGGAGCCGACAGTGTTCTCAGTGCAGCGAGTGTGCCCGCTATGCCGCGCCCACATTCCCTCACAGACATGCCGAACCCCACGGGGCTCGCCCCGCTCGCCTTCTCTCCACATCCCGTCAGAGAGAAGCCTAGCGTGGTCAGGCTGCCCGCTGTGATCAGCGCACCCCCCGCCTCGCACACTATAAACACAGTGTCTATTTCTCAGCACACCGGAGCTCTCCGGCCGCCGCTATATCACGGCCAGAGCCCAGATTTCATTCTACCTCTAGCTTTTCATGCAGATGCGTGGGCAAAGCTTCCCGGGGTATCAGAATGGGTGCTGAACACTATAAAAAGAGGCTATTCGCTGCAGTTCGCTCGACACCCCCGCCGTTGCGCGGCGCGAGTCGAAACGACGGTAAAAAATGAAGTATCTCACCTACTTCAAGCCGAGATAGCGAAACTACTGAGCAAAGGGGCTATAGAACCTTTATCTCAGGCTCAGAGCGAAGGGGGTCTATCCAGCAGGTATTTTCTGGTACCGAAAAAAGACGGGGGTCTCAGACCCATTATAGATCTGCGACGGCTGAACAGAACGCTCACGAAGCGTCAGTTCAGAATGATTACAACCAGGAAAATCCTCGCGCAAGTGCGCCAAGGAGACTGGTTCATGTCGATAGATCTAAAGGACGCTTATTTTCAAATACAAATAGCGTTAAGTCACAAGCAATTCTTGAGATTCACCTTCGAAGGCCAGGCATACCAATACAAAGTCCTGCCGTTCGGCCTGTCCCTGGCACCCCGTACTTTTACGAAGTGCATGGACGCGGCTCTCGCACCCCTGAGACTTCAGGGCATGCGAATTTTGAACTACTTGGACGATTGGCTGATTCTAGCTCGATCACAATCAGAGCTCATAGAACACAGGGCCACATTACTCGAACATCTCGAGAATCTGGGTCTCACAGTCAATTGGGCGAAGAGCTCGCTGTCTCCCAGCCAGAAAATATCTTTTCTGGGAACAGTGCTGAACTCGCTATCTATGACAGCGCATCTGTCGCCAGAGCGCGCACAGGACACTCAGCGCGCCGCGAAATCTTTTCGCCGCGGCTGAACTGTCCAGCTCAAAAGGTTTCAGAAAATGCTGGGTCTCATGGCCTCAGCAGCTTCAGTGCTCCAGTTGGGGCTGCTTCGCATGCGCCCACTGCAGCTATGGCTGAAAGCGCGGGTTCCGCCCAGGGCATGGACCGCTGGTCGTTTCGCCTCCGGGTCGGTCTGAAATGCATCTCAGCTTTGGAGCCTTGGAAGAAAACCGACTGGTACCAGTCAGGTGTGAGTCTGGGGACTCCCTCGAGCGTGAAGGTGGTGTCCACGAACGCCTCCACCTCGGGATGGGGAGCACTGCTCGAGGGCAGACCGTTCTTTGGCCAGTGGTCAGAACGGGAAAAGCTCCTACATATAAACTATCTGGAAATGATGGCAGTCGACAACGCGCTGCGGCGCTTCTGTCCCCAGATAAGGGGTCATCACGTCTTGGTCCGGTCGGACAACATGTCAGTGGTGGCGTACATAAATCATCAGGGCGGCATCAAGTCCCGAAACCTTTACAGGCTGACGGAGTGCCTCCTGGTCTGGGCTCAGCACAACCTGCTTTCACTGAGAGCAGCGCACGTGCCTGGTCACCTGAATCTGGGACCAGACAGGCTGTCCAGAGACAATGTCCCAGCAGGGGAATGGTCGCTGCACCCGCAGACGATCCAACTGCTGTGGGAGACATTCGGCAGAGCGCAGGTGGACCTGTTCGCGTCCAACGAGAACGCTCACTGTCCGAAATATTTCTCCAATAGCAAGGACGCGCTGGCCTACGTTTGGCCCCGCTGTCCCCTCTATGCTTCCCCCCTCATCTCGCTCCTGCCTCAAATGCTGGAACGGATCAGGGAAAATGGATGCCCAGTGCTGCTTGTGGCTCTGCTCTGGACAAACCAGGCTTGGTTTCCAGTCCTGATGCAGCTGACCAGCACTGCCCCGTGGCCAATACCATTGAGGAGAGACCTCCTCTCCCAGGCCAAGGGCTCGATTTGGCATCCTCGCCCCCAGCAATGGTCCCTGCACGCATGGGCCATCAACGGGTACCCGCTATCCTCCCGGAGGGAGTGCTAAACACGATCACGCAGGCAAGGGCCCCGTCTACAAGACGGCTCTACTCCTAGAAATGGTCTGTGTTCTCTGCCTGGTGTCAAGCTCAGGGCTTTTCACCCGTAGACTGCGGGGTCACGGAAGTGCTTTCCTTCCTTCAAGAGCTGCTGGATAAGGGCAGAACCCGATCCACGCTCAAAGTGTACGTGGCGGCTATAGCAGCGTTTACAAAACCTGTGTCTGGCCAGTCACTGGGGAAGAACGACCTAGTCGTGCGATTCCTCAAGGGAGCTCGGAGGTTGAACCCTCCTAGACCTCCTTCAGTCCCGGTGTGGGACCTTTCTACGGTTTTGGAAGCCATGAAAGGTGCCCCGTTCGAGCCAATCCATTTGTCAGACATGAAGCATCTGTCTTTCAAAATGGTGTTTCTTTTGGCTCTCGCTTCAGTGAAGCGCATAGGGGACTTACAAGCGCTTTCAGTAAGCGCATCATGTATGGAGTTTGGGCCTAATGACTCAAAAGTCATACTCAAACCGAGGCACGGGTACGTGCCCAAATCCCTCAACACACCGTTCAGAGCCCAGGTGATTTCCCTGTGTGCTCTCTCGGTTCAAGATGAGGAGGAGGATGCCAGTCTCCTTTGCCCTGTCAGGGCACTGAGAGCTTATGTGTCCCGCTCGTCTGCCTTCAGGCAGACCGAGCAGCTCTTCGTTTTGTTTGGCGGACGTTCCAAGAGACTGGCCGCATCAAAACAGAGCCTATCCAGATGGATAGTCGATGCCATAGCACTGGCTTACACTTCTAAGGGCCTGCAGTGTCCTTAGGGTGTCAGAGCGCACTCCACGAGAGGCGTGGCCTCGTCGTGGGCATGGTATAGTGGCGTTACCTTGCAAGATATCCGTACGGCTGCGGGCTGGGCCTCGCTGTCTACATTTATAAGGTTTTATAACCTAGAGGTTCCCGACTTACAAGCCAAGCTTCTGTCGGTATAGAATTCAGTGTTATCTGCCCCGCTGTGCCGGCCCAGATGCTGAGTTTTGCTTGTGCATCGCTCACTGAGCGATAACACGGCTCGATGGGTGTTGAATAACCCGTAATCTTAACCAGTTCAGGCTGAACACGTTCACCCTGTCTGTGTGAAACACTATTAACATAACTAGCCCCTATAGGATGCTATTTCATGGGGAATGATGCTTGCAGCCTCTCTTCTCCGACTCTCTGTGAGTCTATGGTGATTATGCACTACATGAGCCCCGGGCTACTGCCCTTGGGACTTTGGTGTCGGATCCCAGTACGCACGGCGTTTTGCATTGTGTTCCCCATAGCGTAAGATATTACGCAGTACGAGAGATACTCTCGTAAGAGAACGTACTCGGTTACTAACGTAACCTCGGTTCTCTCTAGAGAGGGAACGAGTACTGCGTATCTTGCCGTGCATACACAGCTCTGGTTCGCTTCGGCGATGAAAACCAGTGTACCAGCCTTATTGAGCTATATTTATAGGGCGAAATTGTGCCCTTTTCTGGCTGGACGTGACGAAATGGGCGCGAAATGCCCCCATAGGATTATGTCACGCAGCACCTCTCTCGATAGGCTGCTGCTGTTTGCCGCAGGGCAGCCAATAGGCGCGCGAGCCGTCCTGCCTATATCTGCATGCTGCTGCACAGCGTTTTACATTAATTCAAAATTAAGGATAATTTTTTGCTTCAATATCTCGTGGAAAAGAGGTTTTCCCCATAGCGTAAGATATTACGCAGTACTCGTTCCCTCTCTAGAGAGAACCGAGGTTACGTTAGTAACCGAGTACGTTTTCAGTGTGAATGCTGCGGAAAAACACACAGAACGCGTCTAAAACGGGAAAGAGCTTTGAGACTGACTGTACTACTAGATTTGACAAGAAATATGAGGTATATTTTTACAGACTACCTAAACAGAGAAGCAAATAGATCGTTGCAATTCATAGAAACAACTGGACTCCAGGCAGCGAAAGGTGGATTTGCAGTTATCATTTTTGTGTCAAAAACATTTTACGAACGTTAATTTGATTATGTTCATCCTCTGTTATTATGGGACATTGTGTCAATGTATTATAAAAGATCATTCTACAAACTTTTACCTCAACAACATCCTGAAAATTTTACAAAATGTTCTTGCTTTGTTAACACGTCACATTACAAGAACGTTTTATAAAAAACACTCCGTCATCTCAGGCCTCAATGATATCCTTAAAACATTTTGCGAACGTTGATATGATAATGTTTGCAATCATTTTTGTGTCAATATGCTGAATTTAGTGGTAAAATCATTCTCTATATATTGTATTGTTATATATTGCAGTGACAACTCATCAATCAAATATTTACCACTGTATATTCTGTATAATTTGACATTTTTAAATAAACACTGATAAAAAACTATACAAGTTTTAAGTCTAGGCGATATGATGATATATATAACATTGATATAAGTGATCACCTGGATTTAGACCTGCCTATATTGTATTTATATAAAGCGTTCACAGGCAAATTTGCTGTATGTATTTCCTCGGTGTCGAAATCAGGCACATATAAATGTCAGGAAACACGATTTCTGGCTGCATGTCAATATCCATGGATCACTGGATCTTTAGTAAGTTGTAAGGAACACTATATTGAGTCCAATCTTTAGTTTAAACTGATAATCGTTTGTTTTACTTGCGTTTTCGCAGTTTCCCCTATTAAATCCAGTCACGCAGCTGCTCTTCTGCCACTCAGTCCGGCTGAGGGGGCGTGTTCCGGCGGGAAAGTGACGTTAATGCATTCCCTCTATATAGCACGTCACGTGACAGACAGTGAGTGTATAATCACGTTAGTTTAGTAATGTGTTTTGAATTAGAAACCAATGAAACGCAAAGCCTCCGTGGAGATGACAGATATAATGCAGTGAATGAACATGAGAGAGCTAATCTGATTAATATCGACACACAGAAAAATACATTATAACAAACATTATTTGGACAGCGTATTTACAACTACTTACCAACATCTGGCACACGTGACCTGATGCCAAATATTTTTAATGAATTTATTTATTTGTATTATTATTAATATTATTATAATTATTATTATTAGTAAATTCCTTTACCATTCCAAATACAATCACAAAAAAAAGAATAAAAAACGTGTGTAGTCAGTACACGCCAAAAAGACAAAAGCAGAGAGCAGAATAAATAAAGCAGACAGATATATAACTACTATAACTAGCATAAATTATTCACGTTGAATAATGGAAATGGATTGTTTAGAATTAAACTGTAAAAACAATCCCCCGACTTTTAATGAGCAAGCGTGTAATATTAGATGCAGTAACAACATTAGCCCCCATTAGAGATGAGTTATGTTTCTGTAAAAACAACAACAAAAAAAAAAAACGTATAGGCCTACATGCCACTTCGGCACCTGCACGAGATGAAATCGTGAATCTTTGTACGATTGAAGGGGCGGGACGATGACGTTGCCTATAATACATTTCTACGTGCAATGCATACGCACTTTCCATCAATAGAAGTTTAACGGGAGGATTTTGCGTACCATATGAACGCAAAATGTGACTTTGGCGTGTAAATACTACGCCAAATGAAAATGAAAACTCGTGGTATAGATACGCAATAGTAAGAGACTGGGTTGATTTTATCAGGTATGCCTATTGTATTTATATATAAATATATTAGGTATATGGCTGTGATGATATTTTCCCACCGGTTAACCGACGTGTGACACCAGCGAGGGCTTCTAAATCACTAATATAAAAGTGAAAGTAAGTACGGACGTCTGCACGGACATTGATTATGGTGGCGCTCGCAGTGCGCTGGAATGAATTCCTATGAAAGTTACGTTTTTTTAGAAATTAACTAAAAAACGTTCGCTCTGTTCTGCTCACTCCTCGCGTTGGACGCGCACCGTTATGAATGCCTGTGCAGCCGTGAGCTTTTTTGCTTGAAATTATTTTACAAAAACATGTGCTATATTTCAGATCAATATATTTGTTTTCCTTAAAATTATTCTCATCTGAATTATAAAATATGAATTTTTGTATATGTATTTTTTGTTCTGTTATATATGTATTTTTGATATGTGCCCTCGATGCGCACTTTTGCAGAGCCCACACTGATGCAAACTCTACAGCACACTTCTTTTCGACAGTCAAAGCAGGGTTACGTTTTTGCACGTCGTGCACAATAACCCTAAAGGCACCGGGGTTGCGGCTTGTTTTTATATATATATATATATATATATATAAATATAGCTGCGAGCAGCGATTACGGGCCAAAGGGTTGCGGTGCCACCGGCTTGGGCCCGTAATCGCTGCTCGCAGCTATATTTATTATTATTATTATTATTCTTTATTATTATTTTACTAACTTTTGGGCACTTTTGGGGGCCTTAACGTGCTCGAAAACTCTTGAAACTTTGCACATGGGTCAGAACCCGCAGCCATCAGGGCCGGGCTGAAGATGGTACCCGGGCGTGGCAGGGGGGCTCGACAGCGCCCCCTGGAATGGTGTTTGAACACTTGTCCATATATCAAACACGCTTGCATGTAATAATCTGAAACTCGGTACACTTATAGATCTCATCGGGCCGAACAACTTTCGCGCTCTAAGTTTTACGTCAGCCCAACAGGAAGTCGGTTATTATGGGTTGTTTGGAAAGTCATTTTCTATATTTTTCTTACGACTATTTGGGCAATTTTGGGGCCCTTAACGTGCTCAAAAACTCTTGAAACTTTGCACACGAGTCAGAACCCGCGGCCATCAGGGCCGGGCTGAAGCTGGTATCTGGACGTGGCAGGGGGGCTCGACAGCGCCCCCTGGAACGGGGTCCGAAAACTTGGTCCATAAATCCAACACGCTTGCATGTAATAATATGAAACTCGGTACACATATAGATCTCATCGATTCATATATCCTTTGTACTTTTACTTTTTACCCCAGCCCAACAGGAAGTCGGCTATTATGGTTTGTTTGGAAGCGTATGCCTCTGGAATTCGATATACTCCTCCTAGAGAATTCAACCAATCGCCACGAAACTCGATCAGCATGAAGTCAAGACATTGAGGATGAAAAATTGCCAGGGGATTTTTGATATCTCGAACGGTTTGGCCGTGGCGAGGAAACGAATTTATGGCGAATAATGGAAACAGGAAGTGTGTTATAACTTCTGCATACATTAACTGATCTTGATGAAACTTCAACAGTGTGTTCGCTGTAAGAGGCCGATCACATGGATGTGACTATTGTGAGTCAAAGTTATAGCGCCACCAACTGGCAGCAGGAAGTGTGTCACTTTCAAAATGCTTTGAAATCACCCTCTTATTTTTACCCGATTTGCTTCAAACTTGATGTGTATAATGTAGACACTCGCCAGATGTAGACCTGTGAAAGGATTATTGATATCTTAGATACTGTTGCCATGGCAACGCAGCAAACTTTAATATTCTTTTTGGATGCTTTTGAGACTCTTAGCATGCCTGAAATTGCTTAAAATTGCATGAAACTCGACAGACAGATCACATTTATTAGCCAGTAGACATGTGCAAAGTTTCAGAAACGGGCGTGGTGCAGGGACTCAGTAGCGCCACCTTTTGACAAAAGAGGGGGAGTAAGGTCTATAGTTTTACCTACAATCATAAAACTCGGTACGCATATTGTTCAGATCAAACTGGACAACTTTCTAATTAACTGTCATTAGCTCAGACCAAGAGGAAGTCAGATATTTTAGTTTGAATGTGGATGTTTCTGAGAAATTTCTCTCCCTCTCTCTCCGTCTCTGTGTGTGAGGGATTTGTGTATTGCTTTTAATGGATTTCAAGGTTTCAGGGGCTTTTGGGGCTCTTACCGTGCTCAAAAACTCTTGCAATTTTGCACACAGGTCAGAACCCACGGCCATCAGGGCCGGGCTGAAGCTGGTACCCGGGCGTGGCAGGGGGGCTCAACAGCGCCCCCTTGAACGGGATCCGACTATTTGGTCCATATATCAAACACGCTTGCATCAATTAATATGAAACTCAGTACACATATAGATCTCATCGGGCCGAACATCTTTCCCCCAGTCAAGTTTTACGCCAGCCCAACAGGAAGTCGGTTATTTTGGGTTGTTTGGAAAACGTTTGCTGTGGAATTTAAAGTACTCCTCCTAGGCAATTCATTCAATCATCGCCAAACTCGGTGTGCATGAAGTCAAGACTCTGAGGATGCTAAATTCCGGACGGATTTTTGATATCTCGAACGGTTTGGCCGCGGCGAGGAAATGAATTTCCATGACTAAAATAGGACATATAAAGTGTGTTATAACTTAGTTAGTTTTACCTACAGTTACAAAACTCAGCGTGTATATTCTTCTCCTCAAGCTGAACAAATTTCTTATTTACAGCCATTAGCTCAGACCAACAGAAAGTCAGATATTGTAGTTTGAATGTGGACATTTTCTCTCTCTCTCTCTCTCTCTCTCTCTCTGAGCCAATATGGCAAGCCGTTTTAACATTTAATCATTTTAACCTACTAGTCTCTATTTTCATGCTACTAGTACTTATTTTTCAGATACTAGTATCTATTCAATTAAGTACTAGTACTTATTCATTAGCGACTAGTGCTTGTTCTTTAGTACTAGTGCCTATTCTCGGAGATGTTCGGTCAGTGTCGTGCTTTCCTTCCTACAAGATGGGTTGGAGCGAAGGCTGTCTCCCTCCACCCTCAAAGTCTATGTTGCCGCTATTGCCGCACAGCACGACTTTATCGAAGGTAAGTCCCTGGGAAAGCACGACCTGATCGTCAGGTTCCTGAGAGGAGCGAGGAGATTGAATCCTCCTCGCCCCCCTCTCGTTCCCTCTTGGGACCTCTCAGTGGTTCTAACTGCCCTGCGGAGTGCTCCCTTTGAGCCTCTGCAATCAGTGGAGCTTAAGTTTCTGTCAATGAAGACAGCGCTCCTGGTTGCATTGGCCTCCATCAAGAGGGTAGGGGACCTGCACGCATTCTCCGTTGACGAAGCGTGCCTGGAGTTCAGGCCGGCTTACTCTCACGTGATCCTGAGACCCCGGCCTGGATATGTGCCCAAGGTTCCTACCACTCCCTTCCGGGACCAGGTGGTGAACCTGCAAGCACTGCCCCTGGAGGAGGCAGACCCAGCCTTGGCACTGCTCTGTCCAGTACGCGCTCTCCGCGCCTATGTAGACAGGACGCAGTGTTTCAGGACCTCAGACCAGCTCTTTGTCTGTTATGGTGGGAAGCTGAAGGGAAAGGCTCTCTCCAAGCAAAGGTTGTCTCACTGGATAGTGGACGCCATTGCTTTGGCATACCAGCAGCAAGGTCGACCGTGCCCCCTTGGTGTGACTGCCCACTCCACCCGGAGTGTGGCATCCTCTTGGGCTCTAGTGCATGGCGCCTCGCTAACAGACATCTGCAGAGCTGCAGGCTGGGCGACACCCAACACATTCGCCAGATTCTATAATCTCCGAGTGGAGCCAGTGTCCTCTCGTGTACTCGCTCCAACCAGCTAGTACCGGACCCCGCTCAGGTGTCTTCGCTTGCTCGCCATTCCACTCCACGGACTGGATACGTGCGATATTCTCCTCAGGTGAGCTTCCGTAGCCCTGAGCTCCTCCAGCACTCCTGACGTCGGCGCCAGTGTCTCTTGCCTGCGCGTCGGCTAGGTGCCTCCCGTGTGCATGGTCCCTCTCTTGAGCGACCCCCACATGTGTATTTCCACTGTAAGCCTCTCCGAGCGTGTGTCTTTCCCTTGGCAAGCCACCTTGCCACCCCTGGGGTTGAAATATTCCACCTGCTGCTGGACACCCTGGTTCCGTCATCCGACGGAACTCGGAGTGACAACGAAAGGGAACGGAGTAGGGAACGGAGACGTTCCGTCTGCCTGCCACTTTCCGCTGTACTGCGGAGATCGCCTGAGCTCAGTCTTGGCTCCTCAGCGAAGAAACATATCTGCTTGTTGCCGGCGTCCTCCTTTTATACCCACGAGGTGGGGCGGAGTTACGTCATGCAAATCCCGCAGACCCATGGCATTTCTTTGCCATTGGCTCGTTTTGTAATATTCGAAGTTGATAGGCTTTCTAAGCGAAACCCCATTCGTCATCATCCGACGGCGTTTTCTTGCTTACAGAGGAGGGTGGGTCTTCCAGGCAAACGGCATCCTGCCCTCAAAAGGTGTAAACTCTGAATGCAAATTCACATTGTTTGCAAATGTTTCCCTGTGAAAGGAGTTTGTGCTTCAGTCTGAGTACTTAAGGAAAATGCCTCAAGAGGCTCAGGGCGGTTTGTAACGAGATTCGTCACGTAATGCTGAGTGTCTTTCAGACACTAAATTAAATGTCCCCAACTAAGCAAGCCAAAAGCCAATGGCGATGTAACGACTGAGACCAATCAGTCACAATTATTTGTTTTAGATTCAATTCAATTAAATTCAAATTTGTTTGTATAGCGCTTTTCACAATACATATTGTTTCAAAGCAGCTTTACAGAAAGTGCATTTCAGAAATGTACATAGTAAATACAGTTAGTTAATCATGTATTAATTTAGGGCATAACATGTCGCCAGCGTTGACACTAATAGTAACACTAATAGCGAGATACAGTCACAAAATCATTTGTGACTCTAATGAGAGCTGTCTCAGTGCTATGGTACAGTCTAAATCCTAACTGAAAATCCTTGCAGATACCATTTCTGTCTAGAAAGGAACATAGGATACTGCCTTTTCTAGTATCTTTGACAGAAAAGATAGATTCGAGATCAGCCTGTAATTGACTAATTCTTTATGATCAAGTTGCGTTTTTTTCTTTTTAACAAGTGGTTTAATCATAGCCAGCTTAAAATTTTTGGTATTTATCCTAATGACAAAGATGAATTAATGATATTAAGAGGAGGATCTATGACCTCTGGAAGGATCTCCTTCAAAAGCTTAGTCGGTATAGGGTCTAGCATACATGTTGTTGATTTAGAAGATTTAACGAGTTTGGCAAATTCTTCTTCTCCTATAGCAATGAATGAATACAATTTTACCTCAAGGAGACTACAATGCACTGCCTGATGCGATACTGTAGTAGACGGTTGCATAGTTATAATTTTCTCCCTGATATTATCAATCTTGAAAGTAAAGAAGCTCATAAAGTCATTACTCCTGTGCTGCTTGGAAACATCTGGGATTGAAGCTTTATTTTTAGTTTATTTAGCCACTGTGTCAAATAAATACCCAGGGTTTTGTTTATTTTCTTCTAATAGGGTTGAAAAATAAGCAGATTTAGCAGCTTTTAAGGCCTCTCTGTACGTAATCGTGCTCTCTTTACATGAAATGTGAAACAAATTCTTCCAATTGTGCTCCATTTTACTGGCTGCTCTCTTAAGGGCCTGAGTGTGCTCATTGTACCGTGGCGTTGGACTATTTTCTTTAATTTTCCTTTAAGCGCAAAGGAGCAACTGTGTCTAAAGTGTGGTGTTTTGTCCCACGACTACAGAGGCTCACAGTCACCCAGTTGTCCTGCTGCACGGGCTCAACAGCCGTAACCGAACAATGTACAGAATTCACAAAGCTGGTCGCATCCAAAGCAGTATCTAAAGTACTTGCACTCGTACTATCCTCAGTTAAAGTTTGGATGCGTGTCTCTAGTTCTGAAATCTTCTCCGTCAGCCCTGACTGTCTCCCTGCATTTATCACAAGTAAATCCAATATTGCTGACAGAGAAGGCTATACTATGTGACATGAAGTGCAAGTGACAATAGCAGGAAAAGACATTACTCCCCGTGTTTGTTGACTGATCCTATACTTACCTCAGTTATTTGATGGAAGCGTGAAAGAGGCTAGTGCGCGAGAAATAATAAAAAATAAAGATGGTGAAATTAGAATGTTGTGCTAGTGATAACGATTTATATAGAAGCTAGCGATATCATATTGATGTGTGTTGATGAGTAAGATATAATTAGCAATATAAACAACACAGAATGATAGTAAATAAAGGTTCAAAACAGAAGGCTATATGAAGCTTACAGACGCAAACCACTCAGCAGCAAGGCAGACAGGAGCAATCGATTAAACTGGAGGCTGGAGGCAATTGAAATCTGGACGCTAATTTAGGTTCTAAAAGAAGACTGTTTTGTTTGTTATTTTGGCCTTGTCTGCCCCTGATACTGACCCTTTATTGTAAATAAAGCTCCTGATATTTGTAATTTCTCTGGTAGTGTGACTCTCTTCATTTTTCCTGTTGCGGCTGTCCCCTATAGCGGTTGTAACACTAAGTGTACGTGGGAAACCACAGCATGATTCGATGTACAGATCGATGGGGACTAATATATTTTTAGATATTAACAAGCATGATGTGGTTATCTAAAAAGTAGCAGTCAATCGCCTCTGTTAATGACCAAGACTGACGAGCTTATGATTATGAGATCGTATACCCGGCCGGTGCGAGACTCAAAGTGTTAAAGGAATCCGGATGAACGAGTGTAATTTCAATAAAGAGTTAAATAGAATAATCAAACTGTAACAATGTTCAAGATTCAGGGAAGGGAGAGGACAGGGTCGGCTTGTGGAGACTGCGGGTCTTTATTGAAAAATAAAAATAAACTGAACAAACTCAGGGTCGCGCCCACAGCACTATGTAACCAAACTCAATCCGCTAGTATCAGCTGTCACTCAAATTGTTTCTTGCGCTCTCCGCTCTTGGCTATATGGGGAGGCTGCAGACCTAGAGCTGGTAGATATAGGCCCCTGGCAGTTTTACGCCCCTGGCATTTTTACGCCCCTGTTGTTCCTGATGCGTCCATCCTGATGCGTTCCTGATGCGTAGGGGGAGAAGGATACGGCGAAATAACAATTAAATCGACGCTCGAATCTAACACATTAATAACCGTCCCGTCTATAGACTTTTACTAATTTTTAGGTATTTGGTCATTTAAATGAACTTTATAGACAGTGGAATTATCTGCACTATGGATTAAAACATCCAGATGTTCAGTTGAGCTTCACTCTTCACTCTGCTTACAGAAGACTATTTGTTTTTGTAAATTTAATAAACATCAATTAAACCCTTTTCGTTTTTGGAGTCAGATGAAACAAAGAGGTAATTAATTATTTTGCTCTACGCTAAAAAAAACAGTAACATGCAGAAACCTTCACCCGCTTATCAGAAACTGTTGTTGGACCAATTGGGCAGGCCTTACAGCTTTGAGTAGCGTTACAAACCACCTGACTCAGGGCAGCATACTATAAACAGGGAAGCCACACACAAATTAAATCAACACAAAAGTTCAAACATCAATGAATCTTTTTTTTTTTTTAAGAGACAAGGTTAAAAGACCAGCTAAAGCGACATATTCCCATTGTAAGTACTGTCCTTAATATCCCCGTGGACTACACGGCTTACATTGGGTGTATAGGTCACGATGTAGCAAGTACACTTGCTACCCGGCATGCAGTAGCTTGCTGACATCTGCGCTACCAAAACCTCATAACACAGTTCAGCTGTTGTGGCACTTTCCATAGGGTTCCCTAATGTCTGTCTCGACACAACGTTAAAGTAACTGGCAGATACGGAACGTCTCAGTTATTATTGTAACCTTTGTTCCCTGATGGAGGGATTGAGATGTTGTGTCCCCCCTGCTACAACACTGAACTGCCCACTTAATGGCCAGGACTCGCTCTCAGCTCCTCAGCACAAACCTGAATGAGTGGATGCACGCCAGCTCCTTTTGTACACGTATGTCCCATATGTCACCAATTCTCATTGGACTTTTCTCAAAGTATCAGAGGTGTTTGGGGTTCCCAAGTGCAACTTCTAGTGACAATTTTGACACAATGTCTCATTCCCTTCATCAGGGAACAAAGGTCACAATAGTAACCAAGACGTTTCATAAGATGTTTATATATATATACATTTATATATACATTTAATCCACAAGACAAATAATAACTGAATTTGACCAAATGAACCAGTTCAAAAGTTTACATACCCTTGAAACTTAATAATGTGTGCTTTTACCTGGATGATCAATGACTGTTTTTATGGTTTGTCCTGAGCAGCTAAACTGCCCATTGTTCTTCAGAAAAAAAGTCCACTATATATATCAGCATCTTCTCTAAATTTAAACCCTTTCCAACAGTCACTGCATGTATAATTTTGAGATATATATTTTCAGACTGAGGACAATTGAGGGACTCTATTACAAAAAGGTGAACTTTAAGTGTGTACTTTTGTCTTTGGCGGAAACACGCAAGTCTCTTATCTAGCTTCTGCAGTACTAAATGAAGAAGTATGATCTTTAACCAAAATAAGAAAAAAATACACATCATTCTGTACAAAAGCGTAATACTTGCAATGTGTTGTAAATATTGAACAGAATGTATTACAGTAAAAGGTCAAACCAAAAATGAAAGTCATGTGAGATTTGTTTAAACTATATAGAATACATTCAAATATTCCCATTCAAACTAGTACATTTGAATAGATTTTGAATTGAAAACCATGTAAAAAAAATCCTGCTGGTATCTCCACAGACTGAGCAAGAGTGTTTAGTATTTTGTGAGCTAGTTTGAATCCAATTAATTACTCAAACTAAAGATCTGATTTATTCTCCTTTGCTCTTGGAGCTGTGATTGCAAATGATAGTACACTGTAGGACAAATAACAGAAAGACAAAAGGTTACTGGTAATTTTCTGCTAGGACATTATTTGTTAATTTCACATACATTTCCTTTAACACTAAAACACAACACAATGTGCTGTACACAAAGACTGTACATGGAAGGAAGGGACACTGCGGAAGCCACATCCTGCCCGAAGGGAGGAAACGTGGAGAATACACATATGAACTGGGTGGAAGACCGGGCAGTACAACATATGGAATGTCACTGGGGTGCCAGCCTATGACTGGGGGAGACTCAACCGGACAGTAATGGCAGAGCAGGCTTCTGCTGAGGGAAGACACAGGCTCACCGCAGGGAGCCGTACCGTGGAAGAATACACATATGGGATCACCATAGGGATCGCAACATATGGACCCAGCCTAACACAAGTTCCACAATGCTTACGAGTGTGTAGGCCTTGCTTCGGACACTTCGCTGCGTCCGTCGCCAGAGGATGTGGAGGAACTCAACAGTTTTCGGTTAAGAGGGAACTCTTCTGGAGCAAGACCTCGACCTCAACAGCGCAACAGTCATATTCCCGCAATGGAAACATGAACTGTCCACAAAAGCTGCTTCAGTGTGCTATAAGCCCAAACATGTGATGCAACAATTGTGACCGTTTAAGAGAGACAGGGAACGAATGCATCTAGAAAAGAACGCGCGGAATGACATCTTTTTTTAAAGACGCAAACGCCCCCGTGTTGCTCATTTAGGAAAGGGACCGTCACCAGTGCCGGAGCACACAGGAAATGATCGTGGCAACAATGAATCAGTGAACTGAAACAGTGAAGCACTCACTTCTCGCCCTCTAACCAACCGTCAAACACACAAACAAGTTGAAATTTGATGCTGTTAAAACAGCAGTTGAGAGCTTGAGAAGCTTGTGATCACCGCTGCACTCGCGCTGTAAACACCAACACTGGGAGGTCTTCCCACAAGAACACCAACACTCTTGTTTAAACAATAGTACTCTTCAGAGATATCGGATTGGCTCTGAAGTGAAAAGCAACTGGTGCGTGTGTCCACTTCCATGTTTATACCCGTGCTGCGGGGCAGAGCGTGTATTCACACACGGCAATGTTGAATTAGCTTGATTAAATAGTAGTACGAAGAAGACAGGCTCCCTAGCGTGATCCCCATTCAGTCATCGTCGACTACGTCTGAAGTTCTCGACAGAAAGGGAACTGTGTCAACTTATGTAAAAGTTAAACGTGATTGTACATGCAAGTCGATTAGAATTAGATGGATCAATGTAACTCCACAACAACTACATAACCACTTACCACCCAGAAACGTCCAGGTGTGTCTAAAAGTTGCAACCTCTTCCCAAGTCTCTCCTTAATGCTACACTCCTCTACTGGGTATTCCTGAGATTTTGGATAAGTGAGATTATTGTTTTGTTATTTCTGGAGTATCTGAAGCTTGTTTAAAGGATCGACACTCTTCTGAACGGGGCGGGAGCAGCAGCTCATTTGCATTTAAAGGGACACAAACAAAATGGCACCAAAAAGGGGAAATTTTGACAAGCTATAATAAATTGAGACACATTCTGGGGACACCATAGATTTATATTACATCTTGTGAAAAGGGGCATAATATGTCTCCTTTAAGGCAATCAGTTTTCACACAATGTGAACAAGCTTGTTATGAAAACTTTTTTGTTTGAGTTCGGTGTACTTAAATCTTTAAGTTGACTGAACTGTGTAATCAACTTGTAAAATTGAGTTACCAATACTCAAGTTTTCCAAGTAACGTCTAGGTACCTTTACTAAGTGGTTGTAAGTTTTATCAACTCAAAATTATGACAGATGACATAAATAAAGTAAAACGTCTCGGTTACATATGGTAACCCTCGTTCCCTGAGACGTAGGTCATGACTGACTAATAGGAATCTCGCTAGAGAGGCCAATCTACTTCGCGTGAAACTAAAACAAGCCAATACACATTGGCGTGCGATCATTTGCATCAGCTGTGCACCCTCGTTAGCGCGGATATAAACGAGCAGCTGGTGCGATTGCACACTAGTTTTTTGCTTCGGGGCCAAGCCTGAGAAAGCTGGCCGCCCCAGCGGGCGGCAGCGGATGTGGCGACGGGACCTACGTCTCCGTTCCCTCCCTCAGGGAACGAGGGTTACCATATGTAACCGAGACATTCCCTATCGGTCAGTCACTACAACGTAGGTCATGACTGACCAATAGGAATCACTACAAAAGCGCCACAGCCGCTGCACCCCATCCAGCGCTCCCCGTGCAAACGTCTACACCTTCTTGCCTGGAAGGACGATAGGCGGAGGCTTACACAAGGTGAGTCTGACACTGTTGTTCCGTGATAACCCATACAGTGAGATATTGGATAACACTGGGAAAGCGTGCCCTTTCTGTTTAGGAAGGAACGCTGCGGAAGCCACTTCTTCAAAGAGTTATGTGGAAATGCATATGGACTAGCCCGAAGGCTGTACTGCATATGAAATAATGGGTGACTTAGCCCAAGGGAAAGACACGGGCTCCGATAGGAGCAGCCGTGGAAATATACACATATGGGATCCCCGTAGGGTCACACATATGGAACCCAGCCCAGATCCGGTTCTCAAGGATTCAGCGGATAAGGGCCTGGCGCCGGACGCTCCGCCAAGTCCGGGCTGAGGGGTTTTGGAGGACTCGACAGGTTTTACGCTGGAGCAATAAGGGTGCACAGTAGGGTGCAGCAAGCCGACAGAGCCAGACCTCTCAGTGCTTCTACCCGTCTAGGGTGAGAACACGGGAGGAGACCGGCTCTACACGTTGGCTATAGTATCTAGCGAACGTGTTAGGTGTCGCCCAGCCCGCAGCTCTACAGATATCTGTTAGCGAGGAGCCACGTGCCAGCGCCCAGGAGGCTGCAACGCCTCTCGTGGAGTGTGCATGCAACCTGAGCGGGCAGGGCACGCCTTGTGCTTGGTAAGCCAAGGCGATGGCATCCACTATCCAGTGGGCCATCCTCTGCTTGGAGACAGCCTTTCCCTTCTGCTGGCCTCCGTAACAGACAAAGAGCTGGTCTGAGGTCCTGACGCTTTGAGTTCTGTCCACGTACACACGCAGAGCGCGAACGGGACAGAGCAAAGCCAGGGCTGGGTCTGCCTCCTCCAAAGGCAGCGCTTGCAGGTTCATTACCTGGTCTTTGAAGGGAGTGGTAGGAACCTTGGGCACATAGCCAGGCCGGGGTCTTAGTACCACGTGGCTGTCACCCGGCCCGAACTCTAGGCACGATTCGTCGACCAAAAATGCGTGCAGGTCTCCTACCCTCTTGACAGAGGCCAGTGCAACCAGCAGCAAAGTCTTCATGGAAAGAAGCTTTAAGTCTACTGACTGCAGAGGCTCAAAGGGAACATCCTGAAGTGCTCGAAGCACCAGGGGAAGATCCCAAGAGGGTATGGAGGGGGGTCAAGGAGGATTTAATCGTCTCGCCCCCCTAAGAAACCTGACGACCAGGTCGTGCTTTCCAACTGCTTTGCCATCTATGTGGTCGTGATAAGCTGAAATAGCGGCAGCATGTAATTTGAGGGTGGAGGGAGACCCCTGCTGCAAGAAGGAAAGCACAGACCCTATCGGACATCTTCGGGGGTGTTCTCGGCGAGAAGAACACCACTCGACGAACAGGTTCCACTTCAGGGCGTAAACACGTCTCGTGGACGGCGCCCGTGCTGAAGTGATGGTGTTAAGTACCTCAGGGGGTAAGTCACCTAAAACCTCCGCGTCCCGTCCAGGGACCAGACATGGAGTTTCCAGAGGTCTGGACGCGGGTGCCATAGGGTGCCCCGTCTCTGAGTCAGAAGGTCCTTCCTCAGAGGAATGGGCCAGGTAGGGACTGTCACAAGGAGCATGAGTTCTGGGAACCAAGTCCGGGTGGGCCAATAGGGAGCCACCAGAAGGACCTGCTCCTCGTCCTCCCTGACTTTGCACAGTGTCTGTGCAAGTAGGCTCACTGGGGGAAACGCATATTTGCGAAGGCCCCGGGGCCAGCTGTGTGCCAGTGCGTCCGTGCCGAGTGTTCCCTCGGTCAGGGAGTAAAACAGCTGGCAGTGGGAGGTCTCTGAGGAGGCAAACAGGGTACCTGAGCCTCCCCGAACTCTCTCCAGATCAGCTGAACCGCCTGGGGGTAGAGTCGCCATTCTCCCGGGAGCACAGCTCGTGATAGCTCGTCGGCCACACGGTTGAGCAAGCCAGGGACATACATGGCTCGAAGTGACTTCAGATGCTTCTGACTCCAGAGGAGGAGATTGCGGGCGAGTTGCGACATGCGACGGGAGCGTAGACCATCTTGTCAGTTGATGTACACAACGGTCGCAGTGTTGTCCGTCCGGACCAGCACGTCCCTGCCCTGTAGCCGTCTTTTTAAGCGGGTCAGGGCGAGATGTACTGCTAGCAACTCGAGGCAGTTGATGTGCCAATGCAGTTGAGGGTCCGTCCACACCCCTAACACTGCATGCCCGTTGTACGTGGCACCCCAGCCGGTGGCAGAGGCATCTGTGAATACCACAGCATGCCTCGACACCTGTTCCAAGGGGACTCCTGCCCGCAGGAACAAGGGGTCTGACCACGGGCTGAAGGTCTGGCGGCACGCCGGTGTGATTGCCACCCGGTGAGTGCCATGACGCCACGCCCATCTCGGGACTCGGCCGTGAAGCCAGTGCTGAAGCGGTCTAATATGAAGCAGGCCGAGCGGGGTTACCGCTGATGCTGCTGCCATATGCCCCAGGACCCTCTGAAAGAGTTTCAGTGGGACCGCTGTCCTGCCCTTGAACGTGTTCAAGCAGTTCAGCACCGACTGAGCACGCTGCTCTGTGAGGCGTGCTGTCTGGGCGACCGAATCCAACTCCATACCGAGAAAAGAGATCCTCTGCACAGGGGAGAGTGCACAGTTCTCTCATGGGAACAAGGGCCCCCTCCGTGACTTTCGTGAAGACACGGGGGGACAGGGACAGCCCGAAGGGTAGGACTTTGTACTGATATGCTCGACCCTCGAACGTAAAGCGCAGAAATGGCCTGTGTCGAGGAAGAATCGAGACATGAAAGTACGCGTCCTTCAGGTCGATCGCTGCAAACTAGTGTTGTAGTACTCCAGACCGGTCTTGGTCTCGAGACCACTTTTTGATGGTCTCGGTCTCGTCTCGGACTCGACCGCATTTGGTCTCAGTCTTGTCTCGGTCTCAGACATTGAGGACTCGGGATTTTTTTTCAAGACAAGACAAGACCATAACTGAAAATATCACTAATTTGCCAGTATATTGACAATTTTTTTGTTAACATCCTTGCTTTTATTGTATGTAAAACGTACTGATTCAAATCCAAGCAATAACGTGACTCATATCATTGCTCATTATGTATTTTTGTTACCGCTGCCTGTCACCCATCCCCGCTCCCCTTCACTCACACTCCCAAGAAAGTGATCTGTTGTTGTCTGGGAGCAGGAGAAGATGTCTGCATAATCTTCAGTAATAAAATTCGGCTACAAAAATCATAAAGAATATATTTGCAAAACAACATCCAGAAGAAAGCATACAGCTTCTTGTAAATTATGCAGCGCTTCCTTTCAGAGACGGTGGGGACTACGTCAAACTTTTATCGTCACTTAGAAAGGAAGCACAACGAAAGGTAAGCTATGTGTAAGTGATGCTAGCAAGGCTGGCTAGCTAACGTTAGCAATCTGCCTCATACCAAATAAAATTACTCCTCACACAAAGAGATTTTGTCAATATTAGCTAACGTTATACATATTATAGGGATGGGAATTGAAAACCGGTTCCACTCGAGAACCGGTTCTAAGTTTTATGAACCATCGATATTAACGAGTCCTCTTATCGATGCTCCTGCTCCAAAGCGAATTTTTGTCCCGCCATAGTCTTATTTGATAGATGAGTAATGTAGACGAACTCCTGAAATACTTAATTGTGTGACAGGGCGCATCAGAAGAACGAGCAGAGAGAGCGCCACGCCCGGTCGTGCGCGCGCGCACTCTCTCTCTCTCTGTGGAGCCAGGCGAATGTATAAAGGCTTCACCGTCTCCTACGCGCTGTCTTGCTCTCTCTCCCTGGCACATAGTAATCAAAATAAATCGACACGATGTAATGGTAAAAGGTCGGAAGACCATAGTTTCATGTGGAGCATTCAGATATATTTTTTTCCTGAATTACCGCTGGGTGAATTGTGCTAAAATACCTTATCTTCTCTGAAAGCGTTCCGCACATTCAGCTGACATAAACCACACTTTAAATAAACGAAAAAAAAAACAACTATCCAGTGATTAAATGTTTTCTGTGTTGACACAAATCTTGTGGGATGTCACGAGACAGGCCACAAAGCTGTGTAGCTAATGTTAAGTTACATCGACCTTAGCTAATGTCAGCTGCATACAGCTCCCGACATTATACGCGCCGAGGTGATGCTCACTTGTTTGTGTGAGAGAGCTAACCTAGAGATATGAGCAGAGAGTGGAGACTGAGTAATGCGCATCAACTTATATGAGAAATGACTAACTTAAATAGGTTATTGTATGGCACATGGTACGTTACTTTCAGAGAGCTAATTTTTAAGTTCCAATCTGTTGCAGATCAAATATATAACTTTTTACCAGCACGCTCTCTCTGGCTCATACCATATCAATCATTTATCTTCCTTGTTTACACATTTAGCTATGTGGTTTTGAAAAAAAAAGATTTTTGTTGGTTTAAAAACAACATAACTTTATGTATTGTTAATAAAAGGCGGAGAAAAGTGAAGACTTGTTTTACATTCGGTACTAAATGATGGAAGTCACCCAGGAGTATTGAATAAAGATGGTTAAGTTTATTTCAGCTTTGAGTGTTAAATATCTGTTTTTTATGGGAATGTGGATCTTTCAGATCAATTTGAGAAGCTCTTTTGATCATCTTTCACATTTTATTGTGTCATGTAGTGTGGGGCGCTGGTCTTGGTCTTGACTCGGTCTCGCCCTCCCTCGGTCTTGGTCTTGTCTTGGTCTCGGCCCCTAAAAGTCTTGGTCTTGTCTCGGTCTCGATACACTCTGGTCTTGGTCTTATCTTGGTCTCGGGTTAGGTGGTCTTGACTACAACACTACTGCAAACCAATCTTGGGGACGGATGCATTCGAAAATGCGTCTCTGCGTGAGCATTTTGAACGGTAGCTTGTGGGGGCTCCGATTCAAAACTCGCAGATCCAAGATCGGTCGTAACCCACCACCTTTCTTGGGTACAATGAAGTAGGGACTGTAGTGCCCTGACCTCATATCGGCTGGATGGACCGGCTCTATCGCATCCTTCACCAGTAGGACTGCGATCTCCGCACGCAAGACATGGGCATCGGCTGCTCTCACTGTAGTGGAGTGGATGGCCCGAAACTTGGGGTACGCCGGGCGAACTGAATCGCATAGCCGAGCCTGATGGTTCGAATGAGCCAGCGAGACGGCCTGGGGAGTGCTAACCAGGCTCGCAGAAACAGTACAAGCGGGACCAAAGGGACCGTAGGCGTCCCCGGAGTGGGGCAGCGAGGTGGAACACAGGGACGCGGCTTGGGAGTCTCTCTCTGGGAAGCGGCCCGTAGCGGGGTCTGAGTGTGCTCTTACCTGGTTCCACGGGGCAGGAGGTGCGGGAGGCGGCTTGGTGGCGTTCTCAGACTGTACACAGCTGCCGGCTGGCGATAGAAGAGGCGGATGAGAGTGGTGAGGATTCTGACCCCCCACTGCTCTCCGGGCCCTCTTCGGACCCAGAGATGATAGAAACTGCTCTTTTATTGAAAATTTGGGTACCGCTGGTTTTAAGGCCAGCGCGGGAACACAAACAAAACGAAACAAAGGATTTTCCACCCGTCCCTCTTCCGAGGGAGGGAGCGATTCAGTCATCGTCTCCTGGAGAACAGTCCCTTCCACCTCTGGGTCGCCCGTCCTAGGGCCGCTTACCCTTGGCTTTGCCGCCCCTCTTGGCGGGGGCCTGGACGGGCGGGGCGCCCTGCTTGCGACTGGCTCCACGGTGCCGCTTGGATGGAGGCTGCTGCTGCGGCACGGGAGCAGGGTCAGACGCAGGCGGACGCCCACGGCGACGAGCAGACCGAGGAGCCGCGGGCGGTGGGGTGGAGGCAGCAGCTGACCGCCACGGCAGGATGTGTCTGATGGCCTCAGTCTGCTTCTGTACAGCCGAGAACTGCTGGGCGAAGTTCTCGACCGCGTCGCCAAAGAGGCCGGTCTGGGACACGGGGGAGTTAAGGAACCTGATCTTGTCGGTCTCCCGCATGTCAGCCAGACACAGCCAGAGGTGGCGTTCCTGGACCACTAGTGTGGACATCGCACGACCCACTGACCGCGCAGTGACCTTCGTCGCATGAAGCGCGAGGTCAGTTGCGGCACAAAGTTCTTGGAGAACTTGTGGATCATGACCACCCTCGTGCAGGTCCTTCAGTGCCTTAGCCTGATGAACCTGGAACAACGCCATGGCGTGCATGGCAGAGGCAGCTTCCCCACAGGCCTTGCAAGCCCTGCCGGTTAGGTCCGACGAGTACTTACAGGCCTGGGAAGGAAGACACGGTTCTCCACGCCAAGTGGAATTAGGGCACAGTTGCATAGCAACAGCCCGTTCCACTGGCGGGATACGCGTGTATCCCTTAGCTGCCCCGCCATCAAGGGTGGTGAGGGAGGAGGAGCCACCGGGACGGTTTCTGGCAGTAAAAGGTGCCGTCCACGTCCCTGTGAGCTCCTCATGCACCTCCGGGAAGAAAGGCACTGGGGTGGGTTGCTGAGAACCAGCGCGCGCCACCCCGAGATACCAATCGTCCAACCTCGAGGGCTCGGGACACGGTGGAGGGTTCCACACGAGCCCGATCCTGTTGGCGGCCCGGGAAAGCATGGCCATCATCTCCGGGTCCGACTCGGGCACCACTGGCACACCCGAAGGAGGCAGTGGCTCCGAGCCGTCGTCCGCGGAGAGGTCTGACCCACCCTCCGATGCAGCGATCGACATCTGGTCGTTGCAGGGAGCGCCAAACGAAACGACCGGTACACATCTCGAGGATGCTCCAGCACGCGCCGTTGGCAGCTCAACTGGTTGCGGAGCGTGAGAGGGGTGAGGGTTCCTAGGGGGTTTGTTCCCCGAAGGAAGCGCGCTCACGGTAATCCTCAGGTCACCCGTGTTGCCGCCCGAAGCAACCCGCGAAGGGGGGTTGGAACGAGGCGCCGGCACGGGGACTCCGCCCCTTTGCAGGAACGTGAGTCTCGACCTCAGCTCCGAGATGGTCATCTTCCCACAATGGGTACATGACTCATCCACGAACGCCTGCCTGTGCGTGTTGGAGCCCCAGACACACAAGGCAGCGATCGTGACCATCCCGCGACCCCAGGTAACGACCACATCCAGAAACACACAGATAGAGCGTCATCTTGAAAAAGACGCGAGCTATCTGTGTAAGCTCTTTTAGGGACTACTCTCACTGGTGCTGAAGCACGCAGGGGAACAGCCACAGTAATCACAGACGGGAATGTGCACCCGTCTGTGTGCTGGATCTCTCTCGCTAGAGGTCTTACCAGCTGTTACAACAACTTTTGAGCACTTGCCATGCGCACCTTACCAGCTGTTATAACAGCTTTTGAGCGCTCTGAAGCGCACCTCACCAGCTGTTAAAACAGCTCTTTTTTCTTTGCTCAGTTTTTAAAATGACAAAACAAAAAAAAAAGAAGAGAGAGAAAGAGAAACTGCTCGCGCTGCCGTGCTGTCACGCCCACACCGGGAAGGAGAGGTCCAGAAAGGCTCGTAGTAGTTGGTTTCAACTGTAAGCAGAGACATTGAAGTGTTTGGCTCCGAAGCAAAAAGCTGGTGTGCAATCGCACCAGCTGCTCGTTTATACCCGCGCTAACGAGGGCGCGCAGCTGATGCAAATGATCGCACGCCAATGTGTATTGGCTTGTTTTAGTTTCACGCGAAGTAGATTGGCCTCTCTAGCGAGATTACTATTGGTCAGTCATGACCTACGTTGTAGTGACTGACCGATAGGGAACTGGTTATTAATAAGTGAAGCTGGTAGCTGTTTGTGGGGTTGTTTAATCCTCCTGTGCTGATATTTTGAGGGATTTTCCCCCGGTTTCACAGACAAGGTTAAAGCTAGTCCCAGAGTGAGCTATTTTAACTGAAAGCAACTCGCACTGCCAAATTTTAAAATATGTCTGTGCCAATGTTTTGTCTCGAGATGCACACTTGTATTTTTTTTTTCCAAGTCTGTCCATTTGTACTAAGGCCTAATCTGGGGTCTAATCTGGGGCTAAGACTAGTTTTACAAGTTTAGTCTAATTTCATAATGAAATGTAAGGCTGACAACCCCTAACTAAGTTCTAGTTGGTCACACTAGTTCTTAAGACTTAACTTAATGACTATGTTTATGCAACTGGCCCCTGGCTTAATCTAAGACACTGTCTGTGAAACCACAGGCCTTCTTTTTATCTTCAGTTGATTTCATCTAAGGCTGTGGCTGGACATCATTTGTACAGTTCTTGTGTTTCTGCTCCCCCCACGTCTTTTTTTCTGTTCTTGTTGTTCCTCTAAATTGACATTTCTAGAATTCCCTGCATAACACTTCAGATTTGATGTTATTTAATTTAAATAACTATATCTCTTCTTAGTTTTTGTTATCAGTTATGTTACATCTTATGTTTTTTAATGAATGTTTAATGCATTATTTTAGAGTTGTGTTGTATTACCATGATGGTGTTTTGTATTTGATTGTATGACAATGTGCTCCTTCTTTATATTAATGTAAATTGTATGTTATGTTTTAGTTTAGTTTTCAGTCTGTTTGCTTTGTTACTGTTCTGCTTAGTTCCTGATTAGTTTCCTTGATCTTATTTGATCATTTGTTTTCATGGTTCCTGATTCCACGCACATGGGGTCCGTTCTTTGTACCTTGCTTAATACTCCTAAGATGATTCGACAGATGCCAGATTTTCTAATCGTGATAATCGTGATAATGGCTAATTTGGTTCTTCAAATGAATTTGCGGATTTGCTTAAAATATCTGAATTAAGTTGTCTGAGATTACTGACAATTTTCTGCTCGGCCTTCCCTCCGGCTCCACCTTGGTCCTCAGTTTCATAGGCTTAGCCTCAGTCCTCAAGCACCCTGGTTCTCGTCGCTGCGGCTCCGCCTCGGCCTCCAATGCCATCGTTGTCACCCGTTTTTGAGATTTCAGAATTCCCCCATTCGAATAGATAGGAATTGGTTTTGGATGCCCGAAATAGCTGCCCGGAGGCATTGCAAATATGGCAGCGGAGTGAACAGACTTTTCTTGAAAGGGACTCTGACGGATTTTACCGTACAGTTAAGTCCTGTAAAACCTAAAAGTTTGCTTCTGTATTTTTTTACAGTAAAATACTGGCAACTACCGTTTATATATATGTTAATTGAATATATATATATATATATATATATATGTCATGTTTTATACATGTATATATAAAACAGTAGATACAGTAGATAATACAGAACAGTAAATGGGTAAAGAGAAGCATGCATGAAATTAAGGGGAAAACAAAATAAATATATAAATTAGTATAAATTTACTATAGTAATTAATACTCAGTAATGACTTGTTTAAGACTTGAAGCTTAAAATTGACGACTTGCTTGACTTGGATTACGTGTCTTGACTCGGGACTTGACTCGAGATTTGAATGCAAATATGCAAAGACTTACTTGTGACTTGCAAAACATGTTTCGCCCATGTTTCAATATATGGTATTTGCCAAGTTAAAATTACAAAAGAAAGCAAGAGCAATGAGTCTAGACCACTGTCCACTGCATCACCAAACAAAACTATAGGAATATTTTTTGCTTCTTTTTTGAGAATCTATAAACGCAACGACCACTTTGTTTTTACAGGTATGTTCTTTGTATTATTAATGAGTAACTTTAGTTGATATATCAAGCCTGTGTGTGTAAAGTTTTATTTTTGTAACATGTTTATCTTTAATTCTAAACATAAAAAAAAAAAAATCTTATGTAGATTAATTAAGACTGATTCTCCATGTTGGGGATTATTTTGCGATAATAACAATGTTATTAAGCTTATAACACTGATACACAAAAAAAAGTGTGAAAGTGCTATCATGTATCAATAAACGCACAGCTAAAGTAGTTCCAGGCAGGTCTTGACCCCATTACAATTTCATATCACTTTGCCAAATAATTTCAGTTATTTCAAAGATCCTTATTGCTTACAACAGCAAAAGAACCAAAACCCACAAAGACACTGAACAAGCAAACAAATAAAACAATAGGATAAAATAAAGAGAACCAATTTCTATGTTTTCCCAACTAAATTGCCCTTTATTAGGCTATCTGTGGAAAGCACGCTTAAACATACTAGTATCTACTTTCATGCTACTAGTACTTATTCCTTAGATAGTACTTAATACTAAAAAAATCTTGTTACATTTGGATTAAGTAATAGTATCTAATAAATGTGTATATAATATATATATATATATATATATATATATAGGTTTCTAAGGTTTCTACTAGTGGAAACCTAGGATTGCGATGATATTAAGTCATTGATAGGCGACAATGACAAGGGACAAGCTATTATTTAAAACTGGATTTACAAATCCTTGGGAACTTTTGAGTACACAAGTACACAACTGCATGAAATATATCACACTGTGAAAGTGGTTTTTGAATATTTTATTACAAAAATCTTACATATTGACATATGCCACCTGTCGTCAATTATTCTTTATTCAGTGGTTCTCTGAGAATGTGTTGCTCATGCTTCATACATTACATAAAGAAAAAAATATATAACTGGCTGTTAATTATTGTTCAATCTACTCACTAAATCTTCATTTCCACAGCTGCAAGAAAAACGAAAAAAAAAAAAAATGTCAGGCCCTAAGAAGATGCCTTTGCTAGAAAACCTTTCAAAGCACTTTAAGGACCAGTTGACTGCATCTGCTGTTTTCACCTCTTTTCCATTGAGCGTTTTATTATTTGGATTAGAGGCACTCATGGATGTCCAATTTTTATGCCCATGCAACACTGACCAAAATGCCTTAATGTCATGGCTCATCTGCTGTGTACCTTCTTGTTTTGTTTTTATGTTAATCTTCCTCTGTTTAAGGCCTTTAAAATCTAGTACTCGCTGTCTTTGTCTTAAATCATTCCTGTATTGCCTGATTCCACCTGTGGTTTGGGTGCTGCTCTTGCTCTATGATGGTGATTATTTTGCCTGTGGCATGACAGAATGGAATGGAGTGTATGTTTATGATGATGAGCTGAAAACAAAATGGTGTAAACCCACTGGAGTGGACGCAGAGGCTCAACTACGAGACCGTACACTTTATTGGATTGTTGTTTCAAAGGTAAGTGTCATAAATTATAGTATGTACTGTTTTTCTATTTTTATTCTTAATTAAATGGTATGTAAAATTAATTCTAACCTTATTTAAAAGGTATTATAACCACTGTATAATCACATGAAAAGTGTCACATGAAAGTTTACTATTTTCAACTTTTCTGTATAAAATAGAACTTTTGACTCAAACTTCAGTTGAGTATTTAAATCATAAAAATAGAACCACAACAATTTTCTATTATCAATGCACAAATGATGTCTGCATTTTCTTCACAGGCCATAAGTTTTTTCCTGGTCCTTTTCTTCAGCATTATAACAGTAACTGTTGTGTTTTTGTACGATATGTTTGAAATTGTGAACAACTTTTAAAAAACTTAAAACCACTACATTGTCATAGTCATGTTTATTTATTTATTTATTTTCATGATTTTCATTGACTTTCCTGAGTTCTTCCATGTTACAATGGTTGTCGAGAGTTCTTGCCTATTTCATGATTGATTGATTATCATCCTATAGTATTTATAAACTGCTATGTATGTGTATAAAACTGCCTTTTTCCACCTTAGAAACATTGCTAAGCTACGTAATATGCTATCAGTCTCTGATGCAGAAAAGTTAGTTCATGCATTCATGACCTCGAGACTAGATTACTGTAATGCTTTATTAGCTGGTTGTCCTGCATCATTCCGAGGATATCCAGATCCACCAAAGGAGGCAGAGCATTTTCACATGTAGCTCCGAAGCTCTGGAATAGCCTTCCTGATATTGTTCGTAGCTCAGACTCGCTCTCCCAGTTTAAAACTAGACTGAAGACGCATCTATTTAGCCAGGCATTCATATAAATTTTTTATCTTACAGTTACTGTAAATTCGGCCTCTAGTTCATAAACGCCAGAGGAGAACTGGCCCCCGACTGAGCCTGGGTTCTCCCAAGGTTTTTTTTTCTCCATTGGGTCATCTGATGGGGTGTTAGGACACCATTAGGTCACTGGATGGAGTTTTTCGGTTCCTTTCCACTGTTGCCTTTGGCTTGCTCAGTTGGGGATATTCAAATTAATTAACCAATCATACCATTGATCAGCTCGACCAAACTTGGATGTCTTTTTTCCAGGAATAAACAAACATTGTTAAGTTGTTTTGATTGATACTGTGAAGCAGCTTTGATACAATCTGTATTGTGAAAAGCGCTATATAAATATATTTGACTTGACTTGACTTGTATTTAAGCTCTATGTTCCTTCAGTTCATGGTCTCATGTTAACATGTGGTGCTTATGTGTATGTGTTAAATGTCTTTGCGTACTGTATGTCTTTGTGTTAAAGTCTATAAGCTTTGTTCTTTTTCTTTTTTTGAGTGACATACGTAAACATTCAGAAGCTGAAATTTTGGAGCAGAGGATCAATATTGCTCAAAATCATGAAGAGTAGTAACGATTAACATGGTGTGTCAGAATCATTACACTTTATGAATTAAAAAGAAATATTAACAAATGTTACACTCCAAGATTCATTATTTTTAACATATAGGCTATATACACATTTGTTTTAATATTAAGTTAAAGGGACTATGTGTAGTTTTTTAGGTATTTTATTATCTAAAATCAATATTTTTATTCATAAATATGTCCTCAATGGTGTACAAATACCTCTGCCAATTATCTGACTTATCTGACTTACGAAGAATTTATTATCTTTATATACATGTGACGGGTAGGTCCACGGAGGCTTCCATGTCGTTCCGCCATCTTGAAATCCTATAATAGCAGAGAGGGTCAAAAAGGGCCAACGCGTTTCCACAACGCGTTTTCATTCAGAGCCAGCTTCACGTAACTGAAAGCAGCAGAAACGGAGGAGCAGAGCAGTGAGAGGCGCTTGTCACTGCCCCGGCAAGTCAGTCAGTAATTCAAACTGTAACATCCGTTTGTTCGTTGTGTCAAGTTGCAGTTTGTTTGAAATAACAAACCTGTTCTCCCGAAGGAAAACTCGACGAAATCCTTTTAGAAGACATCCTGTCATAACTTTTTGGTACATAACGGCTACCGTAGATGCAACACGCATTTGAAAAAGCGAGGCGCTAGCACAATTCGTTTGAATGCAAAATACAATTTCACCGCTAGATGGGAGCAATTCCTACACAATGTCCCTTTAAGGGTTTTATCTTATCTTTTAATGTTTTTATTTTTTTATTCTTTTCTCTTTCTCTTTTTGCTGTCCTGAGGGGGGTTGGGTAAGAGTTGGTGGTGCAGGATCATGGATTAATGTATCATTAATTAACTACATCAAAATCATATCGGTAAAATATGAAAAATGTCAATAAATTAAACTTTTTGACAACAGTGCAATGATGTAAAATTTTTCACAGCTTGTTTGTAGAGAGGGTATAGTGGTTTTATTGTAGTTACACCTGCCATGGACCAATTTGTAGGATAAATGCAGGAGAATAATTGTATGCATAAAAGGTTTAATAGCAGCAAAAGGTATGATTCCTAAGCTTTCTCCAACACTTCTACATACCTTTTTACATTTCTTGGGGTGGTGATGGCGCAGTGGATAAGACACATGCCTTTGGTGTGAAAGACCCGGTTTCGAATCCACTGTGAGACACCAATGTGTCCCTGAGCAAGACACTTAACCCCTAGTTGCTCCAGAGGCGTGCGACCTCTGACATATATAGCAATTGTAAGTCGCTTTGGATAAAAGCGTCAGCTAAATGAATAAATGTAAATGTTCTTAAAATTTAAATTAGCATCAATGATCATGCCCTAATCTTTAAAGTGTTCAACAATATTTATTGCCTCTTAAGGGTATTTGGTTGATGTGTAGAAATAGAAAAGTACATTCCCAGTTTTGCTCACATTAAGAATAAGGCAGGTGTGAATATAATTCTTTGTCCAATGCTGCAGTAAGTTACTTTTATCTTGACATGAGTAAAAGTAACTAACATATGTATGCACTGAAGCCATGAACCTCAAGTGTAAATTGTTAATATTTAAACTGAATAATTGGTCCAAGAATCGACCCCTTATTCATAAATCCTTTCCTTTTATCTTGTGCTCTCACAGCAAATTACAAGCATGGTCAAAAGTCAACTCAAACAATTCTACAATTTGCTTACAAACAAGCTAACAAAATTATCAGATGTTATAAAATTTTATGTAAGTGTAATAAATAAATACATCATAAAAGCCAGATATAAAAATATAAATAAACCCAAAAGCTAAATACACAAAATATAAACTTGCAGATAATTTCTGCAATAAATGGAGAAATGTTGAATTTGATCATGAATGGTCGAATATGTTTTTTTACTATGTTTATGTCTCTCTTTGCTGAAGCTGATGAAATGTGTGTGTGTGTGTGTGTGGGGGGGGGGTGGGGGGTGGAGTTGGGGTAGGGGGGGTTGGTGGGTTATCAGATGGTTGCAATCAAAGATTATTGGAAATGAACAGATGATTTAAAATAGGCTATTGTAATCCAAGAGTATGGCACTATTTTTTGTCACACGTTCTAACGTTTTCATACTTCAAACTTAAGACTAAGAAACTAAAACAAGAAGTGATAGTCAAAGACGTCTGACTGGATGTAGACATTAGATCAGCAATAACAAATTCTGAAGACAGATGCAACACAATCATCTATTTATAATCATACGCACTATGACAGAAATAAGGATGTTATTTTCTGACACACCTACAGTACCATGATTAATCTGCTACTTATATAAACTCATAGTCCTTCATTTAAATGATTGACACGGTGCTGGTCTAGAAATATGTTGCACTAAAAGGTTTGAGTTACTGTGAGGAAATAACAGGAGGATGCAATTGCAAGTAAAACTCAGTTTAATGGATATAGTCAGATGTAACAATGATGAAGGCACAGATCGGGGACAACACTCAGATGGTCAGTGAAGCAGGGACGAGATGGCGATCCGGTGGTAAAAAGGTGACAGCGTGCTCGAGTGAAACCCAGGGATTGTGAAACATCCAGTTGACACGAAGAACTGACGAAACATCCAGACAACACGAGGAACTGGCGAACTCCAGACGAGGAACAGAACAGACGAGGCACGAGCACAGGAACACACCGGGGAACAACCACAACGATCTGACAACAAGAGAGAGAATATAAAGGGGTATATTCTGAGGGAACTGAAATGACTGACAGCTGGTGACACTAATCACACAACGAGTAACCACACCCACACAATTACACTCACGCAGACACATCAGCATGAGACAGCCGATTCATAAACCGTGACAGTTACTCACCAGAGACAGTAACACTGAATAACCTCACTGAGTTTTTTCCACTTCTGTTGATCAGTAGTTCACAATCTCTCTGCTCATCTCTCTGGATTTCCGTAATGTAGAGTGACAGTCTCTCCCTCCATCACTCACTGACACTGACTTCATTCCATGTTACAGAAGCACATAAATACAAAACAGAAATTAATCAGAACAAGAAAACCAAAAGGTTTTATTTTGTGTGACTTGTAATTCACAAGTCTAATAACATGAAAATACCTCCTTCTCTTCCAGACAGCAGCGAAAAGCCAACACAATCTCATGCCTCCAAAGTCACTACTGAAACATCTGCTATAATACTATAAATTAACAGTTTGAATGTTTTTTAAATAAATGCTTTAAAAAGTACAGTTAATTACACACTGGGTTGAGTTTGGACTGAGTTGAACAGCTAGTTGGCTTGAGTAACGGTCAAAACTTGAATAATTTGATAATTACACTTTTCTGCATTAATCATCCAACACAGTTGAATCATCTGTTGCATGGTATTGATTGAACTGATTAATGGCTCCATCCGGTGTGTTTTTAAAGAACAGCATCATCACTGTGAGCTCAACAGGAAACACTGTTATAATGATGATATGTGTGACCAATCAGGATGTGCGTCCAAATTTACATGAGTTAGGGCTTGATCTCTACACTTTGAAAAAAGATTATTTGAAGTACAATGTCAGTACGTTTTTACAAGGAAATTCTATTTCTATTTATAATTTCACATTGAATTAAATGTGTTAATTGTAATTGTAATTAATTACTTGCCATTTATTGCTAACTAGTGAAACTTATCTGAGTGATGCATTCATCTCAATTGAATATTGGGTTGATTTCAAAATACTAAAAAGTTTATTTTAATATTTCTTAAAGGAAAATGCATTGAATGACTAAATTCCACTTACTAACGACAGAAACACTGAAGCTTTTTATGATTCTGCTGTTGATCTGTAGTTTATAGAGTCCAGAGTCTGTGATTCTGGTGTGTGTGATGGTCAGAGATCCAGTCTGATGATCCAGCTTCAGTCTGTAAATGAAACACATGCAAACAAACAGCAGAAGAACATCATTGATTCATGCTTTCACTCATAGACAAACAAACATGAGTCTCATGGACGATCTTCAACAACTTTACAAACCACATCCTGATTCATACAGCCAAGATATCATTGCACATTTTCACAAAACCTCAAACCCCTGATGAAGATCATCACTTCAAAAGACCAGGAAATTAATTCCATTACTTTTATTAAAAACATTTATTTTCATATTTACAGTTTGACTATACCCTGGGATTATTATAATACTATCACCGTCTTTGGTTTTGCACGCTGGACAAATCAAACCTGCAGTAAGTCATTCACCAAACGTGAGATCCTACTAAATACACCTCTAGAAAATGTCTTTAGTTAGGACATAAATAACAGCAATTGAGTCAATGGAACAAAAGTGCCTTTTTTAAACTGAGTATAAATTTCATATGATCCATTATTTACTACAGCTTAGAGTTTTCCATCAGCTTTCATTATACAGATACAGTATTCAAATATTTTACAATAAAATCTGAAAAATGTGTAAAATAACATTTAACTATGCATATAACTGGAGCTGTTGACAAATGTTGTACAAGAATGTAAAAATGTGCTTTTTTTTACCAACGCAATATAAAAGTATCAATTTCTAAAATAAAAAATAACAACTTTCACAAGCTAAACTATTGAATGGCAGTGTTATATGATCATTGTGTATTTATTGCTTTCCTCCCTCAGTTTCTCAACATGACCAACATTTTTGTGTACATTAAAAAACATGACAGGAAGAAGCTCTTAAAAAAAAGCTCTTTTCTCACCTACAAGATGTTTGTCCACCAGCAGATCAAAACACATTTCTGAAGAAAACCGACCGCAGCAGTTTCAGTCTGACTCAGAAGAACTTTTCCAGATATATACTAAAATTGAGAACTTTATAAATAAAAAACAATTTTAAAATCACTAGAAAAGTGTCCAATATTCCAATATTCTTTTTTTACATATTTAACATATTTTGTGCAATTTGAATGCAACTATTATTAAACTAAAGTTGGAATAACTCTGTCACTCTGTGTCTGTGTGTGTGTGTGTGTGTGTGTGTGTGTGTGTGTGTGTGTGTGTGTGTGTGTGTGTGTGTGTGTTAGGAGGGTCAGACTCTGTCGAGGGAGGACTTGCTCATAAGCCACTTCTGTTGTGTTAGATCAGTTGTGCGTTATTAAATCAGAAAATGTTTCACGTGTGTGTTTTGTTCTGTTTGTGCTTCAGCCGTCTGATCGGTAAGTTATAGTTTCTGAAATTTATTCACATCTCAGAGTAATAAACTCGTGCTGTGGTTTAAATTAGATTATTTTCATCTGCTGTGATCAAATCTCTCTTGTTGTTTTTAAATCATTTTATAAACTTCTGCAGTAATCATAAACTACATAAACTACAAAAGTCATGGAAATTCAGTAAAACAAATTGTGTTAAATTATCCAGCATATTTAAACTTCTACTTTATGCTGTAATAAACTTGAATTTATTATGTAATTGTTATTTTGCTCTACAGAAGATAGTTTTAAAAAACATTGAAGATCAAATTATTGATTACTTTTCATTTTGTTTCTCTGCTGCTGTTAAAGGTTACAAACTCTTACAAACTGATCAGGCTTTCTAAACCAAAAACATCATTAATCTGAAAACATGTTCATGTTCATCAGGTGTGTTTGCTGCCGAAACAAATGAAATACAGTCAGTGTCAGTGATGGAGGGAGATTCTGTCACTCTAAACCCTGATATTACTGAAATACATGAAAATGATGACATGACACTGTGGAAATATGGAACTGAAAAGTATCTTATAGCTGAAATCAGTAGAAAATATGGGATCTTCACATATGATGATGTTCCTGATGGGAGATTCAGAGACAGACTGAAGCTGGACGATCAAACTGGATCTCTGACCATCACAAACACCACAACTGAACATACTGGAGTTTATCAACTAGTGATAAGTGGAACGAACACGACATCAGAAACATTCAGTGTTTCTGTCTATGGTGAGCAGAGATGTAATTACTAATTTTTTTCTTGTTTTATTAGCTATTTACATATTGAAATGTTTAATTATGTTATAGTTTTAGAAGACAGACACAATCACTCCTCATCAACACAACCGAAAATAACAATGTAGATTTATCCATATTTCTTCTTATTTATTTCATGTTTTCCAGCTCGTCTGCCTGTTCCTGTCATCATCAGTAACTTTTCACAATGTTCTTCTTCATCATCATCATCATCATGTTCATTGGTGTGTTCATCAGTGTTGAATGTGCGTGATGCGACTCTCTCCTGGTACGCAGGAATGAGTGTATTGTCCAGCATCAGTGTGTGTGATCTCAGCATCAGTCTCTCTCTACCTCTGGAGGTGGAATATCAGGATAAAAACACCTACAGCTGTGTGCTGAACAATCCCATCAGCAACCAGACCACACATCTGGACATCAACACACTCTGTCACACATGTGCAGGTACCACAGCACTGATGATATATCGTCCCCTTGGAATTATAAGGTTCTATCTGACATTTTTGTCAAAATTGAGTTATTCACATATTCTTATTCGGTGACAACTTATTTACATTATGTGATGTGTTTTTTTTAAGTTGTGTACATTGTGGGACTTTTTATTGAAAAAACAAAAAGGTTCTATCTACAAAATCGAACTCTAACTTGGCTCTATAAGGTTCTATCTGCGTGAGCCAATCAGCACTTCGAATGCACAGAAGAGGACCAATCAGAATCAACTTTATATGTCATGTCGCCAGCTTTTTCCTTGAAGACAAAAAGAAACCCCATAAAGGCATAATGCTATACATTTACAGTAAATTAAATATTCACTAAATTGTGTAGTGTTATGAAGTGGCTTCAATTAGGCAATTTTCTTTATAGTGTATTGGTTATTATTATTAATTATCAATGAGGTTATTAATAACTATTATTATTATAGTTATTATTTGAATTATACAAATATGCAGTGAGTAAATTGAATATTTAAAAAAAACATTTGTTTGTGTGTGTGTGTGTGTGTGTGTGTGATTAAAAAATTAGTCTGACATTTTTTTGTGATCATATAGTCAGTGAATCATTTTTCAATGATTATTAAACTTTATGAATTAATTTGCTGAAGCATGTCGATTTTCTTGTAGTTTTTAAAGTCTTAAAATGTCTTAATTTTTACAATATTAAGCCTTAAAGGTCAAATAGTTAACAATTTCATTGATGGGGTCTTAATTACAACAATAAACGTTAGCATGTTATTTCAGCCATACTGATGTCTAGAGAGAAAGCCATTATACCTGGCCCACTTTAGCTGGAATAAAGTCCTGCTCAGATGTATTACAGTAGCTGCTTTCTGTCTAAACAAAAGAAAGATTAAAGTAACAATTTATGCAATAATGTGTTTAATTACCCACCAAATTGGTAACGAAAATTAAGATTCTGCACTGGACAAAATATTTAGACCTACCTTGCTTAATTTGAAATGTCCTAAATACATGGAACTGCTAAAAAATATGAAATAAATGTCATAGAAAGGATAAAATTTAACTTGCTAACACATGTTGAGATATTGTTACAACATTAATTTTATATTTCATGTTCAAATAATGTTTTGGCAGATAGAACCTTATAATTCTAAGCGAAAAGTGTTTTTTTTAGAATTAGAAGGTTCTATCTGCATTTGACCCATTTAAAAAAAAAAACATTTACAAATTTGAGAGGGTTTTGATATTGTACATTTAGAATACATTTAGGGTCCCTGTTATTTTCATGTTTGAAAGAAACTTGTTCCCCATATAAATTTTCCTATATGTAATGCAAAAACTTTGAAGCTCAATATCTCAAAACTGCTCAGAACGCAGATAGAACCTTATAATTCCAAGGGGACGATATGTGTGTATTTACTGAGCTGATCTCTGTCTTCTGTTGTAGATCAGACTGATGCATTCACTCACATTAATGACTGTCTCTCTTTTCCTCTCCTTCAGTTCCTCCAGTCTCAGTGTCTCTGATAGTGTTGATCTCTGCTGGATCTCTGATGATTGTTGCAGGATTTGGGATCTTCTGGATCTGCAAGAAACACAGAAAAACTGACCCAAAAGGTTAGTGTTTCCTACTGATTTTAACAAGCGTTATAACAAATAACAATTATTATTGTTATTATTATTGTTATTATTATTATAGCAGACTTTTAAAAAACTTTGACAGCCCTAATACACATTGTAAAAATATATATTTGAGTTGTGTAGTTTTAATCTCTTCCTGTTGTTCTAACAGTTCAGATTTGTGAAGATGAGAAAACTTCTGTTGTTATGTTACTTCATCCATCGTTCTATGAAAGAAACGCACAAACATCGGTAAGATCATTTATCATTAGTTTCTGTTGTGTGTGTTTGTTTCATTTCAGCAGTGAGTCAGATGGAGATCAGTGTGTGATTGTGTTTCTATAATCATCATCACACATCAGATATTTTCTTTCTTCAATGTAGTTCTTAAAGAAGCTAAATATAAACTTAAATATATTTTATTATATAAAGATACGATATTTGATTAAAAGTGAAAGCTGATTTATCGTCTTGGGGCTTTGATGTAACAGAAGTAAATTAAAAGAGTCTGATTGTTACTTTCGTATTGTAATTGATTACATTACATATCATTTTTTTAGCAAATAATTGGTCATTTGTACTAGAATTCATTTTACTGACAAACACTAAAAGATTGGAGGATTTTTAAATTATAATAAATTAATCAAATGTTCTAAAAGTGTTAACTATAAATGTGCAAAAGAAAGAACAATAACATTAACTTTTAAAGGGAGGAAGAAACTCAAACTGTATTCAGACACAAATTAATTCATAAAACTCTTCAGTTCCGGCTAATATTAATATAATATTGGTCACACTTGTGTTGTTATTTAGGCATTTACAAAATTGTCAATTTCCACATTCAGCTTGTGTTATGGTTATGATTTAACACAGTCAGGCCTGGGCTGAGTTTCCCAAAAGCATTGTAAGAGTAAGTTGATCATAGAGACCATTGGTGGCCATTGTTCTACGATCAACTTAGGCTTGCAGTGCTTTTGAGAAATGCTGACCTTTGCAGTTCATGCTAATATTACTACATTTCAATGTTTACATTTTTTTTTCAAGAAACATTGACATTTTTTTCCATTTAAAATATCTTATTATATCTTGTGTGATGTCTTTTACAGAAAGCTGAAGAGGAGAGTCTTGTGGAGTATGTGTCTGTCAGCATGAGAGGATTCATTTTCAGCAGGATTGAGTCTTTCCCTCCATAGTTTTCCTTTGAGAATAATCAGGAAATCCCAGCGGACAAACAGCAGGATCTTTGTGACGGGTTTGAAGTGTGATATTTAGAGATTAATGAAATGATCTCCTAAAACTTCAACAGACTTTGCATAAGGACTTATTATGTAAATTTTATGGCCCACTGAATCATTTTCATGTTTGACTCAAAATACTCAAAAGTGAAAGAGAGCCCTGGAAACCTTAAAAGGTGATCTTAAATCAATATTACTGTGAAATATTAAATTATTAGTCCTATTGATCCAAGGGAATACACATATTCATAACCTCATACTCATGCTTTGATATGCCTTGTTACAGTAGTTTCAATAGTTATTTTCAGCAGAGGAGCCGAAGCTTCATATATAGCACACTATTTTTTATAAAGATCACATCCTGTTTTTCTGTCAATCTCATTTTAAGTATAAATCCAGTGTCTGACTTGCTGTTGTATTAATTATGGTATCATGCAGATGATCAGTGGTTGTAGTTTTCATCAGCGAGAGAAACGCTGTTAAACAACTTTATTTCTTCAGTATTATAACAGCACTGCTAACAAAGGCAAGACTCAGCAACTACACATTTTGTCATTTAATTTAGTTATTTAAGGCTGTGCTCTTTTTCACTTGTTCTGTGACAGATGGGTTTGGTTCACAAAATAAATCCACCAAAATTCAATAAAAACATTCTTTTCAACAACCTGAGCCTTTTTTTCACTTGCAGTTCTTACCGTTTAGTCTTCGGCGTGTGTAGCGTATGGAAGCTTGTTTCCGTCACAGAATAAAACATTTTAAAATATAGACTAATTGTGACTTTCTCAGAATTGCGAGAAATAAAGTCGCAATTGCGTGTTATAGAGTCAGAATTGCGAGAGAAAAAACAAACAATTCTGACTTTTTGTGCAGGTACCTGTTACGATGGTGGTTGAAGCAAGAAAGCAGGATCCACTTGCAGCACACACTTTATTAAACAAACTGGAAACTTGACAAAGACTCAGGCTATGACCAGGACTAAACAAGAAACGACAGGGGAACACAGACTGACATCACAACAGTACCACAGCACTGATGATATATGTGTGTATTTACTGACCTGATCTCTGTCTTCTGCTGTAGATCAGACTGATGCATTCACTCACATTAATGACTGTCTCTCTTTTCCTCTCTTTCAGTTCCTCCAGTCTCAGTGTATCTGATAGTGTTGATCTCTGCTGGATCTCTGATGATTGTTGCTGGATTTTGGATCTTCTGGATCTGCAGGAAATGTAGAAAAATTAACAGGGAAGGCAAGTGTTGCTTACTGCTTTTAAACATTATAATAAACAAAACTTTATCCCCTTAAATATACTCTAAATATTTAGTTAACTGATAGGTCTAAATATAATTTAAAAAATAATAGTCATTATTTTGTAATTAACACCCTTGAGATTATTTATATGAAAAACCAAAATAATATGTCTGTTTGAAAAAACAAAACAAAAAAAAAACAGATCCTTCTTTTCTCAAAACATTAAAAATACAAAAGCTTTTTCCACTTTATGAATATAATTTTACATGTGTAAAGATGCAGCTGGTGCTAAAGTTAAAATATGTTATTGTTATTATTACTTTAGTTGAACTTGAGCATCAATTTCACCATACAAAGGATGCATTTGACTTTGTTAAATGTCCTGCCTGTTTGACTTATAATTGTGCATGCAGTGCTGATAAATGTTATTAGAAACTAAAAACTATATACAATAAATTTAACTATATTTCTTGTGTTGTGTTTTTACAGAATGTTCAAGAGGAGGATCATGTGGTTTATGCACCTCTCACAAAGAGAAGATGAACAAATGTCAGTCTTTTTATGAGACTCAACTGTGTGACCTGCGTCAAGTCCGAGTCTATGGTTGAGTTTTTGGTGAGAATCCCCATATTGTATCAGGACATCCCAGCAGACGTAGAACAGGATACAAATTTAAAGTATTAAATTAAGTGGTCTCCTAAAAACTTCAAACAAACTTGCCTTTTTAACCAATTAAATCGCATGGTTCATTTGAGCATTTCATGTTTGACTTTTAAAGTCATAAATGGACCATGCATGTAAATCTCATGAAAAACAATAGATGCAAAACACTCATGAACACTGTGGTCTCATGTATTCACATCTGAACAGAAATTTGGTTTGATCTGTTGGTGGATGGACAGCTCATGAGAATGTTTCTTCTGCTGGACGTGTGTGTTTGATGTCAGTTTGTGATCGTCTCTCTCTGAGGTGTGAATAGTCTGTAAATAGCTTGTGGTTGAAGTGCTTTTTCCATTCCTGCTCACATGAAACCATTGACTTCTGCTCTACAGAAAACCTGCTTTACTACAAAATACTAAACTCAGCACTGGTGTTTAACCAAAAATTGATATTACTGTGAAAAATTAAAATATCATATACTTTGTGTGCGTGATGATCTACACTCTCAGGAAAAAGGGTACAAAAGATAAAAGCTGTCAATTGGGCAGTAGTTTTTCAAAAAGGTACACCAATGTACCTTATTTACCCCTTAAGGTTACATATTAGTATCTAAATGGTTGAAAAGGTACAGCCCCAGTGATAGCTTGTACCTTTATTTATGAGAGTGCAGTTTCAGTAGTTATTTCCAGATCTAGCAAGAGTTCTCTCTAAGCAGAACTATTTTTTTTTTATTTAAAGGTCATATCCCCTTTTTTTCTGCCAGTGTATGGGTCATTTTAAGTATAAATGCACTGTATGACTTACAATTTATGTTTGATGGCTGTTCATTTAGTTTTGACAAATTAACTAAATGCTGCCGACAATCTTGATTTTTTTTGTAGCATAACAGGGATCCTGTCCATAGGTAAAACATAAAGGTAAAAATGTATAGATTAAGATCAAATTCATAATCCGATAGAAAATCTCACCTTACGGTTCCTTGATAGAGGTAAAGTCCAGATGCAGTTATGAGGACTGATCAAGATATCCACTCCAGCTCTGTAGGATGATGACGATGAATCCAGAACAAAAACACTGGTGTGGGTGAAGAAGTGTTGATCCTTCAAAGAATACAAACAACTTGTTTTTTTTTATTATTTTTTAGATAAATTAATATCCCTACTTAGCAATGTTGTTAGTGCAGTGTTCTGGTGCATGTGAGAAGGCTACCTGTTTAGTAGGCTACCTATACCTAGGGTGCTCTGAGTGGTTGTTTATAGTCAAAGAGCCCACATCTCTGCTATTCTCAGTCTCTGTGATCTTCTGGTTTGATGTCTCGGTTCCTCCTTCAATGTGCATCTGAGGGACTTTTCACCTGATTCATCATCTTCATTCAGGTGAAAATCTTAAGTCTGGTCACTTAAAATAATAGCACTTAACACACATTATTTAGGAATCATTCATATGGAGCACATGGCTAAAACTGTTTACACACTGATAAGAAAATCTTTTTTTTTCAACTTCTTAGAAAAGTGTCTTGAACTCAGACTTACAGCTCATGCGGAAGACTATAGGTGTGTTGGACATCGGCTGTGGCTGGATGTAACCGATCAGCGAGAGTTGCCGTGGACAGGCGGGAGGAGCTGCAGAGACGTGAAGTCACTTTCTGCTTCCAGTAGTGACCGGTTGCGTGGTGTTTGCATACTTTACCACAGCTGAAGTGCAATAAATGCAATATTTGCTAAATTCACATGTTTCAGAGACATTTTCATTCAATACTTTATGTACTGCTTCATATAGCGTCTGTTTGAACAAGAATAAAGTTCAACATAAGCCTATAGCTACTATCAACGTGGATTCAACGTTTTTGAATCAGTTTTATTTTAACTGATGACACAATATAAATCGCGACTACATGAAAAGAGTGTTTACTGTTATAAAAAAAAAAACTGATTTGTGAGCTTTAGGGGAACTAAAGGTGTGAGAATGAACACGAAACACACGTAATTGTTGTAATGCGGTGAATCCGACCAATCGTGGAACAGCTGTGTCATCATCAGAGCTTGTGCAGCCGCTCTTGAGAAGCTGCGCTGGCTGAATCCTCCGGCTACTCTCGAACCGCTCTCGCGGTACTTTGATGGCATACGTCACATATTCACGTGGCGTCGGCGCTTGTATCAAGTCGGACAAAATTTCTAACCGGTGTGCACTGCTTCAAGTCAGCCGCTGATCGGTCTGCTCAGAGCTGCATGAAGTGGAACAAGCCAAACACGAAAAGAGCGTCTAGCGCGAGTGATTTACCATGGCAAGCCTAGGTATTGATTAACGCCTGGTCAGACATCTGATTGCACAATGACCCGGTTACCACAGTTATTGATGGATTTGTAAAAGGCGTGAGTGTGCGCAAATAAAATAAATAAAGACGGCAGGCACGGATGGCGCGCAAGAAAAAAAAAAAAAACGTCAGGCACGGATGGCATGTTTACAGGCTAGCGAGTTACTAGCGTGTTGTGCAGACTACCGAAATTAGCGTGTTGTGATCAAGGGGGTAATCCATCAGCGGAAACTGAAGCGTCCCTGGTGGCCGCCATTGTAGCAGATCATCACCTGCTGTTAGCATTCCATTGACTCCCATTCATTTTGGCGTCACTTTGACAGCAAATAACTTTACATCTGAGGCGTCCAAATACTTCATTTGTCCATTATTTATTTCTAAACAAATATGAAAATGTATAAAAGGCTCCATTACTTTGTATCTTACGTTATGGCCCCATAGAAGCCGTTTTTGTAAAAATAGGCTAACGATTGCGTCATAACCACGCGACTCTCTGTCGCACAGTAGAGAAATGACCGTATAGACACGAGGAGAAGCTCGCAGGCAATCTTTTACTGTCTATGAGGCAATCGGGGGGACATAGAGGCATAAAGTCAAGGGAGAAGATCATAGATCGAGAGTCCATAAAAGCAATGGGACAAAATATTTCAACAAAGTTTTTGAGGAATTGGAAATAATTCGGTATGTGGCAAGTGAATACATATGAAGTAACATTTATCTACGAACTTTAAATAATTTATCTACTTCATTAAATAATGAAGTATGGGTAGTGGGGTATACCTATATTAACAGGGGATGGGGAAATTATCAGGAAATTATACAGGCAATGGAAGAAAAAAAAACATCTCAATGTCAATCACGAACCACGTCCATGGGGCTGCTTTGACAGGGACAACAAGGAGGTAGCCATCAACGTAAGCGTGGGGGGAGAAAGAGCAGTGACTATTGAACAGTGTTATGTCTACCAATGTGATAATGTGTTAAACTAAAGACAAAAGGCGCATACACAACCCTAAATTAATTTAACAATCTTCAACTCTTTCATGTTTAAAATATGTTGAGAGGTTTAATCCAGCATCACCCCTACTGGATTAAGCCTCTCAAGCCTTCAGCTAAATTATTTAAAAAAATATCATTACCCCTAGTGGATAAATGAACTTCGTCCCTAAGAAACAGTTGAGGCTTGTTAAAAATTATCTGGCGCCGCCCCTGACTACTCACCTTACCTCCTATGAGCTACCTGACTTCTCCAGCGTTCTCCAAGTCTCCAGCGATCCTACATCTCCTACATTGTAAAAGTGTCTCTCTTAATTTAATGATATACACAAACTCTGTAACTTTTGTGTGTGTGTATGTAAAAGTTATAGGCGTAATGTCAAATTAAATTTATTAATGTAATTTTTAAAAACTGAAGTTCAACTTTTAATGAAATGCATTAATGCTTTATCTTTGACAGCCATAATAACAACACATATGTTGTAAATAAACTGTTTTAATGCATCTATTATTGTTGTTGTAGAAACAGAAGAGACTCGTGCAGAAGAGATCACTTGCGTAGATCCAGTGTTCTACAAAAGAAACGCAAATGAATCAGTAAGACTATCAGTTTGTGTGTGTATCATCCCAGCAAAGTCAGATGTAGATTTTACATGTTTAATGCTCCTTGTCCATCTCTCTCTCTCTCTCTCTCTCTCTCTCTCTCTCTCTCTCTCTCTCTCTCTCTCTCTCTCTCTCTCTCTCTCTCTCTCTCTCTCTCTCTCTCTCTCTCTCTCTCTCTCTCTCTCTCTCTCTCTCTCTCTCTCTCTCTCTCTCTCTCTCTCTCTCTCTCTCTCTCTCTCACACACACACACTACAACACTACAACACTATATATATATATATATATATATATATATATATAGCTTATATTTTATACATTCAAATGACTAATTGCTTGCTAAAATGTACAAAAAAACTACACAATAGGAAAATAACAAGTGTTCCTATTGTGTTGTTTGGATCAGATCACAGGAAGGACATTTTCTTCACACAACGGTGCTGATAAATGTTATTAGAAAACATTATTTATCACATTCTCAATCTTCAGGATGAACCTACTATCTATTATTATTATCATTATTGTTATCTTGTGTTATATGTCTGTTTGTTTGTTTTTTTACAGAAAGTTGAAGAGCATGATCATGTGGATTATGCACCTCTCACAATAAGATGAACAAAAAGGGTGTTTTTCGAAGTGCAAGACCCAGCTGTGTGACCTGTGACAACCATGGCGTGAATGCAGCATAAGCTTCAACCCTATTAAACATCTGATCAAGCTAATCAAGTCCTTCAGGCTTATTTGAAAACTACAGGTATGTGTGTTGAAGGAGGGTTGGAACTAAACTCTGCAGGACAGTGGTCCTCCAGGAGCAGGGTTGAAGACCTCTGATCTAAACCTTATGGCCCATTGGAGCAATGATATTTGTGACTCTTAAATTCCTAAAGTCAACATGTGTAAATCTCATGAAAAAAGTGCAAAAGGATTGGAGACTCTGCTGTGGTCTCAATTGTTACCCCTGTACACAAATGTAGTTTGATATGTTGTGCCTGAGCTGTGTGTGTTTGATGTTAGAGAGTGTGTCTGGTGTGAATAGTGTCAATAGCGTGTGGTTGAAGGGCTTTTTCCATTCCTGCTCACATGAAAAACATTTCACTTCTGCATAAAACATGCTTTACAAAATACTGAACTCAGCAATGAGTTGGCTTCAGTAATTATTTCCCGCTCTAGCAATACTTCCTTGTAAGAAGAACTATTCTTGATTATATCAAGCTCATATCCTGTTTTTTCTGTTAATGTCTGGGTCATTTTAAGAATAAATGCAATGATTTACAAACATGATTTATACTTTTTTTTTTTTTTTTTACCTTTATTTATATAGCGCTTTTTACAATACAGATTGTATCAAAGCAGCTTCACAGTGATAACATGAAAATAATACAACAAAGTTTGTTTCTAAAAGAAAATTACGTCAACGTCCACCTTAAGTATGGCAGATCGATAATATTAATGAATATTAAATGTCCCCAACTAAGCAAGCCAAAGCCAAGGCAACAGTGGCAAGGAACCAAAACTCCATCAGGTGACAGAATGGAGAAAAAAACCTTGGGAGAAACCAGACTCAGTCGGAGGGCCAGTTCTCCACTGGCCAACGAAGGAACAGTGCATGATTCAGGCAGCATTACAAGTCAGATTGGATCAGAACATTTAGAGTATTTATCCATTTCCATCTTTTTGGAAGTCCAAGTAATCACGCCGGTATTAAGACGAGTTGTTGAGGATCAGTGCCGTCCACCATAGAGGGTCCATATTGCCGGCGTTGAGTCGTCTCTTCACACGCTTTGTGATTGGGGCATCTGAAGTCTCCGTGAGAGGCTGGATACAAACTGGAGCTGACGAACGCCATTTTCCTCGGGACTCGCGTCCCGAGATAACAGCAGAAAAGCAAAAAGGGAAAATAATTAGCATAGCTGCTGTTCATAATGATTTCCATAACACGGGCATAGATGATAAAAACATGAAGACAGTGACTCTTGCGTCCCAGAGTCACCCCCCTTCCATCCCCCACTCAACTCAGCTCAGCTTACTGACCTCTCCATCCCTCTTGCTGCTGAGACCTAACCACAATCTCACAATTTATGTTTGATGTTTGTTAATATTTCATCAGTTTTGAGGAGAACCTAAAAGTAGCTAACCAACTTTTTATTCAGTTGCATAACAATGCTGCTTTCCAAAAGTAAAACGAGAAATGTCAATTTATAGTGTGAAAATTCAAATCAATTCAAATAAAATTCAGTGTGACACCTGATCTATAATGCCATGTGAAATGATCACTACATTAAAACTCCTTGATAAGACAGGGAAAACACACTTGTTTTGTTTCAGGCTTTCAAAAATGTCACTGGTGAAACATCTACTATGATACCATAAACAACTGACCATCAATGTAGAAATATTTTTTTTCCCCACATAATGGTGTAGTTGCAACATCTAACAGCAGGGGTTAACAGGTCATGTTAGCCAGACAAACCTTGACCCTTTAAACAATAAAAATATCTTACAGAACAGCCGAAAGTTGGACACAAACATGAATATGGTAGCCTTGCATTACATAATGTAGACTCAGAGGAGGGTGATGGGTGATTAACAGGGTGTTTATTGAAATAACAAGTGAAGAGAATGATGGATATTACGGTAGGTGACGAGGCAGATGAACACAGGAGGTTAATGGAGACACTGTGGAAGGACCAGACACTGGAGACAGGGAGATTAGTCCACTTGGCATTAACGAGACCGGACAATGAGCTGGGGTGAAATGTGTCTATAAATAGTGTCAGATGAGGGTGATGATGAGGTGCAGGTGTGTGATTGATTGGGAATGACGTGCAGGTGGGAGTGTGATGGGAGATGAAGTGCTATTCTGTGATAGAAGCCCCCCTCCCAGAAGGCTGGTCCTCGTGCAGTGTAACATCCCAGGGGTAGGAGCCCTGGAGGCTGACGTGACGAGGAGGTTGAAGCCTCCAGGGCGGAGCCGGCAGCTCAGGTATATGCTTGGGCCATCTTGGGACAAAACTCTGGAACGGCGGTGGCAATCTTGGGACGAGGCTCTGGAACGGCAGCGGCCATCTTGGGACGAGGCTCTGGAATGGCGGCGGCCATCTTGGGACGAGGCTCTGAAACGGCGGGGGCCAACTCGGGATGAGACTTTGGAACGGCAGTTATAACTGGACGAAGCTCTGGAATGGCAGTGGCCATCTTGCTATGAGACCCTGGTACGGTGGCGCTCATGATGGGACGAGACTCTGGAATGTCTCAAGTTCACAGATAGCCAACACCCACTACACGAAAGCCTCAAAGTTCTCTTGAGGTCCCACAACGGGCAGGCATGCCTTCGTCTCCGCAATGAGGCTTGTGTAAAAGAAAACACTCAATGAACGGTCAGGAAGGAGGTAAGGCACACCAGGTCGCGAATCGCTGCGGTTTGGGCCTCGAATCGCTGTGGTGTGGGCCTCGAGTGAAAGCTGGTTCATGGTCCATGCAAACGAACAGTGTATGATTATGATTCAGGCAGCATTATTGTTTGAAGACCGGAGTCATCACGTGCGTATGAAGACGAGTTTGTTGAGGATCAGTGCCGATGGCTGTCGTGTCGACAACCACTTTATATGTTCTACTTATTCTCCTTAGTGCATTCATGTCAAGTTCAGCTCATTTTTCTGAGGGTGAACATTCAAATTACACTTAAACTTCAGCAATTAAATCGGCAAAATGGCAGTAGACATTTCGTTTTTGTTATACATGGTGTCTTTTACAGCATTGCATTCATTTTTGGTACTGGAAAGAAATGTGATAGACATGTTGATCGGTGGACAAACATCTTTTGCATGAGAATGTGTCTGCTGGGTGTTTGTGGTTAATGTGACTCAGCTCGTTCTTATCCCAAGGCGTCATATAACTGACGCTTTTTGACATCCGTCAATATCCGACGCACATGGCACCCTTTAGCGTCAATATGACACGCAGATAGATATGGGCCAGAAGGCGCCTCCTAGCGGTATAACCCTAACCCGACCCCAGACCTAAACCTACCCATTTTTAGATTGACGCTTAAGGGATGCCTTGTGCGTCTGATGTTGACGAACGGTCAAAATATGGCGCCCTGAGAATGCGTTGCGTGAGTTTGTGTGTGCATGTCTTGAGGTTTGTAGAGTCTGATTGTGTCTGTATTTTAGTCTGAATAGCGTGTTTGGAAAGGACTTCCACAATTTGACTTTCTTTACAAAACAGTTTTTTTAAAAGATTCTCTTAAATATACAAATATTACATAATTTGTCTGTGAAATATTGAAGTTCAGAAGCATGTGCAGCTTTCTATATTAATGACCTTATAAGCTTAGCTAGTTTATTTTCAACTCTAGCTTAATTCTTTTTTTGACTATTTTAAAGAAGTTTGTTTTTTCCAGAAACAAACTTTTTTACAACCAATAGTAGTGTAGCATGACAAACGCCAGACACCTGAATCATAATGCTGTGACTTTCACTCTGTCATAAAAATAAAATGGACTCAAAGAAAACACCCTCATCAAAGAAACAAGACATAATTTGACCACTAGAGGGATGAGTGATAATTCCACAGGATAAATGTGGTATTTGCTTTGTCAAACACTTACTATTGCTTATTATTCCTTATATTTTGTTATTATGTTCACCACATGAAAAAGAAAGAAAAACAGATGCATTGCTAAACCATAAAGCAATTGACAATGATAATCATATGTATCCACAAAATGTGTTCTGTAGTTATTGTTCCTACTATAAAAACATAATTTGAGATCTACTTCAAAGAGTGTAAGTTATTTTTGTCGTTTTTTTTAGTGTTGTGTCAGATACCACATTTCCATTTTACTGTAACAATCACTAACATAACTGTTATTTGCTGTTTGTTTCCCTATTTATTATTTTTAACTTTTTACAAGAACAGCATCTCACACGGTGTGCCCTTATTATATAGTGCATTATATGCCATTAATATATAAAGTGTGTACACCACAAACAGTATGCATACTGTATTAGAGCGCCATCTAGTGTCATAAGGAATTCATTATTCAAAGAATGCAGTTATGATTGAATCAGATGATTTTAATGGCATTTCTCACATGAACATAATAAAAATACATGTCTAATATTCCTCTCATGGAAAGGCACATGATTTATTCACAAAATAAAGCTCTTTATGTGCACATACAGTATCATTTACAATATTTGAAAAGCTTATTAAAAACACTGCTATAATTTATGAAACAAAATTATCTGTGTCTAGCACTTATTGATTTCTAGCATGACACAATCCATTGTATTTTGTTAATTTGGCAAATAACAGCATTTTAACTCTGGCATGACAATAACATGACAAAAATAGGAAAAATTATATACAAATCCTATTGATGATGATATTTACATATCTACAATGAGTACCAAACAAAAGACAAACCATAAAAAGGAATAAGGGAAAAAGAGTGTTGATAAAAAAAATGCAAGAAAAAAAACACCACATATTGATAATATTAAATTATAAATAAAGAAAACACTGTTAATTGCATAGCACAAAACATGCTTCATAATCAGAACAAATGGAGAAAACATCTGTAATGGATGTTCCTCGCATGAAACGCAGGACTCTGGCAGTAATATCATCTAATCAGCACCTTATAAAATATCACAAATGAACAATTTCAGGCGAGACATTCACATAAAAGAGTCGCTTCAGTGCCTGAGTGTTTGATTGACAGCTGCCTTCAAATGTTCACTGTCGTATTTGTCTAAAAGTGCTCATGTCGTACAGTACGATCTCTGTGTGTTCAGTCAAATACAGTTCTTGGTCACAATGCCCGTCTCTGTGAGGTTTTCTTGTAAACACAGTCAGTTTTTAGAGGATGTAAACAGACGAGAAAAAATAACTGATGTCAAACAGATTATCATTAATAGGTCTCATATTAATAACGACAAGAAACAGATAATGTCTGGATCACTGTAACAGCTTAAAAAAAAACCTCTGCATACTGAAAACACTTGATGACCTATTGCTGGTGAATATTGCTTTTTTTCTTTCTTTTTTTTTTGCTGATTCACTGTTTATCTGTATTTTTGTATATATATATATATATATATATATATATATATATATATATATATATATATATATATCTTCACTGTCCCTTTAAATACAATTGTCAAAACAATAAGTAATGTTATGTCGTGGTTTCAGTGTTGGGACGTCCCATTAACAGCGGTCTTCGATTTGAAGATACATTCTGATTGATGCATGACTATAAAACACTTCTCTTCTGAAAGAAAACCGATTCACAGAAGGGAAATACATTAACAGGATTGATTCACATTTACACAAACACAAAAAATATACTATAAAAATAAGATTGGAATTGTGTTTTCAAGGAATTTAGTGTGGTTTTCTTTTCTTTAATATTGACAATGTCCTAAATGTAGGATGTAGATTAATCAGCACTGTCGTCTTCTGTACTGCATTCATACAACAGTAATGTTTCAATGCCATAGTGTGTGATGCTCTGTAATTAAAATAACAAACAATAATAATTCACACGCACAGACTTACTTTCTTGCGCAAGTAAATCACATAAGCAGCAGCTGCAGTCACAAACAGCAGAACACCGACACTTATTCCTGCTATAGCAGCTGAAGACAGAGCCACACCTGGAATGATAAAGAGAGACAGTCATATCAATTTTACTGATATTGTTGACTAATAATTGCAGCTTTCTGTTTTGAGTTTAGTTTTATGATATTGATTCAACTGATAAATGCCGTCATTTGGTGGTGTTTTTAAAGGGACAGCAGTTGCAGTAAAACAGCATCAGCACTTTCAGCTAAACACGAAACATCAATGTTCACAGGAAAAGTGATTTTATGCATTGTGCAGATAAATACAACATTAATAACAACATTATTCAAAATGTTAAACAAAATAACAAAAAAACTTTAGGCGCTGTATTTTAAATGCATTGGATGACTAAGGTTTTATACTTACCAGTGACAGTCACACTGAAGCTCTTGATTCTCCTAATACTGAAGCTGTGGTTGTTGCTAATGATCTCTAGTTTATAGAGTCCAGAGTCTGTGTTTGTGGTGTTTGTGATGGTCAGAGATCCAGTTTGATGATCCAGCTTCAGTCTGTCTCTGAATCTCTCATTACACTGATCATCTCTACAGATCTTACTGTGATCTCCAGTGATTTCAGCGATGTGAATGTCATTAAAAGACCACATCATCAAATAATTCGATTTTCTTGCTACGGCAGGATCTAAAGTGAAAGATTCCCCCTCCTTCGGTGACATGGCTTTTAGTTCATTCATCTTGGCAGCAATTTCTAACAAAAAAACAAAACAAATAAACAGCTGGGTTAGTATCTTTTTGCCGAGAAAACAAATCTACACAACATGAAAGAACTGTGAATATCAAAGTGATTACAAACTGAAGAGATACGACCACTTTATGATGAGAGATAATCATCGAACAGAGATAATTTAGGCTTTTTAATCACATAAACATTGATCAACGCACAAATGCATATAAAACAATGGTAAACGAAATCTCAAACATGCTGTCTTGATTTTTTTGGGAAGTTAAATGAGTTTAGAAAGACATTAACAAATTATAACCAGTGTTGGGGTAATCAAGTTACATAATTAGATTACTTTTTTCAAGTAACTCGTAAAGTAACTTTCAAATAAGTAATGCAAGTTACTTTGTTTTGCCATTTATTGACTGACAGCTCTCCTGTCCACATGTTGTTGAGAGAAATCAGCAGTAAGTGCAGAGATGTTGTATGAGCTGTGTGCAAATATGATGCTTATTGTAGATCTATAAACCCTAAGGCCCTGTTTACACCTGCTATCAGGATGTGTTTTGGTTGATCGGATCTCAAGTAGATGACTCTTTTTTTGTCAACATTCGACCCCTTCTATCCTGATTTCTTCGAGGGGAGGGTTTATGAACAGGTAAATGTTATTTTTTCAGATCTTTTGATCTAATGGACTAAATAAGCTCTCGCAATTTACATATAAACACACCTGCAGTAACAAGACCAGCCGAACGCTGTGAGTGTGTGTTAGAAATGAGGAATGAAGAGAGAACATTGTGCTTGGTACGCTTTTTCGTCTTCAAACCAAACTTGTGTCTTCAGCCAACAAAGTTTAAATCCCGTCTTGATAAGGCTCTTCCCATAATGTTACTGCATTAGGTGAGTAGGTGGAGAGTAGACGGTCTTTTGTGGCTGAGCGTTTACACTACTAAAGCAATCCGGTCGTGCAATCCAGGACCACTTGTGATCCGATCAACCGAAACGCTTCTTACAGTTGTAAACAGGGCCTATGTGATCAGGCATTTACTCATCTCACTTGGACAAAAACAGATTCAGTATTCCTCAGAATAAATAAAAACAATGAAATGCAAACTAATATTAATAACTAATACAAAATATTATGCAAACCTGAAATAATAATTCAATTATTATAAAAAAAAATCTCACTTCCCACTAACTAATTTCTATTTATTAACTAATTTATTTGCTGCGGACCTTCGATGATCCAATTCAATTATAAGCAAAAATTACTTTAGATAAACATTACATTTGTGGGGTTTAAAAAAAAAAAATTATTGCTGAAGTAAGAGTGTTGAACACCAATCTCCTGAAATCCATAATGGTAGCACATCTGAAAGTTTGTTTGAGCGTGAATTTGCATTTCCTTCAGTTTGAGGCTTACTCATTTAACTTTTGCTGGGAAAGGGTTTTTACAATATGCCAAAAATAGAAACAAGCCCAGCCCAGCCCAGGTGAGGAAAAAGTAACAATTAGTTTTAGGGATGGGCGATATATCGCACGATATTGTTATGCGCATCTCGTCAGTAAAGCCGGTTCCTTGATTAGTAGTAAATAGCCTTCACCTGCTTTCAGATGGAGCGGCATTTACTACAAAGAGCCGTAGTTCACTGACAAGCTGAGCCATATCGCATCAATATCGCGGACGTATCGCCAGCGATAATTAATGCGATATGGCTCAGCTTATCAGTTAACTACGGCTCTTTGTACACAGCAAAAACTCCAGTGTTAAATTAACACTCATGGGAGTGTATATGAGTCCACACTCAAGAGTGTTAAAGTTAATGAGATAATTAAGTGATTAATTTAGTGATGATTGAGCATTATTGAACACACCTGAAGAATCACTGAAGGAGAAAATCTCAAATTGTAAGCCACCGTTATGGCGATCATTGTTTACTTTAGTCGGGCTCTTGACCCTTATATTGTTAACTTTAGATTTTGTTTGTCTGCTTTATCTGAGTTATAACTGCCAGGTGAACAAGGAAAAAAAAGTGATCTGGTGGTGTTGGTTATATTATGACAATCATCATTTGAACTTTATGTTTTTGATTTATGTTGTTTGTTATAGCATAACTGTGATTCTGCATGAATATCCAGAATTTTAGCTATAATATAAAGGATTTCTTAAAAGTTGTTTTCTAAAAAAAAAAATCTTTCTTTTAGGCACACACAGACTTCAAGATTCAGTCTATGCATCTCAACAATGGTGACGAGCAGAATATTCAATTAGGAAAAGTAAATTACATAGAAAATTCAGATCATAATTTATTCATATCGCAATGCATGATGGGAGCCATTAATGAGTTGTGATTGGTGGCAGCCACTGCAACATAATTTATTATTGTCACCACTGTTGCGATTCATAGGCTGATTATTCATGTCTGTGTTTCTAAATAAATTTATTTGAAAGTGTTTTGATCAGAACAATGTTTATTAAATATTTTGCATTATAAAAAACATACCTATACTCATATATGCTCTAAAATCACAAAGTTGTTGCCAGTAAGTTAAACCAAACTATCTCAATAAGACTCATTTTCAGATCACAGCATGACTATGCCAGAACATAACCAACACTAACAGATCACACTTTTCTTTGTTCATTTGACTGTTATAATTAAATAACAGTAGACAAACAAATTTAAAGTGAATGTATAAAGGTTAAGAGCCAAACTAAAGCAAACACTTATCACCATAACGGTGGCTTACAATTTGTGATTTTCGCCTTCAACGATTCTGCTTGTTAACATCAGGTGTCTTCAATAATGCTCAAACATCACTAAATTAATCACTTAATTATCTCATTGACTTTAACACTCTTGAGTGTTAATTTAACACTGGAGTTTGTGCTGTAGAGTAAATGCCGCACCATCTGAAAGCAGGTGAAGGCGATTTACTACTAATCAAGGAACCGGCTTTACTGACGAGATGCGCATAACAATATCGTGCGATATATCGCCCATCCCTAATTAGTTTCTTTTTTAGGCAGTAACTCAATATTGTATTATAACATTAATTGCAACCATTGCTCATCTTTTGTATATAATATAATTCATTCACAATTTGAATAAAACATTTTCTTGTTTTTCATGCTGCTACACACTTTCCGTGTCTGTCACAAACAAACTGCAACGTTTCAGGAGTTAATCTGCTAAATTATTGCATCATAACATCACTGCTATGATAAACATTATAACATGTTATTTAAATATATAACCTGTTTTTATTAAATATTAAATGACTTACCATGAACAGCAACTTTGAAGATCTTTTCGATGTTGGGGTTGATGATCTGTAGTTTATATTCTCCAGAGTCTGTGTGTGTGATGTTCATGATGGTCAGAGATCCAGTCTGATGATCCAGCTTCAGTCTGTCTCTGAATCTCTCAGTATCTTCATTACACTGAACATCTGAACAGATCTTACTCAGATCTCCATTGATCTGAGCGATGCGGGTGTTATTATAATACCATTTTGTTTTTCCTTGTTGGTCAGCTTTAACACCAGTTTTCAGAGTGACTGAATCTCGCTCCATCGCTGACACTGATACGTCACCTGTATCAACATCAGATGTACCTGAAGAAGAAAAAAACAGTCAAAACTTGTTCTACAAATCATGAAGCTCGTGGGTAGATAAATATGCAAGGATTCATAATGTAACATGCAAAAAAACATAAGAGATGGATTTGGTCACTTTCAGGTCTCTGTTTTCTAATCATTAAACCAGGACACTAAATTAAAAAGATCCATATTAAATCAGTGATCATCCATATTAAATCCCTTAAAGGAAAATGCACTGAATTACTTAATCATACTCACCAGTGACGGAAACACTAAAGCTCTTAATGCTGTCGCTGCTGCTGATGTGTAGTTGATATTCTCCAGAGTCTGTGTTTCTGGTGTTTGTGATGGTCAGAGATCCAGTCTGATGATCCAGCTTCAGTCTGTCTCTGAATCTCTCAGTATCTTCATTACACTGAACATCTGTACAGACCTTACTGAGATCTCCATTAATTTGAGCTATACGAGTGTCATTAAAATACCATCTTATTCTGTATTGTTGGTTTGTTTGAACACCAGTGTTTAGAGTGACTGAATCTCCCTCCATCACTGACACTTCATCTGATCCAACACCGAAAACACCTGGAGAAGAATTGAACAGATCGTTTTAAATAAAAATCAGGGATAGCGGGATAAAAATACAAAAGAGGAAAGTGCTGTGGAAATAGAATAATACAATACTCATTACAAATATTGCTTTTGTTTTCAAATTTACAATTGGTCTGTCCAAGTATTGAATATATCATTGTCTTCAGTTTTGCATGCATTTTTTTAACCCCGTTCATCTCAATAGTAAGGCCCATTTTAAGGATATTCTAAAATAGATTTAAACTTTTATTCAGACAGAGTTGAAATAATACACAAGTTAAGGCTGTGAAGTGTGTGCAAAATACAGGACTACTTGAAGCTACACAAAAAATATATATTTATCATTTAAAACAAAATAATATGAACCTTTATATTTCTCTAAATGTAGGCTACCTTTTAAATATTATGAGATACATAATATGCTAAGTGACTGGATTTTATGATTTAATGGCAACACCCCAAGAAATGGCTAATATGTCCAATGGAAACTAATATAGTTTATTATTAAGGCCTATTAAAGCTTTACTTTTTTACAACAATAACCAGGTGGTAGCCTATATAAAGACAGTTTTAAGGAGGGGGACAAAACAGGAGAAAAACAATGTGCTGTAGGGATGAAGTCAAACACCAGAAGACAATTCACCACTGGATTTTCCTATGGGTTTTTTTAATGAGGGTTCAATATATAAGTAAAATAAGGTATGTGTAGGCTACAGTTTACAATACTAAACTGCACACACGCACACCCAAACGTCCTTATCAAATTACTTATTAGAAACGCACGTTTTAGAATTAAAAACAACAGCTTCGAAATTCGTGTGTACCACAGACTTTATTTCACTCATAAATTGAAAACCCCCACTATTTTCCCATAGGAAAATCTCATGGGAACCAGTGACGTAACTGTTATAGTCTTCCGGGTTCAGACATCATACCCGCAGCATGCACTGTCATAAAAATAAATGTCTTACCAAGCAGGAAAATGCACAGTGTGGGGAAAATTCCGAACATTATTGTCTGCAGTTTCTCCAGAAAATAAATCAAGATGAAATATTTAGATAAATTCCTAGAGTGAAAGCGAAAGTAACGTACAATGACGTAGCTAAAAAAAATACGCTGTCAAAAACAACAACACAGCTTGTTTCATTTTTGCTATAATGTGACGTTCGACATCGAAGCTCTGAAACGAATGTAAAACAAAAGAACACAGACAAAACAAACAAACAAACAAACAAACAAAGGCTTGTGTAGATTTTGCGTTGGCTGCTCCTCGCCTTAAAGATGGTGGTGACGAACTTTTGCAGTGCAGAAGGGGAAAGGAAACGGAGCCGTACGGACGCATTTTGTACGTACCGACGTTCCATTTGAGTGTTTATTTATTTTTTTTTTTATAAATACAGTTGTACATGCAGCCTCATTGCGGAAGTTGCGGTGCATAATGAAACTGGATGACTGCACTCAATAATAAATGGTTTCGACACCTCTACAAATAGCTGTCCCCAGAAATATTGGTAAGGGTACGGAGCGAGTCAATGTCTTTTTTATAATTCGTTTTTCGATGCACGTACATGAACTTTATGAAATACAGGACTAGGACATGATAAAAAAAAGGAAATATACAGATGACACAGTTTATTTATACATTTAAGTTTCATATAGGCCCCTTTGACTTATTTTGATGCACCCAATTGACTTCATTTACAAGTGCTTCTCAAACCTGCACATTTTGGATGTTTCTCTTATCATACACACCTATCTTGGGCCATGTAATCTCTAAATGAGCTGATGAGTTGAATCAGGTGTGTTACCAGTAGCACAGAACGTTAAAAACATAAAACATAAAAACACCATGGGAACAAGAAACTAATGTTCCCAGAACGTCGGTGAACTAAACATTAGGCTAGATGAGTGAGAAATCCAAAATGTGCTTGTTTGAGTCTTTCCTTCAGAAATGAGCTTCCAATAAACAAAATGCTGCACTTGGAATATTGTAGAGTTTTCTAACAGCAATTAAGTCAATCCGGTAATATGTATAATAATAGAATGAAGTTACAGATTTTAATTGTAATCTCGATGTAAAGTATAGATTATGCAATGCAAACAGTGAAGTCCACTTTAAAGTCGCACACCTACAAGTGCAGCGCAGAAAGGAAGGCTACAGACTAAAAAACGAGCAAATAAAAAAATACAAACTACACAATAGAAACGTAACTATCCTAATCTAATATGGCCAGCTCTGGTTTCCAGTCAAAGTCATGCCGAATAGGGCTGGGCAAAAAAAAAAATTATATATAGCTAGATTTTATTATTAATATTTTTTTTAACACACATTTCTATATTCTATATATTATTAAAAGCCACAAATCGATCTTTTTTCCTTTTTTTTTGCAAACTTTGAACATAATATCTGATTGATGTTAATCTTGTTACAGTCTTGTCCACTAGATGTCCTCCTCTTATTTACCTTGAGTGACAGCATGAAAGATGTTCCAGAGAGTTGAAGAAACTGTCACCATCTAGCCTTGCCAATTTAAGCATTGAAGCACAAGAAGACATGAAAGACACAACACATATGTTTTTAATGTTAATCAAACTACAAAAGACAAAGAAATCACTCCATGCTCTTCACTGAAACCTTTAATTAATTTGTACAATAAAGATTATGCAGTGTTATTTTACATTTGATTACTTTATTCAATATCTGTACCTGAAAACTACCGTTAGACCTACATGTTCCTTAGAACCTTAAAAGCACTGACTATTCATTTGTATATTTGTTGTATTGTATATTTATTTGTGCTATTGAAACACTCCTGAACACTGTGGTCTCATGTATTCACATCTGAACAGAAATGTGGTTTGATCTTCTGGGTGGATGGACAGCTTGTTCATGAGAATGTTTCTTCTGCTGGATGTGTGTGTTTGATGTCAGTTTGTGATCATCTCTCTCTGAGGTGTTTGAATAGTGTGTGAATAGCCTGTGGTTGAAGGGCTTTTTCCATTCCTGCTCACATGAAACCATTGACTTCTGCTCTATAAACCTGCCTTACTACAAAATACTGAACTCAGCACTGGTGTTTAACAAAAATATCATATACTTTGTGTGTGTGATGATCTATACTCATGCAGTGATCCTGCAGTAAAGCTGTGTGACACTCTCAGGGTCATATCCTTACGAAGGTCATATCATTTTTCTGCCAGTGTCTGGGTCATTTTAAGAATAAATGCAATGTATGACTTGCATATTATGATTTATGTTTGATGGTTGTTAATTTATTTTTGTTTTCATCGGTATGGATGAGAAACTAACTAAACGCTGTAAACAATCTTGATTTTTTTTTTTCCAGTATAGCATAACAGTGAACCTGTCCATAAAACATAGAGGTAGAAATTTATAGAGTGAGATCAAGATCATAATCGGAGAACAATCTCACTTTAAGTTTCCTTGATAGTGGTACAGTCCAGATGCAGTTATATGACTCCTCAAGATTTCCACTCCTGCTTCTGTAGGATGATGAGGAGGAATCAGGGAACAAAACACAGGTGTGGGAGAAGTGTTGATCCTAGAAATAATACAAACTTGTTTTTTTTTTTTTTTTTTGATGAATTAATTTCCCTAATTAGCAAATATGTAGTTAGTGGATTTGAGGCTACCTGTTTAGTAGGCTGCCTAGGGTGCTTTGAGTGGTTGTTTACTAGTGTCAGGATCAGCCACTCATTTCCTGGGTTTACTTGGACTACATTTCCCATCATACACCTCCCTGGACTGATTACACCAAACACCATAAACCTGCACTGCACTGATTGCACACACACCTGCACTTCATTTACACACACATAAAAGCCACTTCCACACACCATTTCTCTGTGAAGTATTGCATTGCCCCAGCGTGCAATTCCAAGCGTTTATCTCTGTGTCTGCTGATCTGATTACTGACCTAGGACTGTGCACCCCGACCTCTGATCGTTCTCTGCCTGTCTTGAGCCGGATTGCTCTTTGGACTTTGCCTTTTGTTGCCTGCCCAGACCTTTTCCTGTGACCTCGTCTTGCTCTTTGCTCTCTCCGTTGATCCTGTCTGCTGTGGGTTTACCCTGCCTGTTGACCATCCTCAATAAAGCTGCAATTGGATTCCTCTGCGTCTGCGCCATCATTACAACTAGTGAAAGAGTCCACATCTCTGTGCTTTTCTCAGTCTCTGTGATCTTCTGGTTGGATGTCTCGGTTCCCTCCTTCAATGTGCATCTGAGGGACTTTTCACCTGATTCATCTTCATTCTGGTGTTATCTCTGGAGCACAGGACTGAAACTGTTTACACGCTGATAAGGAAAAAAACGTCTAAGAAAAGTGATTTGAAGTCAGATTTACATCTCATGCGGAAGACAATATTAACTTTGATACCGCCAAGATGACATCATGTGAACACGGCTTCATCCAGGGAGATGTACTACACAAGAACATATTTTTACTCAAATAAAAAAATGAGTCGAAGTTCTTTGGGTTGGCAATTAATAATTTCATAGCTGCCATGTTCTTTATCGTAAATTATATCATTCATCAAACCCCTGTGTTCCCATCTAATGCTTCTGTATTGTAAACTAAACCCCCCTAACTGCATTTCTATCCCAATGACCCTGCCAGTTTGTAAGTTTTACGGTTACTTTTGTCCCATTAGCTTTCTGTATGCAATATTTAATAATGTCACTAGGGGGCGCTCTAGCCAGTGAGCTACCTGGTAGCATAAAAATGATAAGATAAGTTGTATGAGGTAAGAAGAAGCTTTCTCACCAATGCTGTCTTGAGTTTTTGCCCTGATTTGAGGAACCTGAGGTTCCTAAACTCAAATGTACTCTTAAGACTGAGCTATTGGTAGCCAAAGACGCTACTATAAAAGTCTAAACTGTTTTATCTTTCCCTCGCAATTGAATGATGTACGTTACATGTTTACTGACTGTATGGCTTATTGAAACGTGGAAGTCTCTGGTCCCTTAATTCTTTATGTTGCATTAAAAGCAGGTCTTACAAGTTCAACGCTGAGATATTGTTTCCGTTTCTTTATACTTCTACATGGGCTGAAACTTAAAGAAAGTAGATAATTAAACACTCTCAGCTGTAATTATGACAACACTTGACCACTAGAGGGATTAATCACATTCCCACCCAGAATAAATGTGGTATTTTGTCAAGCATCATTACTACTGCTTATATGGGTTATTAATAATATTCACTTTTTGGAAAAACAAAAAAGATCCATTGCCATAGAGCGATTGAACATGGTAATTATATTTCTCCACAAAATAATTGTTCCTATTATAATTTGAGATCTTCAAAGAGTGTAAAAGAAATGATAAATCTGGCAGCAGGTTTTTTGCTAGTTTCAGTCTGACGCAGATATAATTTTCACTTCCTGCGCCACGTTGTTTAAATAGCAAATGCATTTGTGCTCCCATGGGCTGCTGGTCTGAAAACGAGGTGTGTTCGGGCGCATTGTTGGCACATTGCTTTTTTGGCGACTGAAATAGACTTTGCCATTGACCAACAAAAACCTGGTCAATGGCGTAATATTTTTTTTTGTTATTTAAAGAGCACGTTAGTAATGTGCGCCTACAGGCGGGTCCACAACACGCTTAAACTTTGATTATGACACACACACACTCTGCTTATTACACACGCTCTGCTTATCACATACACAGGGCAGAAGACAAAAATGCCAAATATTAAAAATAAAAGGATTACAAGGTAAAAGATTAATATTGTGTACATAAAGATATGATGGAATCCAGCTTGTCCCGTAGATGGTCTGCTTGCGCACTTTAACCTCGCGCACGAGCAGATCCGTTTCCTCTCTGGAGACGCATTCAGTTTTTCCATTTGCAAATCCGCCATGTAAATAGTGAATCCGCCATGGCGCAAATGCAACTGGCTTTTAGGGTTTCCTTCCAGGGTGTTGGACCCAGCCTAACTGGCTGCTGTCTGTCTGTCAAAAAGGTGATGATCAACTGACAGATGGGGGAGGGCACAGAGAGCTGGATTAATTTGGACTGGAGTAGGTTTAGAATAATGGAGTTGAAGGCCGAGCTGAAGTCCACAAGCAGGATCCTCGTATAAGTCCCTGGATTGTCCAGGTGTTGCAGGATGTAATGCAGTCCCGTGTTGAACGCATCATCCACAAACCTGTTTGCTCGATAATCAAACGGCAGCGGGTCCAGCAAGGGTCCAGTGATGTCCTTCTGGTGGTCCAGCACCAGTCTTTCAAATGACTTCATGACCACAGACGTTAAGGCAACAGGTCTGTAGTCAACAGGTCTGTAGTCATCTGTGATTTTGGGTTTCTTTGGGATGGGGATGATGGTGGAGCATTTGAAGCAGGATGGGACTTTGCACCGCTCCAGTGATCTGTTGAAGATCTGTGTGAAGATAGGGGCCATGCTGGACAGCACAGGATTTCAGAAAGACACCGTCTAGGCCTGGTGCTTTTCTTGTCTTCTGTTTCCGGAAGACCCAACACACAATCTCTTCAGTGACCCAAAGTGCAGAAAGGGGAGAGAGTGGGGGTGCTGGACGTGTTGATTGGTGTATGGAGAGAAAGTCGGAACAGGTGTTAAGTATTTGTGGAAGATTTTTTATTAATCGCCTCTTGCTCTGCCCAATCGACTGTGCGAGTCTCTAATATAAACACGTTGGGGTCTCTCGTTCTACTTTTCAAAACCAGCAAATGGAAGAATTAATAAACAATATTGGCGCTGAGTTTGGAAATGCATAAGATTTATTGATCCCACCTGGGTGGAGAGCTATACGAAAACTGTATAAAAAGATTGTTTGAGAGTCCGGCAATTGTGTTTCTGCAGACCAACTCGGTTTTATTCTGGCGTTAAGACTTCAAGAGTGATATTTCACAGAATGAAAGAAGACACTACATGTGAGACCGGGTTTTTCAAACCTGCAACAGAGTGGTGCAGGTATGATGTCAATTTGTAGGTAAAAATGCGGAAGCGAGTTGCATTTTAGCTCTTCCAGTTCCATTGTCCCGAAGTCAATGGGTTTTTTCAATGGGGTTTTGGTTAAATGGCTGACATAAGGTCTGTGGTGAACACAAGCTCATGACACTTTCACGCTTTATTCTACGACATAAAATACATCAATATTATCCCACTCGTGATTGTTTAGGCTGATACGTTTCTTGAAAAAGGCGGTTGCTAACAAGTGGCTAAATGGGACTACAGAGGCTGTCGAGGAGATTAAACGGCATCATGCCGGAAATGTAAACTCAGTCCACATTTACAGCATTGTTATGATTATAATCTTGATCTTATAAACTATTCTAACTCATAAGTTCTAGGAAATAGTTTTTAGATAAAAACTGAAAGAGTTGTCGGAAGCTTAGTGATGGTGATGATTTTCTTCACCCGTTTATTGTCCAGTAAGTGAAAATGGTGAGACGTACACAATGGATGATAATGTATAGTATGCATACAAGCCTTATGAAAGTGAAGTGAAAGTGAAGGCAGAGTATAGTAACACATACTGTAACTGGAATTTGTCCTCTGCATGTAACCCATCCAAGTAAGTGCTCACACTCACACATTAGAAGCAGTGAGTCGTAAACACACACACATACACTGTAAACCGTGGACACACACACCTGGAGCAGTGGGCTGCCATTTTTGCAGTGGCGCCCAGGGAGTGATTGCTGGTTTGATGCCTTGATTAAGGACACAATCAAACCCACAACCCTCGGATTACCAGTCTGATTCTCTAACCATTAAGTCACGACTGCCCACCGCTAGAGCACCTTCTAGAGTCATACCCAGAAATCAGCTACATATATTAAAATTACAGTTAATTACACACTGGGTTTATATTGTTAAGGACTGAGTTGAACAGTTGGAATGAGTAAAGGTCAAAAGGTGAATCCTTTGATAAATTACACTTTTCTACATTGATCATCAGTTTTATGATATTGATTGAACTGATAAATGGCTCCATCCGGTGTGTTTTTGAAGAACAGCATCATCACTGTGAGCTCAACAGGAAACACTATTTTAGTGATGATATGTGTGACAAATCAGGATGTGCGTCCAACAGTATATTTACATGAGTTTGGGCGTGAGCTCTACACTTTAAAAATGACTATATGATTAAAAGGAAATTCTATTCCTGGCATTTCTAATTTCACATTTTATTCAGTGTGTTACTCACCGATTATTAATAACTATATGTGGAATGTAGCAATTTCTGAGAGAAAATTGTTTTGGGAAAGGCAGAATTAATCTGAATTGAATATTGGGCTGATTTCAAAATACTACGCTTTATTTGAACACTCCTTAAAGAAAAATGCATGCAATGACTAAATTACACTTACTTACAACACGAACACTGAAGCTCTTTATGATTCTGCTGATGGTCATCTGTAGTTTATAGAGTCCAGAGTCTGTGTTTCTGGTGTTTGTGATGATCAGACATCTGATGATCCAGCTTCAGTCTGTAAATGTAACACATGCAAACAAACAGCAGAAGAACATCGTTGATTCACATTTTCATTCTCAGACAAACATAAACGAGTCTCATGATCTTCAACAACTTAATGATCATTCAAAACACATCCTGATTTCTAAGCATGCCAGTACAATCTCTAGAATGTGAATGTTTTTTTTTATTAAGATGATATAAAAAACAAAAGAATAAATAACTTTTATAGACTAGACTTGTGAATGGCAGTGTTAAATATCTTCATTGTATTTCTATTGTTTTTCTGTCAACAGTTTCTCATCATGTTTCTGTAGATTAAAGTCTAAAGCAGTTAATATAGAGGCAGGACAGGAATAAACTCTTCACCTACAAACTAACACACACACACACACACACACACACACACACACACACACACACACACACACACACACACACTGAATGTTAACTCTCTCATGCACATGAGATTTGTCCACCAAAAAAACAAAAACCGCAACAGGTTTAAGTTTGACTCAGAAGACAAACGTCAGTAAAACTGCCACTATGAGATCATACACGCTTTTAACTTTGTATTGTTTTTAATAGAAAGGCTTGAAGAACTATAATAACTATCATATGCAAATGCAGCGAGTGAAACTAGGAGGGTCAAACTGTGTCGTGGGAGGATTCACATATAGACAGTGTTTCCAGCAGAGAGTTTCATCAGACACTGGGCTACTGAAGAAAATGTTTCACACGTTTTTCACATGCGTTTTATTCTGTTTGTGCTGGTGCCGTCTGATTGGTAAGATATAAAAAAACTTTTTTTTTTTCATTTAAGTACCTTTAAGATACTAATATGCATCCTTTAGGGATTAATAAGTGAAAGGGTCTCGTCCTGTCACAGCGTTTGCACCTTTTTTTCCAGACAGTATCTGTTCAAATGATATTATTTTCATCTGTTATGTGTGTGTTACGGATGCAGACACAGGAGAGGGAGAATGATGGTGAATAGTGATTTATTGCTATATAGCGATAGAGCAGGGATGAGGTGAGCAGAAAGGGAAAGTCCACTGTGAAATCCACTAACTTTGAATTCAGTCTCTGTTCAGAATTTTAAATGGAATTTAAAAATTCCTCGGGAAGGTCATGAAAATAATGGACATTTCTACAGTGATTGTAAATGTCTCTGTTTATGCTCTGTATGGAGGCCCCAAAAAGTCAAAACCTTCATTGAGTTGCTTTCAAACATCAATATATTTTCATAAAAATGTTTATACTTTTTAAATACTTCTGCAGTGATCATAAACATCTACAAAAGTCATAGAAATGCATTAGTCAAAATGTGCAGGTCTCATTTATTTAAAATAATGTACTGAAAATATCCAGCACAATTAAACGTGTAGACTACTTTCAATCTGCAGTAATTATCTATTATTTGTTTTCAATAAATTGTGTAACTTACATTGATTTTACATCAGATCATTTTAAAACAAACTAAAGATTAAGGATCTATTGCACCAATACGGATTAAGTTTCAATCTAGATTGAAGGAGCTGTATGTAAGATTGTGGCCAAAACTGGTAGTGCAATCACTTTCAAATTATTGTAGAGCGGTGTATCCCCTCCCCCTCCTCCCTGACTCGAGGTTGCCAGATAGGCTGCAGGATCCAGCAGGAACGAGGCTGCTACAAGAAGTGGTAACTAGAGGTAGAGCTAACCCGGATGCCGCAACACTACTGACTTCGTGATTGGTAGATAGGTGGAGGGTGGCACATCATACCAAAACACAACATGACAACATCAACTTCAGTTGAGGGCTGCAACTTCACTTTTTAAGCGACAATATCCTGGCCGGACTACTGTTGTCAGTGATATAAGTATTTGAAATGAACATGATTTCTTAATGACTAGTGACATATCAGGGCCATTTTATGATTAATTGAAATACATTTCTTACATACGGCTCCTTTAAATCAAGGTTATTCTAATAAATATGTTGCACCAAACTTTTAAACTAAAAAAAAAAAAAAAATAGAAAAAAATATGCAGACTTACAGGTGAAACTCGAAAAATTAGAATATGGTGCAAAAGTTCATTTATTTCAGTAATTCAACTTAAAAGGTGAAACTAATATATTATATATAAACAAATGTTAACAAAAGATCTTTGAAAAGTATAGAGAAGAAGAAATGTTTTGTCATTAGGGGTACTTCTACCACACTGTAAAAAAAGATTAGTTGACTCAACTTAACTAAGTCAAGTAATCTTGTTGCTTTGACTGAGTTAAGTTGAGTCAACTTATAGTGTCAAGTGTATTGCACTTCAAAACACGAGTTGACTCAACTTCCTGTATCAAGTAATGTGGACTGGAAAACATTAGTTAAGAGAACTAAAAAAAAATTTGGTTGAACTTATGTTGGTGAATGGACTGCATTTATATAGTGCCATCCAGCTTGTCAGGAGCAGCCGGGGTTAGATGTCTTGCTCATGGACACCTCAACACTTGGTCAGGTGGAACCGGGGATTGAACAACCAACCTCCTGGTTTGTAGACAACCTACATGAACCACTGAGCCACTGCCTCTCAGATTTTATCACGTCAGTTTACAAAAATTCCTAGATTGCAAAAATTTAAGCAAACTAATATCTACAAAGAATCTACATGAGAATTGAGAATTGGCCAGTCAAACTTTGACACTCTGGCGGCGCTAGCCAGCTGAATTAACAGCGCTCAAAGTCGACACTCAGAGGCTGTTCAAAATCATATCCTATACCCTCATTCACTATTCCCTACATTAGTTCACTAATATAGTCAACTTGACTGAGTGAATAATTCAGTTAATTTTCAGTTAAGTTAATTAAGACCCTGATAAACACTTGCTGTTAACAATCAGAATCACTGAAGGAGATAGGAACAATTAGAACAGAAAAAAAGACGAAATCAAGATAAAAGACATTAAATCTTAGCAAAAGATCTCAGCAGAGGAGGATTAAACATCTTCACAAACAGCATTACCAGCTTCACTTATTACTAACCAGACTGACTTTATTTCTGTCAGACGTCTACAGAAGTTCTTATTAAAAGGTGACAGAGGTTTAGATGTCATTTTATTTTCATTTGATGTTACCATAATGGTGATCAGTGATTTCTTTAGTTGGGCTCTTGACCCTTGACTTTTGAACATTAGTTGTTCTTTGGCTGCTGTAGTTGTGTCTTTAAAATACATCAGCTATGGCACAAAGCTGAAGACAACAGGATGACAATGACTGTTTGTTAATAGTCACAATCATCATATAATGGCTTGATTTACTGATCTCATTTGCTGCCTATAGTTGTTAAATTGTGATGTCTTGTAGTTTTGATTTTGTTGTCATTGTGATTTTGCAGATTGATATCTATCGTGGATTTGACGTAAAGATAATAATGATTTTAAAAAGGTTATACTCAGAACATTTTGAACTTCTTGATCAGCCAGACCAGACAGTCATCAATAATTGGTGTATGAATCTCAATAATGGTGACAATCAACAAAAAAGATAAGATTAAATTTGAACATCCCCAAATACGCAACTAAAAGTCAACACAAAACCAAAAATAAAAACAAAAAGTAAAAATTAAAGCAAATAACCAGACAAATCAGCTGCATAATTTATTCATGCTGCAATGCATGCTGGGAGTCATGTTTTTTTTTTTTGGTACCCAACATGCATTGCAGCATAAAACTTATGATTTTCACCATTGTTGAGATTCATACACCAATTATTGATGCCTGTGTGTGTCTGGCTGATCAAGAAGTTCAAAATGTTTTGAGTATAACCTTTTTAAAATCTTTTTTTTTTTGTCAATTCCACGATAGATCTCAATCTGTAAAATCACAATGACAACAAATTCAAAACTACAAGATAAACAACTTTATCAGATCAGTAAATCAAGCCATTATATGATGATTGTGACTATTAACAAACAGTCATTGTCATCCTGTTGTCTTCAGCTTTGTGCTATAGCTGATGTATTTTAAAAACACAACTACAGCAGCCAAAGAACAACTAACGTTCAAAAGTCAAGGGTCAAGAGCCCAACTAAAGCAATCACTGATCACCATTATGGTAACATCAAATGAAAATAAAATGACATCTAAACCTCTGTCACCTTTTAATAAGAACTTCTGTAGACGTCTGACAGAAATAAAGTCAGTCTGGTTAGTAATAAGTGAAGCTGGTAATGCTGTTTGTGGAGATGTTTAATCCTCCTTTGCTGAGATCTTTTGCTAAGATTTAATGTCTTTTATCTTGATTTCGTCTTTTTTTCTGTTCTTCTTGTTCCTATCTCCTTCAGTGATTCTGATTGTTAACAGCAGGTGTTTATCAGGGTCTCATTTAACTTAATTAACTGAAAATTAAATGAATTATTCACTCAGTCAAGTTGACTATATTAGTGAACTAATGTAGGGAATAGTGAATGAGGGTATAGGATATGATTTTGAACACAGCCTCTGAGTGTCGACTTTGAGTGCTGTTAATTCAGCTGGCTAGCGCCGCTAGAGTGTCAAAGTTTGACTGGCCAATTCTCAATTCTCATGTAGATTCTTTGTAGATATTAGTTTGCTTAAATTTTTGAAATCTAGGAATTTCTGTAAACTAACTTGAGAAAATCTGAGAGGCAGTGGCTCAGTGGTTCATGTAGGTTGTCTACAAACCAGAAGGTTGGTTGTTCAATCCCCGGTTCCACCTGACCAAGTGTTGAGGTGTCCATGAGCAAGACACCTAACCCCAGCTGCTCCTGACAAGCTGGATGGTACTATATAAATGCAGTCCATTTACCAACGTAAGTTCAACCAACATTTTTTTTAGTTCTCTTAACTAATGTTTTCCATTCCACATTACTTGATACAGGAAGTTGAGTCAACTCGTGTTTTGAAGTGCAATAAACTTGACACTATAAGTTGACTCAACTTAACTCAGTCAAAGCAACAAGATTACTTGACTTAGTTAAGTTGAGTCAACTAATCTTTTTTTACAGTGCATGACCAGATTCTGGTTGTCGCTTTGTTGATCAATCATGACCAGATACTTGTTGTCTTTTTGTTGTTGTTTTGTTGTTTTGCACTTTGTTTCCTTGAACAATTGTGAAATGAGAAATTGTCTTGTATAAGACAATACAGCTTTAGAAAACCCCAAATTCAAAATTAGAATATTGTGAAAAGGTTTGCATAAGTTGTACGCCATAATCATCAAAATTATAACAAATAAAGGCTTGAAATATCTCACTTTGCATGTAATGAGTCTATATACCTGTTTCACCTGTACATTTAAACCATCATTCTGTTTGTGTTTTTTCTTTACATTGAAGATACTTTAATATCTAGGATAAATTTAATCCTGTTGCTATATTACTCCTTATAGAAGTAGCATGGCTGTACATATTGTTGCTTTTTTCCATATCTGGGATTAATGCATTTTTTTTAATATATTAAATAGCCTGGAATATTTATTTTGAATATGCAATGTATTACTGAGTGTTGCGTTATGTGCTTGTTTAAAATTGACATTTGAAAAAAAAAAAAAAAAAAAAAAAAAAATATATATATATATATATATATATATATATATATATATATATATATATATATATATATATATATATATATATAATTCTTGTGGTTGAAGACACTGACATTAGGCTACTTAAAGGGGCCCTCGGGTTGTTATAGTTTTTCTTAATAAAGGAAATAAATGTGTAAAATGTCTTTTTAAACCACAACCGTTACAGAGAGTCTGTCAGAATCAAGCAGAGAGAGAGAGAAAACATCGCAGCAGCGCTTACAAATTGCCTGGAAATATATTTATAGTATCAATTAATGGACTATGGCAGCATAGTTTATGAATAAAATAAAAAAACATAACCACATATTGATGTCAAAGAGAACTTTTTTTCTGGTAAAAGGAAATTGATTATTAACATTGTTGATGGTGAATTCATCATGGTTTTATTATAATGGGGAATCCATCGTGGACAAATTGAACTTTAGATTACATTTTTAATGCCAGATTAGAACTATAATCCCTGATTTGTTAATCTGAGTTTAACATTATATGCAACAAACTATAAGTGCTTGCCTGTTCATAAATCTCACCTATAATTTAGTTTTATGGATGTTCTCACCTTCACATCTAAATGTGAAAAAATTGCAGCTGATTTCAAGCCTTTTAAACCATCAGGAGCTTTAATCTGTGTAAAATCTGTTTGTTCATCAGGTGTGTTTGGTGATTCAGTGTCAGTGATGGAGGGAGATTCTGTTACTCTAAACACTGATGTTACTGAAATACATGAAGATGAATATATACTGTGGAAATATGGAGCTGAAAACTATCTGATAGCTGAAATCAGCAAAGAGAACCGAACCTTCTCCACATATGATGATGTTCTTGATGGGAGATTCAGAGACAGACTGAAAGTGGATGTTCAAACTGGATCTCTGACCATCACAAACACCACAACTGAACATACTGGAGTTTATAAACTAGAGATAGCTGGAGCGAATCTGACATCAAAATCATTCAGTGTTTTTGTCTATGGTGAGTAGAGATCATTTGTCCAAATGTTCACATATTATATTTACATATTCAGATGTTACATAATTTTATAGATGACAGACACATTCAGTGATCATCAACACACTTAACACACACTCAACACGGAATTTATTACACCGATTCAGTACAATTTACTGACCTGATCTCTGTCTTCTGTTGTAGATCAGACTGATGCATTCACTTCTTTCTTTATCATTACAGAACTGGATGGACAGTCTTCTTCACACTCTCAAGTTTCAGTGTTTCTGATAGTGTTGATCTCTGCTGCTGCTGCTGGATCTCTGATTATTGTACTTCTAGTCGTGATCTGCCGCATTTGCAGGAAACACAGAAAAAATGACCAACAAGGCAAGTGTGTCCTACTGCTTTTAACAAGTTTTATAACAAATAATAATAATAATAATAATTATTATTATTATTATTATAGTACACTTAAAAAATCCTCTCTAAATACATTAATCAATTAACAGCCCATATTATAATTTAATATATTTAATGTAGGCCTAGGTAACACAATTTAGTAGCTAAATAATGTTGGTTATTGTTTTTTGTATTGACCTGAGCAGCTCTTCCCCAAGAACTATTTAACTCTAATATGATGTTTTGTGTGGATCTGTGAACAAGTAATAATTTCAAATTCATTTTTAAAATAGCAGCACCTTTGACAGCCCTAACAATAATATGTAAAAAACGAACAAAAAAATAGAATTGTAGTTTTAATCTCTTCCTGTTGTTTAAACAGCTCAGATTTGTGATTATGAGAAAACATCTGTTGTTATGTTACTTCCATCTTTTTAAATTACTTCCATTAATTACTTTACATCCATCGTTCTAAGAAAGAAACACACAAGCATCGGTAAGATCATTTATCATTAGTTTCTGTCGTGTGTGTTTGTATCATTTCAGCAGTGAGTCTATGGCGAGGGAGAAGTTACATGTTTAAGACTACCCTGAAGAAGAAGGAGAAGGAGCAGTCTACCCTTCCGTCGCCGTCAGACTCAGACCGCGCCTATTTTTGAATGGGATTGATAGAGACGGCAGATGAAAGACTGGTGGCGACGTCACTGGAAGTATACCATACGGCGACGGGTCTATCCCAACGCCTTGTATGGCGCGTACTCCGTGCCAAAATCAAACATCCGACCGACCGACTGAACGTCTTGTACTTTTGAGCGTCTTAAAGGGATAGTTCACCCAAAAATGTAAATTCTGTCAGTATTTACTCACCCTCATGTTGTTCCAACCCCGTAAGACTTTCGTTCATATTCGGAACACGAATTAAGATATTTTTGATTAAATCTGAGAGCTGGATCACTCCTCCATAGGCTTCTTAAGGGATCGATACTGGCCGGCCCAAAAGTTATTAAAGACATTGTTAAAATAGTCCAAGTGACTACAGTGGCTCAATCTTAAGGTTATCAAGCAACGAGAATACTTTTTGTGCGCAAAAAACAAACAAAAATAGCGACTATACATGAATATCAGATGATGTCACCAACGTCTCCTCACTGACGTCACTCACTTCTAAAACTTGTCTGCCACCATCTTGAGTACCTGGGGCCGGTTGCATAAACATAGCCATTACGTTAAGACCGCGTCTTAAGTTCTAGTATGATCCACTAGCAGTTAGTCAGGGGCAGTAGTCAGTCTTACTTTTCGGTATCAAATTAGGCCAATCTATGTTTCTATGTAACTGATTTAAAAAAGCTAAACAGTCTAAAAGAAACAAATTTGATGTCTACCTTGTAAGACTAGTCTTAGAGGTTTATGCAACCGGCAAGAGGTTTATGCAACCTGATTCGGCAAGATTGATACGTCAGTCGCAAATAGGCCGCTGTCGGTAGCCTAAAAGAGGCCTAGAAATAGGGTTTCGTTCCACCAAGTGGGGCACTACCTACTTTTTTTATATTTAACATCAGAAATATATAGAGATTCCTTAGGAAAAAGTTATCCGCACACAACCTTGCAGTTTTTGAGAAAAATCATGCTGAAGGTGCCCATTTTGAAAACATAGGGATTTTTTCACTTTCAAACCTGTTTATCATATAAACCCAAAAATGCCGATTTACCACTTGAAGTACAAAATAAACCAGTTTGAAATGTGTGATATACCTGAAGTTGCTACAGTAAACATGATACGATTATCAAGAAAACTTCTACTGTAGCATTAACATCCCAATTATTTCTCATTATGTTGTTCCAATTCAAAGGTAATATTTGAGGTAAAATCTGAATAACAGATAGAATTAAGCCAAAATATAATATATATAAAAAACACTTTTCAAAATAACACATTTAATGGTGAATTGTCAATTTGCATACACGAGCAGTAACTGCACTACACTGTAAAAACTATTACATGCTATCTACTTAAAAAAAATTATGGCAACAATATTACACGGATTATATTTGAGTAGATTTTAAGGTTTGTTTTTTAGTGAAATCGACCCGAATATGGCACATGATGAATTTAATATTATTGGTGGAATGTGCTTTTTTAATTTAAGTTGTCTCACAAATAAATCAAGCAGAATTTACTCATTTGTATTAATGAAATTTACTTAATTATAACATTTACTGCCTTTTTCAGGTTAAGATAATAATGAATACATAATGCACTTTTGTTATCAAACATGCTTTTATTCTGTATTTTTTGCACAAATAAAACAAATCTATACAAAATGTAAGACAGCAGTTTTAAGATATGAAAAATAAAAGCAAAAAAATGCTAACATTTTCCATGTCATTGAGAAAGATCATTTTGTTACACAAAAACATGTGCAATACAAATTTCTGTTGGAAAAGTCACATTCTTGACTACAACTTGAGAATAACATATAAAGTAATTTGTACTTGCTGAAAGCTTGTATGTAGAACAATATTAAACGTTCATCAATTAATGCAGTTTTTTTTTCAGCAGAACTTGGTCATAATGCATTGTCTCAATCTAAGTCATGAGTTTTTAAGTGTTATAATTTCAGGGGAAACTTGCAAACATCCAGTTCCAAGAAGAGCTTCTGAAAGGCCTCAAAAGTGTGCCTCAGTTCTTTCGGGTAGGTGAGGTTTTATTGCATACGTGAGTCCAAGAAGAACAGCACAGGCTCTTGCCAGATTTTCCAAGCCATGCCATGACTTGCATCCCCTCGAAGATGATGCTGAAATCCTCCTGATAATCCCTCTTGCAGATGGAAATTTTCATTATGTGCTGCAGGATATCTCCATTGTCACACTGTAAAACAAACATTAAAGAAGTATTTTTATCTTGTCTGTCCATAATTATAAATTTGATCTGTGTACGGTTGTAAAAAAAATCTTATAACAGCTTAAAATGCTAAGACAACTACAAGTAAACCATTTCTTTGTAATCACTGAAACATAAAAATATTATGTTTCAGTGGACCACAAAGACTTGTCTTTCACAATAACATAAGTAAAGTTTCACCAATGACAGAGGGTGTATTCAGGAAGAAAAAATAAAATAAATGTAAAATTACATTTGGTGACACTATTGTGTGTGTGTGTGGGGAGGGGAGGGGGTATTATATTTAATTAATATATAAAAAAATATTTAACACAAAATAGATTTTTGTCAGCCACTATATGAAAAAAGGTAACACTTTATTTCGATGGTCCACTATAGACATTCTACTAACTGTAAGTAACTATGTCAACTAACTCGTTAATAGGTTAGGTTAGGGTTAATAGATTAAGTTAACATGTAGTTGCAGTTACTTATAGTCAGTAGAATGTCTAAAGTGGACCATCAAAATAAAGTGTTACCTTTTTTCATATAACTTAGTGGCTGACAAAAATCTATTTTGTGTTAAATATTTTCACATTAGCTTTATATAATTTAATTGGAAAAAAGATTCTTGTTTAAGTTGCATTTCTATTTTTTATAAATAAAAACAATGTACAAATACATTTCTCAAAACACCAAAAATATATAGAATAATTCTAGTCAATTACATTGTACTCTTGGATGAGTTCATCCTCTTTTTCGCCCAGATAACAGATCAAGCAATGGAGGACAACGTCTCTCATCATGTCGATGTTTTTATCGGGATTCTGATGTGACAAAAGTTAATAAATTAGCATCACCCAAAAATAATGAAAAAATATTCATATGTTATGAAAGTAACTTACCTGCAGCATGGGATCAATAGGTCATTGTCAGGTGACATCACACGCGTGAAACACGAAGTGCATTATGGGCGTAGCCGCCATTTGTAAGGTATCGATGCTGGTGTATTCTGTTGGGAGAATTGTGTTGTTTATAAATGTGATAAAATGGTACGTTCTTGTTGTGTGATAGGCTGCAATAGTAAGTCTCACGACAGAAAGGGTCACAAACTAAACAACGGGGAAAGGTTTTTTAGCTTTCCCACTTTGAAGAAAGGACATGGACAGCATGTAGCGGACGTAACAAAGAGAAGTCGGATGGCCTGGGTTGGAGCTGTGCGACGCAAAAAACATCACCTTTGCAAACATATCTCCGTTTATGTATGTCTGCTCTCAACATTTTCATAAAGGTAAGGCATAAAGGTGATGATGTTGACAAATTTGAAGTATTAGTCTTTTATTGTTTATACTGTAAAATGTTATGCAATCGTCTTATACAGGGCTATAAAATAATTATTTTACTTCACTACAGCACTTATTATTTTGGGGGGTTTGTACCTTACTTTGTACTTTACTCAACTGCAATTTCAACTATATAGATTTAGAATGGAAAAAAGTACATTTTACAATTTGCAAGGCTTGAAAGTTAATGTTACTCGCTGTGTTTTTGCAGAAAAATGTAATTTCACTTCGGTGTGACTTGCAGTCTGAAAAGTACAGCACTGTTTTAATACTGTTTCTACATTTTAGCTGAACTATTTTGCTCAGTGTCTGTACTAATACTTATAATCTATGATTAATGTTAACACTTGTGGTCCCATGTTATGAAGATAAAAACTTTTTCATGTTATTGCAGGTCAACCTGCATATGAGATGATGGAGACTGACCCAGACTACTGCTTCTAACTTGAAGAGCAAAGCTGCAACATGTGTGCATGTTTCAGCAATTCCTGCCATACATGTGCAGTGACCAGAAGTTATAGCCCCTGATAAGCTGATGATGGCCCAGGGCTTGAGTGGTGTCTCATTCAGCCGTTGCGAGTGCAAGATCTGTAGACAACAACTTACTTTGGCTGCAGTTCAGTAATATGTCAGACAATTTGTTTCATGATGATGACTTATTTTATTGGAACAATGTTTCAGTTTTATTGTGTTAGGTTGGTTTGTGTAATTAATACAATAAAGAAAAAAATGCATGAAAAGAGGGTAGTATTCAAATTTATTTGACACGTTCAAACTAAACAAACCATCCTTAATCAGGCACTGATGATATACAGTTAACATGACATTATCATCATCATCATCATTACAGCAAACATACCTTTGCTGTTACTACTGTGTTGTCGCATTCTTTCGGTTGGAATGTAAATAAATCCTGCAACCAACCATTGGTGAAATGTCCGTGGGCTTCAAGAGATTTATAGTTTTTAAATTGTTCACTGGTATATGCGCTTATACCATAAACAAGATAATTGACAATGTCTAAGTATGAGCATGGAGGTAGCAATGTGGGGTCAGCACTCCAACTTACTGCAGTCAGCTCATATGGATCTATGTTCAGAATGAATGACAATTTCTCCAAATAACGGTCTCTGGCATCTTTATCGAGTTTATCTCGGTACGGCCTTTTCTGAGTTTTCTTTTTCTTCTCCAGGTTTGCGAGTTATATTTACTTATTATCTAGATAGTTATCTTATTAGTTGTCTTAGTGTTATCTTATGTACTTCTACTCTTGCAATCTCTTTAATTATCAGTCAGTCGAGATACCTCAAAAATGGCGCCGCGGTGACGTCACACACAACAAACCCACGTGTCTGACAAAGACCGATAGCTAGCTCCGTAGTGTCCGACGTTTTGAGCCATTCCTTCGCACATTGCTTGATTTTGTCCCATCGGACTTCAGTAAATGGCTGCGGACCTTTCCCACCACCTTTTCCGACATTAAGAACACACTTTACAAGTGTTAATCGAGCTTGATCGCCGCTATCAGATGAAGATGCGCTGCTTACGTCCTCCTCCATGTTTACATGTGCGTAGTGATATTGGCTTGATTTTGGCTCTGACCTACTTACATTTTCGATGCTGAATGGTTGAAAATCTAGCTAAACAGTTTTATATGTCTCAATACGCAGTCAATATAGTGCGCCAATAAATTACACTTTTCTCATTAACTGCAGGATAATGCGCGGAGAACTTTTTGCTTGGATACCTTTTATTAACGTTGAACATATTGAGCAAAAGAAAATGTAGTGCCCCGTTTGTCGGAACGAAACTGAACGATACAGCTCAGGTACAGCGGCCTAAAAGGAACTAGGCTATCTATCTATCTTTTCAATATATTGTGCGGTGGGGTAACATACATATAACATAAATGTAACATAACATAAATCTGTAACATTCATTATTTTGAATAGAAATCATCACTGACAATAAAGCATTCATTCACGTCTTCTCTGGTTTATTTGTTCAAATACATGCAATATACAGCATCCGCCAGGGCTATTAGTCCAATGGTGCGCATTTTTGGAGAAATAATGATTAATTATCACATGTTTGTAAAATATTTCGTCATACAGAATAACATTTCTATTCCTTTTCCACTGAATTATGCGATCTGAAGAGCTCAAACAGCGAATGAAGCGAGATCCTGATTTGTGTCATTTATGATCTCAGCGCGCGCTCATTCGCTGTACAGCTGTCAATCATCTCACGTGGTTTAACGTGACCATTATCCTGCCTCTTCTGCATGACTTCCTCATTCTGACATCCGTGATAACAAAGCTAAAGTAACATCTCTTCACCTGAAACAAGAAGCTAATAAATGCATTTGTGTGTGATTTTCGTGCGATTGGGGTATTTTGATATGAATAAAGAATGTTTACAGACAGTATGCATGCTAGGTAAGGATAGCCCATAGCATCATATAAAATGCTAAATATAACATATTTCAAAATATTTTTTTCGGAATATGATACAAATACTCGATAGTGTTTTAAAGTGAGTAAGTAAAAGTGTAATATTAATCAATTAAATTGTGTCATGTAGCTTTATGCTACCTATTGTGCTAATGCACCTGCTGCAGGTAAAATAATTTTGTAAAAAGAATTCAAATAATGTTTCAAGAATAGTTCTTTTTTTTGTTTGTTTTCTAACAAGACTTGAGATAATAGGTTTGTCAGTACCATAGACAGTACTCGGTAGGTACTCAAGATGGCGGCAGTCAACTGGAAAAAGAGCGGATGAAGTAAGAGGTCACATGACTGATATTCAACTATACATTTCCTTCTCTGTTGGCCTCGAGATTTCACGTAGTGGAATTGCACAACGGGTTTGTGTTGTACGTCAGACGCAGGCTCACTATTGGCCGACACAGGTCATGTGTGTGATGCGTGTGACGTACAACCTAGAAGCTTTGCGCAGTTTCACTACGTGAAATCTCGAGGCCAACAGAGAAGGAAATTAATGCATCGGCACGTGGAAAAACTCAACAGTGTCTTTAAGATTCTCTCAAATATACAGACATCATATAATCTGTCTGTGAAATAGGAATATATATATATATATATATATATATATATATATATATATATTCCCTATATATATTCCCTATATATATATATATATTCCCTATATATATATATATATATATATATATATATATATATATATATATATATATATTTATAGGCCAGCCACCTGAATCATAATGCTGTGTGACTATATTAAAAATAAAATGGACACAAAGAAAACACCCTCAGCAAAGAAACAAGACATCATTTGACCACTAGAGGGATGAGTCATAATTCCACTGGATAAATGTGGTATTTGCTTTTTCAAACACTTACTATTGCTTATTATTCCTTATATTTTTTTATGTTCACCACTTGAAAAATAAAGGAAACAGATGCATTGCTAAACCATAAAGCAATTGACCATGATAATCATATTTCTCCACAAAATGTGTAGCCTACTACAGTTATTGTTTCTTCTATAAAAAACATAATTTGAGATCTTCTTCAAAGTGTAAGATCATTTTTGTAATTTATTTTTTAAAGACCATGACGTCAGATACCACATTACCATTTTACTGTAGTAACAATCAGTAAAATAACTGTTACTATTTGCTGTTTGTTTCCCTATTTACTGTTTTTAATTTTTTGCAAGAACAGCATCCCTAACAGTGTGCCCTTTTTATAAAGTGCATTATATTTCATTAATTTATAAAGTGTGTACACTACAAAGAGTAGGCCTATGCATACTGTATTAGAGCGCCCACTAGTGTCCAAATTAGCAATTCATTATTCAAAGAATTCAGTTATTATGATTGAATCAGATGTTTTTACAGGCATTTATCACATGAACACAAATTCCTTCGATTTATTTATTTATTTTGGAAAAAATGGTGTTTATTTAGGCTGATGCAAAGTTAAAGAAAAATAATAACACATGTCTAATCATATTCCTCTCATGGAAAGGCACCAGTTCTCTTACGAGAGTATCTCTCGTACTGCGTAATAGCTTACGCTAGGGGAAAAACTCTTTTCCGCGAGATATTGAAGCCAAAAATTATCCTTAATTTTTTATTAATGTAAAACGCTTTGCAGCAGCAAGCAAACATAGGCGAAACAGCTCGCGCGCCTATTGGTTGCTCTGCAGCAAATGCAGCAGCCTATCGAGAGAGACTCTGCGTGACGTAATGACCAATGGGGGCAATTCGCGCCCATATCGTCACGTCCCGCCAGAAGGGGCGTGGTCTCGCCCTATAAATATGCTCGTTAGGCTGATACAAGCTGATTTTTACCTCTTCAGCGAAGCACACGCATCGCTGGATCCGGAGTGAGAAGCCGCGCCGTCGAAGCAAGCTTTTCAGCGGGACGAGCTCTGGAGTCGCTGGCCTCGCCGCCTTCAACTGCCGTACCTGCTGCGTTTTCCGGCGTTATATATCCTTTCAACACTCTGTGTATTTCTCTGTTGAGAAGTGTTTGTTCGCTTACTTGACGCGACTTACACTTCTCTCTCAAAAGAGCAGCGTCTTTTTAAAGATGCCTTCCTGTGGCTCGTGCCGCGCCCCGCTCAGCGATGGAGACCGACACGTCATCTGTGTTTCCTGCCTGGGTGAGGATCACGCGGCTATCGCGCTCGCTGACGGCGGATGCCCTCATTGCGAGCTTTTGTCCATGGTGACTCTGAGGACGCGCCTGGCATCATTCTCCGAGCCTTCACCGCAGCCCACCGTGGTGCCGCGCCGCAAGAAGCGCCGCGCCCAGCGCGCTCCCGAGCTTTCTCCAGCCCGCCAAAGCTCGCCGGTTCGCCCGCCAGCTTCGCCGGCTTCGCTCGAGTCGCTCACTGACGGACAACGGCCGCCGCCTGCCGCCGCGTCCATCCACGAGCTTGACGAACCCTCCAAGGCGTGTTCTCTTCTGGCGTCAGATAGTGAGGATTGGGCGAGCTCTGTGGATCTCCCCTCCGCTAGCGTTTCCCGCCAGACCACTGGTAAGAGAGCCGGCATTGAGACTGAGCTGATGGGTCTGCTCTCTCAGGCCGTTGAAAGCATCGGCCTCGATTGGGAGGCGCCCGCGCAGCCGCCGCGCAACAGAATGGACGGACGCTTTCTCGGAAATGACGAGGCTCCGACGAAATCGCGGCCCGCGCCCTTCCTCCCGGAACTTCACGAGGAAGTGACGAAATCGTGGAACGCCCCCTTCTCCGCCAGGCTGCGTACCTCTGCTTCTGCTGCCTTCTCCTCTGTGGATGGCGCGAAGGAAAGAGGATACCTTTCTGTTCCTCCTGTGGAACCAGCTGTAGCGTCTCATCTCTGCCCGCCCTCCGCTGGACGGCGCGCGCACACGACGCTTCCTTCTAAAGCCTGCCGAGTGACGTCATCCATGCACGGTCGCGCTTACACCGCCGCCGGGCAAGCAGTTTCAGCGCTGCACACTATGGCTATCCTGCAGATTTTCCAGGCCGACCTTCTCCTTAAACTGGACGAGGAAGGACCCGGAGCGATCTGCGTGGCGGACCTGAGAAGCGCTACAGACCTCGCTCTTCGCGCTACTAAAGCCGCTGCACAGGCCATAGGACGAAACATGGCCTCTCTCACCGTGGCTGAGAGACACTTATGGTTGACGCTGTCCGAGATGACGGAAGCCGAGCGCTCTGTGTTCCTCGACGCGCCCATTTCCCAAGCGGGCCTTTTCGGATCTGCCGTCACAGACTTCGCGGACAGATTCATGGAGGTACAAAAAACTTCGCAGGCCATGAAGCACTTCCTTCCGAAGCGCTCGAGCTCCGCTGCAGGTCGCTCTAAACCGCCGCCTGCTCGCAGCTCTCAGCCGCAGCCTGCATCGCCCGCCGCCGCCGCTTCACAGCGCCGCCACGCCCGAGACCAAAGACCGCGCTCTCGCTCTGCTGGACGCCGCCCCCCTCAGCGCGGGCCCCGGCCGAGGATTGAGATCAAGCCCGAGGCCTCAAAATCTTCCTAGCCATTCTAGGAAAACGACGGTGTTCAAATCCCTGGGGCCGGATTTTCACTGAAACTTCTCGCTCGGTCAGTTCCAAACATCGCGACTGTCCCAGTGTATTTCGCAGAGAGTCAGCCGGTGTCACAGCCCGTTTGCCTGCGCACAAAAGCCGTTCTTACGGCTACCCAGATAAATCCAATAAAGAGTGCATTTTCTGGTGTTCCGGCCACGGCCGAAGGTGTTATGAGTGTGTTAAGAATGCCCACCCAGTGCCCATTCCCACACACAAACACAGCCCGCCACGGTGCAGGGCTAGCACAAATAAAATCGACTCCGGTCGATTGTGCAAACAATGTAGTGCAAGCGCCCATGTCACCATGCCCGCTCACACTACATGCTGCGTGTCCCATGGTTTCTGTAAAAACGAAACCAACACACATTCAGTCGGCCATGAACGACAGTGTTTTCAGTGTATTAAATGTGCCCGCAGCCCCGCGCCCACATTTTCTCACAGACACGCCGATTCCCACGGGATCTTCCCCGCTCGCTTTTTATACACAATCTGCCATAAAGAAGCTGAGCGCGGCCAGGTCGCCCGCTGTGATCAGCGCGCCCCCCGCCTCGAACGCTGTAAACACGGTGTTGTGTTCCCAGTATGCACGGGCTCTCGAGCTGCCGTTTTGTCACGGCCAGAGCCCGGATTTCATTCTGCCTCTAGCTATTCACGCAGATGCGTGGTCAAAGCTTCCCGGGGTATCAGAATGGGTGCTGAACACTATAAAGAGAGGCTACTCGCTACAATTCGCGCGACGCCCGCGCTGTTATACGGCGCGCGTCGAAACTACGGTGAAAAACGAAGTATCTCATCTACTTCGTGCCGAAATAGCGAAACTATTGAGCAAAGGGGCTATAGAACCTTTATCTCAGGCTCAGAGCGAAGGGGGCCTATACAGCAGATATTTTCTGGTACCGAAAAAGGATGGGGGTCTCAGACCCATTTTAGATCTGCGACAGCTGAACAGAGTGCTTGTGAAACGCCAGTTCAGAATGCTTACGACCAGGAAAATCCTCGCGCAGGTGCGCTACGGGGACTGGTTTGTGTCGATAGATCTGAAAGACGCCTATTTCCAAATACAAATAGCGTCCCATCACAGGCGATTCTTGAGATTTGCCTTCGAGGGCCAGGCATATCAATACACAGTCCTGCCGTCCGGCCTGTCCCTAGCACCTCGTACATTTACGAAGTGCATGGACGCGGCGCTCGCACCCCTGAGACTTCAGGGCATGCGAGTCCTGAACTACTTGGACGATTGGCTGATTCTAGCTCGATCGCGATCGGAGCTCATAGAACACAGGGCCGCATTACTCGAGCACCTCGAGAAGCTGGGCCTCACAGTCAATTGGGCGAAGAGCTCACTGTGTCCCAGTCAGAAAATTTCCTTTCTGGGAACCGTGTTGGACTCGCTGTCCATGACAGCACGCCTGTCACCAGAGCGCGTACTAAATATTCAGCGCGGCGTGAAATCCTTCCGCCACGGCGCGATAGTCCCGCTCAAAAGGTTTCAGAAAATGCTGGGGCTGATGGCCTCAGCAGCCTCTGTACTCCAGTTGGGCCTGCTCCGCATGCGCCCACTGCAGATGTGGCTGAAAGCGCGGGTTCCACCCAGGGCATGGACAGCGGGTCTGTTTCGCCTCAGGGTCGACCTTCAGTGTGTGTCAGCTCTGGAACCTTGGAGAAAAACCGACTGGTATCAGTCAGGTGTGAGCCTGGGGACCGCTTCGAGTGTAAAGGTGGTGTCTACGGACGCCTCCACCTCGGGGTGGGGAGCGCTGCTCGAGGGCAGACCGCTAGCTGGCCTGTGGTCAGAACGGGAAAAGCTCCTTCACATAAACTGCTTGGAGATGATAGCAGTCGACAAAGCGCTACGGCGTTTTTGTCCCCAGATAACAGGCCACCACGTCTTGGTCCGGTCGGACAACATGTCGGTGGTGGCATACATAAATCGCCAGGGTGGCGTCAGGTCACGAAACCTTTACAGGTTGACGGAACGCCTCCTGGTTTGGGCTCAGCACAACCTGCTCTCACTGAGAGCAGCGCACGTGCCTGGTCACCTGAATGTGGGACCAGACAGACTGTCCAGGAACAATGTTCCAGCAGGGGAATGGTCGCTGCACCCGCAGACGGTCCAGCTGCTGTGGAAAACGTTCGGCAGAGCTCAGGTGGACCTATTCGCGTCCCACGAAAACGCTCATTGCCCGGAGTTTTTCTCGAAAAGCAAGGACGCGCTGGCTCATGTTTGGCCCCGCTGCCCCCTATATGCTTTTCCTCCTGTCTCGCTCCTGCCTCAGGTGTTGGAACGAATCAGGGAGAACGGATGCCCAGTGCTGCTTGTAGCCCCGCTCTGGACGAACCAGACGTGGTTCCCTGCCTTGATGCAGCTGGCCAGCACTGCCCCATGGCCTGTACCATTGAGGAGAGACCTCCTCTCTCAGGCGGAGGGCTCGATTTGGCACCCTCGCCCGGAGTTATGGTCCCTGCACGCATGGGCCATCAACGGGTACCCGCTAGCCTCCCAGAGGGAGTGTTAAACACGATCGCGCAGGCTAGAGCTCCGTCTACCAGGCGGCTCTACTCCTCGAAATGGTCTGTTTTCTCTGCATGGTGTGTTGGAGAATTCTGCTACCCCTCCCCTATCTGATGCTTGAGTCTGAATGCTGTAACGCTAGAGCAAAAGTAGGCCATAGGGCAATGTAGAGATGGAAAAGTACCTAAAAACCCATGTAATGCATAGATGATGTCAGTACAAGGTACAGGAAAGTACTAAAAAACATGTATGATGTAATTTTTTAAAAAAACTATACATGTGATGTTCCGCCACCAATAGATACAAGACCCTGGAGCATGTGATCATAATTGTGGCGTGATACCAGGAGGAGCAAGGTGTAAGAGATAACGATACAAACACTAATTGGACACTGACTGGACACTGGCGATAAGAAATGTGTATAAAACCTATGCTTTGACCACTGTAAGATCAGATGACTTGGCTGAACATCTCACTTTGTTGAATTGCTCAATAAAGTTCTTCTTCTGAGACCTGGAACTTCGACTCTGAAAGCTCTTTGAAGACTAACTCCTACTAGATCCTGAAATACTGCTGACCTGAACCAGAGACCATCAATTAGCCACAACATAATTGGCGAGCTTCAGCCAGGAGCAGGCTTGGGGTCAAGAGATCACCGTGGTGTGGAGGTTGACGGTGGCATTCACAAAACAAAGGCCGGCCAAAAAATCAGGTAAGCAGCTTTTGCTTATATTTTGTTTTGTGAATTGCCTCTGGTAAGCTGACATACTAGATGATTGCTCTAAGAATTGTAAAAAAAAACCCCACTGAAAAAGAACTTAGATAGGGAAAAGAGGAGTCTTATTTCCAGGTCCAGGGAAGTTGCTGTGTGTTTGTTTGTCTCAAAAGCAAGAAGTGCATAGCGTGGAGATTGCGCATAGCGTGGAGATTACGCTCATGAAGTAAAAAATACACTGTCTAGTAAAAGAAGTGTTTTAAAAGGCGCCAGGCAAGTGTAGGAAGTACACTGCCATTTGTTTGTTTGTCTGTTTGTCTATTGTGAAAGAAAAATAGGGGGTATTGAAACGTGCACAAAGTAGAGAAGGCAAAAGGAAAAAAGGAACAAAAATTTTATAATATTAATTAAACTAAAAAACTTATATATAAAACAAGACAGGAAAAGTTAAAAAGAGGAAAGCCAAAAAAAAATATAAAACTGTACATTAGAGGATTAAAACACAGAGAAAAAGGAGTCTCTGGCCCTTCCGGGCATTCTGCCAACTAGTCATTAATCAGAGATAGCACTGGGAAGCGGAGGACAGTTGGGCCAATTAGTGGAAAATAGCAACAGGAGAAGAAAAAAGCTCAGAAATGAAGAATAAATAGAAAATAATTATAAAAAGTTTTTCTAAGAAGCTAATGGATAAAATAAAACCAACAAGTAAGGATAAAGCAAAGAATTGTGTTTATCAAAAAACAAAGAACACTCCAAAAAATTGGTTTTGTCGACTATTTGGCCATTTGTCAGACTGCAAATACTGCGATCCAGACAGAGAGACTCAGCGCCTATTGACAGAGAAGTAAAATTGAACATTGGAGTAGTCCATGTATTTTTGATAATTAAAAAGAAATAAGAAAGTGTGAATAAAATTTAAGCGCGTGAGTAAGACAGATTGCAAATAAAATAAAAGAAATATAAAAAATCAGAAGAAGACGTTTAAGGGAAATTTTTTGAAGAAAGACAAATGTGGGAGGGACTCAGTGAATACGGGAAGGAAAGGCATAGGAGGGCATTAGCCCAATACAAAGACAAAGAAAGATTTGAGCAAGCCCTAGAACAAACAAAGGGAATTAAAAATCATTTCTGGTTGGAAAAAGAATTTGTGGATAAAATAGGACAAAGACAGGTGTTAACAGATCAAAAAAGAAATGAGCTTTTGAGGGATTTGACAAAAATCACAAACCTTGACCAACTTGACAAAGAGTGGCCCCTCTTAGATTGGATAGAGATAGTCAAAGAGCAGATAACATTTGAGGTTTTAAGGCCTCACTTGAACAAATTCCTCCTTCCCAAAGCCATCCTTCTGGAGTCAGCATTTACTGCATCAGAGATTAAACTAAATCCAGTGTATGTTCCATACCTACACAGAAACGCCACACTCCGCTGGCCCCAGGAAGTAGGAGGGGCAACAATTTTGAACAACCTTTACATGACGGTATGCTCATGTATCAGACCAGTTAAGTGGGAAAGTGACATAATCTTTGAGGCAGGGAGAAGAGGAGAGGCCAGGCCAGCACTGGTGGAAAATTGGACACTGAAAAAACTAGCGGTAATGGTAGTACTGAAAAACAACCCACGCAGCATTCGTCATATGTGGGTAGAGGTGTGGCGAAATAAGGAGGAGTTAGAAGAACAGTCTAACACCAACGAAGATGTTGAGGCTCTGGACTAATAGACACGGCAAGAGAGGAAACAGGGGGAAGAGGCTGCTGGATAAAAAAGAAAGAAAAACTTTAATTGATTTATTTGAACCATTAAAATTAAACACATGCACTCGAGAAGAACTAAATATATTAGTAACCATGTGGAAAGGTCATGAGGTAAAGCTGACCCCATCTCTCACTTATCTGTATAGGAAAGGGCAAATAACCGCAAGAGGCCGGTGGTTTGAGGACAACATAACCTGGGAATTCGAGTTAATTTACTTGGGGGAGGACATCATTTGGAAACGCAGCACACACAGCAAGATAGGAGACGACGAGCTAGGAGAAGTGACGCCGAAGCCACTGTCTGAGGTACCAATACGAACCATATTGAAATACCTTCAGAAAGCAAAACATATACCTGAATTAGTAAATTTAACAGAAGACTGAACATTTATACTGACTGATAATTGGTTGCAGCGATGGCTTCGGTGTCACCTCAAGACGAGACCCCAGTAGAGCAGCTCGCATCACAATACCCAATATGTAGGGACACTATTAAAAAATTATCAAAGAAATGGGAAAAAAGGACCAAAAAGTTAAATACTAACTGGCCAGCAGAGGGAACATTTGACTTAGCTATGTGCAGGGAAATGGGAGCATTGATAAAAAATCACAAGGCTCATGACAAAAGCCAGAAAAGGAAGGAGAAGAGAGGAAAAGAACAGGAGGTCTTAGACTTATTTAGAAATAAAGCCATACAGCTGATTAAAACACTAAAAGAAAAGATAGAGAAACAAGACAATACAGTAGAAACCCCACCCCCTTATGCACCACCCTATGATATGACTGGTAAACAGCTCCCCCTGATGGAGGGCACTGTGAATATCAAAGGCAACGTGACCCTTACAGATACACAGGAGGAGGAAGAAGAAAAGAAGGAGGGAAAGAGAGAAGATCACAGGAATGCAGGCTATGAGCATAGACCACTTACAGCCACCAGCCAGGGGCCACGAAGTCATGATGGAAGTCAAGATAGCGACTGGAGAGGGGAACACCAGATTGGCAAAAGACTATATCCCGATGTACCAAAAGCATTATGGAACCTCGAGGAAGGGCTGAGCCAGGGAGAAGGCATTGATCATCTAATCTCGCAAGACTGTGAGGAATTAGTGCAAGACATAAAGATAACAGAAGAACAAATTGATCAAGGCATCAAGTGCCTACAGGAATCTCTGAAAAAGGACTTGGCTGCAGGACGACACAAACATCAAGAAAGCCAAGGACATCAGAACCGTCGAAAACACAGGCCACGCTCACTCAGCCCAGCTAGACCCCGCAGGGAATTCAAGAGTGTGACAGGGACCCTGCTACTGGAGGATGTCTCACCAACCGCCCCACCAACCACCTCATACAATCTGAGGGGGCGACCAGTGAAAAGACCAAGTATGTATGAAGACGAAGACAACTGGCAAATGGGAGACTATAAGCTCTGCCCTGTGATAGACACCTGTAAACAGGGAAAAGATTCACTGCAGGAGGAGAATGTACAGTGTCCCATCCTGATCAAAGGACAGCAAGGACAGTACGTGCCATGGGCAGGACAAGATCTGGAGGGGCTAATAGCCCGTCTACCTGATATACATGAAGGGGCTGGCAAATGGATCAGAATACTGGAGGAAGAGACAATGGGAAAGATCCTGGCCCTTGGGGATATTAAGGCCCTGTTGGCCAAATGTGTGGGAGGAGCCAAGACTAATGAGATCCTACTCGATGCAAAACTATCCCAGGCGGTTGACTCAACTAGAATGGATGCCCGACCCCTAGACTCTGTCAGACCAAACATATGGCACATCTTGAGAACGCACTATCCAACTCGAATGGACCCAAAGTCACTGAAAGGGGAGCCAATGGGAGACGAAGAAAACCCAGTCATCTACGTACAGAAGCAAGCTAGGAGGTGGAAACAGGAACTGGAAAGAGACCCTGAACATGACCCAGTCATAACAATGTTGTTTAGAACCGCCATAGTTGAAGCTATGCCTGCCCCTGTGGAAGCCAAATTAGAAGACGTGGTGGGACTGACCTCAAAGACATTAAAAGAATTCAGCGATCATGTGACACATGCTGTGGAGCAATATAGAAAGAATGAACAGAAATTGAAGAATCAAGAAAGAGAACTTCAAAGAAAACTGACTCAGCTGCAACTGGATGAATTGATCAACAAGAAGAAAAAAGTGCAAGCTGCTGTGAAGGAGGCAGAAGACCCAACTGCCATGATGGCTGCTGTCAACATACCAAATCAGACTCCACAGATTGTCCAACAAGCACCGAACAACATGAGTCAGAATGTGCCTGTCAACACAGGCAATCTACAACAACCAGCTGCACCAATTGTAATATATCTACCTGAACAGCAAGACAATAGAAATGGAACCTTTCCAGGGAGGGGAAGAGGAAGAGGAAGACAAGCTTACAACCAGCAGAGGGCCCCGGACCAACCAAGTATCTGCTGGGGATGTAATCAGCCTGGACACACTAAGAGATCCTGTCCAGTCAACCCATGGCCTCTAGATGGGCCGCAACAGAGACAGCCGTGGAGACAAGGGAACCAGAACCAGCAGTATCAGGTGTCCGGCCCCGTCAACCCATGGCGTGGCCCAGATCAAGGATACTAGGGCTGCCCAGAGAATCCTACGGGGAGGAGTCAGCTTCCAATGTTGTCATCCAATGCTGACCAAGAACCTATGCTGCGGGTTAAGATCGAGGACAAGGTAACACCCATTATGCTTGATACAGGAGCAACATATACCTGCCTGAGTCCAACTTATGCCTCACACCTCCCCAGGTCTGGAAAATATGTAAAGACAGTAGGATTCTCGGGACTGACGCAGCTAATTCCAATGACAACTCCTGTCAGCATAAAAGTTAAAGACTCTGAAATAAAGATTCCCGTGCTAGTATCAGACCAAACACCAGTCAATCTGCTGGGAAGAGATGCAATATGCAAACTAAACTTACAGATATGGTGCACCCCCAAAGGAATATACATAGATAGTGCAGGTATAAAACAGATGCTAGTAATAAGTAAAGCTGAGCAAGTAGAATCACAAGCTAATGTATACTGGATAGGAAATTTAGATAAGGGACTAAGACAAACACTGGACAAGTGGGAAAAATATATTAAAGAACAGTTCCCGAAACCAACTCCACCAGAGACTGAATATCACTGCACAATGATATTTGACCCCCTTAGGGACCCACTACAGGAAAAAGAGTGGTTAGAGAAAACTGAGGGTCAAGAAGTATACTTAAACTCAAGCCATATAATTATAGGGCCAGCAGGGGCAGCACTACAAATTGAAGATAATGATTTCACTAGAGCCTGGTTTAGGGTTGACAATTCAGTCCCACATGTCACGTTGTGCATAAATGAAGGGTGTCATGCGAAAGATCTAGGTCCAATGATGTTAAAAGCTAGAGAAAAGCTGTGGGAAGCCACTGAGAATCCCTTTATTCTACAAACACCAGATAAAACACACCTGAAAATTCTGTGCACAACTGATATGGTAGGGACCCCAAAATTGGTAATAGAGGCAGAACAGCAGTGTGACCCAATACCCAAAATAAAAGAGCTAATGATAGAAATGGAACGGAGGGTGCCCATACAGTTATGGTCTAAACATGACACAGATGTAGGATTAGTTAAGTCAGCCAACCCTGTTAGAATTACCATCAAACATGGAGTCCAGCTACCTAGAAGACAACAATACCCACTGAGGCGAGAAGCAATAGAAGGCATAAAAAGCACAATTGAAGGGTTAGTAGAGGCAGGAGTACTGATTGAAACCTCTAGCTATTGCAACACCCCAATTTTACCAGTTGAAAAAGCCAGTAAATCTAAGTGGAGATTAGTGCATGACTTAAGGGCAGTAAATGAAGTAGTGGAGGATTGGCCAGCTGAGGTCCCAAATCCACATACGCTGTTGACGAATGTTCCACCTGCTGCTAACTATTTCACTGTAATTGATCTTTGCTCTGCATTTTTCAGCATTCCTCTAGCAGAAGAAAGCAGAAACCTTTTTTCCTTCACTTACCAAGGTAAACAATACACATACACCAGAATGCCCCAAGGATTTAAACACTCGCCTCATGTGTTTAATCAAGTTTTAAAATTTGATTTAGAAGACCTGAGACTGGATAGCACATTAATACAATATGTGGATGATTTATTGATCTGTTCAACGACACTGGAACAATGCCATCAGGATTCCATTAAGGTATTAACTAAATTAGCAGAAGGTGGCCATAAAGCCTCTAAAGAGAAATTGCAATACTGCTCGCCTCAAGTAGAGTATCTGGGTCGATTGATTGCACATCAAACAAAAGCAATATCGCCCAGCCAATTGGAAGGAATTAGTAAAGCACCTCAACCACAAACAGTGGGCCAGATGATGACCTTTTTGGGCATGACTGGTTTTAGTGCTGATTGGATAGAAGATTATGCAATCAAAACAGCCCCATTGAGGGCCATTATGAAACAGGCTGGTCACCAAAATCTTAAAGCACCATTGAAATGGGATCCTGATGCACTGCTAGCGTTTAGCTCACTCAAACAAGAATTGCAAACAGCCCCAGCATTAACGTTTCCTAATTATGACAGAGAATTCCATTTGTATGTGGCGGATAGAAAAGAGGGATTTGCCTCTGCCGTCCTAATGCAGGAAACATGCAGTGGACGGAGGAAGCAACCCATTGCTTATTATAGCACCAAACTGGACAGTGTAGCCCAGGGCTACCCACCGTGTTATCAGCAAGGATTAGCAGCAGTATACTTTGCTTATGAGAAAGCCTCTGTTGTTACTATGGGCTATCCAGTCATCATTTACACCCACCATAAGGTTGCTGAGTTATTAGAACAAGGACGTTTTGTTTTAACACAGGCCAGATGCCTGGCATACTCTACACTGTTGACTTACCCTGACATAACAATCAAAAGATGTGCCACAGCAAATCCAGCTAATTTTGTCCCGCTAGAGGGGGAGGGAACACCTCATGAATGTGTTGCTGACTCTCTAGCGTTTACTCGTCTGAGACCAGATTTGGAATCAACGCCAATTGTTGATTCAGACGTGGACTATTTTCTAGATGGCTCATGCTTTAGAGATCACTTGGGTAATCATGCTGGATTTGCCGTTGTACAACGAGATGGTGACAGTTTTACTCCTGTGTTGACACAACATTGTGAGCAGCCTTGCTCAGCACAGATGGCCGAACTAAAAGCACTAACTGCGGCATGCATGTTGGCCAAAAATAAAGCAGCCAACATTTATACTGATTCTGCATATGCCCATGGGGTATGCCATCTTTTCGGTGCAGTGTGGAAGCAAAGAGGGTTCAAAAAGAGTGATGGCACCCCAATCCAACATGGGGACCAAATTACTGCATTAATTAATGCTATGATGTTTCCAGCTAAATTGGCCATCATCAAATGTCAAGCCCACAGGAAGGGCAACGATTACATTATCAAAGGCAATAATGCGGCCGATAGCCAAGCCAAACAGGCTTCTGGGTGTCAATCTGCTGTTATGGCACCATCTGTCTTAATCCAGCCTCTCCCCACTGTAGAAAGTATTGCCCAAATGCAGTCCAGAGCTACACCACCTGAAATATACTTATGGCAACAAAGGGGGGCGACTAGAGATGCTAATAATATCTGGAGGTCTCATGAAGGTTTTATGATTGCCCCCACCCCGTTGCTTAACATTTTGATACCTGATGCCCACAGTTTTGATCACTGTGGAAGGGGGGAGATTATGAGGAAAATAAAAAGACAAGGCTTCTGGTCCCCATACTTACAAACAAGGGTAGATGAATTTTTGAGCGAATGTGAAATCTGTGCACAGAACAATGTAAGAAAAGGAACAACAACACCAATAGGCTCTATTCCAGTTCCAGAGGGACCCTTTAAACATCTTGTGATGGACTATGTGGATATGATAAAGTCAGTAAGGGGAAAAAGGTACATGTTGGTTATTATAGATAGATTCAGTAGATGGGTAGAAGCAGAACCATCAGCGGAACAAGGAGCACAGACAGTGATCAAATTTCTGACGAGAGAAGTCATACCAAGATTTGGTATCCCATCCCAGATCAGTTCAGACAATGGATCTGCTTTTATTCAAAGAACAGTAAAGGCAGTAATACAACAGTTGAGAATCAAGCAAAGGCTAGGGTGTGTCTATCATCCAGAGTCACAGGGCACGGTGGAACGGGTTAACGGGACTATTAAGGCCAAAATCAACAAAATCTGTGCAGATACTAAGCTTAATTGGGTAGATGCGCTGCCACTTGCACTGATGAGTTATCGAATGCAGACCAATAGGGTTACTAATCTGACCCCTCATGAGATGCTGACTGGAAGACCAATGCCTGTGCCTCATTTAAGGGGGCCTTATGATGGCCCACCCTTAGAACAATTACAATTGGAGTTAAGAACATATATGAGACAATTGACTGCTATACATGAAGCTATCCATTCACAGGAGCAAAACAAAGGACCCAGAGAAGAAGAGGAAGTTCCCTGTCCGGTGGTCCCTGGAGACCAAGTATACCTAAGAGTCTTTAGAAGAAGGTGGAATGAGCCACGAAGAGAAGGACCTTATACTGTAGTAAGAGCAACCCCCACAGCAGTACAGGTAGAAGGCAGCACAACTTGGTATCATTTGAATCATTGCACCAGAGTCCCAAGACTGAGACCTAGAAGGCAAGAGGAGGAAATAGATAGCCCAGAAGGGAGTCAAGAAGGGGTAGCTCAAGATGCCGAAGAAGAGCAGGGAACTGAAAATGAAGATATTAACATTAATGAACCTCATTTTAGGGAAACTGAACACGCTGAACCAAGAGATGAAATGCCGGAGCGGGATGATGGACAACCTCCAGAAGACCTGGAGCCTGAAGGTGAGAGAGCTCCTGATATTGCTCTTTCTAGTGATACACCTCATACAGCAGACACAGGGCCTACAGGAGAACTATCCACTGGAGAAGGAACCTCTGCTGATGAACCATACAACTTTGTTACACTCAACCTCCAAGACATTGGCATCCCAGGAATTGACCTCCCGGAAGATGACCTCCCAGACATTGATCTTCCAGAAAGTGGCCCCACAGACACTGACCTACCAGACCTCTCAAGCTTTGAGTGGGATGATTCTCCCTAACCTGACTGAGCCAACACGAGGTAACAGAGCAAGCAGACACAAAACAAAAAGATCCACGAAGCAAGACATAACCATTCATGAAGATTACACCCAAACTGAGTATTATTCAGAGTCAGAATTGCAAAAGGAAAAACTGTTGGATGATGCCTATCATAATGAGTGGTACAAATGGGCAGTATATACTGCACGACAGGTAAAACAGGGCACCTGTGTATTCTGCTCACCCTCACCTTTGAAAAAATTAAGGATAGTACCAAATCAGTATGACTATATGCAGTGTGCTAGATTTAACTCACAATATTGTCACAGGACTGGGCATGTAATTCCATATTGCCCAGCTGAATGTCTGGCCATGTTAGGGAACCAATATTATCAGAGATTTTATAACCAGGAGGGTTGGGGAAGTGCATGTAAGGAGCTTGACATAAGAATAGATAAAGCTAACAAAGAGACCCCACAGAATTACATATTGGACAGCACCTTGGAGTATGAATGTTTTAACAAAACAATGGGATATCGAAATATGGGAACCTTTCAAGGGAAATGCGCTATAATTTGGCACCTAGATTATGAAATGTACAATGAGACCAATGTGTACAAATCCTCTAGCTCAATATATGCCACAGCAACGATAAACAACAACATGACAGTAATAGATGCTCAGGAAAACTGTAAAAACGCGACCCTATCTTTTCCCCTGATTGGACCACTTGAAAATCAAACTGAAGCAGTAGCTGATTTCTTTTGGCTATGTGGAGGTAAACGATTAAGAGCCACCCTGGTTGATTGGAAAGGTCTCTGTGCCAGGGTGAGACTAGCTCAAGGGATAGGGATTGTAAACTGGGATCTAAACGATGACACAACAACGGGAAAATTGAATAGACATAAGCATAGGACTAAGAGGGCCTATACCCCGGATCCTGAGGTAACAATTAATGCAATTGGGCAGCCAAGGGGGATACCCCATGAGTTTAAGGCTAGAGACGAAGTAAAATCAGGATTTGAATCGCTTCTACTATGGGTACCTGTTAATAAGAACACTGAGTGGATAAATTACATATACTACAATCAGCAAAGATTTATTAATTATACAGATGATGCACTTGAGGCATTAGGACAGCAGTTAAAGGCCACGAGTAAAATGACCTGGCAAAATAGACAAGCCCTGAATTGGCTGCTGGCAGACAAAGGAGGAGTGTGTGAAATGTTTGGGACTGACTGCTGCACTTTTATTCCTAATAATACAGCCCCTGATGGAACTTTCACTAGGGCCATGAAGAAACTGAAGGCACTAAGACAGGAGACCACTGAGAATGCAGGAAGAGATAGAAGCATTGGATACTGGTTTGACTCTTTGTTTGGAAACTGGAAAGAGTGGCTGATTAAGGTGGGAATAATAATAGCTGTGGTTGTTGTTGTTGCTCTTCTGCTGTTCTGTTGCGTTATACCTTTTCTTAGATCCATGTTGGCTACCGCAGCTGCTCAGTCATTGACCCGGGCCAAGCAGATGATCAATGTATCAATCAAACGAGATGGAGTTGACATTGGATGCAACTCGGAAGTTTACCCCATTGGACCAGGCCTGGATGAGTTAGATGAGTTCTAAAGGGCCTTTGGGGAAAGAGGTAAAAGGATTGGGGGCACCTACTACTTTTAATCTCTACGATTTTGACTTTGTTTTTAATAAAGAGAGGGAGTTAGCCAAAACTCTGTCTTTCTTTTGGGGGTAAAAATAGGAAGCTTATTAGAAAAGCATGGGTAGAGTAGGGAGTTAGTAAGATGGGCAGTTATGCATTTATTTTAAGGGGCCCCCGTCCTGTATAATCTATACTTATAATCATGTTGAAATATATAATCACACCATTGTCACAAGTTTTTAATGTAAGACTGAAGGGAAATAGAAGGTTTCAAGCAGACCATTACCCGTGATATGAGGTGATGTAGTTCCATGTGAATGATATGTGAGAATGTTTCTATTATTCTTAAGTCACTTTACTCACCTTTTTATATTTATGAATATATATGCATATTACAGTAACAAACATAGAAGCTCTGACTTTGCGTGCATGTAGACTACTGGAACTGTTGTATATAAGATGTAAAAGAGAAATTATTTGCAAGCGCGGTCGTCTACTGTTGAATTCAACAAAGGGCAGACTCAACTGGTGGTTTAAAAACCCGCTGTCTGCTCCAACACCAGATAGCGCCTCAGGCATTGCCAGGGCACCTCTGGCAACGATGGAGCAACCCAGATAGCACCACAGGCCACCGGAAGCGCCTGCATGGTTCCTCTGGCATCGTGGGACAATGGTGATTTCAAGACTACACACTGTATGATGAATACACTGAATGTTTGAAACTGCTTTGTCCATATTAAGGAAGATGTTTTGACAGGGAGATGAGATCTTTTACTCCACTTCAGACAAATGGAGGTGGAGATGTTTGGTCTCATTCTTCCTCCAGGGTGTACCTCTGTGACGGCAGGTCTATTGGTAAGAATGGATGGATGGTCTGAATTGACCATATTGATTGGATAAGAAAGAGGCCTGCTCATGGAGATACATTCTGGGTAGGTGGAAGGTGGGACTAGAATTAGTCCCAAAGGGGGGATGTGTTGGAGAATTCTGCTACCCCTCCCCTATCTGATGCTTGAGTCTGAATGCTGTAACGCTAGAGCAAAAGTAGGCCATAGGGCAATGTAGAGATGGAAAAGTACCTAAAAACCCATGTAATGCATAGATGATGTCAGTACAAGGTACAGGAAAGTACTAAAAAACATGTATGATGTAATTTTTTAAAAAAACTATACATGTGATGTTCCGCCACCAATAGATACAAGACCCTGGAGCATGTGATCATAATTGTGGCGTGATACCAGGAGGAGCAAGGTGTAAGAGATAACGATACAAACACTAATTGGACACTGACTGGACACTGGCGATAAGAAATGTGTATAAAACCTATGCTTTGACCACTGTAAGATCAGATGACTTGGCTGAACATCTCACTTTGTTGAATTGCTCAATAAAGTTCTTCTTCTGAGACCTGGAACTTCGACTCTGAAAGCTCTTTGAAGACTAACTCCTACTAGATCCTGAAATACTGCTGACCTGAACCAGAGACCATCAATTAGCCACAACAGGTGTCAGGCCCAGAGCCTTTCACCTGTGGAGTGCGGGGTTTCGGAAGTGCTTTCCTTCCTTCAAGAGCTACTGGATAAGGGCAGGACCCCATCCACGCTCAAAGTATATGTGGCGGCCATAGCAACGTTTGCAAAACCGGTGTCTGGCCAGTCGCTGGGGAAAAACGACTTAGTCGTGCGTTTCCTTAGGGGAGCTCGGAGGCTGAACCCCCCAAGGCCCCCTTCAGTCCCGACGTGGGACCTTTCCACGGTCCTGGAGGCCATGAAAGGCGCCCCGTTCGAGCCAATCCAGCTGGTGGACATGAAACACCTGTCGTTCAAGACAGTGTTTCTCATGGCTCTCGCTTCAGTGAAGCGCATAGGGGACTTACAGGCGCTTTCAGTGAGCGCGTCGTGTATGGAGTTTGGGCCTAATGACTCGAAGGTCATCCTCAAACCAAAGCACGGGTATGTCCCGAAATCCCTCAATACGCCGTTCAGGGCCCAGGTAATTTCCCTGTCTGCCCTTCCGGTTCTCAGTGAGGAGGAGGATGCAAGTCTCCTTTGCCCCGTCAGGGCATTAAGAGCTTATGTGTCACGCTCGTCTGTTTTCAGACAGACGGAGCAGCTTTTTTTTTTGTTCGGCGGACGTTCCAAGGGACTCGCCGCCTCAAAACAGAGCCTATCCAGATGGATAGTGGATGCCATTGCGCTCGCTTACTCTGCGAAGGGCTTACAGTGCCCCTTGGGTGTCAGGGCGCACTCCACGAGAGGCGTGGCCTCTTCGTGGGCATGGTCTAGCGGGGTTTCCCTGCAAGATATCTGTAGGGCCGCGGGTTGGGCCTCGCCGTCTACATTTATAAAATACTATAACCTGGAGGTACCCGCCTTACAAGCTAAGCTTTTGGCGGTCTAAATTCAGTGTTATCTGCCCCGCTGTGCGGCCCAGATGCTGAGTTTACTGCAGCCCCATGAGTATTGACTCACGTATGGCCACCCAGATCAGGCTGAATGCTCTCACCCTGGCTGCGCGTTTGATTGTCATATAATAGCCCCGCTCGGTGCTTTTTTATAGGGAATGACGCTTCCAGCCTCTCTTCCTCTACTCTATGTGAGTTTATGGTGATTATGCACTACATGAGCCCTGGGCTTCGGCCCCTGGGACTTTGGTGTTGGATCCCTGTACGCACGGCGTGTTGCATTGTGTTCCCCTAGCGTAAGCTATTACGCAGTACGAGAGATACTCTCGTAAGAGAACGTACTCGGTTACTAACGTAACCTCGGTTCTCTCTAGGGAGGGAACGAGTACTGCGTATCTTGCCGTGCGTGGAATACGCTCTGGTTCGCTTCAGCGATAAAAACCAGCTTGTATCAGCCTAACGAGCATATTTATAGGGCGAGACCACGCCCCTTCTGGCGGGACGTGACGATATGGGCGCGAATTGCCCCCATTGGTCATTACGTCACGCAGAGTCTCTCTCGATAGGCTGCTGCATTTGCTGCAGAGCAACCAATAGGCGCGCGAGCTGTTTCGCCTATGTTTGCTTGCTGCTGCAAAGCGTTTTACATTAATAAAAAATTAAGGATAATTTTTGGCTTCAATATCTCGCGGAAAAGAGTTTTTCCCCTAGCGTAAGCTATTACGCAGTACGAGAGATACTCTCTAGAGAGAACCGAGGTTACGTTGGTAACCGAGTACGATTTCTTGACAAAATAAAACCTTTCATGTGCAAATGTAATTTACAATATTTGAAAAGCTTATTAAAAACACTACAAAATGTAGGAAACAAAATCATCTATGTCAAGCACTTATTGATTTATATCATGATAATATCCATTGTAAAGAATTTGGCAAATAACAGTGTTTTAACTTCTAAAAAATAGAAGTGGTTGTAAATAACCCTCAGTTATTTGATTTAGTTTGGGGTATTAATATATTATTCTGATATTATCTTAATAACTATATTTATTAATATTAGTATAATATTCGTAATATTGTGTTTATTATATTTTGGAAGTTTACTTTGCACTCTTAGTTATTTAACCCATAGATATCATATAGAGACTAGATGCCCTATTGGCCGCTGGAAACCGAGAAATCCGGCCGCCATCTTGAACCGGTCGTATTCCTAGTTTCGTTGCGTGGCAGCAGATAAGATGTCAGAGCATTGTGGAGCATTTTCCTGTTCTAATCGCCGGACCATCGAAAATAGGGCTTTTCACAAGTAAGTCTTAACATTACCGTACTATTGGTTGTATTTTGTGAATAGAATATTACCAGATAATCGAGAAGAAGCAAGGATATTTGCTATTACTGTACTGAAATCGTTGTGAAATGCTGTTTACTGCATCAGCCGGTGTTCACCCGGCATGGAGAGGTGGGGTAACTGTTAAAGTAATAATTACAAGAGCTTCTAGGTTATCAGATAAGCATTCAACTGCCCTGTTGTATAACTTAGGTTATTTGTGTTTGCGCACATGATATCAGGAAGCAATGTAATACACGCATGACAGCGATGCGCAAATTGAGTTACTCCTCCAACTTCTAGTGTTATTGATAACCTATATCTTATTACATGCGATTTGGCTATTGATATTACAGAAGTCCTGTGGTAAAATTACATTATTAACTTACTCCATCTACCCTTGTAAAGTTAATCCGAATAGGGCTTTAGTCTCGACATTTTCCCCTCCCACATCCACATACAATAAAAAAGGTATAGGCTTAATGTTGAAAAGCTTCTTCTCAATTTTTATTACAGGTGGCTGCGTTCGGTGGATTCGGTGGCTGCGTTCTGTGTGTGAAAGTGTGTGTGTGTGTGTGTGTGAGAGAGAGAGAGAGAGAGAGAGAGAGAGAGAGAGAGAGAGAGAGAGAGAGAGAGAGAGAGAGAGAGAGAGAGAGAGAGAGAGAGTGTGTGTGTGTGTGTGTCTGTTCGTGTGTATGTGCGTGTCACAAATCATAAAGTTGTTTCTTCAACTTATTAAAATATCTTACTTTACTGCAACTATCTGTTTCTGCTTCTTTATTATATTTATAGTGTGTGATTTATAAAATACATTATATCCTTCATCACACATAATGTGTCTGGTCACTTTATATCTTATATCAGAATATTATATTACTCTTAAGCCTACTATGGATATTAAAATACGCCGAACCATGTGTCCTGTATCATAGCCACATGAATGACCTTTGCAGCAAAAAAAAAAAAAAAAACGCGTGAAAATCAGTTCAGTATTCAGTGAGATATGATTAATTTAATGCGCTGACAGCTCATTTTACCTGCCATTCAGATTACACTGAGCGGAGCGGATGACCGGTTTAAGATGGCGGCTCCAATTCTCGTCCGTGCCAATAGGCAGTAGCGGTCGATAGGGCGTCTACCTATATGATGTCTATGATTTAACCTATAGAGACCTTTATTTTGAAAGGCGGCTTGCCGGAAAGGCGAACAGATCGCTTGAGCACAGAGAGCGCGCATAAATAGATTTCTGACAGACGGAGACACGGAACCATGCGGCCACGGATTCACGGATCTGAATTCTAGTTTTAATGTCACCTTTAAGTGAATTTAGGCATCTAGTCGCTGTTTGGTTTTATTTATTTATTTATTTTTTTTTATTTTTTTTGTGTCTGTTGTTTAGCACCTGGTTGGAAGGGAGTACAAGGTATATGGAATGGCAAAGTTGACTTAATTAAAAATAAATAAATACATAAATAAATATACTAAGAAATGTAAAAAAGCAAAAATACATAAATAAATACATAAATAAATATACAAAGAAATGTAAAAAAGTACAAAGAAATGAGTATTTATACTTTTATTTCCCTAGTTATGTATAATTGTATTTTTTCACACATTTATTTATTTTGTTATTTATACATTTATTAATTTATTTATTTCCACTTTTATTTATTTCCACATTCATTTATGTATATATGTTTTTATGTCTACATTTATTTATTTTCACATTTATTTATTTATACATTTATTTATTTCTACATTTATTTGTCCGTATGCTAATGAGGGGGGCGTGTTTTACCTCAATAGTTAAATAGTTAGGGCGTCGATCCATTCCAGGTGCAGTGCGTATAGACCCTTTTACTGTTTGTACACAATGATGACGTGGCAACGTATGCACGCGCATATTGGCAACGGAAGTATGGCGAGAATCAGCAGCGTGTCAAGCTACGCTGCAGACGTGAGCATTTTTTATTATGTCCTCGCTTCAATCAACACGTTTAATCGCCTGCAGCCACAGGCGCCGCCGGTTCTTCTGAAACGGCCGTGATCCTGTCGGAATCCTATAAAACTTAAGCCCCTCGGTGGAATATCGATTAGTGCAACCGTAAACGCAACAACCAGACATTTTGATGCTGGGAAACCGTTTTGATAAACTTTCGGAGTTGCTAACACGTTAGAGCCAGTGGGAAATAACACCACTTCCGTTGCCAAAATGCGCGCGCAACTATATTTGGCATTTTGGATCACGGCCGTTTCAGAAGAACCGGCGGCGCCTGTGGCTGCAGGCGATTAAACGTGTTGATTGGAGCGAGAACATAATAAAAAATGCTCGCGTCTGCAGCGTAGCTTGACACGATGCTGATTCTCGCCATACTTCCGTTGCCAATATGCGTGCGCATACGTTGCTACGTCATCATTGTGTACAAACAGTAAAAGGGTCTATACAGCAGTGCAGCGGGCTGTGCTGCACGCGCTGAATTAAAGTGACAGTGCAGGGTTTGTGGTCAAAATAAACAGATTGACCTGAAAATGTAGAAATTTCACCATCAATGCATTTTCACAGTCATCTTTTTACTTTTAGACTGGGGTAAAGCAAGGACAACTACAATTTACCTCAACAAGGACATAATGAACGACACTCATCTTTTTCGTGGAGGTGGAAAAACAAGTTCTTTGTGACATGCAAGATTTATTGTATTAAAATTTAAATGCATAAGAAAAGGCATGAGAGTCGGCTGTTTTTGTCAATTTTAAGTTTTAATTTAAAATGTTTGCGATTTTAATATAAGTAGGCTACATGGTTAAATATTTGACCACTTGCTTGAACAACTTAATATAGAAGTAATGCATGAAATTATAGGCCTATGTTGTTTAAATTGTGTTTAAACGTGCATACGTCCATTGAAGTTTGTATATGTGTACAAAGAGAATCGAAATGCTGACAAAACTTTTTTTTTAATAAAAGTTGCTGCATAACTTCTGGATTTTAAATAAAAATAGTGAGTACGTGTACAGCCGCGGATCAGTTACTCACTGCAAACGCAGCATATATGAAAGCACTATAGCGCGTGCTGCTCCTGCACCGCATACGCACCGCAACACGCACCGCAACATGCACCGCATACGCACTGCACACGGAGTATGAGTGAAACGGGCGTCAGGATTGAGCTGAGTAGGGTACATCTCTGTGGTCTTCAAGTGGGCACCTTTCATCCTCAGTGTTTCGTCGACTAGCCCACGACACCTCAAGAGGGCTCGACGGTGATTCTGACGTCCCAGAGTTCTGGTCGAAGGTTAGTGGTAGCAATCTCAAGTGGAAAAATAAGCCGTTGATCAACATCTGCCAGCATTTTCCAGTCTCTAACAGCTTCCAGTTGTCCTGGGCGAGGATTGGTTCTCTTACGAGAGTATCTCTCGTACTGCATAATATCTTACGCTATGGGGAAACCTCTTTTCCACGAGATATTGAAGCCAAAAATTATCCTTAATTTTGAATTAATGTAAAACGCTGTGCAGCAGCATGCAGACATAGGCAAGACGGCTTGCGCGCCTATTGGCTGCCCTGCGGCAACAGCAGCAGCGTATCGAGAGAGGCTCTGCGTGACACATATCCAATGGGGGCATTTCGCGCCCATTTCATCACGTCCCGCCAGGAAGGGCGTGGTCTCGCCCTATAAATATAGCTCGATTAGGCTGGTACAACTGATTTTCATCTCTTCAGCGAAGCATCACCGCATCGCTGGATCCGGAGTGAGAAGCCACGCCGTCTGAGAAAAGCACACAGCGGGACGAGCCTTGAATCTGAAGTCGCTGGCATCGCCGCCTTTAGCCACCGTACCTGCTACGCTTCCGGCGTTATATCCTTTTCTGCAAGTGTGTGTGTGTGTGTTCGCCGCTGCGTCACACATTTTTTCACTGTCTCTCTCCCTCTCCTAAAAGAGCTGCGTCTTTTTCAAGATGCATAGATCCTGCGGCTCGTGCCGAGCCACACTCAGTGAAGAGGATCGCCATGTCATCTGCATTTCCTGCCTGGGTGAGGATCATGCGGCTCTCGCTCTCGTCGACGGCGGATGCCCTCACTGTGAGCTACTGCCGATGGTGACTCTGAGGACTCGCCTGGCATCATTCTCAGAGCCTGCACTTCAGCCCGCTGTAGCGCCGCGCCGTAAAAGCTCCGTGCCCAGCGCGGCCCCGAGCCGTCTCCTGCCCGCCAAAGCTCGCAGGTTCGCCCGCCAGCTTCGCCGGCATCGCTCGAGTCCCTCACCGACGGACAGCGGCCGCCGTCTGCTGCCGCTTCCGCCATTGAGGTCGACGAAACAGCTCCGAGCCTTCTCCAGCCCGTGATAGCTCGCCGGTTCGCCCGCCAGCTTCACCAGCTTCACTCGAGTCGCTCGCTGACGGACAACGGCCGCCGCGCGCCGCCGCTTCCGCCATTAATGACGACGAGATAGCTGCATCTGTAGAGAAGGCCAGCTGCTCTATCCTGGCGTCGGACAGTGAGGATTGGGCGAGCTCTGTGGACCTCCCCCCTTCTGCCCGCGAGTCGTCAGGGAAACGAGCCAGCATCAAAACCGCGGCTAGCTTTCTTTACGTTATAAGAAAGCTACCCCGCCCCTGCCCCCCGTGGGCATGCGTCACCGGCGAAATAAGGAAAGAGTGTGTTTTTAGTCCCGCCGAGGCCGGACCAATCTCCATTTCTCAAACATTCTCAGCTCCTCTTAGTTTGAGCGGCTGAAAATGTCAATATTGCAGCAATGAGCCTGTTTGTATAACACGCACGCCTGCAAACAAACGCCAACACACACAAACTGTGATGACGCTCTCTTATCTGCTCGAGCTATTTTAAGCTTTTGTCGTTTCCCCCTGTGGGGGAGACCCGTGTTCGATCCCAGGTCTCGCAGCAGATGAAAATTTAGTCTCGCCGCGGCCAGACTTGCACCGAAACTTTTCGCTCGTTCAGTTCCAAGAAAATGCGACTGTTCCAGTGTATTTTGCAGTAAACAAGCCGGTACCATGGCCCGCTTGCCTGCACAAAAATGCCGTTTCCACGGCGACCCAGAAAAATCATATAAGCAGTGTATTTTCTGGTATTCCAGCCACAGCCGATGGTGTTATGAGTGTAATAAAAATGCCCACAGCCCAGTGTTCATTTCTACACACAAACACAGCCCGCCACAGTGCAGGGCATGCACAAATGAGATCGACTCATGTCATTGTGCATTAAATGTAGTGAATGTGCCCACAACCCAGTGCCCACAAACACTACACACTGCATGTGCCACGTTTTCTGTAAAACGAAACCAACACACATACAGTCAGCTAAAACCCACGGTGTTTAAGTCTCGCCGCGGCCAGACTCCACCGAAACTTCTCGCTCGTTCAGTTCCAAACAATGTGACTGTTCCAGTGTATTTCGCAGTAAACAAGCCGGCACCACAGCCCGCTTGCCTGCACACAAATGTCATTTTTACGGCGATGAAGATAAATCCCAAAAGAGTGTATTTTCTGGTATTCCGGCCGCGGCCGATGGTGTTATGAGTGTTGTAAGAATGCCCACGTCTCAGTGCCCATTCCCACACACAGACACAGCCCGCCACAGTTCAGGGCTAGCACAAATAAAATCGACTCATGTCGACTGTGCAAAAATGTAGGGAATGTGCCCACGACACAGTGCCCACAAACACTACATGATGCGTGTCCCTCGTTTTCTGTAAAAACGAAACCGACACACATTCAGTCAGCACAAGCCGACTCCGCCATCCCGCGCCCACATTTCTTCACAGACACGCTCAACCCCACTGGGTTTGTCCCGCTCGCTCTCTCTCCACAACCTGTCATAGAGAATTCGAGCACGACCAGGCTGCCCGCCGTGATCAGCGCGCCTCCCGCCTCGCACACTATGAACACAGTGTTTATGTCTCAGCACACCGAAGCTCTGCAGCTGCCGCTATGCCGCGGCCAGAGCCCGGATTTCATTCTACCCCTAGCTATTCACGCAGATGCGTGGGCAAAGCTTCCCGGGGTATCAGAATGGGTGTTGAACACTATAAAAAGAGGCTATTCGCTACAGTTTGCTCGACGTCCCTGCCGTTACACGGCGCGAGTCGAAACCACGGTAAACAATGAAGTATCTCATCTACTTCAAGCCGAAATAGCGAAACTGCTGAGCAAAGGGGCCATAGAACCTTTATCTCAGGCTCAGAGCGAAGGGGGGCTATACAGCAGATATTTTCTGGTACCGAAAAAAGACGGGGGTCTCAGACCCATTCTAGATCTGTGACAGCTGAACAGAGTGCTTATGAAGCGCCAGTTCAGAATGCTGACAACCAGGAAAATCCTCGCGCAAGTGTGCCAGGGAGACTGGTTTATGTCAATAGATCTGAAAAACGCCTATTTCCAAATACAAATAGCATCAAGTCACAGGCGATTCTTGAGATTCGCCTTCGAGGGCCAGGCATATCAATACACAGTCCTACCGTTCGGCCTATCCCTAGCACCCCGTACATTTACGAAGTGCATGGACGCGGCCCTCGCACCCCTGAGACTTCAGGGCATGCGAGTTTTGAACTACTTGGACGATTGGCTGATTCTAGCTCGATCACATTCAGAGCTCACAGAACACAGAACCACATTACTCGAGCATCTCGAGAATCTGGGTCTCACAGTCAATAGGGCGAAGAGTTCGCTGTTCCCCAGCCAGAAAATCTCTTTTCTGGGAACAGTACTGGACTCGCTGTCTATGACAGCACGTCTGTCGCCAGAGTGAGAACTGGACATTCAGCGCGCCGCGAAATCCTTTCGCCGCGGCTCTATAGTCCCGCTCAAAGGTTTCAGAAAATGCTGGGCCTCATGGCCTCGGCATCTTCAGTACTCCAGCTGGGCCTGCTTCGCATACGCCCACTGCAGTTATGGCTGAAAGTGCAAGTTCCACCCCGGGCATGGACCTCTGGTCTGTTTCGCCTCAGGGTCGACATGAAATGCGTTTCGGCTCTGGAACCTTGGAAAATAGCCGACTGGTATCAGTCAGGCGTGAGTCTGGGGACTTCCTCGAGTGTGACGGTGGTGTCCACGGACGCCTCCACCTCGGGATGGGGAGCGCTGCTCGAGGGCAGACCGTTCTTCGGCCAGAGGTTAGAACGGGAAAAGCTCCTACGCAAATGCTGGCAGTCGACAACGCGCTATGGCGCTTTTGTCCCCAGATAAAATGCCGCCACGTCTTAGTCCGGTCGGACAACATGTCAGTGGTGGCATACATAAATCACCAGGGTGGCGTCAGGTCCCGAAACCGTACAGGGTGACGGAACGCCTCCTGGTCTGGGCTGAGCACAACCTGCTTTCACTGAAAGCAGCACATGTGCCTGGTCGCCTGAATCTGGGACCAGATCGTCTGTCCAGAAACAATGTCCCAGCAGGGGAATGGTCGCTGCACCTGCAGACGATCCAACTGCTGTGGGAGACATTCGGCAGAGCGCAGGTGGACCTGTTCGCGTCCCAAGAAAATGCTCACTGTCCGAACTTTTTCTCCAAGAGCAGGGATGCGCTGGCCCACGTATGGCCCCGCTGCCCCCTCTATGCTTTTCCCCCTGTCTCGCTCCAGCCTCAAGTGCTGGAACGAATCAGGGAAAACGGATGCCCAGTGCTACTCGTGGCTCCGCTCTGGACAAACCAGAATTGGTTCCCAGTCCTAATGCGGTGGACCAGCACTGCCCCGTGGCCGATACCGGTGAGGTGAGACCTCCTCTCTCAGGCAAAGGGCTCGATTTGGCATCCTCACCCGGAATTATGGTCCCTACATGCATGGGCCATCAACGGGTACCCGCTAACCTCCCAGAGGGAGTGTTAAATACAATCACGCAGGCTAGAGCCCCGTCTACTAGACGGCTCTATTCCTCAAAGTGGTCAGTGTTCTCTGCCTGGTGTCAAGCAAAGGGCTTTTCACCCGCAGACTGCGGGGTTACGGAAGTGCTCTCCTTCCTTCAGGAGCTGCTGGATAAGGGCAGAACCCCATCCACGCTCAAAGTATACGTGGCGGCCATAGCGGCGTTTGGAAAACCGACGTCTGGCCAGTCACTGGGGAAAACGACCTGGTCGTGCGATTCCTCAGGGGAGCTCGGGAGCTGAATCCTCCCAGACCCCCCTCAGTCCCTGTGTGGGACCTTTCTACGGTTTTGGAAGCCATGAAAGGTGCCCCATTCAAGCCAATCCATTTGTCAGACATGAAACATCTGTCTCTCAAAACAGTATTCCTTATGGCTCTCGCTTCAGTGAAGCGCATAGGGGACTTGCAAGTGCTTTCGGTAAGCGCGTCATGCATGGAGTTTGGGCCTAATGACTCAAAAGTCATACTCAAACCAAGGCACGGGTACGTGCCCACATCCCTCAACACACCGTTCAGGGCCCAGGTTATTTCCCTGTGCGCCCTCCCGGTTCGTGATGAGGAGAAGGATGCGAGTCTCCTCTGCCCTGTCAGGGCACTGAGAGCTTATGTGTCCCGCTCGTCGGTCTTCAGACAGACTGAGCAGCTCTTCGTTTTGTTTGGCGGACGCTCCAAGGGACTGGCCGCATCAAAACAGAGCCTATCCAGATGGATAGTCGACTCCATAGCACTGGCTTACACTTCTAAGGGCCTCCAATGTCCTTTGGGTCTCAGAGCGCACTCCACGAGAGGCGTGGCCTCATCGTGGGCGTGGTATAGTGGGGTTACCGATATCTGTTCGGCCGCGGGCTGGGCCTCACAGTCTACATTTATAAGGTTTTACAACCTAGAGGTTCCCGCCTTACAAGCCAAGCTTCTGTCGGTATAGAATACAGTGCTATCTGCCCCGCTGTGCCGGCCCAGATGCTGAGTTTTGCTCGTGCATCGCTCGCTGAGCGATAAAACAGCTCCATGGGTGTTGAATAACCCTTACTATTACCCAGTTCAGGCTGAACACATTCACCCTGTCTGCGTGAAACACTGTTAACATAACTAGCTCCTGTGGGATGCTATTTCATGGGGAATGATGCTTGCAGCCTCTCTTCTCCGACTCTCTGTGAGTCTATGGTGATTATGCACTATATGAGCCCCGGGCTACTGCCCTTGGGACTTTGGTGTCGGATCCCAGTACGCACGGCGTTTTGCATTGTGTTCCCCATAGCGTAAGATATTACGCAGCACGAGAGATACTCTCGTAAGAGAAGGTACTCGGTTACTAATGTAACCTCGGTTCTCTCTAGAGAGGGAACGAGTAATGCGTATCTTGCCGTGCATACACAGCTCTGTCACCCTCATGTCCCCGGTGGCGCTGCTCGGCTGGCGACCCGGACTCGTGTGCTGCTGGTGCTGCTGTTTTACTATTTTATTTCTTTTGTTTGTTACTGTTTTTATTCGTTTTAGAGGAGCATCATGGCGTTATTTGCACAAGGACTATTACTGGTACTGATTGTCTGGCAGCTTCTGAGGATGTGTCAAACTTTTCCATACGTGGAGGGTGGGTTACCACTCATCTACTCCAGAGACACGCTGTTGTCTCTCCGTTACACAGGAACATCATCGCCGCCCGCGGATTTATTCAACCTGCCCGGGGCATTTAAAATCCTGCCGTTTCCCAGGAAACTACGGAAGAGAGGCCGACGTGGGGGGACCCGACAGCGTCTCCGCCGGAGAGGCAGTAGACCTCCGCTGCCTGGTATGATCCTGAGCAATGTTCGCTCGCTTAGGAACAAAATGGAGGAGCTCCGTACCAACATGAGGGTATGTTTTGAATATCGCGAGGCAGGCTTGCTGGTTTTTACAGAGACTTGGCTCCACAAAGTCATCCCCAACTCCTTGATCGAGCTAGAGGGGTTCTCCCTTGTCCGAGCAGACAGGGATGAAACTTCGGGGAAAAGTCGAGGGGGAGGTATCTGTGTGTTTGTGAATGACAGCTGGTGCACGAACTATTCTGTGAGAGAGATTGTGTGCAGCCCTGATATTGAATTGCTGTGCATTTCTCTAAGACCTTTTTACCTCCCGAGGGAGTTTGGCAATATTGTAATTTGCTCAGCGTATGTGCCACCCAGCGGGAATGCGGCCCGAGCTGCAGCTCGTGTTACAGACTGTGTTCACAATCAACTGCAACGCACTCCGGGAGCCCCAGTCTTTATTCTTGGAGATTTTAACCACTGTAAATTGGAATTATCCCTTCCAGGATTTGAGCAATATGTCAAGTGTGGCACTCGTGACAATAGAGTATTGGACAAATGTTTTGGTAATATAAGACATGCATACAGGGCCAGTCCAAAGCCCCCTGTGTCAAATTCAGACCATAATACAGTCCATTTGATACCCACCTATAAGACTGTTTTAAAGAGCAGTAAACCATTAACTAAGACAGTGACTGTATGGTCTAAAGACAGCATAGAGAAACTGAAGGGCTCATTTCTCTGTACAGATTGGGACATTTTTCATGGTTTGGGTATCGATGAAGCCACTGACACTATTACAGAGTACATTAAATTTTGTGAGGATTGTGTGGCCACTAAGAAGGTTATTACAATTTATCCTAACAATAAGCCATATATCACCAGAGAGTTAAAGGACTGTATCAACCGGAAAAAAATGGCTTTTAGGAATCATGATAGGATGGGGTTGAAATCAGTTCAAAAGGAGCTTAATCAGTTGTTAAGGGAGGCAAGAAGGAAACACAGGGATGTCATTGAACAGAATTTTGCTTCTGTGGACTCTAAAAAACTCTGGGCCTCCATGAAAGCTGTTACAAATATGACAACACATAGAAACGGCCTCATAACGCATGATGAGCTGAGTAGGGCAAACGAATTCAATGATTTTTTTCTTAGGTTTGATACACAGGATTATTCTTTGGAATGTAATAATGTACTACAGTCAATTACAACCGACCCCTGCTCTAGGTTAGTAGTTGATCCCTCCAAAATTCTGTCACTTTTCAGTAATGTGTGCAAAAAGAAATCTGCAGGCCCTGATGGCATCTCTGCTTTTCTTCTAAAGACCTTTGCTGCAGATTTAACCCCTGCATGGTGCCCTGTGTTTCAGAGGTCTGCAGATTCCCATCTGGTTCCTGCCCTCTGGAAAAAATCTACCATTATTCCTATTCCAAAGAAACCCTGTCCTACAGAAAACAATGATTATAGACCGGTGGCTTTAACTTCTGTTGTCATGAAATGTTTTGAAAAATTCATGGTGTCTGCACTGAAATCTGAAATTAATACTGAACTAGATCCACTCCAGTTTGCTTATAGGCAAGGAAGGAGTACAGACGATGCAATTAACAGCATCTCCCACCTAACTCTTAAGCATCTGGAGGATCCTAAGGCATATGCACGCCTTTTGTTCATTGATTTTAGTTCTGCTTTTAATACATTACGGCCTCATCTGCTCTTACAGAAAATGACTCAGATGAATGTTAATCCTTTTATTATTAAGTGGTTTCATTCTTTTTTAATAGATAGAACCCAAAATGTCAGGATTAATGATTTACTTTCGGAATCCAAATGCATCAGTATGGGGGTACCTCAGGGCTGTGTAAGTTCACCGGTCCTGTTCACCCTTTATACTAACGATTGCACCAATAGTCTCCCGGGTAATCTGTTTTTTAAATTTTCTGACGACACTGCCATTCTCAGTCTGCTTCACCAGAACTCAGACCCGTCGTTGTACTTCGCTGAGGTTATTAAATTTGTTCAGTGGTGTGACGAGAACTATCTCACTATTAACATTAAAAAAACTAAGGAGATGGTATTTGACCCTCGATCGGTGGGGGATCATACCCCATTGTCTATTCACAGGGAGGAGATCAAACAGGTCACTTCTTATAGGTATCTGGGTATCCACCTGGATAACCTTTTTAGCTGGAGTGATCATGTTGAGTATGTATGTTCCCGTTTACATCAAAGGCTGTATTTTTTACGCAGACTGAGGGTGTTTGGTGTCAGCCAGAACATTATGTATTTATTTTATCAGGCAGTGATAGAGAGTGTCATCAGGTATGGGATGACGGCGTGGTTCGGCAATCTCTCCACACAGTCTAAATCAAAGTTACAGCGACTGGTACAGACTGCTATGAAGGTGATGGGGAGGACTGAAAAGCTCTCCCTTCAGTCCATCTATGAGCAGTCTGTACTCAGGCAGGCACGGAGAGTACTGTTGGACCCGTCCCACATCCTTTATACGGATTATGAGGTCTTGCCTTCTGGCAGAAGGTACAGAATCCCCAAAACTAAATTGAACCGTTTTAAACACTCTTTCATACCTACCTCTATCAAAATTTTAAATCAAAATTTTAAATAAGACTTGTACTTTGAGGCCTGGGAAGTGTGCAATAACTTGGTGTTCTTCTTGTTGTAATTTGTTTTCATTTTTATTTATTTATTTATTTTTGTTTGTTTAATTTTTTCTTGGATGTGTCATGTGTGTTTTTTGTAGTCTATGTGTACGTCTTTAGCTGTTATTTGTATTTAATTGTCTGTAAGGGCAGCTACTACTATGCACTACGCACTCTTGAGTCCATGACAAATTTCCCCTAGGGGACAATAAAGTATATTCTATTCTATTCTCTGGTTCGCTTCGGCGATGAAAACCAGTTGTACCAGCCTAATCGAGCTATATTTATAGGGCGAGACCACGCCCTTCCTGGCGGGACGTGACGAAATGGGCGCAAAATGCCCCCATTGGATATGTGTCACGCAGAGCCTCTCTCGATAGGCTGCTGCTGTTGCCGCAGGGCAGCCAATAGGCGCGCAAGCCGTCTTGCCTATGTCTGCATGCTGCTGCACAGCGTTTTACATTAATTCAAAATTAAGGATAATTTTTGGCTTCAATATCTCGTGGAAAAGAGGTTTCCCCATAGCGTAAGATATTACGCAGTACTCGTTCCCTCTCTAGAGAGAACCGAGGTTACGTTAGTAACCGAGTACGTTTTACACCTTTTCTTGGTGGTTGCTCTCCTAATGTTTTTATAAAACAGGTGGCAACTTATTGGTCATGTTACGCTTGTCTTCCAATGCTAAGGCCAAACATCGCAGCACCTGGTCATGGCGCCAAGTAAACCGTCCTTGGCAAAGAGCCACCTTACATCATATCAAAATTTGATATGATGTAAATTACTCTGTTCCATTGACCATAGGTCTTGCCAGCCAATCTTGCGTTGTTTCACACTCTCTCATCTCATCCATTCTCCCTGCTTGGCCTGGGAAATGGCCTTTATACATCTCATCCTCTCCTCCTGCTTTTGCACCTCGTTGACTACCAGCTTCCTCCTTTGAGCTGGGGCTGCCTTGTGCCATAGGAGGAGCTGTCTGTACCGCTGTCAAAAAAACAACAACACACACTTATGAAGATTTTGCATTGGTTTCACATCACCTTAAAGATGGTGGTGATCAGGTGATTGAACAAGTTGTATTCCAAATTTTAAGTACATTTTAAGAACTTAAGTTCAGTAAGATTTTGTTTGGCCGCAGTACCAAACTTTTTCTCTAAACGACAACTCCATTCCTGACATAACCATATAACCGTGGTCTGAACCATATATTTCCATAATTTTATGAAGTAGACATCCTATTCAGAAGTAGTATGGGAAGTTTGGCAGATTTTGATATGAAATCAACCCCTAATAAACACATAAAGTGTAACGCTGATATCCAAAGAAGACGACGAATCCAAGGTTTATTAAACAAGTACTAACAAAAGAGCCAATAATGCGAGACAGTGTGCAACGCACAAACAAAACCAGAGAGAAGTGAACACAAGGAGGAACACAGTGATGATGACGTGCAGGTGCAGGTGATGGCTGATCGAGTGCAGGTGGGAATCATTAGGAATGCTGGGAAATGTAGTGCCGTTGAGGTGTATGACATAAAGAGAACACGTATGTGCGTTATAGCTCGCCGCCGCATCACAAATGGTGAATCTATTCTTTTTATCTTTATATTTAAGATATACAGACATTTTTTTCTAAAAAAAATGAATGGATGTTATCTTTTGAATTCTTGGCATGAAAACAAACTGAGATTTCTACCAATCTTTCATGATTTTTCATGTTCATCGTGATTTAAAAAAAAAGGTCTTAACACACCTTAGGATTGAAAATATTCTTGTTGCAAATTGATAAATTACTGCTCCTCTGTAATTTATTTTGGAAATCAGTCACCATATATGAAAACTTAGAGGTTGTAAGCTTTCAAATAATATATAGTTTGTCAAGACTAGTTTGGGTTTAGTATAGGATATTACTATTTTAAATGTAATGGCTGTGGGCCCACCGGTGGGCCGGTGACAGAGGCAGTTTGGTTCAATTTACTGGTGTTTTTTCATGCTTTAGATCTGTAAAGTGAATGATTCACGAAAGGTAATCCTTTTTGGACATCTGACATTTTGACGGTTTTTGATGGATCATTTTACAATCTGTTCTGTGAGGTCATCAACTATGAGGTTCATAATAGCAGGGGGAAAAATACAGTAATCACGCATGCACTAAAAGCCTCTTGCACACAATGTTTGTCCATCCAGCAGATCATACCATGATTGTGAAGAAATCAGACCACAGGTTTCAGTTTGACTCAGATGTTAGTGTCTCACCTCAGTATGATCAGCAAAAAGAGATGATTTTACCTGTTTTATCATTCACTAAAACTAAATGATTATGAACCATTATAAAGTCCATAACCTTATTTTACCATGAATTTTAGGAAGATTTACACAATATTACAATCTATACTTTTATACTTGGCACAGTCAGACAACTACCATTATATCAGTTTTAAGCTAATTTGGCTAATAAGAACATGTAAAGTCTTAATAAGAGCTTAATAATTATGTTTATATGTAATAATATATAATATGCAGAGCATGTGTGTGTGCATAGAAGGGTTCAACTGGGTCGTGGGAGGATTCACACAGCTTGACTGTTTCCAGCAGATATAGTCTTATTACATCAGACACTGAACTACTGAAGGAAATGTTTCACATTCTTGTTTTGTTCTGTTTGTGCAGGAGGTATCTTGGTAAGTTATGAAAACATTTTTACAGATTAATTATTTATGTTTCAGAACATTATCAACTGCTGCTGTTCAAATTGGGGATTTGCTTTTGCTTTTCTTTATCAAACTGAGATTTACTTTATGTTCTGTTTTAATGTCCCACATACACACTATGAAATGATTGAAAATAATTAGCAGAGTGAAACTTGTTTTACAAATGTGAGATGAACTATCACATGTTTATTTTACTCTACAGGAGATAGTGTAAAACATATATTAGAGATAAAAGATCATGCTCATCTGTCTGTTCTTATAAATGATGTTTAACATTTTGTGTGTCTGCTGTTCTTCAATTCACATTTAAATGTTACAAACTGATTTCAGGGTTTCTAAACCAACAAGAATGAGAACTTGTTTTGCTCTCCAGGTCTGTTTGGTGATTCAGTGTCAGTGATGGAGGGAGATTCTGTTACTCTAAACACTGATGTTACTGAAATACATGAAGATGAAGACATACTGTGGAAATATGGAGCTGAAAACGTCTCAGGTTACTTATGTAACCCTGGTTCCCTGATAGGGAACGAGACGCTGCTTTTGAGACGCGATGGGAACCCTCTGCGTGATTACGTCGTCAAGCACGTGTAAAATCAGTCCAATGGAAGCCCACTACGACATAGGTGACGTCATAGACCAGGAAACTATAAAGCACCCCTCAAATCAGACCACGACAGCTTCTGAAAAACCTGAAGCAAGTCAATCAGGGCATGCAGGAAGTATGGCAGGCAAACGCAGCGTCTCGTTCCCTATCAGGGAACCAGGGTTACATACGTAACCTGAGACGTTCCCTTTCAAGGGAACTCGAGCTGCGTTTGAGACGCGATGGGAACCCCATACCCACTACGCCATAGTGACAAATGCCCGTTCTGTGTGAAGTCCTGCGCACACTAAGAAGCAAGCAACCTCGCCCCAGGAGTGGAGAAGTCAAGGTCATAAAACCTGACAAATGTATGCGGAGAGGACCATCCTGCCGCATTACACACATCAAGAAGGGAAACTCCCGAAATGAAGGCCATAGAGGCCGCCATACTCCGAGTAGAATGGGCCCGCACAGCCATAGGTGAAGGCTGTCCGGCCGCTTCATAAGCCAGTGAAATAGCCTCGACTATCCATTTACTCATCACCTGTTTAGATGCAGGGCATCCTCTCTTGAGTGACCCAAAACAAACAAATAATTGCTCATATTTACGCCACAGAGCAGCTCTGTGAACATAGGCATCTAAAGCCCGGACTGTACATAGCAGGTTAAGCTGTTCCTGATCTGGGGTATTAAAGGGTGGAGGATAAAAGGCCTGCCGCACTATTGGGCCCCCAACATTTAGTGGGACCTTAGGAATATAACCCGGTCTAGGGTAGAGGAATGCTTTCACCATACCAGGTGCAAATTCCAGACATGAAGGAGCAACCGACAGAGCATGTAAATCACCAATTCTCTTGATAGACGAAATAGCAAGGAGAAATATAGTCTTTAGAGTGAGGAATTTTTCTGAAACCTCCTCGATGGGCTCGAAGGGAGCCAAGGCCAGACCCTCAAGTACAATGGCCAAATCCCAAGCCGGTGCTCTAGATTGCAGTGCAGGCCTGAGCCTCAATGTACCACGGAGAAAACAAATAATAAGAGGATCTCTCCCAAGAGAAGAAGCCCCGAGAGGGGTGATAAGCAGATATAGCCGCTACGTACACCTTTAAGGTGGAGGGAGATAATCCAGCAGAGAAACGGTCTTGTAGGAAATCGAGAACTGTACCAACCGGGCAGTTAACAAGATTTAAAAAATGTTCTCCACCCCATGTAGAGAACAGTTTCCATTTCAATGTACATAGTTTTCTTGTGGAAGGAGCTCTGGATTGAAGGACGGTCTCAACGACCTCAGTCGAGAGACCGGATTCTATGAGCTGGGCCCCCTCAGAGGCCAAGCCCACCGTTTCCACAACTCCGTTTAACCCTTTTCTATTATGTGCAGGACCCATAGAGAAATATTTGGCAGAAGTTTCCACGCTGCCAGAAATTCCGATAAGGGAACCAGTCTCTCGAGACTGGCCTCTGGATTTGATTGAACAATCATTTCAGTGCCCTGAAGCGGCGAACCGGCAGGGAACAACCGAACTGACCGTTCTACAACCCTCCTCAGAGGATTGCACGGGGACGCTGACACCTCGGCGCCCTGAAGCAGCGAACCGGCAGGGAACGTCGCACCCCAGCAGAACTCCCGGGAGCATTGATATGGGGGGGAATGTGTACAAGTGCAGCCTCGGCCACACCTGCACCATAGCGTCCAGTCCGAGAGGAGCTGGATATGTGAGGGAAAACTATAGCGGACAATGGGTTGTATCGTATGATGCGAAAAGATCGACCTGAGCTTGACCAAAGATCTCCCATAGGAGCTCCACCACCTCGGGGTGAAGTCTCCATTCCCCGGGCCTCAGCCCCTGCCTCAACAGGATATCTGCTCTGATATACGAGATCGTCAGTGTGTTGTCCATACCCTCCGCCGAGCGACCACTCATGATCACTCCTGACTTGTGAGGGAAGCATCCGTCGATAGCATTATGCGTCGACAAGAAACCCCCAACACTGGGCCTGGGCGAGGAACCAAGGTTCTTCCACATGACCGAGGCACGTAGGCATAGCCGCGTGACCTTGATCATGCGAAAACGGATAGCATTATGCGTCGACAAGCATTATGCGTCGATAGCATTATGCGTCGACAAGAAACCCCCAAACACTGGGCCTGGGCGAGGAACCAAGGTTCTTCCACATGACCGAGGCACGTAGGCATAGCCGCGTGACCTTGATCATGCGAAAACGGATTTCCCCTTGGAGAAAACCCCTTGGTCCTGAGCCACCACTGCAGGGGTCTCATGTACAGAAGGCCAAAAGTAATTACGTTGGACGCAGCTGCCATGAGACCCACAGTCTGAAACTGTTTCACAGTGAGTGACTGGCCTAGATAAACCCATATTACACCTAGAAAAGTGGTCCTCTGAGCTGGGAGGATCACACTCTTCTTGGCGTTGAGTGGCAACCCCAACATCTTTAAATGAGACAGAACGACATCTCGATGCCGAACTGCCATATGCTCAAATTCAGCCAGGATCAACCAATCGTCGATATAATATAATACGCGAATGCCCTGGAGTCTCAAAGGAGCCAGAGCTGCATCCACGCATTTTGTAGAGGTGCGGGGTGATAAACCTAGGCCAAATGGAAGAACCCAATACTGGTATGCTTCGCCCCCGTTTTTAAAGCGAACCTCAGGAACTTCCTGTGATGAGGATGGATAGATACTTGGAAGTACGCGTCCTTCAAGTCTATTGTGACAAACCAGTCCTCGGACTGAATCTGTGATACAATCTGTTTGAGTGTAAGCATTCTGAACTTGAGTTTCTGAACTCTGCTGTTTAAATGGCGCAGATCTAGAATAGGACGCAACCCTGCATCTTTCTTTGGAACAATGAAGTAACGGCTGTAAAACCCTGACTCTCTGCTGGGAGGAGAAACCCTTTCTATAGCTCCTTTTTGAAGAAGTGTCAGTACTTCCTGCTCCATAACCAGAGCCTGCTGTGAGTCCACTACCGTAGGGAGGACCCCTGAAATCTGGGCGGACGAGAACCGAGCTGAGTTCTGTAACCCTTTTCAATTATGTGCAGGACCCATAGAGAAATATTTGGCAGAAGTGTCAGTACTTCCTGCTCCATAACCAGAGCCTGCTGTGAGTCCACTACCGTAGGGAGGACCCCTGAAATCTGGGCGGACGAGAACCGAGCTGAATTCTGTAACCCTTTTCTATTATGTGCAGGACCCATAGAGAAATATTTGGCAGAAGTTTCCACGCTGGCAGAAATTCCGATAAGGGAACCAGTCTCTCGAGACTGGCCTCTGGATTTGATTGAACAATCATTTCGGTGCCCTGAAGCGGCGAACCGGCAGGGAACAACCGAACTGACCGTTCTACAACCCTCCTCAGAGGATTGCACGGGGACGCTGACACCTCGGTGCCCTGAAAGGGAAAGTCCGTTTTGCCCTTCCCAAAGTCCGGCGGATATTTTGCCTGCTTCTGTGGTTATGGAAACTATTACAACCATTGGTCCATGTTTGGTCTCAATTATTAACCTTTCGCTAAAGTTGGGCCAGGTCCCTAGGTGTTTTAAACACGCTGTTGTTCAACCGCTCTTGAAAAAGTGTAATCTTGTTGTTACATCGTTGAACAACTATAGGCCTATCTCTAAGTTGCCCTTCATTTCTAAAATCCTGGAAAAGGTTGTGGCAATGCAGTTAAATGATATTTTGGAGACTCATAACATTTATGACAAATTTCAATCAGGTTTTCGCAAAAATCATTCTACTGAAACCGCCTTACTCAGGGTATCAAATGACATTTTGATGGCCACAGATGTGGGGGAATGTTCCGTGTTGGTTATGTTAGATCTCAGCGCAGCATTTGACACGGTAGATCACTGCACTCTGATTAATAGATTACGCTGTTTAGTAGGTATTTCGGGTTCAGCTCTGGATTGGTTTTCATCTTATCTGTCCGATAGGACTTTTTCGGTATCTGTTGGATCCTTTATGTCTGATTCTGTACCTTTGTTCTGTGGTGTTCCACAAGGTTCTGTGCTGGGCCCTTTGTTGTTTAATTTGTATATGCTTCCTCTTGGACAGATTATTAATAGTTTTAAAACAATTTCTTATCATCTATATGCAGATGATATTCAGTTACTTATTTCGTTTAGACCTGATAGTCTAGATAAACTGTCGGTTCTTAAGGATTGTTTAGTCTCCATTAATAAATGGATGGCAAACAATTTTTTGCAACTTAATAAGGATAAAACTGAAATGATGATCTTTGCTCCTGACAATATTACACCTAAGATTAAGCAGGTTTTGGGGGTTTCAGCCATTTCAGATTGTAATGAGATAAGAAATCTAGGTGTCCTTCTGGATAGAGCCATATGTTTTAATAGTCATATAAAGTCTGTAGTTCGCTCATGTTTTTTCCATCTTAGGAACATTGCTCAGATTAGATCAGTGGTCTCAAGAAAAGAGATGGAGATGCTTGTCCATGCCTTCATCTCGTCACGTCTGGATTATTGCAATGTTCTGTACACTTGTTTAAATAAGTCGTCTTTGGAGCGACTACAAGTTGTACAAAATGCAGCTGCAAGGCTTCTGACGGGTACCAGTAAGTGGTCTCATATTACACCAGTTCTCAAGGACCTTCATTGGCTCCCAGTTGAATTCAGAGTGCAGTTTAAAATTTTAGTTATCACTTATAGAGCCTTGCACGGTCAGGCACCTCTCTATATTCAGGATCTTTTACATAAACACTCACCGGGTCGGCTCTTACGGTCTTCTGGTCTGGACCTCCTACTTGTCCCTAGGACACGTCTTAAGACTAAAGGGGATCGTGATTTTTGTACTGTGGCACCGAGGCTATGGAACTCGCTTCCATTAACATTGAGAACTGTGGGTTCTGTCAATTCTTTTAAAAAACTCCTGAAGACACATCTTTTTGGACTTGCTTTTATTTAACAGCAGTGGTTACTTGTCGTTTTATGTTTGTAAAGATTGTTTTGTGTGTTGTGTTATGGTGTATTTATTTTATGCATGTTTATATCCTTTTTATTGACTGATTGTAAAGCACTTTGTGACTTCTTGTCTGTGAAAGGTGCTATATAAATACATTTTACTTACTTACTTACTTACTGAAGCGGCGAACCGGCAGGGAACAACCGAACTGGCAGCGCTGCGACCCTCCTCAGAGAGTCGGACCCCAGAGGGCGCCGAGGAGAAACGATTTCTCAAAACCGTCCCTCTTTTTTTTCATTTGACAGGACTTCTTGTCTAAGCTTTATTAGAGATGACGACAGTCCTCAGATCTTGCCTACCTCTAACTAGCTTAGTTCCTACGACCCTCCTTGGAGGATCGTAGGAAAAAGCAGGCACCTCGGCACCCTGAAACGGCGAACCGGCAGGGAGAGCGAACTGACTGCTCTACGACCCTCCTCGGAGGATCATATGGGGACGCTGACACCTCGGTGCCCTGAACGGCGAACCGGCAGGGAACAACCGAACTGGCAGCGTTGCGACACTCCTCAGAGTCGCACCCCAGAGGGCGCCGAGGAGAAACGATTTCTCAAAACCGCCCCTACCCCGGAGGGGACCACCCTTAGAAGCCTGATAGCCTCGGCATCAGGTCTTCTTCTTTGCACTCTATGCCAGTTTCAGGAAGAAACCTCTGGAAGAAACCTCTGGAACGCCGATGAAAGGTTTAGTTTTCTTGAAAGCGGAGCGTCCAGAAGAACAGACATTTTTTTCTTTCTTTTTCTTTATTTTTATATCAGAAAAACGTATACATATAAACATATATATATATATATATATATATATATATATATATATATATATATATATATATATTCTCGAATATATATTTTTCGAATAGAGTCAATGCTGACATCCTCACATTCATCTATGTCCTTAATCAGAATCAGAATCAGAAAGAGCTTTATTGCCAAGTGTGCTTGCACACACAAGGAATTTTCCTTGGTACTGAAGCTTCCAGTGCACATATACAAATACAGATACAACAAGAAATAGTAATACAAATAGTAATACAAATTCTACAAATAAAATTATAAAAAATATGAAAATACTATAAAAATATATGGTCACAGTTGGGTTTTGTCAGAATAAACATTTACAGATTATGAACATATTTACAGTATTTTGTGTAGTATGAATAAATATAAATATAATTATCACCTGAATTTTTAAGATATTGCACTAAACAGTGGGAGTATTGCACTTACAGGCATATGCCTCGGGAGATATGTTAACTGTTCAGAAGGGAAATGGCCTGTGGGAAGAAACTGTTCCTGTGCCGAGATGTTCTTGTGGCCAGTGATCTGAGTCGCCGTCTTGACGGTAACAGTTCAAACAAGTGGTGTCCAGGGTGAGTGGAGTCTGTGATGATTTTACCTGCTCTCTTCCTCACTCTGGAAGAGTACAGGTCCTGGAGGGTTGGCAGGGGGGCACCAATAATCCTCTCCGCAGTCCGGACTGTCCGTTGTAGTCTCCTGATGTCTGATTTGGTAGCTGAACCAAACCAGAGACTCAATGACGGCTGAGTAGAACTAAATCAGCAGCTCCTGTGGCAAGTTGAACTTCCTCAGCTGGCGAAGGAAGTACAGTCTCTGCTGGAGTCAATGTGATTGTCCCACTTCAGGTCCTGAGAGATGATAGTGCCCAGAAACCTGAATGACTCCACTGCTTCCACAGTGCTGTTCATGATGATGAGTGGGGGGAGTGCTGGGCTGTTCCTCCTGAAGTCCACGATCATCTCCACTGTTTTGAGCGTGTTCAGCTCAAGGTTGTTATAGCTGCACCAGACAGCCAGCTGTTCAACCTCCAGTCTGTAAGCAGACTCGTCACCGTTTTGGATGAGACCGATGACAGTGGTGTCGTCTGCAAATTTCAGGAGCTTGACAGTGGGGTCTTTAGAAGTGCAGTCATTAGTGTACAGGGAGAAGAACAGTGGGGAGAGAACGCAACCTTGGGGGGCGCCAGTGCTGGTGGTGAGAGTCCTGGATGTGTGTTTCCCGAGTCTCACTCACTGCTGCCGGTCCGTCAGGAAGCTGGTGATCCACTGACAGATCGAGGATGGTATGGAGAGCTGGGTCAGTTTGGCTGTGAGAAGACCAGGCATGATGGTATTGAAGGCCGAACTGAAGTCCACAAAGAGGATCCTTGCATAAGTCCCTGGTCTGTCAAGATGTTGCAGGATATAATGCAGTCCCATGTTGACTGCATCATCCACAGACCTGTTTGCTCTGTAAGCAAACTGAAAGGGATCCAGCAGGGGTCCAGTGATGTCCTTCAGGTGGGCCAACACCAGTCTTTCAAACGACTTCATGACCACAGACGTGAGAGCGACAGGTCTGTAGTCATTAAGTCCAGTGATTTTGGTTTTTTTGGGGACAGGAATGATAGTGGAGCGTTTGAAGCAGCAGGGAACTTCACACTGCTCCAATGATCTATTGAAGATCTGCGTGAAGACCGGGGCCAGTTGGTCAGCGCAGGCTTTTAAACAAGCAGATGAGATGCCGTCTGGGCCTGAGGCTTTCCTAGTCTTCTGTTTTTTGAAGACTCTTCTCACGTCCTCCACATAGACCTTAAGCTCAGGTAGGATGGCAGGAGGGGGGAGTAATGGGAGTGCAGGAGGTGATGGTGAATGTGTGAAGTGCAGATCAGACCGGGTGTGTGGTGTGAATGAGGGCTTTTCAAACCTGCAGTAAGAAGAATTTAAATTGTCAGCCAGGTGTTGATTGTCCTCAGATCGGGGGGATGGTGACTTGTAGTTGGTGATGTTCCTCAGGCTATTCCAGACTGATGATGGGTCGTTGGATGAAAACTGGTTTTTCAGTTTTCAGAGTAGTTCCTTTTAGCAATTCTGATCTCTTCTGCCAATCAGTTTCTGGCCTGGTTATACAAGATTTTATCCCCACTTCTGTAAGCATCCTCTTTGGCATGACGAAGGTGTTTGAGTTTCCCAGTAAACCATGGTTTATCATTAGTAAATGATAAAAATGTCCTGGTAGGAATGCATGTATCCTCACAGAAACTTATATATGATGTTACCGTATCTGTGAGCTCATCCAGATCGTTGGTAGCAGCTTCAAAAACAGTCCAATCAGTGCAATCAAAGCAGGCCTGTAGATTCTGCTCTGCTTCATTAGTCCATCTTTTTACAGTCCTTATTACAGGTTTAGCTGATTTCAGTTTCTGCCTGTAGGTCGGTATGAGATGAACCAAACAGTGATCAGAGAGCCCCAAGGCTGCTCGTGAAACAGAGTGATACGCATCTTTTATTGTGGTGTAACAGTGGTCCAGTATATTACTGTCTCTGGTGGGACATGTAACGTGCTGTCTGTATTTTGGTAGTTCACGGGAAAGATTTGCTTTATTAAAATCCCCAAGAATGATTAAAAGAGAGTCTGGGTACCTTAGTTCCGTTTCAGCTATTTGTTCAGCCAGCTGTTGTAGCACCGCGCTCACGCACGCGTTTGGAGGGATGTAAACATTCACGAGAATGAAAGAGGAAAATTCCCGAGGCGAGTAGAAGGGTTTACAGTTTATGAAATGTGCCTCTAAATTAGGAGAGCATATCTTCTTCAGTGTTGTGACATCTGAACACCAACTTTCGTTAATGTAGAAACACAATCCACCACCTCTTGTTTTCCCCGTTAGCTCCGCGATGCGATCCGCTCGGAACAGCTGGAAGCCCGGCAGATGTATTGCGTTGTCCGGTATGGCTTCACTCAGCCAGGTTTCAGTGAAGCACAAAATAAATACTTTAATACTTTAAAATAAATACTTTACCCACCAGTACTGCATAATAAAATTTATTTATTATTAAAGATGGCTGGTGGGTAACGTCGGGGTTAAAAATGATGACGCCGACTCGGGAGAGAGAAAGCTCGCAAGCGTCTCTATAATCCAAGGCACTGCCATACCATGATACTTAATACCCATAACATTACTCTAGTTAGACGTTTGGGTATTAAGTTACACATAAAATAGAAACCTATTTATTCCACGATCTCGACACCTCAGTGTGGAGATAGGGAAAAACCAGTAGTCCCCGACGAGGAGGCTGAGATACAGAGTTTTCCTGTTTTTTTTAGATATATTTCATCTAATAAACTCTTTTTATTTTCACTCTCATAATGTTCAGCTGTCCAGTAAATATTTAACTAGCAACAGCATTAGAAAAACCTCCTTTTAAAAGCTCCTCTTTATTCAACAGAGTTATGAGCTGCCTATTTATTGAAAAATCAAACATCTGCCTTTTTCTTAATATTTTTATTTGTTTTGTTCACTTTTTCTTAACAAAACACTAACGATACCAATTCCTCGTAACTGGAAATCGCAGCACACTGGATCTGAAGGTGAAAGCTGAGATAGGGCGGGGCCCGTCCCAACCCACGCTGTCAGATCCGTTTGCGAACCCCAAAATGCGAGTCGCCGCCGTGTCTAGGCAACAGCGGGACCCGTGAACCGAACCGTCCTCCTCAAAGAACGATCGGCGAGAGTGGAGCGTCTTCATAGATATGGCGCTTTTCCACTGCATGGTACGGCTTGGTTCGGCTCGGTACGGTTCGACTCTACCCGGAACGGTTCGGCTCGCTTCGCTTTTCCACTGCGTGGTACGACTCGACTCGGTACGGCACGGTTCGGTTCGCTTTAGCTCGGTTGCTTTTCCACCGCAGTTAGTACCCTTTCAAAGTGGGTGGGACTGATCGTTATTTGCGCCGCCTCTACTGCCATGACATCATCGTAAACGCGCCACATTTCAAACGCACAACACAGGAACAATGGAGCCTATCGAGGGGATGGTGTTCCTGATTCTCGGCATGTGGATGTTTTTAACTGCAAGACGGAGAAATGTGTTTAAAATGAGGCTGATGGCAGCAAAACAAAATACTGCTGGTTATTTAAATCTAGCGGGTTTAGTGTCTCGTGTCGCAAATCCAATGAGCTGGTAGTGACGATTCTGTCTGACCAATCAGTGATCTGCAGTGTTTTTACGTCACATTTTAGTACCGGTACGGTATGCTTAGAACCTCAACAGACCAGGTACCATTTAAAGTGAGCCGAAGCGAGCCGTACCGTACCATGCAGTGGAAAAGCACCACAAGTGAGCCGTACCGAACCGAACCGTACCGTACCATGCAGTGGAAAAGCGCCAAAGCGTGCCGTACCGAACCAAACCGTACCGTATCATGCAGTGGAAAAGCGCCAATAGACTCATACAATGCTGCACACTTCAGTGTAGTATCTAGCACAAGGTAAGGTTGTTTTCGATTCTCTGGTTATTTTCTTTTTTTGCCTTCTCACAAATTTGTATTTTAATTAGACGCGTTCCCACTTTATATAACAGCCGCTCTCTGAATAGTATTGCAGTTTAAATTTTATAGCACTTAAGTGAGCGCTGTCCAACAGCTGGTTTTGATTTCTCCCATTATTCGGGTAATTTGCGTTTGCTGTGTTAATTGCTGGGCAGAAACAGCTGTCCTCACTCAGGCGTTAGTACGCATTATATCTTTGTAGTGTGCGCGCTGTCGCGGAAGCGTCAGCGGAAGCGTATCAGCCTCCTCGTGTGAAGACCGACTCGGGTAAAGACCATCGACTCTACCTGTGTGACTCCACAGAGCAAGGAGTCCGGCAAGGCACTTAAGTATCGTCTTCTCTCCTTTTCCTTTCCCACTTCTATCGTATTTCCCTTTCTCAACATGTGCTTTCAATACATTCCTGTTGTCTCTCGACAACGTGCACTCATCACGCACAGAAGGCAGCGCAATACTGCTAATCTGCGTCCCATTCTCTCATCCACACACACACCTCTCTCTCTTTCTATGGGTCTATGGAATTGTCAGTCAGCAGTCAATAAAGCTGACTTCATTCCAGCCTTCGCATCTCATTCTACTCTTAATATATTAGGCTTGACTGAGACCTGGATCCGTCCAGAAGACTCAGCAACCCCTGCTGCTCTCTCTAACAACTTCTCTTTCTCCCACACCCCTCGCCAGTCTGGGAGGGGTGGGGGTACTGGTCTTCTCATTTCTAACAACTGGATATACTCAACACTCTCTTCTCTATGCAATAACAACTCGTTTGAATATCATGCAATTACACTTACAACTCCCATTAGGACCCATATTGTAGTTATTTATCGCCCCCCAGGTCAACTGGGAAGCTTTGCTGAGGAGCTGGATGTGCTGCTGTCCTCCTTCCCTGAGGATGGCACCCCACTCGTAGTCTTTGGTGACTTCAACATTCATCTAGAAAAAGCGTATGCAACAGACTTCATCTCTCTTCTAGCCTCATTCGATCTCAAACAGCTCATCACCACAGGTACTCACAAATCAGGCAACCAACTGGACCTGGTATACACACGCAACTGCATCCCAGATAACATTTTGGTGAAACCTCTCCATGTTTCAGATCATTTCCTCATTACTTTCAATCTACAGCTCACTACCCATGCTCCACCAACCCCCCTTCCAGTTACTTTCAGACGTAACCTGCGCTCACTTTCTCCTTCCCATCTTGCCTCTGCTGTGTCATCTTCACTTCCCTCACCCTCACAATTCTCATCTCTAGATGTGAATACCGCAACAGATACTTTATGCTACACTTTAACTTCTTCTTTAGACAATATCTGCCCTCTCTCCTCCAGGCCAGCACGCGCTACTCCCTCTAATCCCTGGTTATCTGAGGTTTTTCGTGAACACCGGACCAAACTCAGGGCAATGGAGAGGAAATGGCGCAAATCAAAAGACACGTCTGACCTGAGTATGTATCAATCTCTGCTCTCTTCCTTTTCTGCTGATGTTCACGCTGCAAAATCTTCATATTTCCACAACAAGATCAACAGCGCCTCTAACACACGAACACTTTTCAAGACATTCAACTCTCTCCTCTGTCCACCTCCACCATCACCCACCTCCTCTTTAACTGCTGATGACTTTGCTAACTTCTTCACCAACAAAACAACCTCTATCAGCAGTCAGTTCACAACTCCACACACACAGGAACCCAAACCATCCTCTCCCACTACCAGAAACCTTCTCTTTACCTTCTCTCCGCTAACCGAGGAAGAAGTATCTAAACTTCTCCTCTCCAGTCATCCTACCACCTGCACGCTAGACCCCATCCCCTCTCACCTTCTACAAGCCATCTCTCCCACACTTCTACCAGCACTCACACACATCATCAACTCATCCCTCCATACTGGCATCTTCCCTACAGCATTCAAGCAGGCTCGGGTAACTCCACTGCTTAAAAAAACAACATTAGACACATCACTTTTAGAGAATTACAGACCTGTCTCTCTCCTACCATTCATTGCGAAAACACTTGAACGAGTTGCTTTCAACCAAGTGTCATCTTTCCTGTCTCTGACCAACCAGCTAGATGTCAACCAATCTGGCTTCAAAAAAGGCCATTCAACCGAGACTGCACTACTGTCGGTCACAGAAGCCCTGCGGATCGCAAAAGCTGCTTCCAAATTTTCAGTTCTCATTCTGCTGGATCTTTCTGCTGCCTTCGACACTGTGAATCATCAGATCCTTCTGTCCACCACTGAGCATCAAAGGAACTTCCCTCCACTGGTTTGAGTCCTATCTCACAGGTAGGTCCTTCAGGGTTACATGGAGAGGCGAGGTATCCAAAGCACATCAACTGAACACAGGGGTTCCTCAGGGTTCGGTTCTTGGACCACTCCTCTTCTCCATCTACACCACATCATTGGGACCCATCATACAGGCACATGGTTTCTCTTACCATTGCTAAGCTGATGACACACAGCTCCACCTCTCATTTCAACCAGATGATCCCACAGTAGCTGCACGTATCTCAAGCTGTCTGGCGGACATCTCGGCTTGGATGAAGGAACATCACCTGCAGCTCAACCTGGCAAAGACTGAGCTTCTCATCCTCCCTGCCAATCCGTCTCTACAGCACGACTTCACTATCCAGCTAGAGTCATCCTCAATCACCCCATCAGGGTCGGTCAGAAATCTTGGAGTAATATTTGATGACCAGCTGACCATCACAGACCACATTACAAAGACAGCTCGATCATGCAGGTTTGCAATGTATAACATCAGGAAGATCAGGCCTTTCCTAACTGAGCATGCAACACAACTTCTCGTCCAGGCCCTGGTTATTTCTAGGCTTGATTACTGCAATGCTCTTCTTGCTGCACTTCCATCATGTGTTACTAAACCTCTACAATTGATCCAGAATGCTGCAGCCCGCCTTGTCTTCAACGAACCCAAAAGGTCCCACGTCACTCCGCTGTTCATCTCCCTGCATTGGCTACCACTCGCTGCTCGCATCAAATTCAAAGCTTTGACGCTTGCTTACAGATCTACCACAGACTCAGCTCCATCCTACTTTCACTCCCTACTACAAGTCTACGTCCCTACCAGAAGCCTACGATCGGCCAAGGAGCGACGGCTCGTGGTGCCATCACAGCGAGGCACTAAATCACTCTCCAGAACATTCTCATTCACGGTTCCATGCTGGTGGAATGATCTCCCCAAACTCGTCCGGAATGCAGAATCCCTGACAGCATTCAAAAGATAACTGAAAACTCATCTCTTCCGTGAGTACTTAACATAAAAAAAAAAAAAAAAATCTTCTCTTTTAAATCTTTTCCTTCCCTTTTAAATCTTCCCTTGTCTGGCTTTTGCTACTCTGAGCAATGCCTGAACTTTGTATTTTGAGCACTTCTTGCGTCGTTCTTCCTTCTTCACGATGACTCGCTTGCTTTAGTCCTCAGATGTAAGTCGCTTTGGATAAAAGCGTCTGCTAAATGACTAAATGTAAATGTAAATTTAGGTATTTACAAAATTGTCAGTTTTCCCATTCAGTGTTGTTATGATTTAACATAGTTAGGACTTTGCAGTTCATGCTAATATTTGTTTTTTGGTTTTATTTAAAATATCTTATTATATCTTGTGTGACGTGTTTTTTACAGAACGCTGAAGAGTAGAGTCTCGTGGAGTATGTGTCTGTCAGCATAAGAAGATGATTCAATATTTCAATATAAAGTACCAGATCCAGCTGTGGGATCATTTCAATATAGGAAACTCCTACGATGATCGAGTCTATGATATTCATATTAAGATTGATATTCAAGGGAATATGCATATAGCCTATATATTAATGATCTCATATAGCGACTCATGCATTGATACGCAGTAACGCAGTACTTTCAATAGCCTACTTATTTCCTGCAAGAGTAGCAGCAGCTTCTTAACACCTTTTTTTTTTACACACACACACACACACACACACACACAGACACACACACACACACACACACACACACACACACACACATACATACATATCCTGTTTTTGTCAATTCTAGAATGGAACCAATGTGTAAATTTAGTCATTTTAGGAAACAAATTTAATGTACGATTCACTGTTGTAATGTGGTATCATGCAAATGTCACGTGACTGATCACGATATTTTAAACCTTCCAGTCAGCAGCAGAAAAAAGAAAAGAAAAAGTCACTTTAAGAGCCTCCAAAATGACACTGCTGTAATACTATAAATACATAGTTATGAATTTAGAAGTAGGCATTTTCTCCACATAGTGGTGCAGTTAAATATAACATGGTTTAGTTTAATCTAACAGCAGGGGTTAATTTAATAGAGTGTTTGCACCTACGTAACGATTTGGTCAGTTACCCGGATGTGCGGCCATATTGGAGATACTCGGATGTAATCAACAGCATGGATTGTACTGTTTATGTACTACTGAACACATTGTTACACTAATTCATGATGTCTAAACGACGGAAAAAACACATGGAAGCTGCGAAATCATATAGAAGGACTTAGTAAGCAGGAAAGAGCGCAGAATTTTGACAAACTAAAGTTAATATGAGGTAAAGATCTGAACGAGCGAGCTTCTCTAGCCCTTACCGCTATTCTTCCTTCTATTTCTTATACAGACATATGCTCCGTACAGATTGTCAGTCCAAAAAAAGCACATGAAATCCGTTTCAAGTTACATCCATATGTGGTTTGAAATCCTATTCAAATCACATATCAGGAAATCCGCTTCAGTCTGAACGCTCTGATCGGATTTCGCGTGGTATGTGACTTTCTCATGCCACGTAAAATGTAAACGTCAGACATTGTTATAGGGAAGATGCTGAAAGTCGCTGCTGAAACAAGGCTGTGTTGTTGCAAAGTGTCGGATAAGCAGAAAATTATCATTTTTTAAACATATTTTGAAACCTGCGCAGATAAGAGCGCGTAAATAAAGCTGTGCATACCAGCCTCCTACAGTTCTGCAGCTCAAGATGCAGGAGTCCAGTGTACACATTGTACAGTGTACACATGCAGTAGTCCAGTGTACACATTTCCATGTTGTAAAATTTAAATAACACAACATCTCTATTGCAAATGCAAACCCCTCCATCAACGCAACGTCATTGCCATATTTCCAAAGAGCTGAATGAACAAACAACTCGGATCTGAACAGTTGCGATACACAGTGTGGATATCATTTTAGATCAGATTCCAATCGAATACAAACATAATCGGATTTGGACTGACAGTGTGAATGTAGCCATAGTTAACTACTTTACGTCAACATTTTAGCCATAGTCAATGCTTCATTTACACATGTGGCTGATGATGTGCCTCTCTCAACCACAAACGCCGTTTGACTCAACCCTTCTTTCATCCGTTTTTTTTGCTCTCTTCTCTTTAACTTTTGGCAGTCTATAGAACTCGAAATGTTTTTTCCTGGTGCGACCAAAACACGCCCATTTTTCAGCAGCAATAATCAGCCAAATATGCAAGTTCGTTCAGTTCAGTGGCATTGTTTACGTTCAGTGCTTCCAAAATGGCCGACTTCCGGATTGATGACATGTAGTGAAAACCCTCTATAGAAAGTGTGCTTCGCTTTATAGAGCGCCATCTAATGTTCAAAATAAGACTTCACATCTAGAACCATAATACTAGGGTTCTTTCTGTTTGTTTATCAGTCAAACGAGCCACCTGATCTCCTGTCTCTATATGGCTCAGGTTCCTCCTTCAATGCAAGTCTGTGGGATGTTCTCCACCTGTTTATCGCCCAGCAAGTGAAAATGGTGAGATGTAGGCTACACAATGATGATACTGTATAGTAAGCATACTAGCCATATGTATACTAGAACATCTTCTAGTATATAAGTATAGGCCTATTAAATAAATGCTTTTAAAATGACAGTTGATTACTCGCTGGGTTTGTATTGCTGGGTAAATGTAACACATGCAAATAAACAGCAGAAGATCATCACTGATTCACACTTTCACTCTCAGACGAACATAATTGAGTCTCATAGACCTTCAGCAACTTTACAAACCACATCCTGATTCATACACTGCATTCATACAGCCAATAAGTCATTGCACATTTTCACAAAACCTTAAACCCCTGATGAAGACCACCACCGGGAAATTAATCCCATTACTTTAATTAAAAACATTGCATTGATTTATTTTAATAATGATATTAACGTCTGGTTTTGCATGCACAAATCAAACCTGCAGTAAGTCATCCACCAAACGTGAGATTATAAATAAACCTCTAGAAAATGTCATTAGTCAGATCATAAAACACAGAAAAAAGAAAAAAAAATGTGTAAAATAACTGCATGCATATAAGGGGAGCTGTTGGCATATTTTCACCTGTAATAAAGCACCTCAGTGGAAACTGAGGACAAGAATGTAAAAATGTGTGTTTTTTCTACTTATAAATGTCTAAAATATTTAAAAAAAAATAACAACTTTAACAAGCTAAACTATTGCATGTTATATGATCAGCGTGTATTTATTGCTTTTCTCCCTCAGTTTCTCAACGTGTTTGTGTAGATTAAAACAATTATTACAGTTTTTTACAATCATTTTGTTACTATTTTCAGAACCTTGATGTCATTTTTCACAACTCTAGACACAAAACTCACAACCAATGATCAAAATGCACATTTTTCAAAACTCTAACCCTTTTCTCAATTGCTTGGATACAATACACATAAAACTTAGATCATTTGTTCATTCAACAAAAATCACCTGTTCAATATGACACAACTTAACATCACAGTACTACTATTTCAAAAGGCAATTCACACATTACATTTCAAATGAGTGTCTATTCATTTCCGTACAATGATCTAACTATCAATTGATACAACTGCTCAAAATGATAAGTAACTGTTGCATTACTCTTAATGCATAGTTGTATGGAAACACACGCAATCTTCCATGTTTACAGTAAATCATGAAAGTTTCAAGATAACGAGATTCATTGTCACCAATTAGCGTGGAGCATGAACCAATTAGACTACAATATCCATGGATGTAGCCTAATATTTTATATTTTTGCTTTGATTCCAATAAACCTATGTTGTGATTGTACTGTAGTGTTTTGCATCAATATATTACAAACTTTCTTCGCTGATTCCACTATTTGTGTATTCTCTCTACGACTGCAGTGCTTTTACAGAGATGTATATTTACTGTACATGTAGTACCATAATGAAACCTGGATCACCTATTTTGTTCTACAATATTTAATGATTGTACGAACAATGACACAGTGAAACTATCGGTTGCTTGTGTGTGGGTGATCTATAGTTATGTTTCAATGGTATTTCACAGTAAATTTGTTCTTTGAACCAATGATTGTGCAAGTGCAAGATTTCTTTAAAGATGTGAATGCACAATGCAATGTTTTGAACATTAGACAGCCTGTGTTACAAGTGATAACCGTTGTGAGTTTTGTGTCTAGAGTTTTGAAAAATGACATCAAGGTTCTGAAAATAGTAGCAAAGTGATTGTAAAAAACTGTAAACTAAAGTTGGAATAAATCAGTTTCAATTGGAAAGATGAGGAGCTGCTCATAATGAGTAACAGTAAAAACAATGAGTTTTACTCACAGTAACCATGTCATTCCTTCCTGCTGCGGTGCATGCTGGGAACTTGAGTATCAGCAAAGATTTTTAATTTTTTAATCTTCTGTAAATGTAAATTGGGCATAGGAAAATAGTTTAAAAGTGTGTGTGTGTGTGTGTGTGTGTGTGTGTGTGTGCGGGTGTGTGTGTGTGTGTGTGTGTGTGTGTGTGCATGTGTGTGTGTGTGTGTGTGTGTGTGTGTGTGCATGTGTGTGTGTGTGTGCGTGTGTGCGTGTGTGGTTGTGTGTGTGTGTTTGTGTGTGTTTGTGTGTGTGTGTGTGTGTGCATGTGTGTGTGTGTGTGTGTGCATTAGAAGGGTCAAACTCTGTCGTGGGAGGACTAGCTCATAAGCCACATTACTTCTGTTGTGTTTGTTTAGATCAGTTGTGCTAGTGTTTTTACATCAGAAAATGTTTCACGTGTGTGTTTTGTTCTGTTTGTGCTTCTGCCGTCTGATCGGTAAGTTATAGTTTCTGTAATTTATTCACATCTCAGAGTAATAAACTCCTGCTGCAGTTCAAATTAGATTATTTTCATCTGCTGTGATCACATCTCTCTTGTTGTTTTAGGTATTTTAATTTAAATGATTATAAATACAAATCCCCCCCAGAAATTAAAAAAAATTATAATTTAAATAATTTTAAATACTGCAGTGATCATAAACAACTACAAAAGTCAAATTCAGTAATAAAAAATCTGTTGAATATATACAGCATATTTAAACTTCTTCTTTCAAGCTATATTTAATGTATCATATCATTTTTAATTTTGCTTTACAGTAGATAATTTTAAAACACATTAAAGATCAAATTATTGATTCATATACAGTATGTGAATTTTCAGTTTGGTGTCTCTGCTGCTGTTAAAGGTTACAAACTGATCTCAGGCTTTCTAAACCAACAACAGCATTAATCTGAAAACCTGTTCTTGTTCATCAGGTGTGTTTGCTGCCGAAACAAATGAAATACAGTCAGTGTCAGTGATGGAGGGATATTCTGTCACTCTAAACCCTGATGATACTGAAATACATGAAGAATACAATAACATACTGTGGAAATATGCTGAAAAGTACATTATAGCTGAATTAAGTAGAAGTTATGGATTCTTCACTTTTAATGTTCCTGATGGGAGATTCAGAGACATACTGAAGCCGGACGATCAAACTGGATCTCTGATCATCACAAACACCAGAACTGAACATACTGGAGTTTATGAAGTACTGATAAGTGGAACGAAACTGACATCAAAAACATTCAGTGTTTCAGTCTATGGTGAGATGCAATTCCTCCTATCCTTTTTTATTAGCTATTTACATATTGAAATGTTTAATTATGTTATAGTTTGAGATGACAGACACAATCACTGCTCATCAACACAATGAACCAAAAAATAACAGTGTAGATTTATCCATATTTCTGTTTATTGGGGAGAACGGGGTAATGTGAGACATCGGGTAATGTGAGACACACCCTGTATCTAGGCAATGGAACACATTTTTGGTCATGTGACCATTATGTTTTCAAGCCCTTCCCATTTTTTGTTTTCATTCCCCTTCCAACAAGTTAAGTTTAGTCTTAAACATATTTAAATGTAATATTACATTACATGTTTTATTTTTAATGTCATAAACATTGTAGAAAAGCCATCATGCCAATACACCAGGAAGACAACCGGGGCAAAACACCCCTTGAGGAGATGGAGAGTGCAGCCGCTGAGGTCAAAGAAGGAAAGAAGTCTATTAGAGCAGCTGCAAGGGATAGAAATATTAACAAGTCGAGCCTCCTAATATTCATAAAGAAAAAAGAGAAAGGGGAAGTAAAATCAGTAGCTTAGGGAGAATATTCACAGATGAGATGGAGGAGAAGCCCTGTTTTAAAAATGTGGAATATTGAAGCCAAAATTTTTAAAACGCAGTGCAGCTGCACGAACCCATGGCGAGGCGGCTCAGACGCGAGAACAAATCAGGCTGCTTCGTGCCCTGGTGCGTCAGAGCCCGCCAGAATGGGCATGGTAGTCAGGTTAAGTCGATTGAAGCGATCCCCTGATCAAAGCACAATAGCACGGCAGTTTACACAATCGTTTCCTCTTCTCAGGGAACCGAGGTTACACTGTAAAAAAAAATCCCGTAAAAAAACGGCAAATCTCTGGCAGCAAAGTTTCCAGACGGTTTCCGTTAAATTACAGCAAATAACCGTTTCACAAAATTACATGGAAAAAACGTAAAAATACAGAATTTACTTTACAGTCAAAATCGATTAAATTACAGTATATTACTGTTGATAATGGCTTATTAAACCGTGGAAAAACGGATAAATGATATCAAATTACATTAAAAAGACATTTAACTTTCAGGTTAAACTGTAAATTTAGGGTTTTATAAAGTTATTTTATATAATAATGCTGTCTATCTACAGTAATTATCTTTTAATATATAGTTTTTTCTGTGTTAAATAACAATAAAATGATGTATAAAAATGCATAACTTAAAATACAAATGTTTGTAAATTTAGTTTTATTTTTATTTGTACAGATCCAATTTCACAACTTTGACCAATCTCTATTTAAGTACTTAATAATAGCAAATTTACAGTCACTTTCTGTTAATTAACTAAATGTATGAGTACAGAATACCTGCACATTTACAGTATTAGTAACTGAGCAAACACTGAACGTCAAGATAAGTGATTAATTGGAAATAGAAGCTTAGTATATCATTTAGAACATGTAAAATTATCCACATTAAAAGGCAATTGCTGTATATCTTTATAGTCTAATATAACTTTTTTAAACATTTACAATTACATTTAATCCAAAGTGATTTACCAATTAAGATAACGATAGAAGCAACAAGTGCAGAGACAAGTCCCAGTTAGTCTAGCACAGTACACATAGCAAGTTTTTTTTTTAAAAAACAAAGATTTAGTATTATTGGGTCAAGTGTTTATGAAAAAGGTGAATCTTTAGCAGTTTCTTGAAAATGTGTTGAGTTGCGCCGGTCATTCCACCAGCAGGAAACAGTCCAGGTAAAGGTCATTGAAGAAAGTGTTTTTGTGTCTCTTTGGGATGATGGCACCACAAGGCGCCGTTCATTTGCAGAACACAAGCTTCTGGAGGACACATAGATCTAAAGTTTATGTATAGGGCAACCTTTAAAGAGCACTCTTGCTGCAGCATCTGGATCAGTTGCAGAGGTTTGACTGATGCTGGAAGGCCTGTCCAGAGAGAATTACAATATCCAGTCTGGATAGAGCAAGAGCTTAGACCAGGAGTTGTGTAGCTCCGATAGGAAGCAGGGTTCCTACAGGTTTCTTCAAGTTAAATTCAAGTCTTTTAAAGACCTTTTTAAGACCATTTATATAAAAAAATAATACCTATTTCATGTCCCTACCAGCAAAGAAAAACAAAATCCTTCAACTTGTGTTCAATTTATTTTTCAAATATAGAATGGGTAAAAGATGATAAGCCAAGCAGGTGTGAAAAATAAAAACATTTCAGTAGGCCACAAGAAAGTTTGCCGAACAATGTTAAGTTGTGTTTTAACATTAGCTAGCTACTTAATCTATGCTGGGAATATGGGGAACTGAGAGACCCCTGAACAATAAACATCGAAAATAATAATAATAATCGTGGTTGACAAATGAAACTTTTGAGGAAAAATACAATACGGAGATGTTACATACAGCAGTGTTAATTTTGACAGCAAATTTTGATTTAGTTTTAGTCTCAGTCTTTTGACTAAAAATATGACAAACTAATTTTAGTCATACTTTAGTCATCTGAATTGTTTTAGTTTTAGTCTAGTTTTAGTTGACGAAATACAATAAGATTTTAGTGATTTTAGATTTTAGTTTTTTTAGATTTTTGAAATCTACTGTAAACTAAATCTACAGTAGATTTAGTCGACTAAAATATAATGGGTTTAGGTAAATTGTAATGTGTTAATTTAGAATTTCTCTAAAATTTCCAAACCCATATACTCCCGGAGAAAACATATATTAACCTATTAATATGAATGATTTTTAAGTTTCAACAAGCAATACAGATACAGATTTAACTACTGTGACTTAAAAAAAATATCTTAAAATTAAATAAAACCACTTTTCCTAAAGTAAAACACAGTCTTCTTTTCAATGAATAATATATGCATTCTTTATAACAACTTACAAATAATTGTCTGCTTGAAAGAATAAAGAATTATGTATGTATGAATTAAATTATTAATCCTTATTAAAGCTATTAACAAACAGTAAATGCTTATCTCTTTTTCTTTTGTTGCTTGATCAAAGTTAATGACACAGACCGCATTATGTTTATTGCCACTGTCACTTTAAGACATCGGCTCATGTCCAATGACATGCGGATACGATTGCACTGTTGCACACCCGATACAACTGTTTAAGACATAACCAACATAGTTTACATGAATACTGTCCAAACCGGACATTTAGACATAATGTTGTGCGTATTTGTCCATTCAGACACGAAAGAGAGCTCAGTGCAGGTCCCGCGCGCTGTATAGGTGAATATGTGCATGGCTCCACGCTTCGGGTTGGTGCGTGGTTAGTTTACATTTTTAACATTTTATGAGACCGTGGGGTTGATCAGCACTTTACTGTACAAATGTGTGCATCTACCACCAGGGTGTCTACAGATATAAACAAGTTAAATTTAAGACTTTTTAGGACCTTTTTAATGCCACTTTGAATGAAATTTAAGACCAAACCTGTGATGGAAATACACATTATATTACAAACGTATATGTAATATTTAATGTTTAACCTAAGTAAATTTAATATTAACTACTTGTTTATTGAACTAAAATCAAATGTAACATTTGCAATCGTGAGAATATTCAGCAAAATAGCTCCCGTCATGTTATGTTACTTAACTAGGCTATATCATATATTATAAATAAAAAACATGTATTTATGTGTGCAGGGCTCCAGACTAACTTTTTTTACTATTAGCGCTGTAGCCCCTGACTGAAATTTTTAGGAGCGCAAGCAGAAAATTTAGGGGCAAACCTTAAATCAGCTTGCAATGCAATTATTCAAATTCCCCCCAAAATAACTGTAATACTGACAAATTCTTTAATAATAGACTTAACGTACAGATATTACAATGTGCAGTTTTATTTTAAGTTCACAGGCTCCAGACTAACATCTGACGGCGGCAGCACCGAGACACAGAGCTCTACAACACAGATCTGGCAGCACTGGGGTGGACAATAAAGCACTGAGCTTAATTTAGGGTGTAGATGAAATAAACTTTAATTATTATCATTCATAATGTCTTAATATAAATTAAAAAGCAAAACGAGAAAAAAAATTATATTAGGGAGTGAAAATATCCAATAAGCATCCTACTGTTTACAATGGCAATTTATTGTAATTTTAAATAAGTGTTTAAATAACAGTTTTGTCATGATTCTGCCATCATGTCTCTGTTTTCTCTGGTCTTGTGGCAGGATCATGGCAGACCCATGTTTTATGTACAAGCGCATGGTCTGTTATTTGGACCATGTGCTTGTGTTGTCTCGTCTCGTAACCCCGCCCCCTTGTTATCCTCGTCTTGTGATTAGTGTCTAGTCAGTTTCACCTGTCCTCGTCATTAGTGTTCCCTATTTAATCCCTGTGTATTTGCTGTCCTGTGTGATTCATTATCATACGTTGTGTGATTCTAGCTGTGAGTATCTTGTTGAGAGTCTTGTCTAAAGAAGTGTTTTGTTCCTGTCATAGTTGTTATTTACCGTCTGAGTATTTATCTTTGTCAAGTCGATCCTGTCTTGTTTTGCCCCATCGTGGGTTTTGTTTTCTGTTTTTGTCTTTAATAAACCCCTGTTTAAGTTATTTGCTGTCTGCAATTGGGTTCATCTGCTATCCACATAACAAGTTTTCCTAACGTTTTTAGGACAATCTTTAAAGGATGAACAAAAATGTGTTGGTCATCACATTAAAAATAACATTTATGATATTATAGTTTTGAAGTGCTGAAAAAAGTTAGTAGTAGTACTTGTAAGCTTTTCACTATTTCTGTCACAATACCATAGTAATGTTTAGAGTTACTACATTAGCATAAATCCATGGTGAATGTTGCTGATTTGTGAACTGAAAGCCTTCTATAAGTGTTTCTCCTGGTTTCCACGTCAGCGCTGTGTTGATCTGATATCAATGGTTTATAACAGAAAACTGAATCACTCCGAATCGGAGTGTTTCTCACTGGATCTCGCAGCGATGATGTTATTAATTCTGAGGGGAAGTCAATGGATTTCTTCACTGGATCTCGTAGTAACAGTGTCGCGTGATCGAGATCGGCCCGCAACTGGCAAGTGCAAGTTCGGGGCGCTGCGCTCTCTATTATTGGTCCGTGAAGCATAAATGAGTAGAGCATTTTCGTTCCGCTTTCATTTTGTTTGCATTCGCTGCTCGGCAATGTTGTGGTCGCGCCAGTGCGACCTAAATAAATATTTGGTCGCACCGGCAGGAAAAATGGTAGCAAAATTTCTGGAGTCTGGAGCCCTGGCTGTTATGCTCATTTGTTTTGATTTCTTACTATAAAATCTCTCACAGAGACAGGCAGCGCGAGTCTCAACAGCGCTACCAGAAGTCATTATCATTATCAATCGCTGTTTATGTAATAAAATCAGAATCATTCTCGCGATTCGATGCTTCACTGGTTATTTGACTGGAGAAATTTTAGCGGTAATGTGACCATAAATATTTAAGACCCATCGAGTCTGAATTTAAGACATTTTAATACTTTTTAAGGCCTTTTATTAGGAAAACTTTAAGACATTTTAAGACTTTTTAAGGACCCGCGGCCACCCTGACCACACACGCAGGACATCAGTTCTGATTGGATCGCTTCCCAGATCGACACTATCTAACATTTTCAACTAGTTTTTATTAGTTGACGAAAATGTCAATAGATTTTCGTCATAGTTTTTGTCATTCAAAACTAGGTTTTATTTAGGTAGTGTAGGGATGGGCGATATATCGCACGATATTGTTATGCGCATCTCGTCAATAAAGCCGGTTCCTTGATTAGTAGTAAATCGCCTTCACCTGCTTTCAGATGGAGCGGCATTTACTCTACAGCACAAACTCCAGTGTTAAATTAACACTCAAGAGTGTTAAAGTCAATGAGATAATTAAGTGATTGATTTAGTGATGTTTGAGCATTATTGAAGACACCTGATGTTAACAAGCAGAATCGTTGAAGGCGAAAATCACAAATTGTAAGCAACCGTTATGGCGATAAGTGTTTGGTTTAGTTTGGCTCTTAACCTTTATACATTCACTTTAAATACGTTTGTCTACTGTTATTTAATTATAACAGTCAAATGAACAAAGAAAAGTGTGATTTGTTAGTGTTGGTTATATTCTGGCATAGTCATGCTGTGATCTGAAAATGAATCTTATTGAGATAGTTTGGTTTAACTTACTGGCAACAACTTTGTGATTTTAGAGCATATATAGGTATGTTTTTTATAATGCAAAATATTTAATAAACATTGTTCTGATCAAAACACTTTCAAATAAAGTTATTTAGAAACACAGACATGATTAATCGGCCTATGAATCTCAACAGTGGTGACAATAATAAATCATGTTGCAGTGGCTGCCACCAATCACAACTCATTAATGGCTCCCATCATGCATTGCGATATGAATAAATTATGATCTGAATTTTCTATGTAATATACTTTTCCTAATTGAATATTCTGCTCGTCACCATTGTTGAGATGCATAGACTGAATCTTGAAGTCTGTGTGTGCCTAAAAGAAAGATTTTTTTTTTTAGAAAACAACTTTTAAGAAATCCTTTATATTATAGCTAAAATTCTGGATATTCATGCAGAATCACAGTTATGCTATAACAAACAACATAAATCAAAAACATAAAGTTCAAATGATGATTGTCATAATATAACCAACACCATCAGATCACTTTTTTTCCTTGTTCATCTGGTAGTTATAACTCAGATAAAGCAGACAAACAAAATCTAAAGTTAAAAATATAAGGGTCAAGAGCCCAACTAAAGTAAACAATGATCGCCATAACGGTGGCTTACAATTTGAGATTTTCTCCTTCAGTGATTCTTCAGGTGTGTTCAATAATGATCAATCATCACTAAATTAATCACTTCATTATCTCATTAACTTTAACACTCTTGAGTGTGGACTCATATACACTCCCATGAGTGTTAATTTAACACTGGAGTTTTTGCTGTGTACAAAGAGCCGTAGTTAACTGATAAGCTGAGCCATATCGCATTAATTATCGCTGGCGATACATCCGCGATATTGATGCGATATGGCTCAGCTTGTCAGTTAACTACGGCTCTTTGTAGTAAATGTCACTCCATCTGAAAGCAGGTGAAGGCTATTTACTACTAATCAAGGAACCGGCTTTACTGACGAGATGCGCATAACAATATCGTGCGATATATCGCCCATCCCTAAGGTAGTGTCTCGTTTTCATCAGTGAAAAATGTCGTTGAAGAAAAGTTATTATTTTAGTCAATGAAATGAACACTGACATACAACACAATTTTTAAGACCCAGACATCAAAATCTCAATCTCAAGTCTTTTTAAAGACTTTTTAAGGTATTATTTCCAAATTCATAAATTCAATGCTTTTAAGGCTTTTTAAGACCCCGCGGGAACCCTGAGGAAGGGCCTGATCCACCTAATGGTGTAAGGCAAATCTGCAGGATCACAGCAAGTATGGTTTGACTGAAACCATAAAGCAGTTCTGTCCTGGCAAGGTTGAGTTGAAGGTGAAGGTCATTCATCCAGCAAGAATGTTCCATCAGCTAGGCTGAGATGTGAGCAGCAACCGTCAGATCTGGCTGGAATGAAAGGTAGAGATGTGTGTCATTAAGATAGCAGTGATAGGAAAAGTTTCTATGTTTCTAAATCTAAACGACAGAGCCTAGTTACAAAAAAACAAAACAAAAAAACAATAGATGGGTGGAATCTAACACAATCGTGGTCTTACTGTAGCAAAACCAAACCTTGAGCACACTTTTAGTGCAATCACATTAAATCAGAAGACTCGTCATTACTATTTTTTTAAAGTTAATTCTTCCCATACCTTGTTTGCCATGATCATCTGCTTTCCACAGGACCTGAAATCACAAAAAAATACGTTATTTTAAAACTCAGTATTACATTTCATGTCAGAATGTGTTGCATTGGGACAGTGCAAAAACTCAACTGACTATGATCTGGAAGCGGAGCAGGAAAGGTTACCAGTATGTTTTGAGCTGATTTTAGCTACATATAAATTAAAAATGAATATGATTTACCGTGACCTAGCTGCATCAGTTACACATAGGGGTTCATTATGTTATATTCATACTCTAGTCTTCGCTGTATTATTAACAGGTAACGTTACAGAACTGAATTCGATTTCTTAACATTCTTAACAAAAAAGGTAGGTCCATTTTTAGTAAAACTGTGGTTATTAAATTGGTAATAAATCTGCCAAAAACGTGGTTACTACAATTTTACTATAATAAAATCAAGGATGTTTTTTAAGACAAGAGTTTCAGCTTCCAGACAGTGTTTCAAAATGTCCCGCCGTTTATGAGATTGATTGACTGACTATCATAACGAAGATTTTATACAAAATTGGACGGACTTTGATACGCATAACAAGTCTACTAAAGCTTGTTTTAGGTCTTTAGAGATGTTCAACTGATCTTTCTTAAAACAGATGGCAAATTGAAAGGCATGCTGCAGTGTTTTGCCCTCCAGCTCTCGGCAACAGTTATGACTGAACATTTATGAATGCTAATGTTACCTTGGAAACTGTCAATTAACACAAATGTAATATAAAATATCGTTTACATATTATAGTATGAGACTCTTACCTCAGCCGGTGATCGGTTGCTTGGCATGATGATGTCCGCTGTGACGATCCAGGCTCACTGAAAAAGGGCGCGTTATTTCCGAACGGACTGACTGACACGCGGACTGTAACGTTAACATAACTCATGTGTTCAGTGCTCCTGCGTACGGCTGCTCGTGACGAATAGGATTATAGCTTTGAATAGGGATGGGCGATATATCGCACGATATTGTTATGCGCATCTCGTCAGTAAAGCCGGTTCCTTGATTAGTAGTAAATCGCTTTCACCTGCTTTCAGATGGAGCGGCATTTACTCTACAGCACAAACTCCAGTGTTAAATTAACACTCAAGAGTGTTAAAGTCAATGAGATAATTAAGTGATTAATTTAGTGACGTTTGAGCATTATTGAAGACACCTGATGTTAACAAGCAGAATCATTGAAGGCGAAAATCACAAATTGTAAGCAACCGTTATGGCGATAAGTGTTTGCTTTAGTTTGGCTCTTAACCTTTATATATTCACTTTAAATTTGTTTGTCTACTGTTATTTAATTATAACAGTCAAATGAACAAAGAAAAGTGTGATCTGTTAGTGTTGGTTATGTTCTGGCATAATCATGCTGTGATCTGAAAATGAATTTTATTGAGATAGTTTGGTTTAACTTACTGGCAACAATTTTGTGCTTTTAGAGCATATATGAGTATAGGTATGTTTTTTATAATGCAAAATATTTAATAAACATTGTTCTGATCAAAATACTTTCAAATAAATTTATTTAGAAACACAGACATCAATAATCAGCCTATGAATCTCAACAGTGGTGACAATAATAAATCATGTTGCAGTGGCTGCCACCAATCACAACTCATTAATGGCTCCCATCATGCATTGATATGAATAAATTATGATCTGAATTTTCTATGTAATTTACTTTTCCTAATTGAATATTCTGCTCGTCACCATTGTTGAGATGCATAGACTGAATCTTGAAGTCTGTGTGTGCCTAAAAGAAAGATTTTTGTTTTTAGAAAACAACTTTCAAGAAATCCTTTATATTATAGCTAAAATTCTGGATATTCATGCAGAATCACAGTTATGCTATAACAAACAACATAAATCAAAAACATAAAGTTCAAATGTTGATTGTCATAATATAACCAACACCATCAGATCACTTTTTTTTCCTTGTTCATCTGGCAGTTATAACTCAGATAAAGCAGACAAACAAAATCTAAAGTTAATAATGTAAGGGTCAAGAGCCCAACTAAAGTAAACAATGATCGCCATAACGGTGGCTTACAATTTGAGATTTTCTCCTTCAGTGATTCTTCAGGTGTGTTCAATAATGCTCAATCATCACTAAATTAATCACTTAATTATCTCATTAACTTTAACACTCTTGAGTGTGGACTCATATACACTCCCATGAGTGTTAATTTAACACTGGAGTTTTTGCTGTGTACAAAGAGCCGTAGTTAACTGATAAGCTGAGCCATATCGCATTAATTATCGCTGGCGAAACGTCCGCGATATTGATGCGATATGGCTCAGCTTGTCAGTGAACTACGGCTCTTTGTAGTAAATGCCGCTCCATCTGAAAGCAGGTGATGGCTATTTACTACTAATCAAGGAACCGGCTTTACTGACGAGATGCGCATAACAATATCGTGCGATATATCGCCCATCCCTAGCTTTGAACCACTGTGATCGCAAACAATCCACTTCACCGTACACTAAATTCAAATCTCCCGCTTGCCCTTGACACAGGTCCAAACAGCTAACCGTTGTCGTGGGCGGGACTAAGCAACGGAAAAGTATTGGCGGATAATTTGAATCTGAGTCATTGCGCGCGCGCGAGCACACACGCACACACAGTCGCACGCACACAAAGCCACGCAATGTGTGCAGCAACGCAGATTTGGAAAAATATTCATAAAACACATAACATGAAATTAGGGGAGAATAATACAAATGATTATCAAAATGAGCACATTTGCAAGACAAGATTAAAATCATCAGATTAAAAGATTTGCAAGACTTTATTGCTATACGACTATAAAGATTTTATATTTGCAAGACAAAATTTAAAAGACTGTTTGTATACCTACTGTAGGGGAGAGCGGGGTTGGTTGGCACACTTTTCATTCTCTGTCATATTTCTCAGTCATGCTATATGTTAAAATAGTCTAACCAGTAACAACTGAAAGGTTAAGATCTCAGCTACTCAATAGATACATTTAATGATCACAAATGATTCCTAAAAAAAATGTATTCATCATTAAAGTGATGTTGTGCACTTGTGCCAACCAGCCCCAGTATGGGGGTTAGTTGGCACATGCAATGGGGTTGGTTGGCACAGATGCTATAGTTACAAAGAATGAGGTGACAAATATAAAGAACTTGACCATTTAATTCAAACCAGATGCAGAATAATATTCAACAGAATTTCTGCCCATTTTTAACCAAACCAAAAACAAATACAGTTTGTATAGTATATATGTGTGTGTTTGTGTATGAGTGGCACTGAAGACAAACTTCCCCAGGCCAACTATTCCCATAAAACTCAAAACAAACGAGATTGTATTCATTTGAACAAAACAACAGTTTTTGTGTGTGGTGTGTGTGTGTGTGTGTGTGTGTGTGTGTGTGTGTGTGTGTGGCACTTAAGCTAAACTTCCCCAAGCCGACTTCTCTTAAGACGCCTGAGACAGTTACATATAATAATAAAACATATAATAGTATTATTATAATATGAAGTCTATATGTATATTATAATACAACATTCATTATTTTTAATGTGTGTGTGTGTGTGTGTGTGTGTGTGTGTGTGTGTTAGGAGTAACAGAAAAAATGCTGTTAGGCTAACTAGCATGTCAAGATGTCTGTGTCTCAATCAGATGAATCACATGAATCACAGTTCTGGCAGATGTAGACTGGTAGACCTGGAGTGCATAAGTCATGGGCCCACTTTTTGCAATTCAGGCACTGAAGCCAAACTTCCCCAGGTCGGCTATTCCCATATGATTCTAAACAAACCAGACAGTATTCCTCTTCATCTTCATCAGACTCAGATGATGATCTCCTTTTCTGCTTTTTTTTAGGAGCAGGAGCTTTGGATGGAGCTTTCAGTTGTGGCTTCTTGTTTTTTTTGAAGAGTCTCTTCTTTGTTGCGGCCTTTTGTTCCTCCAGTTGTCGCTTGACTGGTGTGTCTGTCAGGATGGCAGTCTTCCTCTTCCTTCTGACGACACCACCAACTTTCCTAGGCCCAGCCTTAGGGAATGGGCGCAGCTCTTCTGGGGTTTGGGGACGTCTCCCAGTACCAGAAGAAAAACCACTTGGTCCGGGCACAGCATTGTCAGTGGCAGGGTGCAGCTGTGGCGCAGCATTGTCTGTGGCAGGGTGCAGCTGTGGCGCAGCATTGTCAGTGGCAGGGTGCAGCTGTGGCGCAGCATTGTCAGTGGCAGGGTGCAGCTGTGGCGCAGCATTGTCTGTGGCAGGGTGCAGCTGTGGCGCAGCATTGTCAGTGGCAGGGTGCAGCTGTGGCGCAGCATTGTCTGTGGCAGGGTGCAGCTGTGGCGCAGCATTGTCTGTGGCAGGGTGCAGCTGTGGCGCAGCATTGTCAGTGGCAGGGTGCAGCTGTGGCGCAGCATTGTCAGTGGCAGGGTGCAGCTGTGGCGCAGCATTGTCTGTGGCAGGGTGCAGCTGTGGCGCAGCATTGTCAGTGGCAGGGTGCAGCTGTGGCGCAGCATTGTCTGTGGCAGGGTGCAGCTGTGGCGCAGCATTGTCAGTGGCAGGGTGCAGCTGTGGCGCAGCATTGTCTGTGGCAGGGTGCAGCTCATCGGGGACAGCAACAAGATCGGCAGTTGGGTCTGGCCGGTCTGTAACATAAGATGGGGCAAAGGCCTCTTCTGGAAAAACATTCCTGTTATAGGGGAAAATTCCAGACACCCTGAATCCTGATTGGATGTTATTTGGGGTTGTAGCCAATGGGTATGCTTTGGCAACAATTCCAGGCACATCATATATAGACATGGTTTTGCCAGGGTTGTTCAGCATCCATGAGTCACAGGCTGTGTTGACATGCCTCTTCAGAGGCCCATACACAGTGCGGTCAAGAGGCTGTAGCCGATGGGAGCAGTGTGGGGGGAATGATAGCATGACTACACCGTTTTCTTTGGCATAGTTCAAGCCACTGATAGAGAGATGGGACTCATGGTTGTCAAGCAAAAGGAGACATGGCTTCTCTTTTGTGCATTTTGTATTCTCCACAAAATGCTTCAGGAATTCAACAAAGTGTTCTTCCTTCATCCATCCTGATGGGTTTGCACCTCCTTTGCAACCTGTAGGTCCATTCAGAATGAAGTGGTCCCTGAAATTTACCCTGGGGAAAACAAAATAAGGAGGAATGCTGTTCCCTGTGGCTGAAACTGCGCAAGCAAGGGTAATAAGCGTCCCTCGTTCTGCAGAGGTTATTGACCCAATTTGCTTAAATCCCCGCCTGGCAATGACCCTGTTTGGTTTCTGGACTGTAGTGACACCTGTCTCATCCATGTTCCAGATGTCACCTGGAGGGAACCTGTGCCTATGCATGACTGTATCTAGGTTGTTGAAGAAGGCTTTAACATTCTCTTTATTAAAACTCGTAGCACGAGCAAGGCTTGTGGCCTCTGGCTTCCTGATGGAAAGGGAAGGGTGCCTCTTTAAAAAGGCAGTAAGCCAGTCACGGCCAGCTTGCTGCTGCTCTGACCAGGTCTCAGGCATGTTGATGTTATGTGACACAGCAAGCTGAAAGGCTAGCTTTCTAACCTCCCTGGGTGATAGGCCAAAGTAAATGTCGGCTGACTTGCACAGATACTTAACCAGCTCCTCTTCCAAATCTGGGGAAAATATTTGTCTGTTCCTGATGTAACCAACAGCTACACCTAGCTCTTTCTTGCCTTCAATCTCATCCTGGCTGATCTTGTGGCAGTATCTGCTTAGTGTGCTGAATGGTATTTTGAAGTCCTTTGCTGTGCTCCTAATACTTTTGTTTTGAGTCTTCACCTGTCTGGCTGCCTCTAGCATAATCTGTGCTGGTGTCTTTGCCCTGTCTGTTGTTCTTAAATATTTTCTGACCATTTTTACTTCTAAAAGAAAATGATTTATTACATAATGAGTTTATGTTCATGAGAATATAACATACAATGTTATAAAAATGTATAAAATGTAAAAGCATAAAAATGTAAAGCATAATATATATATATATATATATATATATATATATATATATATATATATATATATATATATATATATGTGTGTGTGTGTGTGATATTATAAAATATTATGTTTTAGCATATGTAAAATGCATAAATTAATACATTTATAACCAATTGGCTATAATGGGGTTGGTTGGCACATGTGTCAACCAACCCCCAAATCAGTGTGTCAACCAACCCCACCCACATTTGGACACAAGTCTTTACTGAAATTATGTTAGCCACATAGCATCACTCATCAGAGACTTTTAAATTTCATATCAAAATATAGCTGATTCTATCTACATCAACTGAAATCCTTACATTTTATATTATCTCTATCTATCATTGTTCTAAAATGTATTTAGTGGGGAGAAGGTTTTTTTTGTTTTAACACAGTAAAATAAAAAAGTTGTCCTCACCTCAAAAGTTAGTGACAGTTCGATGATTTTAGTAAATGGGTGTGTTCAGGTCAAGAGGGCAGTCATTTTGATGTCAGATTTTTGTGGCAGCGCCCTCTAGTTTACTAGAACTGAACTGTGTGCCAACCAACCCCTGACCCAACCAGCCCCGCTCTCCCCTATACAAATACAAATATTTAACCTTAAAACTCACTTTGACACCCACATGCTTAATGATCTTCAAGGACAACATGTTAAATGACTGCTGATTTCTGCGGTTATACCTTCTTTTCTTTGTTTTCTAATTTCACAATAATCTGTAAAATATTACTGAATATTTAATTTAAAATTACACATAACCCTGTAAAAATACAGACAATTTCCTTAAAAAAACGGTAAAATTGATGTAAAACCAAAATACAAAAAATTACCTGTAAATATAATAGTGGACCTTTAAATTACAGCAAAAATCTGTAAATTAACAGGTATTCACTGTATAATGAAAAAACGGCAAAATTCTGTAAAAAAATACAGGGCGTTACCTGTAAATTAACTTTTTTTTTTTTTACAGTGTACGTAAGTAACCGAGACGTTCCCTTTTGAGAGGTCTCTCGTATTGTGTAAGGCTAGCTTACGCTATGGGAACCCCCTTCAAAACGCCATGTGTGCTTAACTGCGCTCCATACTGTAGCCCGAAACAAGATGCCTGAGGCCCATATATGAGTAAAGTTATGAATCCCAATAGAAACCGGTCATTTGACAAACCTCGTATAGGAAAGCAAGGAAATGGGCCTAACAGGGCCAAATAAACACCTCATCATCGAGTATGATCGATTAGGCAAAAATCTTGCACTCAAAATAAATTTGGATTTAGTATTACTGGTAAGAATATTACAACCATTTCAGATGTATTCAGTGTACTCTTTCAGAAACAATCAGACATTGAGGAATAATTGAGCAACTAAAGATGTTTTGAGAGTTCTAGAATCTGACCAGCTAAATTGGCATTATATCTACTAGTGCAATGCCCGTGCAAAATCTGTTTTTGTGTGTTTTTAGTAATTGTTGCTTTGGTATGTTTGAGTTGCTGAATAGCCTAGGCAACTATTACACAGGAGCCTAAACTCTGAGAAAACGATAACGTTAAGCGCACCAGAATAAAATATAGTATTCAGAATTAAACAGTGTAGCTGACTTACAGATTCAGTAACATCCACAAATGAATAAGCGCGACGATTCAGGGAGCAGGCTACACTGTGAATTCCGAGAAAACGCTATGCTTGAGCAAACAGTTTGTGAATAGGCTACTACAAATGATGGCCGTGAATAAAATATAATATTCAGATATTTTTAAACCACAACCCTCTAATGTCAGAATGTTTATTTTGGGGAGTGGCCACTCAGTGTGCAGTGTGAGCCAGAGTGGCCAGCGGCTAGAGCGGCAAAAGCCAATGTGTGCTTCTTTTACCGATATCTTTTGCATTTCTAATCCAAACAATGTCAAACTTGGCACTGAACTTACTCGTGCCCGTAGCAAGACACCTGTCACAGTTTGAAATCCATCGGACTAATGGTTCGAGAGATATACAAATAACAGATATGGCCGTTCAAGATCAGTTTTTGTGTGTTTTTAGCAATTGTTGGTTTGGTGTGTTTGAGTGCTTATTGTTACAATTACACAGCAAAAGTTCAGTGACATTTTTATTTGTGCATGGTTGAAAGCAAATACTGATACTGACATAATGACATACAATAAATATGGAAAATGTAACTACATATATAACTAACTACTGACAACTAACTACTTCTGAATAACTACAATATTCAGAAGTAAACAGTGTAGCTTAATGTTTAGCTGACAGAATGTTTCTTTTTAAACCACAATTTTTAAACCATAACCCTCTCTAATGTCAAAATGTTTATTTTTAAACCACAACATTAATGTGTGCTTCTTTTACCGATATATTTGACGATATCTTTTGCATTTCTAATCCAAACAACGTCAAACTCAGCACTGCACTTACTCGTGCCCGTAGGAAGACACCTGTCAAGTTTGAAATCCATCGGACTAACGGTTCGAGAGATATGCGATTAACAGACAGACACACAGACAGACAGACGTTCCTGTAATTTATAGATAGATAGATAGATAGATAGATTACCTTCAGACAATGGGTTGACTTTGTGACTTTGAAAACGGTGTTGTCTTGTTGTTGTTTTTTTCTGACAGTTGGTGTCAGGATATGTCAGGTTATGTTAGGCCCAAACTCAAGGCAGGAAGCGCTTCTTGACAGCGCTTGTAAATCGCCTACTCCCTTGACTGAGGCGAGTGCCAGTAAGAGAGCGGTCTTTAACGAGAGATGCTTTAGGTCCACAGACCGCAGCGGCTTGAATGGGGCACCTTTCAGTGCTTCCAGGACCGTGGAGAGGTCCCAGATAGGCACAGAAGGAGGTCGCAGAGGGTTCAGCCTCCTTACTCCTTTAAGGAAACGAGGTCGTTTCTTCCTAGCGATTAGCTGTTATGGCCGCCACATACACTTTGAGCGTGGAGCGTACACTTCGACCCACGTTCAAAAGCCCTTGTAAGAAGGCGAGTATACTCAATACTTCGCACAAATAGGGGTCCAGGCTCCGTGCAGCGCACCAGCCAGAAAATACCACCCATTTCTGAGCGTAGAGGCGTCTAGTTGACGGCGCTCTTGCCTCAGTGATTGTTTTCAGCACCCCTTTCCGTGAGACACCCGGGTAACCATTGAGGGGCCATACATGAAGGGCCAACAAGTCGGGACGGGGATGGCAGATTAATCGGTTTGCCTGCGTGAGGAGGTCTCTCCTCAGCGGAACCGGCCATGGGGCTGTTTCCAGCAGCTGTGCCAGCCCGGAATTCCATAATTGGGTCTTCCAGAGAGGTGCTATTAGTATTAGTAGCACTGCACACTTGCTCTCCATGATCCGTTCGATGACCTGTGGTAACATTGTGACATACAGCGGGCGGCTCAGCCAATCGTGGGCAAGCATGTCCCTGTTCTTTGAGAAAAATATTCGGCAATGAGGGTTGTCTTCTGAGGCGAAGAGGTCGACCTCTGCCTCTCCGAAGATGCTCCACATTAGCTGAACCGTCTGTGGGTGAAGAGACCATTCCCCTGGGGGAACATTGTCTCTGGATAACATATCCGCACCCTGGTTCAGAATGCCTGGCACATGCACTGCCCTTAGGGAGCGCAGGTTGTGCTGAACCCATAAAATTAGGTTTTTGGCCATGGCGTGCAGGTTGCTTGACCTTGACCCTGGCAATTTATATAGGACACCACTGCCATGTTGTCCGTCCAGACCAGGACGTGGTGGCCTTTTAAGTACGGGAGAAAGGCTTTCAGCGATAGAGCGACTGCTCTCATCTCTAGACAGTTTATATGTAGGCGCCTCTCCGGGCTTGACCATAGGCCAGAGACGGGCCTGCCCTCGTAAAGGGCCCCCTAACCTAGGTTGGAGGCATCTGTCGAGATCACTTTTCTCCTCGTAACCACACCCATACTCACTCCTGACTGATACCACAGTCATCTGCTTTCCAGGGAGCCAGGGCTCTGATAAAAAGTTAGTGGATCAGTTTACCCCCAGCTGGTTCACTTTACCCCCTTGATTTCTCTGGTCTGTCTCAGTTTACCCCTAAGCTGGGGTAAAGTGAGACACAAGACCACTTTTTAAAAAACAATCATATTTTCACTGCCCTTCGTCCTGAATACATTCTGATAATTTCCATTGCTAGGAAACATCCTGAATTAATGGGAAATGTGTACATTTTACTGATAACTGTATGTCATTTTAGCTCGCTTAGAGGAGAGCAAATGTAAAAAATGTCTCACTTTACCCCACTGGTTGGTTTTTCAGCTCGTCTGCCTGTTCCTGTTATCATCAGTAACTCTTCACACTGTTCTTCATCATCATCTTCATCAAATTGTTCACTGGTGTGTTCATCAGTGTTGAATGTGAGTGATGTAACTCTCTCCTGGTACAAAGGAATCAGTGTATTGTCCAGCATCAGTGTGTGTGATCTCAGCATCAGTCTCTCTCTACCTCTGGAGGTGGAATATCAGGATAAAAACACCTACAGCTGTGTGCTGAACAATACCATCAGCAACCAGACCACACATCTGGACATCAACACACTCTGTCACACATGTGCAGGTACCACAGCACTGATGATATATGTGTGTATTTACTGACCTGGGCTGCGTTTCCAGATAACGATGGATCTTAGCACTTACGAGCATTTTCTACGAGCGACTTTACGAACGTTCGTGTTCATTTCACGTGCCTTTCACAGAAACGCACTTAGCACGATCGTGCGCAGCTGTGCTTTAGGTGCTACTTAAGAGTCGCTGTCTGTATGTCAAGTGCTGAAATGTCACCTTGTAGAATGGCTCGTAATTGTAGCACACAATTGTATTTTGAAATGTTTAGTCTAATTGTTTTCATCTGATGTGCATTTTCTACGAGGCCAATAATCTATAAAAGCACAAACCTACAGGTTGAGACACCAGCAAAATGGCTGAACCAAAAAACAAAGAAAATATATTTTTCAAAAAGAGGAGATTAATGTTATTTTAGTGGAGGTGGAGCTATACAAACATATTATGTTCAGCAGGTTTAAGGGCAGTCATACAAATAAACCAAAACAAAAAATCTGGGGGGATATTGCTACAAAACTGACTGCAACTAGGGGCATTAAAAGTTCAGGGAAGGAGGTCAGGAAGAAGTGGCAGGACTTTGCCAGCCTTGCTAAAAGGAAAAGGGAACTGTAGAAGACAACATTTAATAAAACAGGTGGTGGGACCAATGATTCCCCCTTCTCACAGCAGAGGAAGAAAAGGCCTTGTCAATACTTGGCACAAGTGCTTCAGATGGCATTTGTGGTGGTATTGACATCCATGGAGGAGTAGGGGTAACTCAACCTGAGCCTAAGTCAGGTCCTTCATGCTCAGATGAACTATCAGTTTCATCTGCTATCTCCCAGCATCTGCCATCTCCTAGTCCTCCAAACAACCCTCCCAGGCCTCAGTCCCCATCTTCTGTTGTCCAGACTGCAGTCACAACACCTCAGCAGTTTAAGAATGTTTGTAGTTGTAGACATATGAGAATGTCCTTACTTAACAGGGAGGAAGATGAAGAGGTGGAGAAGGACAAAGATGGCATGGGACCACATGATGGCCAACCAAGAAACAGGCTACATGGCTGGTTTTCGTGCATGTCAGCAAGTCATTGACAGATTTTTTTTAGTTCATCCCGATATTTACCCAGTCTTTGAAGCATATTACATCTTTTATTAATTTTTTGGTTTATTCATTTAATTTAGATAAAAATTATCAGATTAAATTATTTCTTTTTTTGTTGTTGTTGTCTGCCCTTTTTAATTATTTTATTTATAAATAAAAAAAAAAAAAAAAAAACTAGTAATAAAGTGCACAATAAAGTGCAATCAAAACCTTATATTATAATCGCATTGCACTTGAATAAAGTTAAAGGTGTAATCTGCCGGTTGTCGTGCAGGTGACCTCATAACTCTGTCTTCTTACGATGCAATTGGGGATTTACGATTACTCCAGAGCACTTGTAGATCTACGATGATTTTCTAATATTAAGTCGTACGATCGTTTTTATAAACTTCTTAGGCTTACGATGCTTTTAATGAAACGCAGCCCTGATCTCTGCCTTCTGTTGTAGATCACTGATGTAGATTCTGTTGTAGATTACTGATGCATTCACTCACATTAATGACTGTCTCTCTATTCCTCTCCTTCAGTTCCTCCAGTCTCAGTGTCTCTGAGAGTGTTGATCTCTGCTGGATCTCTGATGATTGTTGCTGGATTTTTTATCTTCTGGATCTGCAGGAAATGTAGAAAAATTGACAGAGAAGGCAAGTGTTACATTCAAGTATTATAATAAATAACAATTTGAAAATGTACTCCCTAAAATGTAATTCCCCCTAAAATTGTAGTTAACAACTTCTAAATCACTTATATGAAAAGAAACCAAAATAAATGGTAGTTTTTGTGTTTACCAATTTCTGTACATTTCTGTCTCCGAATACAACTCTATTTGCATACAATAAAATTGAGCAGTGCTCTTTTTACTCATCTTGCACACACACACACACACACACACACACACACACACACACACACACACACACACACACACACACACACACCTAGTTAGTATTACTTTTTGTTGTTTTAATGCATCTATTATTATTGAAACAGAGACTCATGCAGAAGAGATCACTTACGCAGATCCGGCGTTCTACAAAAGAAACACACATAAAACGGTAAGATCGTTTATGATATAGATCAGTGTGTGCTTGTTTTTGTCTGATCAGTCAAACACACCAGCGCCATATTATATATATATCAGGAAGCATGTGTGTTGTGTTGACACGAGAGCGGACGTTGCATGTAGGCCTATGTGCGTTGGAGATTAATATTTTGAAAATAAAGCACTTGCTTTGTACATACAATTAAAGTTAAACCACTGGAATCACATGGATTACTTTTATAATGCCTTTACTATCTATTTTTACTTAGAAAAAAAAACTATATATCGCAACTGCTTAATCAGGAGAAACCTAACATGTATTATTATTATTATTTCTTGTGTTGTGTTTTTTACAGAAAGTAAAAGAGGAGGATAATGTGGTGTATGCACCTATTACAACGAGAAGATGATCAAACTTCAATCTTTAGTATCCAACTGTGGGACCTACGACGGATTTAAAAGTATAATAATTTAAGATGGATTCATGAAATGGTCTCCTAAAAACTTCAAACAAACTTGCACCTGTAATTACAAGGACTTTTAACAAACTATCTAAACCATATGGCACATTGGCGAATTTTATGGGGTTTTTTAAGTCTTAAAGTATATGTGTGTAAATCTCATGAAAAAAGTCAAACGTAGATGCAAAACACTCATCAAAATGATGGGAGACTCTACTGTGGTCTCAGTTATTACCTCTGTACTCAGATGTTGCTTGATCTGAACTGTGTGTGTTTGATGTCAGAGAGTGTGTCTGGTGTCAGTTGTGTGTCTGAGGTGTCAATAGCGTGTGGTTGAAGGTTTTGTTCCATTCCTGCTCACATGAAACCATCACTATTTTAAAACCTGCTTGAAAAAATACTGAACTTATCAATGCTGGTACAAAAAAAAGTCTCAAATCAAACAAAGAAATTACTGTGGAATATGAAAATATCATATTCATTGTGCATGCTTTATGATCTTTTATACTCATGCTGTGATCGTGTAGTAAAACAGTAATTACTTCACAACCGCTAAAAAAAGTACATTGTATATAGTGTGAATGTGTAGGCCTATGAATATAATTCGGACGCATACATTTGTCATGTTGTCATTATTATTTGATCTACCAGCATCAGTTATGCCATTCATAAATCCTCTCCTCATGGGATAGGCCTAGTAAAGTGTCCATCGTGCACACATCAGAATCTTGCTGGAAGTAGTAGGTCATCCGGGTACTTTTTGCCTACTGTTTTATAAGTACTGTGAATTCAGACATACAGTCACATTCAGTCGGTCATGTTCGACGTCATTTTGGCATGTCACCGACGTATTGAGATCCCAACTTTGCCGCCTTTGGAATCTAAAAAACGTTGGTGAAGTTCTGACGTGACATCTCCGTTCCCTCTTTCAGGGAACGAGGGTTATATACGTAGCCGAGACATTTTTCGCCTACTATATAGTAGGGAAGTATGCAATTTCGGATGCAGCCACAGACATTTGCATTCGGGCCGGTTTCGAATTCTCAGAGGATTGTTGAGTTCACCAAAAAACAGTAGGTAATTTGCCCTGGAAATTTTACTTTTTTTATTTAGATTGTGTGAGAAAAACATGACCTGGCAGATTCGCACAAGATTAAAATCGCAAAGTACGTCTGTGAAACATGAATTTCTACTGTCCCCCTGGAAAATGAGTCCCGTCCGAACAGCATTTGGCCACTATAGAGATGAGTCATATTCCCACCGAAGAAATGTGGTATTTGCTTTGTCAAGCATCATTACTTTTGCTTAGGGTTATAAGTAATTTCTGAAATAAAATAATTAAATATTCTTTTCCATATCAAAACAATAATAGATGAACGCTGGTGCTGTCCAGGTTAAAAAATGACAGAAAAGCACCATTAAGGTATCATAAAGATTTTTCTGCAAATCTTAAAAATCCATATGATAGCTTTGTTTTAGGAAAAGCCCAAAATGTATGTATTCACCTGTTGCACAAGGGCTGACATGTTGAAATGGTCAACCAATAATATTCACCACTTGAAAAAAAAAAGAATAGAAAAAACAGATGCCTTACTAAACCTTACACTGTGAAAAAAGTAAAACATTACAGATTAAAAAAATTATTATTAAAAAACACCTTAAATCTTAGACATATTTTAATGTACACCCATTGTTAAATGTAAAGGGAGTTAACTGTTAGCTAGCAATAGCACATGCATGAGCGAATGTAGGCTCATCACTGCGTTATTTACCATTTACCTTTAAATAAAGCAACATGCAGTATAACATCAATGTTCCCTTTCGTTGTCACTCCGAGTTACGTCGGATGACGACGAATGGGGTTTCGCTTAGAAAGCCTATCAGCTTCGAGTATTACAAAACGAGCCTATGGCAAAGAAATGCCATGGGTCTGCGGAATTTGCATGACGTAACTCCGCCCCACCTCGTGGGTATAAAAGGAGGAAGTCCGCAACAGCAGTTTATGTTTTCGCTTCGGAGCCAAGTGTATTCTTCTCTCCACAAGCCATCTCTGAATTGTCAGCTTTACAAACGAGTACCTCGAGTGTTGGTGTGACGGCGATCTACGGCGAGCGCGTGCTTCCTGCTGATCTGTTGCAGTGGTCTGCCAGTCGGTGCGTGTCTCCCCGGGTGCTTCAACACTTGAGTTTTCTCTCACTAAAAGAGCTTGCACGCGGCACGTCTTTTTAAAGACGGCTCGCCCGTGCATTTCAAAAAAAAAAAAAAAAAAAATGAATGGTGCGGCAGCTTGGTATCGGACTCTGATGGGCACGAGCGTTGTCTAGTATGTTTGGGCTTGATCATGCTAGAGCAGCGCTCGTGGATGACTCATGTTTTCTCCATGGAAACATGATCATCGCGTCATTAAGGTCGAGACTCGGTGAACTCACATGAGTGAGAGTCCCCTCATCCACCCCCCGATCTTCGGCTGGTGGCCAGGGTGACCTGAGGGTTTCGGTCTGGAACACGGCGCCGACTATGTGTCCGCGACCCCAGCCCCCCTCTTCAATGACGGTGCCCGCTAGTGAACAGGTGATTCCCACGGGTCTACCCTCTGGTGGCCCGTGTGTTTCATTTGAAGCTACAGAGGATGATATTATGTTTGTAGCAGCTTCACTAGGTGGGTTTGATTTTCCTGGAAGTGACGACTCGTCGAGTCTGATCCGGAGATGACGGCCATGCTTTCCCGGGACGATTGGCCGCCGTCCCCGTCCACGGCAAACCCCAATACCGTTCTTCCCGGACGTGCATGATGAGATCAGGGGCCATTCGCTGATCTCATCCGCCTTTCCTCCCCTCGATGGGGCCGCTGCCCGTGGGTACACTGGGGTTCCCCCGGCTGAACGCTCTGTTGCGATGCTATGTGTCCTCAGAGTGCTTCTTCTCGGCGCAATCCTAAGCACCCGTCCGTGGCCTGTAGTTTTTCGTCTACGCTTGTGGCGAGATCCTATAGCGCCACGGGACTGGCGGCCGCCTCACTGCGGCCATGGTCATTCTGCTGGTCTACCTGACCCAGATGCTCATGGACCTGCACGAGGGCGGGACTGACCCAGGGCTCTTCACTGAGCTGCGCGCCGCCACTAACCCTGCTCTCTGAGCGACGAAAGTGGCCGTACGCTCCCTGGGTCAGGTGATGCTCACCATTCGGTGGCCGTACCTGTTGGATGTGCTGGATGTCGCGCGGACCCGTCTGTCTGACATTCCCATATCCCAGGTCGGCCTCTTCGGCGGTGCGGTTGAGGGCTGGCCCAACAGCTCTCAGCCGTCCATGAGCAGACTGACGTTGATTCTGTCCCGACGGCCCCGCCGTCCGCTCAGATCCCTCGGTCTGCCCACCGCCAAGGGCGCCCTTCCGCGGCTCCCACCCTGCCCGTTCACCCGGGCCGGCTCTGGGGGCCGCGGGCGGACGCCACAGCCCTCTCTAGCCCCGCCCCCCGCTACACGCCGGGTTAAGCGGCGCTCCTGAGACAGGCTCCTCGGGGATGGAGCAGGTTGAGGTCGACTCTGTCCCGATGGCCCCGCCGTCCGCTCAGGTCCCTCGGTCTGCCCACCGCCGAGGGCGCCCCCCCCTCTCCAGCCCCGCCCCCCGCTACGCGCCGGGTTAGGTGGCGCTCTTGAGAGGGGCTCCTCAGAGATGGGACTCAGTTCTTTCCAGGAGTTGGGAGCAGGACCACTCCTTTCCCCGGTGGAGGGCCGGGGAAGAATCCTTATTCGCAAAGAACTGACTCTCCCGTCTCTGAGCACACAGAGTTCTCGGACGACACAGAGCGCCGCCCTCTAGCCGTGCTCTCCTCGTCCCCCTCTGTCCGAGAGGTGGTTGACACGGCGTGCCGTCCACGGACCGCTTCGCCCCTGTCCCCCTCTGTCGCCAGACCCCTGGCGGAGCAGGCCCCCGCGGGACGACCAGCCTGGTCCTCCCCCGAGCCTGGCCCCCTCTGCCAGGGCGCGGTTGCTAACTGTGCCCCCACACCGGGCCGCTATGCCGTCCACGTCTGGGCCAGTTACTCCGCTTCGTTGCCCCTCCGGGGGGACGCCTGTCATCGCGTGATCCCGCCGGTTCAGTTCCTGGGAGCCTGGCTAGAGCTTCCCCGTCTGTCCCGCTGGATCGCGCGTTCCGTCAGGCTCGGCTTGCGATTCAGTTCGCACGGTCTCCTCCCCGCTTCAGGGGAGTCCGCTCCTCTTTGGTCGGTGGCAATGCCCCCGTCATGAGAGCAGAGATTGCCACCCTGCTGGCGAAGGGTGCAATCGAGACTGTCCCTCCAGCCGAGATGAGGTCCGGGTTCTACAGCCCCTACTTCATTGTCCCCAAGAAAACCGGTGGGTTACGGCCAATCCTGGACTTGCGCGTGCTGAACCGCTCCCTTCACAGGCTGCCGTTCAAGATGCTCACCGCCAATCGCGTTCTCGAATGCGTGCGGCCCCAGGATTGGTTTGCAGCGATCGACCTGAAGGACGCCTACTTTCATGTCTCCATTCTTCCTCGACACAGACCGTTCCTACGGTTTGCTTTCGAGGGGCAGGCATACCAGTACGCGGTTCTCCCTTTCGGGCTAGCCCTGTCTCCTCGCACCTTCACGAAGGTCGTCGAGGCTGCCCTTGTTCCCCTTCGGGAACACGGGGTTCGCATCCTGAGTTATATCGATGACTGGCTGATCCTAGCTCACTCTCGAGATCAGGTTTGCGAACACAGGGACCTAGTGCTCCGGCACCTAGCTCGTCTGGGCCTTCGGGTCAACTGGGAGAAGAGCAAACTTTGCCCCGTGCAGAGGATCTCTTTTCTCGGTATGGACATCGACTCGGTCGCCATGTCCGCACAGCTTACGAGCGAGCGCGCGCAGTCACTGCTGACTTGCCTGAGACATCTCAGGAGCAAGAATGCAGTTCCACTGAAACATTTTCAGAGGCTCCTGGGGCATATGGCATCTGCAGCCGCGGTCACGCCGCTCGGATTGCTTCATATGAGACCGCTTCAGCTTTGGCTTCGCGACCGAGTCCCGAGGTGGGCATGGCATCAAGGCACGCTCCGGGTACCAGTTACTCCGACCTGCCGTCAGTTCCTCACCCCGTGGTCGAACCTCAGTTTTCTCAGGGCAGGTGTCCCCCTGGAACGAGCTTCCCGGCATGTTGTGGTCTCCACGGATGCCTCCACCACGGGCTGGGGCGCCATGTGCAATGGACATGCTGCTGCGGGCTCCTGGACAGGACCCCAGCGGCTATGGCATGTCAATTGCCTCGAGTTGTTGGCAGTACGCCTTGCCCTGCACCGCTTCCGGGCGTTGCTTAGGGGTCAACACGTACTAGTCCGCTCAGACAATACCGCTACTGTAGCGTACATCAACCATCAAGGTGGTCTACGCTCACGCCGTATGTCACAACTCGCCCGCCACCTCCTTCTATGGAGTCAGAACCATCTGAGGTCGCTTCGAGCCATTTTCATTCCCGGAGCCCTGAACTGTGCAGCCGACGAGCTCTCACGGCTTCAGCCCCTCCCTGGAGAATGGCGACTCCATCCCCAGTCGGTTCAGCTGATTTGGGACCAGTTCGGGGACGCACAGATAGATCTGTTTGCCTCTCACGACTCGACCCATTGCTCCCTGTATTTTTCCCTGACCGAGGGCACGCTCGGCACGGATGCACTGGCGCACAGCTGGCCGCCGGGCCGCAAATATGCGTTTCCCCCAGTGAGCCTTCTTGCGCAGACCTTGCGCAAGGTCAGGGAGGACGAGGAGCAGGTCATTTTGGTTGCGCCGTATTGGCCCGGCCGGACCTGGTTCCCCGAACTTGCACTCCTCGCGACAGCACCTCCCTGGCCCATTCCTCTGAGGAAGGACCTTCTTTCTCAGGGACGGGGCACCCTGTGGCACCCTCGCCCCGATCTCTGGAGCCTCCACGTGTGGCTCCTGGATGGCTCGAGGGAGGTTTGAGTACCCTTCCACCAGCGGTGGCGGCTACCATCACTTCCGCTAGAGCGTCGTCCACGAGACACGTCTATGCGTTGAAGTGGAACCTCTTCGTCGACTGGTGCTCTTCTCACCGAGAAGACCCCCGGAGTTGCTCGATCAGCGTTGTGCTTTCCTTCCTTCAGCAAGGGTTGGAGCGAAGGCTGTCTCCCTCCACCCTTAAGGTCTATGTTGCCGCCATTGCCGCACACCATGACCTAGTTGAAGGTAAGTCGGTAGGGAAGCACGACCTGGTCATCAGGTTCCTGAGAGGAGCGAGGAGACTAAATCCTCCTCGCCCTCCTCTCGTTCCCTCTTGGGACCTCTCAGTGGTTCTAACTGCCTGAAGAGTGCTCCCTTTGAGCCCCTGCAGTCAGTCGAGCTTAAGTTCCTGTCAATGAAGACAGCGCTCCTGGTTGCACTGGCCTCCATCAAGAGGGTAGGGGACCTGCACACATTCTCCGTCGACGAAGCGTGCCTGGAATTCGGACCGGCTTTCTCTCACGTGATCCTGAGACCCCGGCCCGGATATGTGCCCAAGGTTCCTACCACTCCCTTTCGGGACCAGGTGGTGAACCTGCAAGCGCTGCCCCCGGAGGAGGCAGACCCAGCCTTGGCACTGCTCTGTCCAGTACGCGCTCTTCGCGCCTATGTAGACAGGACGCGGTGTTTCAGGACCTCAGACCAGCTCTTTGTCTGTTATGGTGGGAAGCTGAAGGGAAAGGCTCTCTCCAAGCAAAGGTTGTCTCACTGGATAGTGGACGCCATTGCCTTGGCTTACCAGCAGCAAGGTCGACCGTGCCCCCTTGGTGTGATGGCCCACTCCACCCGGAGTGTGGCATCCTCTTGGGCCCTAGCGCATGGCGCCTCGCTAACAGACATCTGCAGAGCTGCAGGCTGGGCGACACCTAACACATTCGCCAGATTCTATAATCTCCGAGTGGAGCCAGTGTCCTCTCATGTACTCGCTTCAACTAGCTAGTACCGGACCCGCTCAGGTGTCTTCGCTTGCTCGCCATTCCACTCCACGGACTGGATACGTGCGATATTCTCCTCAGGTGAGCTTCCCCGAAAGCCCTGAGTTCCTCCAGCACTCCTGACGTCGGCGCCAGTGTCTCTTGCCTGCGCGTCGGCTAGGTGCCTCCCGTGTGCATGGTCCCTCCCCTGAGCGACCCCCACATGTGTATTTCCACTGTAAGCCTCTCTGAGCATGTGTCTTTCCCTTGGCAAGCCACCTTGCCACCCCTGGGGTTGAAATATTCCACCTGCGGCTGGACACCCCAGTGTTCTCCATATGTTTCCTTCGGGTCATATGTGTATTCTCTAAGTCCCCCCCCCCCCTCTGGGTTGGCATTAATTGCATACTTCCCCTAGCTTGGGATATGCTTCCCAGTGTACCTTGGTATTCCTGTGTTAAATGGAGTCCTTCGTCCAGTCTATGACAGGGATCTCGATTTACGCAGGGCACTGGAAGACAGCTGAGAAGGTGGCGTGATTAGACTGGTAACCCCATTCGTAGTCATCCGACGTAACTCGGAGTGACAACGAAAGGGAACGTCTCGGTTACGTATGTAACCCTCGTTCCCTGAGTAGGGAACGGAGACGTTACGTCTGCCTGCCACTTTCCGCTGTACCGCGGGGATCGCCTGAGCTCAGTCTTGGCTCCTCAGCGAAGAAACATAAACTGCTGTTGCAGACTTCCTCCTTTTATACCCACGAGGTGGGGCGGAGTTACGTCATGCAAATTCCGTAGACCCATGGCATTTCTTTGCCATAGGCTCGTTTTGTAATACTCGAAGCTGATAGGCTTTCTAAGCGAAACCCCATTCGTCGTCATCCGACGTAACGTCTCCGTTCCCTACTCAGGGAACGAGGGTTACATACGTAACCGAGACGTTTTCTGGCTCATCCTGGACTGAAGCACTCTTCAGCACAATGGTAACCTCACAAAACTCAGACAAAAGAAACTCTTTAAATCCCAACAGAACATTAAACACTAACATATCTCTCAAGATCTCAGCAGAGGAGGATTAAACAACTCCACAAACAGCATTACCAGCTTCACTTATCACTAACCAGGTTCACTTTATTTCAGTCAGACATCTACAGAAGGTCTTATTGAGAATGATCAGAGGTTTAGATGTTGGTGTTTTATTGAAATAATAGTTTGCTTTGCTTCACCATTATGATAATCAGTGTTACATACTCAAATATCTCAGAGAACACTCCCCTCAATCTGTAGTGATAAAGACAGACAGTACTTTGGTCATCACTTGTATGATATTGATTTGATTTTAAGTGATCAATGGTGCCATCTCTTGTTTTGTTTTAGAAACAGCAGTTAAAAACAGCATCAGCATGTGGAAACACTCAACAGGAAACATCAGTGTCCAATGGAGAACTGGCTTATATTTTATGCATTTTATTTATTTATTTTTTTTGTTAATAAGAGGTCTTATTGTTATAACAAATGACAGTCAAAATCAATGGATAGAAAATGCCATTGTGCCAGGGTGTTAAAAAAAAAAAGGAGTCCATTGCGGGGATAAGTGATTTATTGAATTTCAAAGGCACACAAAAATGGAAGCAGAGGGAGAAATAGCAAGGCCACAATCCGGAGAGGAATCAGGAAGGATTCCAGACCGGTACATGGGTCAGACACATCAGCCCAACAGGAGGCATTAGAGAAAGGAAAAGCAAAGCAGATACAAACATATACATCAGCGAGAGATGAGTACAGTACAGAACAGTCCAAGGACAACGAGATAGGCGAGCTCACAGATGAACACCAGGGGACGTAGAGTGGCAATGGCAGGGGAGAGAGAGAGAGAGAGAGAGAGAGAGAGAGAGAGAGAGAGAGAGAGAGAGAGAGAGAGAGAGAGAGAGAGAGAGAGAGAGAGGGGTAGTTGTAATCTTGCAGGCCTGGGGGGCAGGTAGTAGATTTGAAGAAGAGCTAGATACGAAAAAAAGCAGAGAGGGTCCAGGGGAACAAACAAAAACTAAACTAATTAGGCAAGAACACATGGTTTCCGTGGTGGTTAACAATGCTATTGCGCTTCCTGACACCATTTTTTTTCTTTTTTTTGCACAGTGGGTATAGAAATTTCCTACAGTCCCTGACTTTGCCAACAGCTTTCATTATATATATACAGTATTCAATTAGTTTACATTAAAGTAATGTAAAATGAAAACTGTATGCATATAAAGGATACAGTTGACAAAATTTCACCTGTACAATCTTTAGAATATTAAACTGTTTTATTTTTTTGTTATACTTTATTTTAAGTTGACATAGTTACATACTAACTCAAATAAGTTCTGAGTAATATTAATTAACTACATGTAACTACTGTAGAGTTATAGTTAGGGTTTGGTTTAGGGTTAGTTACTTGTAATTATGCATAATTTACTGTTATTACTATAATAAGTATACAGTACATGTAATAGCGTGTAAATATGTTCCCTTAAAATAAAGGGTTACCGTTTTGTTTAGAATAATAAAGTATTTTAGTTGTTTTCTAAAATAAACAAACAAAAAATAGTAACTTTTACATACAAAAATTTTGAATGGCAGTGTTAAATATGATCAATGTGTATCTATTGCTTTTCTCCCTCTATTTATCACAGTATCTCAGCTATCAAAGCCATTTACAGCAGGACAGAAAGAAAGAAGCTCTTCACTTACAAACTAAACACACACACACACACACACACACACACACACACACACACACACACACACACACACACACACACACACACACACACACACACACACACACACACACACACACACACACACACTAAATGCCCGTTCTTTCATGCACTTAATGTTTCCCCACCCAACAGACAAACCACATTTCAAAAAAAAAAAAAAAAAAAAAAGGCCACATCAGGTTTCAGTTTGACTCAGAAGATAAACTTCAGTAAATTGGTTTGTGAGATCATACCTGGTTTTAACTTTTTACTTTTTTCGATAATTTAACTTGAGAACTAAATATTGACACACAACCTTTTGAAATCAGTGGAGTTAAGCTACATTTTACCATAAAATGTAGTTTATCGAAAATTTTGAAAATATTCTTCAACTTTTAGCTATTTAACATAGTCAGGCAACTAGTTTTTAACAACTATCAATGTTAAATGATAAAAATAAAGTGTTTTCCACCATTAAGAACAGTTAGTCTTACTAAGAGGCAGAAGCATTCTTATGTTACATATGTAACTACTCTATATGCATCATGCGCATGTGCGTGTGCATTAGTGGTCAGACTGTGTCGGGGGAGGACTCACAAGCCACATTACTTCTGTTGTGTTTCCTTAGTTCAGTTGTAGTTTTATTAGATGTTTGACTGAACAGCTAAAAAATGTTTCATGTGTTTGTTTTGTTCTGTTTGTGCTGGTGGAGTCTGATCAATAAGTTATAAATATATTTGTGTCATTTATTTAGAGTAATAAACTCTTTCTGCGGTTCAATTGTTTTCATCTGTCTTCAGATCTGATCTCTCTTGTTTTAGAAATCTTAATTTCAATGATTACAAATGCATGTTTTCCCCAAGCAATATCTAAAACATAATTTAAATCATTTTTAAATACTTTTGCACAACTATAAACATTGTGGAAATTCAGTAATACACATGTATTGAATATATCCTGCGTATTTAAACCTGTACTTTGTTTTTGCTGATGTTCTTCAATTCTATTTAATTTGAACCTGTTCATGTTCATCAGGTGTGTTTGGTGAATCAGTGTCAGTGATGGAGGGAGATTCTGTTACTCTAAACTCTGATGTTACTGAAATACGTACCGACGACGAGATACAGTGGAACTTTACAGGAAATATTATTCTAGCTCAAATCAGTAAAGGTGGTAGAATCTTCTCAGCACATGATCCTGGTTCAAAGATTAAGAGAATAAGAGACAGAGTGAAGCTGGATCATCAAACTGGATCTCTGACCATCACAAACATCACAACTGAACATACTGGAGTTTATAAACTACAGATCAAGAGTGTGATCAAGAGTTTCAATCTCACTGTCTATTGTAAGTTTAATGTTTGTTTCACCTGTTTGTATCTAGTTGATAATAGAATAATTTCAATTAAGCATAATTTTCCTCTCTGATATTTCTCCATATGTGTAAATAACCTTTTATAAATACATGGAGAGGAATGAAGATCATATGAGACACTCACTGACGGACTGACACTTCAATAAACACTTTCTGAACTATTCAAATTAATCTCTTTTCCAGCTCGTCTGCCTGTTCCTGTCATCATCAGTAACTCTTCACAATGTTCTTCATCATCATCATCATCATCAAATTGTTCATTGGTGTGTTCATCAGTGTTGAATGTGAGTGATGTGACTCTCTCCTGGTACGCAGGAATGAGTGTATTGTCCAGCATCAGTGTGTGTGATCTCAGCATCAGTCTCTCTCTACCTCTGGAGGTGGAATATCAGGATAAAAACACCTACAGCTGTGTGCTGAACAATACCATCAGCAACTAGACCACACATCTGGACATCAACACACTCTGTCACACATGTGCAGGTACCACAGCACTGATGATATATGGAATTAAAAAGATTTAAGTGTGTGGGATGACAAACACACTCACTAACTTTATTAGATTTATCGGTAACACTTTAGAATATTGATCTGTCATTAATGAGTTACTAAGCAGGAAGAAAATGCAGGACTAATGAGTAGTACTACATTAAAACTTCAGGTACTACTTTTAACTAATATGGAAACAAGCTTAACTAATCAGTAAGTAAAACATATGTTTCACTTTAATTAAGGGTCCAGATCACTAGTAGTCCTTGAAGAGTGACTAGGTACTTGAGTAATTGGTGATGCATTTTATGAACACATTGAGCGTAAAAAAGACAATTGCTAACCTCTCAGACACGTTAATGTTGTGATTAGTAATTAATTAGTAATTCTTTATAATTTGTCATAATTACCTATTATCTGTGCCAAAAGTTATTATTGATTACCTAATAATGAACAATCTTAGTCCAAAATTCGAAATTACTTACTGATTAGTTAAGCTTGTTTCCATATCAGTTAATAGTAAAAGTTGAAGTATTAATGTAGTATTCATTAGACAAGGCAAGGCAAGTTTATTTATATAGCACATTTCATACACAATGGTAAGTCAAAGTTCTTTACAGAAGGAATTAAAATAATCAAAATAATTAAAACAGTTTAGAATAAAAAGGAAATAAAATACAGTGCAAACTGTCAGACGGATAGTGGCACAGTGCTCGTTCATTAAATGCACAGCTAAACAGAAGTGTTTTGAGTCTGGATTTGAATGTGACTACTGTAGGAGCACATCTGATCTCTTCTGGAAGCTGGTTCCAGCTACGGCTGGCATAGTAGCTAAAAGCAGACTCGCCATGCTTAGAGTGAACCCTTGCTATTTCTAGCTGATGCGATCTAATGATCTGAGTGATCTGTTCGGTTTATATTCAGTGATCATATCTGCAATGTATTGAGGTCCTAGGCCATTTAGTGATTTATATACCAGTTCTGGAACACAGTTGAGTGATTTATATATGCATTCTGTATGAGCTGCAACTGTCTTATGGTCTTTTTGGGAAGGCCAATGAGGAGTCCATTACAATAATCCAAGAAGTCCTGCATTAGTCCTGCATAGTTACTTATTAACAACGGACCATTATTCTAAAATGTTACAGATTTATCCATATTTCTGCTTTTTCTGTCATGTTTTACAGCTCGTCTGCCTGTTCCTGTCATCAGCAGTAACTCTTCACAATGTTCTTCATCATCATCATCATCATCATCATCATCATCTTTATGTTCATTGGTGTGTTCATCAGTGTTGAATGTGAGTGATGTGACTCTCTCCTGGTACAAAGGAATGAGTGTATTGTCCAGCATCAGTGTGTGTGATCTCAGCATCAGTCTCTCTCTACCTCTGGAGGTGGAATATCAGGATAAAAACACCTACAGCTGTGTGCTGAACAATCCCATCAGCAACCAGACCACACATCTGGACATCAACACACTCTGTCACACATGTGCAGGTACCACAGCACTGATGATATATGTGTGTATTTACTGAGCTGATCTCTGTCTTCTGTTGTAGATCAGACTGATGTATTAACTTCTTTCTTTATTATTACAGAACCAGTCGGACCTTCTCCTTCTCTTCCTCCCGTTTCAGTGTCTCTGATAGTGTTGATCTCTGCTGGATCTCTGATGATTGTTGCTGTAGTCATTGGGATCTTCTGCATCTGCAAAAAACAAAGAAAAAGAGATCAAGAAGGCAAATTTTACCTTCTATTAATAATATTTTGAAAATAGCATCACCATTTTATAATTTAATCATAACTATTCTCATAATTTTGTTTTTAACACCATCTAGTTCCTTTTCATTTTACCTGTGTAAAGTTGCAGCTAATGCTCAAATGAAAGTATCTATGAATAATGACTTGTTAGGCTTCTTACCATCTCCCCAGACCTCCGCCCGAATAAAGAAGTATGTCAAAGAGTTCCTCAACCTTGCCCATCTGGTGCCCTGGAACGAGGGGACACTCAAGACCGTCTTCTGGACGGGTTTGGACAACTATTATTTCCGCAAGGTACCTGCAGCTACTACCACATGTTCCCTAACCATTTACAATGATTATGTGCTTTGGCGTTCTCCTCTCACAGTCGGTAAGGTGGATGAGGATGCTATCACCACTCAGTCACAGTCACCCAGGTTCATGTCAGCCTGTGATCCCGCTCCAGAGTCTCGTCCCGCCGAGGCCACCCTTCCAGAGTCTCATTCCGTCGAGGCCACCTTTCCAGAGTCTCGTCCCGTCGAGGCCACCTTTCCAGAGTCTCGTCCCACCGAGGCCACCCTTCCAGTGTCTCATCCCGTCGAGGCCACCTTTCCAGAGTCTCGTCCCGTCGAGGTCACCCTTCCAGAGTCTTGTCCCACCGAAGCCATCTTTACAGAATCTCGTCCAGCCGAATCCACCTTTCCAGAGTCTCGTCCCGCCGAGGCCACCCTTCCAGAGTCTCATCCCGTTGAGGCCACCTTTCCAGAGTCTCGTCCCGTCGAGGTCACCCTTCCAGAGTCTTGTCCCACCGAAGCCACCTTTACAGAATCTCGTCCAGCCGAATCCACCCTTCCAGAGACTCGTCTCACCGAGGCCACCCTTCCAGAGTCCCGTCGAATCCACCCTTCCAATGTCTCGTCCCGCGGAGGCCACCCTTTCAGAGTCTTGTTCTGCTGAGACCACCCTTCCAGGGTCTCGTCCCACCGAGACCGCCATTCCAGTTCCTCGTCCGTGATGGCCACTGCCGCGCCTGAATCTCCAGTCACCGCCCTCTTCCAGAGCTCAGAAAGGATACCAGTCTCTGTCTTCCTCCAGAGTCCAGAAGTCCAGTGAGCTCCCCAAGAAAAAGTTTTATATATATTTTATATAAAAGTATTTATATTATTGGGGTCCATATACCCTCAATGCCGGCTCCGTTCTGGTCCCCTGAGCTGCTGTCTCCGTCCTGGTCGCCTGCTAGTCCGTCATGGCCCTGGAGTCTGCACCCACCTGCTTACACCAGTCTAGACTCCAGGGCGCTCCAGGGGAGTACTGTTAAAGGTCTGCCAGGATCCTGCACTACATTTCCCATCACTCTCCTTTGTTCCCATCTGCACGTCATTCCTGATCACACACACCTGCACCTCATTATCACAATCATCACTCCAACTACTTAAGGACTCACTTCACCACTGTTCACTGTTCGGTCTCGTTCGTTGGTTGGAAAGAGGACTACTCACCTTACCTACTATGAGCTACCTGACTTCTCCAACGTTCTCCAAGTCTCCAGCGATCTCCAAGTCTCCAGCGTTCTCCAAGTTTCCAGCATTCTCCAAGTCTCCAGCGTTCTCCAAGTTTCCAGCATTCTCCAAGTCTCCAGCGTTCTCCAAGTCTCCAGCGTTCTCCAAGTCTCCAGCATTCTCCAAGTCTCCAGCGTTCTCCAAGTCTCCAGCGATCTCCAAGTCTCCAGGGTTCTCCCTGTCTCCAGCGTTCTTCCTGTCTCCAGCGTTCTCCAAGTCTCCAGCGATCTCCAAGTCTCCAGCGTTCTCCAAGTCTCCAGCGTTCTCCAAGTCTCCAGCGTTCTCCAAGTCTCCAGCGTTCTCCAAGTCTCCAGCGTTCTCCAAGTCTCCAGCGTTCTCCAAGTCTCCAGCGATCTCCAAGTCTCCAGGGTTCTCCCTGTCTCCAGCGTTCTTCCTGTCTCCAGCTTTCTCCAAGTCTCCAGCGTTCTCCAAGTCTCCAGCGTTCTTCCTGTCTCCAGCGTTCTCCAAGTCTCCAGCGTTCTCCAAGTCTCCAGCGTTCTCCAAGTCTCCAGCGTTCTTCCTGTCTTCAGCGTTCTTCCTCTCTTCAGCATTCTCCAGCAAAAAAAAAAAAAGTTTCCAGCAATCCTACATCTCATCTCTCCACATCTCCATCGATCCACCACCATCACTGTAAGAAGACGCATTCCTTTCACTGCCAGCACACCACTCTCCAATCCAGCATTGCACTTCCCACTCACCTGCTTTCCGTTCACCAGCCCTGATGTTGTCAATAAACTTCCTGTTTGCATTCATATCCATCTCTTGAGTCTGCTTCTGTAACACCTGGGTTTGCTTTATAAAATATTTGTAAAGGTGTCTCTCTAAATTTCATGATATACACAAACTCTTGTAACTTTTGTGTGTGTAAAAGTTATAGGCTTAATGTCAAATGAAATTTATTAATGTAATTTTTAAAAACTGAAGTAAACATTTAATGAAATGTATTAATGCTTTATCTTTTGGCGCTTTTCCAGTGGATGGTACGGCTCGGTACGGCTCAGTACGGTTCGGCTCGGCGCGGCACGGTTCGGCTTGCTTCGCTTTTCCACTGCGTGGTACGACTCGGCTCGGCGCGGCTCGGTTCGCTTTAGCTCGGTTGCTTTTCCACTGCAGTTAGTACCGCTTTAAAGTGGGTGGGATTATGACTGATCGTTATAGTTTATCCGCTCCTCGTCAACCAACAAGAGGAACGTCTGTGCTTCTCGTCCACTGACCACGATTCAGCCATTTCTTTTTTGGAAGTTTTTTTTCTTCAAGCAATGATTTCTTTGATGTCTCCCAAATACAATGACGCTGGTAGTGACGATTCTGTCTGTCTGACCAATCAGTGATCTACAGTGGTTCCACGTCACATTTTAGTATTGGTACGGTACGCTTGGAACCTCAACAGAGGTGGTACCATTTAAAGCGAGCCGTACCGTACCGTACCATGCAGTGGAAAAGCGCCACAAGTGAGCCGTACCGAGCCGAGCCGTACCGTACCATGCAGTGGAAAAGTGCCAAAGCGTGCCGTACCGAACCGAACCGTACCGTACCATGCAGTGGAAAAGCGCCATTTGACAGCCATAATAATAACACATGTTGTAAATAAACTGTTTTAATGCATCTATTATTGTTGTTGTAGAAACAGAAGAGACTCGTGCAGAAGAGATCACTTACATTGATCCAGTGTTCCACAAAAGAAACACAAATAAATCAGTAAGACTATTTATTATTCATTTATGTTTGTATCATCCCAGCAAATTCAGATGTAGATTTTACATGTTTAATGCTCCATGTCTATCACACACACACACACACACACACACACACATATATATACTATCTTTTTTTTTTTTTTACAGAAAGTTGAAGAGCATGATCATGTGGATTATGCACCTGTCACAATAAGATGAACAAAAAAGGTGTTTTTCTAAGTACAAGACCCAAATGGCGGGAATGCAGCATAAGCTTCAACCTTATTAAACATCTGATCAAGCTAATCAAGTCCTTCAGGCTTATTTGAAAACTACAGGTATGTGTGTTGAAGCAGGGTTGGAACTAAACTCTGCAGGACAGTGGTCCTCCAGGAGCAGGGTTGAAGAACTCTGATCTAAACCTTATGGCCCATTGGAGCAATGATTTTTTTTTACTCTTAAATTCCTAAAGTCAACATGTGTAAATTTCATAAAAAAAAGTGCAAAATGTAGATGCAAAACACTTTGTCTGAGTTGTGTGTGTTTGATGTCAGAGAGTGTGTCTGGTGTAAATAGTGTGTCAATAGAGTGTGGTTGAAGGGCTTTTCCCCATTCCTGCTCACATGAAAACATTTGACTTCTGCTTTAAAACCTGCTTTAAAAAATAATAAACTCATCAATGCTGGTGTTTGACAAAAAAGGTCTCAAATCAAACAAAGAAATTACTGTAGAATATGAAAATAGAATATACTTTGTGCTCATATTCATCATGATCTTTTATACTCATGCTGTGACCATTCAGTTACGCAGGGTCATTTTAAGAAAAAAATCAATGATTTACAAATATGGTTTATGTTTGATGTTTGCTAATATTTCGTCGGTTTTGAGGAGAAACTAAAAGTAGCAATGCTACGAACCAACTTTTTCTTTAAGTTGCATTACAGTGATGCTGTCCAAAGGTAAAACAAGAAATGTAAATTTATTGTCACAGTGTCTGGTTGTGTTCCCTTGTCTATCACTAGAGGTCCTCGTTCTCACGGTGTCCTTCACATTTGACTTCAATTCCCAGCATTCTGTCTGTCACTGTCACTCATCAGTTCATTGCACTCAGCTGTTCCCCGTAATCATTGTTCCCAGCTGTTCTGTGTTAGTCTTGTTAAATATGTGTATATAACCCTGTCTGTTTCAATGTGTGTCACGGAGTCCTTGTTTAATGTCACTACACTTCTGATGCCTGTTTCTTGTTTTGTTTCTGGTGTTGGATTGCCTTTTGGATTTTGACCTTTGCTTGGACTGGATTATGATTTATGGATTACCCTATTAAATACTGCTTTTGGATTTAACCCCTGTTTCCCGTGTGTGGATCGTGACATTTATAGTGTGAAAATTCAAATCAGTTCAATTCAATCAGAATTCAGTGTGACACCTGATCCGTAATGCAATGCGAAATGCGATCAAAACTCCTTCTTAAGACAGGGAAAACACACATTTGCCTTGTTTCAAGCCTTCAAAAATTTCACTGGTGAAACATCTAACAAATGACCATTAATGTAGAAAGAATATTTTCCCCACAAAATGGTGTAGTTTCAACATCTAACAGCAGGGGTTAACAGCTCATGTTAACCAGACAAACCTTGACCCTTTAAGGGTAGAACTGCCGAAAGTTGAACACAAAAAGGAATATGGTAAGTTTGTGTAATAGCACAGCAAGCAACAGCATAAGGAAACACAATTGCACTTATAAATGCTCAACTATAGATCAGTGACATTGCATACATTTTATGTTTTGCACATTTTTAATTGTATTAATTATATAATTTTATACTTTTCTTAAACCACAAAATAAGTAACTCTTTATCTTCTTTTCTGCATTTCACACTAGATTATTATTATTTTATTTTTTTTTATTAATCCTGGCATTGTAGGCTATACTATTGTTAGGGAATTGACAGTTAAAACCCCAAGGACCAGATATAATTAATTAAGACCAGGGGCCTCATTTATAACCGTTGCGTACGCACAAAACAGGCCCTGAAAGATGCGTACGCTACTTTCGACGCATAAGTTGTGATTTATAAAAAAAAAAAACTTGACGGGAAAATTTGCGCACCTGCCCATGCAACTCTGACCCATGCGTACGAACGTTTTGGAGATGGAGCAGTTTGGCGACACCGATGGTGAACTGGAGTTAAATGCCTTTTTGGTCACTTTTAGACAGAAAATCTAAAGAAAATTATACATATACAGAAAGATAATACAAACATAATTTCACTCACCAAGCCTGAAGCAAACATCCATCCCTTCTTAAATGTCCGCGCCAGCGAGGGCATTGGACCGTTTAGTGAAACTGACGCAGCCTATCTAAAACCGTAAATCTACATTATAAGTCCTAATCATAAATACAGTGCATGTTCACAATAACAGTTTAAATAAATAAAAGAATGATTCAAACTATGTTTTACTCCTGATATAAACAGATTAAATATGCCATTCTCATTAATGGTGTTAAACACTTATACTACATGAAATCATTACTGAGAAGTTACAACATTTGTATATTCAATAAATATTAATATTTGTTGTGAATGCAATGCTTTTGAACACTTTTCCTCTTGCATGCTGTGTTTTAATGTTTTAACTACAGAGATTAATTGCTTATCATGATAATAGCAGATTGTCTGAGAAAATTATTTTGTGCAAACAATGCACAACAAGGTCTATCTTTTTCCATTAAAAATATAAATCAATTAAAAATACTATTTGGCCAGTGGAAAAGATTGTGAAAAACTTTATCTGAAATGTATTTTACACTATTTGATTTATTTATTCAAAAACAAGGCAAGGAATTTTTTTATTAATGACATCCGTATTTCATATTTTCGTAATGTCTGGTACCGTTAAACATATTATCACGTGGATGAATAATCATATGCAAATGATATGCAGATGAGGATATGCATAGTAAAACTAGGCGTTGTAAGCTCCATTTATGGTTGTTTCGGGGAGGAGACGCATGTGCGCACAATCTTCCGCTAACTGGGATTTATAAAGTGAATTCTGCGCAGATTCCGGCGTACGCATGGTTTTATAAGTCTGAATATTTTTTTGCGTATGATATTTTTGGCTTTCGGGCGCACGTACACTTTTAGTAAGGATCCTACGCAGAGTTTTATAAATGAGGCCCCAGGAGTTTGAAGTGAAAGTTACATATACTGGTCCACGAAAATTTGGCTCACACTTTTCTCGGGATTGTTCCTGATGTATCCCTTGGCAAACAACCCTATTTTTGTTAGTTTATTTACCTAAATCCCTACCTGTCTGAATCACTAAGTTCGGGGTACTCCTATCCGAAATGGGAGAGATCGAGTCTGGTTCGCGAAGATACACTTAGAATTGTTTAAGGCCTACAACAATCGTGTTACTACACTCCACTAGTGGGGGTGCGTACACCTACAGCACAACCTCTCCGAGATATATTCATGACAGGCTTCCTGTTCTCCCTCCCAAAAAGTGTCTAACCGTGTTACTAGTGGGGGTGTCAAGCGTTATCACTCTCCCTTCTCTCAACCTCTTCCACCCAGACAGTCCTATTAAAATAATAAAATCTTACTACCTTGTTTGTTGATAAGCTAGGGATGTCACCGAAGAATAATTGCCCGCACACACTCCACAATTAACTGTTAGGGAATTTACAGTTAAAGACACAAGGACCACACAGCAAAAACTCCAGTGTTAAATTAACTCTCCTGGGAGTTTATATGGCTCCAGACTCAAGAGTGTAAAGTGTTAAAATATGAGTGTTAAATTAACACTCAAGAGTGTTAAAGTTAATGAGATAATTACGTGATTAATTGAGGGATGATTGAGCATTATTGAAGACACCTGATGTTAATAAGCAGAATCACTGAAGGAGAAAATCACAAATTTTACGTCACCATTATGGAGATCAGTGTGTGCTTTAGTTGGGCTTTTGACCCTTATATTTTTAACTTTAGAATTTGTTTGTCTGTTGTTATTTAGTTCTAACAGCCAGATGAACAAAGGAAAAAAGTGATTTGACGTTGTTGATTATGTTATGATGTAATCATCATATGAACTTGATCACTGAACTTATTAAGAATCTTGTGACATAGATACATGTTGTTAATTACAACATCATTGATTATACGTCAAAGATCTAGAATTTTCTATATAATACAAAGGATTTTTTAAAAGTTGTTTTCAATAATAAAAGAGTCTTTATAGGCACACACAGACATCAAGATTCAATCTATGCATCTCAACAATGGTGATGAGCAGAATATTCAATTAGGAAAAGTAAATTATATAGACAATTCAGATCATAATTTATTCATACCGCAATGCATGATGGGAGCCATTAATGAGTTGTGATTGGTGGCTGCCAGAATGCACTGCAACATGATTTATTATTGTCACCACTGTTGAGATTCATAGGCTGATTATTGATGTCTGTGTTTCTAAATAAAATATTGTTTTTAAGTTTTTTAGATATTTTTGATTATATTAAAAGCACTGAAAGTCCTATGCTGTAGAATCACAGAGCAGTTGTAATTAACAAGTTAAACTATCTCAGTAAATTTAGATTTTCAAATCACAACATGATTATGTCAAAACATAACCAACACCATCCAATCACTTTTTGACTTTGTTCATCTGGCTGCTATAAATGAATAACAACAGACAAACAAGATCTCAAGAAAAAAAATAAAAGGGTCAAGAACCCAACTAAAGCAAACACTGATCTATATAATGGTGACGTACAATTTGTGATTTTCTCCTTCAGTGATTCTGCTTGTTAACATCGGATGTCTTCAATAATGCTCAATTATCACTCAATTAATCACGTAATTATCTCATTAACTTTAACACTCTTGAGTGTTAATTTAACACTCATATTTTAACACTTTACACTCTTGAGTCTGGAGCCATATAAACTCCCAGGAGAGTTAATTTAACACTGGAGTTTTTGCTGTGCAGATATGATTAAGACCTAGAGTCAGAAGTGCATTCAATGAAAGACAAGAGTCAGAATTATAATAAATTAAAGAAATGATTTACTGAAGATAGTTTGCAGTTTCATCAGCAGAAGTCAGCTTCAAGACTCACACAGGAGTTCGTAGGCCGCTCCCTTAGTTACAAAGATCACAGCAGTTATACCCTTCACCAAGATCTAAGCTGCGTCATTACTTCAGGTTGAATGATTCTGATTGGCTAAGAAATAGATAAACATGTTTTCCATACATAAACAAATAGACTGAGGCATATCTCCATGGATTATGCAGCTGACACTCAGACCCTGAAGTTAGGCACGTCGTGGCCTTCCAGGTCGCAGATTTGGGTTGCCGGGTCCCAGCCTGTCCAAAACAACAACTCAGTCAATCTCCTATAATGCCAGTGGTTCCTTAACCTGTAACCAAGAAGGCTAACACACACACAGCTTCTTCAAGGTTGGATTTGGTTGGGGTCTTACAGGAGACTCTTCTCAAAACATCAAGATAACATGTACTTTCTCTCAATGATAGGACACTAACAGTAAAGTAAAGTTTACTAAGACATGGGTTCTAATCTGCCCTACAAAGGCAAAAGACCTTAACTCGCTAGAGTGTGGAACTGAGAAAAATGACTTTAAAGATTTTTAGTTGTCCCGCCAAATTAATTATAGGTAGGACACTGAAAATCGGGCAATTAGATGTTTAAGTAATGAAAATTATCTACATAAAAAAATCTTGAACTCAAACTTGACTCTTGACCACTATTTTAAAGTTACTGTACTCTGCCTTTGTATTGTCAGCAAAAAGTGAGAAGTCATGCCAAGGCAAAAGGCAGTAACTTCCACATTATCAATATTTGGTTGCTGATCACCATTAACAAAATCATTATAGCAACACCTGTATAAAATCTAGTGATCATGTCATTTATTTTGTATGATTTACAATTATAGCCATCTACTTTTTGCTATCCTATGCTTTGGTTGCATTCTGGTGGCCCTATATTAATAGCCTACATTAAACATGACAAAATACCTCCATGGGATAAAGAGTGTTTTTAAGTGGTACCGCGTGGCATAAGACTTGCTAAACATGCGTTCAAAATGATAACAATAAAACAGATCCTCGCGCGCATTCGACCCGGAGACTGGTTTATAGCGGTGGATCTGAAAGACGCATACTTTCACAGGCGCTTACCGAGATTCGTGTTCAAGGTGTCACGCTCCTCGTCCGTTCACGAAAAGTAGCCTATGCAGTGCTTTCCCCCTTGAGACTAGGGAGCGCGTTCTGGACTACCTTGACGACTAATGCATTTATAGCACAACCTTCTGTGTTCCGCGTCTTTTCAGTACGCGGTGGTTTCAGCTGTCTGCCCTATTATTGTGCTTGTGCACTTCGCTCGTCCCGCGGATTTATTCCGGACGCTGTGATTGTATTTGTAACCTGCTTGTAAAAGCTGGTCTGATGTTGTATGCACCAGCACTTCTTGCTTCCTTATGTTGTAGGCTATGCACCAATATACCCTTGTTGCTTCATTATTATCACTCCCTGTGATATATTAGTCCCGCGTCGGCTCGACCGTGTTCAGGGCGATACTGAAGGCGCCCGCGAAGTTTTGGCACTCTGCCAGCTAGGTGCATGATTGTTTCAACCAGGTCCGGTATCCGAACTGGGTGAGGCGGGGCTTTAGTTCTTTGTTGTATTTACCTGATATGGCATGTGTAACATTTTTCTGTCATCTCTGCATGCTTCGCTATCGTTATCGCACGTTTGTCGATGGAGCGGTTTCAGACCATACTAAATGTTCTGACCGCATTAGTGCAGGACAAAGCTCTGAGGACATCAGAAGACAGGGATTGATGGCAGCTGTATACAGCTCTACACAGGCTACATCGTAATTTAAATTTTAATGGAGAGTAAAACAAAGGGAGACCACCGTATAATCTGGTAAGTAGCATTATTTGATAGAACACCGGCACCGTAACTTCATATTGACGCGGCTAAACAAAGGCAGAGTACCGTAACTCAAGCGTGAGCGTTCCAAAACAAAGCCAAAGAGCCGTAACTTGTGTTACGGTGTTCTGCCTTGGTTTCTCATGGGCTTTTGGATGTTACGGTTAAGACAACCCATTATTTTCTCGAAAAAACAACGGATTTGACTCAAGTTACTTATCCACATGATAAAGGAGGTCTTGAATGTGCCAAAAATATGAATAACTCATTTTCGACCAAAAACGATGTTACGGTCTTTTGCCTTTGCACGGCAGCAATGGTTTCCTTATATGTTTTAAAACATGTTGAAGACCTCTCTCAAACATAACAAGTCCATATTTCATCTCTGGAAGCCAGCCTATGAGCCAAACCCTCCGTCACCTCTCAGATATCAAATACAGACATTTAGACATTAGAGAATACATAAAAAGAACATTTCATTAATCACACTGGTAACTTCTATAACAAAGTAACATCTCACAAGCCTAGAGAAGATATTCAAGTCATGTGATATTTAAAGGGAAAAATATTGATTAATATCTTGATTATAATCACTCATTAGATATACATTGAAGCAGCAGTGGATTTCAGAATCCACTCCTTCACTATGAATATTGTTTATTCCCTTCGTGTTTTCTTTCAGGAAGTAAAGCAGGAAGATGGCGTTTTGTATACAGGTGTTGTCACCAGATGTTGATCAAATTCTCTGTGATGCTGTTTCCTCATTAATGAGTTCCCGCAGATTCAATCGCAAGCACAGCTGTCAATCAATCAAAAATGAACACTCAAAACCAATAAGACTTTTGTTCATCTTCGGAACACAAATGAAGATATTTTTAATGAAATCTTAGAGATTTCTGTCCATCCATTGACAGCCACGCAACTACCACTTTGACGCTTCAAAGCGTTCAAAAAGAAAGTTATAAACTAATCCATATGAATAGAGTCAAAATTTTCTGAAGAGACACTTTATATGATGAACATATATTATATGAGGCTTTTATTCACATATAAACATTGGTCAACACACACATCAGTTAAACGGTAAACGGAAGCTCAAGCATGTTCGTTTGACATGTGAGAACAAACGAGGTTCATTCTCGTGTTACAGTACTTTTGAGCTTCAGCAAAAGCTTCTGTAAGAACCAATGAGGTTTGTTCTCTACGTCAGACAGGTTCGGTGAGCTTCTGTTTATGTTCGCTGATCAATGTTTATATGTGAATAAAAGCCTAAATTTAATCTTTTCATAATATAAAGTAATCAATCATACCACTCAATTAATTCGGATTAGTTTTACGGACTCTTTATGAACTTTTTGAAGTGTCAAAGAGGTAGTTGCGTACTTTAGCTGAAACTGTAAAACTCTCAGTTTTCATTCAAAATATCTTAATTTGTGTTCCAAAGATGAACAAAAGTCTTGCGGGTTTGGGATGACATAAGGATGAGTAAATATTGACAATTTTTATTACTAAACGACAACTTTATATGTTCTAGCAGCTTCTTCTCCTCAGTGCGTTCATGTCAAGTTCAGCTCATATTTCTGATGGTAAAAATTATAATTACACTTAAACTTCAGCAATTAAATCTGCAGAATGACTGCAGACATTTCATTTTGTGATACATGGTGTCTTTTTACATTATTGCATTCGATGAAGGCCTCAATTTTGGTTCTGGAAAGAAATGTGATTTGATCAGATATGTTGATCGGTGGACAAAAAGCTTTTGCATGAGAATATGTCTGTTACTGGGTGTTTGTGGTTAATGTGTGTTTGTGTTTGCATGTCTTGAGCTGTGAAGAGTGTGAGTGTGTCTGCATTTTAGTGTGAATAGAGTCTGGAAAGGACTTCCACAATTTGACTTCCTCTCTTTGCAAAACAGTTTTTTTTTTTTTTAAGATTCTCTCAAATATACAAATATCATATAATTTGACAGTATAATCTGTGAAATATTAATATTGATGATCAGAAGCATATGCACATTTCTATATATGCATGACCAAGCTAGTGTATTTTCCACTCTAGCTTAATTTTTATTTATTTTTTTATTTTTTAACTATTTTTAAAGAAGCTTCAAATAATACTTAATATCACGCTGACAAATACAAAATTATCAGTTTTAAGAACAAATGCATGACTCACTGCAAGTTGTAACATTCATAATGGCATCATCATGCAGCAGTTCACTGGTTGTTAACTGTACATAAACATTGTTTCATTACGATAATAGTTGTTTTTTAAAACAGTGAAGTTTTTCCAGAAACAAACTTTTTTATCACTCGACATTAAAAAATAAAATACACCAAAAGAAAACACCCTCAGCAAAGAAACAATACATAATTTGACCATTAGCGGGATGAGTCATAATTCCACATGATAAATGTGGTATTTGCTTTGTGAAACATTTACTGTTGCTTATTATTCCTTATATTATGGTTATTAACCCTTGTGCATCAATTAAAAAAAGTTACCCATAGGTACACAGAGGACAAAAATGTCCGTGTTTAAAAACTGTCATAAAAATGTGAAGCTTGGGAGCACAGACTTAAGTTTGGTATCATTTTAAAGAAGACTCTTGGCAGATTATTGCTGAAGTAAAAAAAATATAATAAGTAAATCCCAAAAAAAGTTATATAGGTATAAGTTTATGAAAATTATTCATGAAAATTATTTTATACAAAATATATATTTTATAAATCAAGTTGAACTCTAAAACGGCAAGAAAATAAAAGCCATAAATCTAAATAAATTGTGCTCCAAATTTGAGGATGATATCTCAAAAAATGAGCTTTCGGTAAGAGTTTGTTTAAGGGTGCCAGCAAAACTCCACTGGTCACACAGTGATTGGATTTGTTATTTGCAGTTGAGTTTTTCTCTCTCAATATTACAAACACACACATGCACACACACACATATTTTTTTTTATAACACACATACTAACCACACAGATGACGATGCCAAAGCGCAACAGGTACCCGCCCCCCTCGGGGCCTGCACTGTCAATCGCCTCAATCAATACTGAAGGTTTTTCCAGACGCAAGGCAGAAATACTAGCAACAGTGGTCAGATGCTTCGACATAGTGTGCATGCAGGAAACCCACATCGGCCCTGCACAACACCGACCAGCCATCCCTGGAATGAAGCTGGTGGCCGAGATCCGACACAGGCAGTATGGGTCAGCTGTATTGAGCAGACCAAACCTTGCGATCGAAGAGGTCCACACCCACATCACCGAAGGGCAAATGGAAACCATCACAGTTGCCCTCCCGAACGTCTCTGTCACATCAGTGTATAAACCCCCCCAAAGTCCCTTCCTCCACTCTGAACTGCCAGACAGATGCAAGAGGAAATACCACATCAGTATCGGGGACTTCAATGCCCATAGCACATGGTGGGGTTATGAAAAGAACAATCAAGATGGAGATGAAGTCGAAACCTGGCTCGAGTCGAAACACCTGACTCTGATCCACGACGCGAAACTGTCAAAATCTTTTCACAGCGCCAGATGGAAACGAGGATATAACCCAGATCTCGTGTGTGTGAGCAGTGAATTGACATCGAGAGTTGTGAAAGAGGTACTGGACCCTATCCCCCACACGCAACACCGGCCAATCACTATAACCATCCGATCCGTTCTCCAAGCAACAACCGTCCCCTTCCGCAGAAGGTTCAATCTGCGTAAGGCAGACTGGCTGTCATTCCAACGGGAGATTGAAAACTCCATCTCCAGCATTCCATCACAGCCCAACAACTACAGCATGTTCATAGACCTGTTGAAAAGGTCAGCCAGGCGACATATACCAAGAGGATGCCAGACCGAGTACATCTCCGGGCTGTCGGAAAACATCTAGTGACTTATTGAAAACTTACCACGGGGCATACCATGAGGACCCCTTCTCCCCCACCACCATGGAACTCGGAGAGATCCTGCTGAACAAAGTCGGGGAAGATCGAAGGAAAGCCTGGAAGGAGCTGTTAGAAAACACCAACATGACCAACAACAGCAGGAAGGCATGGGCCACAATCCGCCGCCTCGGCGAAGACCATACCACTCCGCCCACACTCACAACAGTCACAGCAAACTCAGTTGCAGCACAGCTGGTGGCAAACGGTCGCAGCCAAAACCAGCGCAGACCCACAGGAGAATACCGCCGGACAGCGGTACCGGACCATCCACAACCAGCCAGAGCACTCACCAAGCCTTTCGACCCACAAGAACTTGAAGCTGCAATGAGCATGCTGAAACCTGGGAAAGCAGCAGGAATCGATGATGTACTGGCGGAAATGATACAGTACCTGGGACCTAAAGCAAAGACTTGGCTCCTAGAAATGCTGAACTCATGCATGGCAAAGAAAATAATCCCACCGGTATGGAGAAAGGCCAAGACTGTTGCAATTCTCAAACCTGGAAAGGATCCATCATCCCCAAAGAGCTACAGACCAATTTCCCTCCTCTGCATCACCTACAAGCTCTACGAGAGGCTACTACTCCAACGCCTTATGCCACTTATAGACTCTAAGCTTACTAAAGATCAGGCTGGTTTCCGTCCTGGCCGCTCCTGTACTGGACAGCTACTGAACCTCACCCAACACATTGAGGACGGTTTTGAGTGCAAACTCATCACCGGAGCAGCTTTCATAGACCTCACTGCTGCCTATGATACTGTCCACCACCGCACCATGATTAGGAAACTTTTTGACATGACTGGTGACCTCGACCTCTGACAAATCATCAAAAGCATCCTTAACAATAGGCACTTCTTTGTACAATTAAACGACAAGAAGAGCAAATGGAAAGGCCAAAAGAATGGCCTACCACAAGGCAGCGTACTGGCCCCCCTTCTCTTCAACATATACACTAATGACCAACCACTTCACCCACAATGCCGCCGTTTTATCTATGCGGACGATCTCTGCATCACCACCCAACAGGAGAACTTCCAGAAGATTGAGCCTGTCATGGAAAGTGCCCTCCAAGAGATGACAACTTACTAAAATAACAACCACCTGAAACCCAAACCAACAAAAACCCAACTATGCAGCTTCCATCTTAAAAATCGAGATGCGAAAAAAGAACTGAGCATATCATGGGATGGATACAAACTCTCCAACCATCCTCACCCCGTGTACCTGGGAGTCACACTCGACAGGACACTCTCTTTTAAAACTCATCTTCAGAACACTAAAGCCAAGATTAACACCCGTAATAACATCCTGCGCAAACTGGTAAACTCAAAATGGGGCGCTGAACCACCAACCATCCAGGCAACTGCCCTAGCCCTGTGCTTCTCCACAGCCGAATACGCTTGCTCAAGCTGGAGCCGCTCCCACCATACCAAACTGATTGACACAGCTCTCAATGACACCTGCCGCATTATCACGGGGTGTATAAAGACAACGCCAGTCCCGTGCCTCTACGCCCTATCCGGCATTGCCCCCAACCAAACCCCCCCCCCCCCCCCCCAAATAAGACGATCCATCATCGCCCAAGACGAGCGGAGAGCACAGGAGTCTGACACAAGGCACCCCCTGTAGGGACACATAGCACCCCCACCGCGTCTGAAATCGAGAGCCAGTTTCCTACTGACAGTCCCACCTCTCCAGACAACCAAAGAAATAGCAAGGACCAACATTTGGAAAGATGAATGGAACCAGCTAAACCTTCGAGCCCTGGACTGGATGGAGAGAGGAATCACCCCGACTGAATGTCTCGCCAGCGGGCACGACCTCCCATGGCTAACCTGGAAGACCCTCAACAGATTACGAGTGGAACAGGGGAGGTGCAATGCACTTATGAAAACATGGAACCACCAGATAGACGACACATGTAGCTGCGGAGCAGTACAGACAATGCCCCACCTACTGGAGTGTGAAAACGCCCCTCAGTGCAGCGCCCAGGACCTGGCTGAACCGACCACATCAGCTGTGATCTGCACCAGATATTGGCAGAACGACATTTGAGATTGCAACGGACTCGAAGAAGAAGACCACACTCTGACATCCATACCAACACACCCACACAAATATCGTTGCATAATTTATGCAATTGGCTCTATAATATGCCGAAGCAGGAAACAGGAATAAAGCGATATTTGTTTTATAGGCCAAACCCCAAAAAATGGCACCATCTGATAAAAAAAATAGTAAAAATTAAAATTTTGAAGCCTTGTCAACAGAATGAAAGCCTCTTAACAAAGATTGCATCATTTTATAGTTGAATGGCCCTGAGATTAAAAATTGCAGTTTTAATGGGTTTCAATGGGGACATTTTTGTCCAAAAGGCGCTAAGTGGGAGTATTTTGTGTAGCAAGTGCAAAAAAGATTTTTCAAAGGAAATGGGGGTGAAATAGTAAAATTACAATAAAAATACACAACTGTGCCAAAATTCATGCAGTTAACATTAACAACAAAAAAAAAAGTTACACATAGCTACAAAGTGGACAAAAATGTCCATGTCAAAAAACTGTCATAAAAATGTTAGGTTTGGGTGCAAAGACTTAAGTTTGGTCTCATTTTAAAGAGAACCCTTGGCAGATTATTGCTGAAGTTAAACAAGTAAAAAAAGTCAAACCAAAAATTTTGTATAGAGGTTTAAGTTTATGAAAATTATTTATGAACATTATTATCGTTATTTTATTTAAAATATATATTTTATGAAACATGTTGAATTCTAAAACTGATATAAATTCAAAGCCATAAATCTAAACAAGTTGTGTTCCAAATTTGAGGATGATATCTCAAAAAATGAGCTTTCGGTAAGAGTTTGTTTAAGGCGCAGTAACACATTTTCCCCATTGGGTGCCAGCAAAACTCCACTGGTGCACACAGTGATTGAATTTTAGATTTGCAATTGTGTTTTTCTCTCTCAAATATTACAAGCACACAAACACATATACACACAAATTTTTTTATTACACACATACAAACCACACTCTGACATCCATACCAACACACCCACACAATTATCGTTGCACAATGTATCCAATTGGCTCTATAGTATGCCGAAGCAGAAAACAGGAATAAAGCGATATTTGTTTTATAGGCCAAACCTGAAAAAATGGCACCATCTGATAAAAAATAGTGAAAATTAAAATTTTGAAGCCTTGTCAACAGAATGAAAGCCTCTTAACAAAGATTGCATCATTTTATAGTTAAATGGCCCTGGGATTAAAAATTGCAGTTTTAATGGGTTTCAATGGGGACATTTTTGTCCAAAAGGCGCTAAGTGGGAGTATTTTGTGTAGCTAGTGCAAAAAAGATTTTTTTAAGAAAATGGCAGTGAAATAGTAAAATTCCAATAAAAACACACACCTGTGCCAAATGTTATGCAGTTAGCATTAACGCAGGCAAAGTGATAAAACAAACAAAAAAAAAACTGAAAAGGACAAAAATGTCCATAAGGATGCACAAGGGTGTTCACCACTTGAAAAATAAATGAAAACAGATGCATTGCTAAACTACAAAGCAATTGACCATGATGATCATATTTCTCCACAAAATGTGTACTGTAGATATTGTTCCTACTATAAAAACATAATTTAAGATCTTCTTCAAAGAGTTTTAGATCATTTTTGTTGTTTCTTTTTGTAAAGAGAGTTGTGTCAGATACCACATTACCATACTGTAACAATCAGTAAAATAACTGTTATTATTTGCTGTTTGTTTTTTCCTATTTATTATTTTTAACTTTTTGCAAGAACAGCGTCCCACACGGTGTGCCCTTAGTGCACTATATTCCATTAATAGATAGTGTGTACACTACAAAGACTATGCATACTGTATTAGAGCATCATCTAGTGTCATAATGGTGTTTATATAGGCTGATGCAAAGTTGAAGAAAAAAATTTATACATGTCTAATAATATTCCTCTCATGGAAAGGCACAGGATTTCTTCACAAAATAAACCTAGTTATGTGCACACATCATTTACAATATTTAAAAACCTCGTTAAAATCACTGCAAAATAATGAAACAAAATCATCTATGTCCAGCACTTATTGATTTATAACATGGCATGGTTCATTGTAAAGAATTTGGCAAATAACAGCTTTTTAAATCTGACATGACAATACATTTACATGACAGAAATAGACAATATGATATACAAATCTCCAAATCCTATTGATGATATTTACATATCTACAATGAGTATCAAACAAAAGACAAACAAAAAATAAGGGAAAAAGAGTGTTGACAAAAGAAAAAAATGCAAGAAAAAAGAAGGCAGACAATCTTACCTAATAAAACAAGAAACATAATTAAAGTGGAGGCAAATCAACTCTATCACATATTTGAATTATATTCAAAATAAAAATAAAGAAAACTATTAATTGCATAACACAAAACATGCTTCATAATCAGAACTGAGAGATACAAATGGAGAAAACATGTGTAATGGATGTTCCTCGCATGAAACGCAGGACTCTGGCAGTAAGATATGGCAGTCCAAGTATGATCAGCACCTCATAAAATATCACAAATACACAATTTCAGGCAAGACATTCACATAAAAGTGTTTTGCAGACATAAGAGTCGATTCAGTGCCTGAGTGTTGTTTGATTGACTTCAAATGTTCACTATCGTATTTGTCTAAAATTGCTCATGTCTTACAGTATGATCTGTGTGTTCAGTCATATACAATTCTTGGCCACAATGTCCGTCTCTGAGGTTTTCTTGTAAGCACAGTCAGTTTTAAGAGGATGTAAACAGACGGGACAAGATAACTGATGTCAAACAGATTATCATTAATAGGTCTCAAATTGCAAATGACAAGAAACAGATAATGTCTGGATCAGAACTTTAACCTCTGCATACTGAAAAACACCAAGCACTTGCTGATCTATTGCTGGTAAATGTTGCTTTTCTCTCTCTCTCTCTCTCTCTCTCTCTCTCTCTCTCTCTCTCTCTCTCTCTCTCTCTCTCTCTCTCTCTCTCTCTCTCTCTCTCTCTCTCTCTCTCTCTCTTTTTTTTTTGCTGATTCGCTGTTGATCTGTCTTTTTAGAAGCAATGTTTACATAACTAAATATATATATTTTCTATTTTATATATTCCTATTCTCTCAATTTTTCTTCTCACTGTCCCTTTAAATAAAATTGTCAAAACAATAAATAATGTTATGTCGGTGTTTCAGTGTTGGGACGTCCCAATAACAGCAGTCTAACAGACTATATTACACTTCTCTTCTGAAAGAAAACAGATTCACAGAAGGGAAAGAAATGAACAGGATTGATTATTCATTTACACAAACACAAAAATACTACAAAAAAATAAGATTGGAATTGTGTTTTCAGGGAATTTAGTGTGGTTTCCTTTTCTTAAATATTTGACAATGTCCGAAATGTAGGATGCTTCATCACTGTCTTCTTCTGTACTGCATTAATACAACAATACTAATTCAATCATACTAATAAGCAAAAATTACTTTGGATAAACAACACATTTGTGTTTCTTTTTTTTCTTTTTTTTTATTGCTGAAGTAAGAGTGTTGAACTTTCTCCACCTGTATCCTATTCTTCTGAAATCCAGAATGGCAGCACAGCTGAAGGTTTCTTTGAGCGTGAATTTGCATTTCCTTCAGTTTGAGGCTTACTCATTTAACTTTTGGTGGGAAAGGGTCTTTACAATATGCCAAAAAAATAGAAGCAAGCCCAGCCCAGGTGAGGAAAAAGTAATGCAATTAGTTACTTTTTTAGGGAGTAACTCAATGTTGTACACTGATTATAACATTGATTACAACCAGTCCTCACCGTTTGTATATAATATAATTAATTCACAACTTGAATATTTTTTTTCGTTTGTTTTTCATACTGCTTCACACTTTTCATGTCAGTCACAAATACAATGCAACTTTTCATGAGTTAATCTGAAATCATGATAAACACTATAACATGTTATTTAAATATAGATAACCTGTTTTTACTAAATGTTAAATGTTGGAAAGTTTTGTTTTTTTTTGTCTTTAACAGATGCTTTCTGTTTCTTCTGTAGATCCTTCCATCTGGTGTGTGAAGAACATACGATCTTGGCGAGTCATGTTTCTTCAGAACGGTTGCAGGATTCCAGATTTGTCCTTGCTGCACTCTCACTTTGTCTCCTGGTGATATCTCTGGGAACTGTGTGGTGTTTTTGTCATAATACATTTTTTTAAATTTTTTGAGTTTCTCTTGAACTTTCTTACTTCCTTTTGGAGTCAACAATTTGCTCGAAGTTGGCAGTGTGGTTTTCAATCTTCTTCCCATTAGAAGTTGTGCCGGTGACAAACCAGTGCCATCTAGTGGAGTATTCCAGCAACACAATATATGGATCTCCATTCTCATCTCGTGACTTTGTGAGCATTCTCTTGATGGTTTGGATTATTCTTTCTGCTTGTTCATTAGATTGAGCATATCTCAGACTAGACGTTTTGTGCTCGAACTCCCAGTTTTCTGCAAAACACTTGAATTCTCGACTGGCATATTGTGGACCATTATCTGATATTACCACATCAGGTATACCATGTCTTGCCAACAGTGATTTCATTGCAAGTATTACACTTCTGCTAGTAGTGTCATTCAACTTTGTAATCTATGGAAACTTGAGTAGTAGTCCACACACATGAAATATTCAGAACCATTGTGCTGAAACAAATCAGTACCAACTTTTGCCCATGGTCTGTCTGGCAATGCATGAGATATCAGTGGTTCTTTTGTGTGATTGTTTCGATGAGTGTTGCACGTGGCACATTGAGATACCATTCTCTCAATCTCATCTGACATTCCCGGCCAATAAATGATATCTCTTGCTCTTTCTTTGGATTTCACCATGCCGAGATGTGACTCATGAATTTTGTCCAACAGCTGCTTTCTCATTCTGTTTGGAATTACGAGTTTTGACGCTTTGAACACAAGTCCGGATGTATAACTTATTTCCTCTTTGTGTGTCCAATACGTCTTTGTGTACAGCCATTTTTTTCTGTAGGCCATCATTTTATGCTGTATTCTTTCAGTTTCTGCATTTCAGGATCTTCAGCTGTTTCTTTTCTGAACTCTTGCAGTTTCTTTTCCGTCACAGGTAGCTGAGATGTGATGAAATTTACCTCTAAGTCCTCTTCAAGCACTTCTTCAAGGTAAGCACGACTCAATGCATCTGCAATGTGCATTTCTTTACCTGGCTAGTACTTGACTTTTAGATTGTACCTTTGAAGTCTGAGCAACATTCTTTGTACTCTCAATGGAGTTTGATGTAGAGGTTTCTTGAAGATGCACTCAAGTGGCTTGTGGTCGCTTTCTACTTGAACTTCTCTGCCATATACATATTGATGGAACTTTTCACATCCATATGCTATCGCAAGCAGTACCTTCTCAATTTGTGCATATCGACGTTGACAATCTGTGAGCGCTCTTGATCCATATGCAACTGGTCTCTGATCTTGTAACAAAACCGCACCCATGCCTTCAGAACTGGCATCTACTGACAATATTAACGGTTTGTTGACATCGTAGTATTTCAGTGTTGGTCCATTTGTTGCTAGAACTTTGAGTTTCTCAAAAATGTTCTCTTGTTCGCTTCCCCAGAACCATTCAACATCATTCTCCAGCAGCTGTATGAGTGGAGCACTTAGGCTACTTCTGACAAGTTTGGAATAAATTCTAATTCTACTTCTATAAATCTTTGAAGAGCTTGCTTGTCTTCTGGTGGAGGTAACTGAACTACAGCTCTCACCTTCTCTTCGTCTGGTTTTAGTCCTTCTGCTGTCAGTACATGACCAATATACTTGATTTGTGATGTTCTGATTTGACATTTCTTTTTGTTTACTTTGAGGTTGTACTCTCTTGCCCTCTGAAGCAGTTTTCTCAGTCTGGCATCATGCTCTTGTACTGTTTCACCCCAAACCAGCAAATCCTCCATGATGTTTATCACACCATCCAGGTCTTCAATCATCGGTGCTACAGCTCTTTGGAATACTACAGATGCTGACGATATCCCAAATGGAAAACGCAGAAATCTGTATCTTCCTATAGGAGTGTTGAACGTGCACAACTTGGAACTGTCATCGTCCAATTTAATCTGCCAGAATCCTTGGTTAGCATCAAGCACAGAAAACACTTACGACCTCTTCTACTGTGAGTAGTGTAGTGTTCACGTTTGATTGCCTTGTTCAAATCTTGAGGGTCGAGACATATATCCACTAGATGGCCATGCTACTCACCCAATCAGTCGGATCTGTTTGTCTTGCAATGACGTTCATTTCTTCCATCTTGTGCAATTCTTTAATTATTCTTTCTTTCAGTGCGACAGGAACTTTCCTTGGTTAGTTTTACTAATTAATCAATTTGGATGTGATGATATCCTGGCATGCATCCTAGACCACTGAACAGATCTTCAAAAATTTTCATAATGTCATCATTTTCAACAGACACTTCATGTATCCTTTTTATCAAGCCCAATGACTGACATGTGGATCTTCCTAGAATCGCAGGAGCATCTCTTTCAACGATCTGGAACTGTATAATGTGTTTCTGACCTTTGTCCTCACATGTTAACTGATTATGTCCCAATGGCGACATCTGGTGTACAGAGTATGTAAGTAAATTGCAGGTAGATATACTCAGCTTCTCTGTTATACCCAGCGAATTGTACAGGTCCTTCTCAAAAAATTAGCATATTGTGATAAAGTTCATTATTTTCCATAATGTAATGATAAGAATTAAACTTTCATATATTTTAGATTCATTGCACACCAACTGAAATATTTCAGGTCTTTTATTGTTTTAATACTGATGATTTTGGCATACAGCTCATGAAAACCTAAAATTCCTATCTCAAAATATTAGCATATCATGAAAAGGGTCTCTAAACGAGCTATTAACCTAATCATCTGAATCAACTAATTAACTCTAAACACCTGCAAAAGATTTTTTTTTTAAAACTCCCAGCCTGTTTCATTACTCAAAACCGCAATCATGGGTAAGACTGCCGACCTGACTGCTGTCCAGAAGGCCATCATTGACACCCTCAAGCAAGAGGGTAAGACACAGAAAGAAATTTCTGAACAAATAGGCTGTTCCCAGAGTGCTGGATCAAGGCACCTCAGTGGGAAGTCTGTGGGAAGGAAAAAGTGTGGCAAAAAACGCTGCACAACGAGAAGAGGTGACCGGACCCTGAGGAAGATTGTGGAGAAGGACCGATTCCAGACCTTGGGGGACCTGCGGAAGCAGTGGACTGAGTCTGGAGTAGAAACATCCAGAGCCACCGTGCACAGGCGTGTGCAGGAAATGGGCTACAGGTGCCGCATTCCCCAGGTCAAGCCACTTTTGAATCAGAAACAGCGGCAGAAGCGCCTGACCTGGGCTACAGAGAAGCAGCACTGGACTGTTGCTCAGTGGTCCAAAGTACTTTTTTCGGATGAAAGCTAATTTTGCATGTCATTTGGAAATCAAGGTGCCAGAGTCTGGAGGAAGACTGGGGAGAAGGAAATGCCAAAATGCCTGAAGTCCAGTGTCAAGTACCCACAGTCAGTGATGGTCTGGGGTGCCATGTCAGCTGCTGGTGTTGGTCCACTGTGTTTTATCAAGGGCAGGGTCAATGCAGCTAGCTATCAGGAGATTTTCGAGCACTTCATGCTTCCATCTGCTGAAAAGCTTTATGGAGATTTCATTTTTCAGCACGACCTGGCACCTGCTCACAGTGCCAAAACCACTGGTAAATGGTTTACTGACCATGGTATTACTGTGCTCAATTGGCCTGCCAACTCTCCTGACCTGAACCCCATAGAGAATCTGTGGGATATTGTGAAGAGAAAGTTGAGAGACGCAAGACCCAACACTCTGGATGAGCTTAAGGCCGCTATCGAAGCATCCTGGGCCTCCATAACACCTCAGCAGTGCCACAGGCTGATTGCCTCCATGCCACGCCGCATTGAAGCAGTCATTTCTGCAAAAGGATTCCCGACCAAGTATTGAGTGCATAACTGAACATAATTATTTGGAGGTTGACTTTTTTTGTATTAAAAACATTTCTTTTATTGGTCGGATGAAATATGCTAATTTTTTTAGATAGGAATTTTGTGTTTTCATGAGCTGTATGCCAAAATCATCAGTATTAAAACAATAAAAGACCTGAAATATTTCAGTTGGTGTGCAATTAATCTAAAATATATGAAAGTTTAATTTTTATCATTACATTATGGAAAATAATGAACTTTATCACAATATGCTAATTTTTTGAGAAGGACCTGTACGTTTTCAACGAGAGCACATTACATTCTGCACCAGTGTCCAACTTAAATTTCACTTTCGTGTCTCTTATCTTTAGCAATTCAGACCACTTTTATTTTTCTTCTCGTGTTTCTGTGGTAAGAGCTTGAATGCTTTTCACTTTGTTTCTTTGAACGTCCATAGTGCCCAGGAACATATTTTTGTCCCCTTACGAAAGGAAAATATATTTACCAATATATTACTTGAAATATATTGTAATATATTATTTTCCAATATATTATATATTGGAAATACATGGAATAATATATTAATGATAAATATATTATACGATATATTATTCATGTAATATATTGCAATATATTGCAAAATATACAAATGATTGCCGCTTTCCATATATTGCAATATATTGAACATGAATATATAATATATGTGTTTATATATCGTAAAATATATGCAATTTTATATTTATAAATATCCACCATAATGTATTCCGATTTATATGGGAAAATGTATTGATAATATATGTAAAAATATAGTGTCACATGTATGTTTAATATATGGTAGAATATATTTTAAATATATGGAAAATTATATGGAAATATATGTACATATATATTGTAAAATGTATGCATAATATATGTGTACATATATGTGAATATGCACATATAATGTATGTACATATATGGAGATATATACATGTAACATCTAAAATATATGAATACTTAATAAATATGCAACCTGCTATATATGTGCCAACCTTAATATCGTGCTCACAGTCATTATTATTAAAATATAGTAATCATAGTCTACTCTTAATGGTCCTAAGCCAATTGTCAACATAACCACAGGCTCTACTCTTCAGCACAATGGTGACCCCAAAAACTCAGACATACCAGAAAACATTTTTAATTCCAAAATAATAGAACATGAAACACTAGCAGATCTCCCACTATATTAATATTGAGCAAAACACATTAAATAACACTTAATTTTAACATTTGCTCTCCTTTACCAGTCAGAAGCAAAGTATGCTGGGAACTAGAAATATGTTGTAACTCATTTCATGAATGTGAATATACATTAACATGTATATGGGAATATGTATGTGCAATAATGTACACAATAAAGGATAAAACTGTGAATATTACATGTAATACTATTTTTGTTTTCATTAATAAATATTTTATATGTATTAATACATAGCCATACATGATCAATGCATATATTTCAGTATATTGAAAATATAAGCACTTGTTTCCAATATATGGAAATGTATTATGTTATATATCGCATTATATTTTGCAGTATATTCCCATATATTTTTGTTCCGTAAGGGTAAATGCTAATCTATTAATTAATATGTAATATTATATAAATATAAATGAAAAAAATCTGCAAAATAAAACAGTAAAATTCCGTAAAACTACAGTATATATATATATATATATATATATATATATATATATATATATAGGCTATATATGTATATAGGCTATATATATATATATATATATATATATATATATATATATATATATATATATATATAAATATATATATATATATATATATATATATATATATATATATATATATATATATATATATATATATATATATATATATATATATCACATATATTGCAGTATATTAAAGCATATAACGACAAACTATTATATGTAAAAATATAGTGACTTTTTTGGTCTTGATTGCAATATATTTGTTTTATATGTATCAATATATATACATATATGGTCTATGCATATATTGCAATATATTGGAAAATATAAATATTAAATCCCATATATGGAAATATATTTCCTAATATATCACATGATATTTTCCAATATACTGCAATATATTTTTGTTTCGTAAGGGTCAGCTTCCTCTGTGCATCTTTCTCGGCTGTTTACGCTCAATTCTGCACATTTTAATATATAATTATAAAAACACAATGGGAACAAGAAACTCATGTTCCCAGAATGTTCTGTGACCTAAACATTGGGCTATATGAATGAGAAATCCAAAATGTGCATGTTTGAGTCTTTACTTTATCATAAATTAACTTCCAATAAACAAAATGTTACACTTGGAAGCTATTGTAGAGTTTTCTAACGGCAATTACAACTAGCAATTAAGTCAATAATATCATAATAGAATGAAGTTACAGATTTCACTTGTAACCTCGATGTAAAATATATATTAGTGCAATGCAAACAGTGAAGTCCACTTTAAAGTGGCACACATACAAGTGCAGCACAGAAAGGTACAGACTAAAAAACGAAGAGCAAATAAAAGAAAATACAAACTACACAATAGAAACGTAAATATCCAAATCTAATATGGCCAGCACTTGTTTCCAGTCATGCTGAATAGGGCTGGGCAAAAATGTATATATATTTTTTTTTATTAATATTTTTTTAAACATGTGGTCGATTTTGCAAACATTGAACATTTTATCTGATTGATGTTAATCGTGTTACTATTATTCTCCACTAGATGTCCTCCTCTTATTTACCTTGAGTGACAGCATGAAAGATGTTCCAGACAGTTGAAGAAACTGTCACCATCTAGCCTTGCCAATTTAAGCATTGAAGCACAAGAAGACACGAAAGACACAACACATATCCGAAGCGCACGAATCTGTGCTTCTCAGACAGCGTGCAAATAATAAAACGAATTCTCTTTCACGTTTCCTTGGGCTTAAATGGACAAATTCAAACAAATTTATTTCAAAATGCTCGCCTTGGAGAGTATCGAAGTAAACATAGTCAGTTATGGGTTAAGTTAACATAAACAGTAGAGAAAGACAACGCATGTGTATCATTATATTAGATCCCTGATTATATTTTATTAGCTCTTAAAGTGATAGCAGCCTAATATTCCTGCTGCTGTCTGTGTTTTTAATGTTAATCAAACTACAAATGACAAAGAAATCACTCACTGCTCTTCACTGGATACATTTTTTGTCACTTTAATAAGGCTTAACCTTTAATGTGTACAATGAAGATTATATGTAAGGGTTAATGCCCGACAAGGTGTCCATTGTCTAGGTATTAATGGACGACGACGAGGCGTGGAAAAATATCATTTGTATATTCGTTGTATTGTATTTATTTATTTGTGCTATTGCTTGTAGTTTAATTGTTTGTTTAGTTAAATTTCACTGCTGTCTAAAATGTTGGTGTCATAACCTTATTTATTATAATACATGGATACAGTGATCAAAAACAAATACAATCATTTTGTTTTTAATGTTTCTCTCTATCCTGGATTACTTTGTTTGTATAAAAGAGTAATTATAATGTATCCTGTATCAATGATTCTCGATAAGTAATCCTTTTTGGAAGTCTGACCTGTGACATTTTGATGTTTTTTGATGGATTAATTTGACTTCAATCTGTTCTGTGCAGAGGGCATCAACAGTGAGGTTCATAGCAGGGGGAAAAAACTACCAAGTAATCACGCATGCACTAAAAGCCACAAGATGTTTGTCCATCCAGCAGATCACAGCTTGATTCTGAAGAAATCACTCCACAGGTTTCAGTTTGACTCACATGTTAGTGTCTCACCTCAGTACAACCGGCAATGAGAGATGGGAGATGATTTTACCCATTTTATCATTCACTACAACTAAATGATTGTGGACCATTTTAAAGTCCATAATCTTTATTTTACCATAAATTTTTGTAGGATTTACACAATATTACACTCTATACTTTTACATACTTAGTAGCTATAGTCAGACAACTACCATTATATTTATCAGTGTTAAGTGATAAAAAAAATGTATTTTGCTATTAAGAATATGTAAAGTCTTAATAATAGCACAACATTTTTTTATGCAATAATATATAATATACAGAGCATGTGTGTGTGGATGAGAAGGGTTAAACTGTGTCGTGGGAGGATTCACACCAGCTTGACTGTTTCCAGCGGATATAGTCTTATTACATCAGACACTGAACTACTGAAGAAAATGTTTCACATGCTTGTTCTTTTCTGTTTGTGCAGGAGGTATCTTGGTAAGTTATAAAAACAGTTTTACAGCTTAATTATTTCTGTTTCAGAACATTATCAACTGCTGCTGTTCAAATTAGGGACTTGCATTTGCTTTTCTTCAGATCAAACTGAGATTTTCTTTATAGTCTGTTATAATGTCCCACATACACAACTATGAAATGATTGAAAATAATTAGCAGAGTGAAACTTGTTTTACAAATGTGAGATGAACCATCACATGTTTGTTTTGCTGTATTAGAGATGAAAGATTGTGCTCATCTGTCTGTTCTTATAAGTGATGTTAAACCTTTTGTGTGTCGGCTGTTCTTCAATTCACATTAAAAACTGATTTCAGGGTTTCTAAACCAACAAGAATGAACACTTGTTTTGTTCATCAGGTGTGTTTGGTGATTCAGTGTCAGTGATGGAGGGAGATTCTGTTACTCTAAACACTAATGTTACTGAAATACGTGAAGATGAAGACATACTTTGGACATTTAGACATGAAAAGTCTGTCTTAGCTAAAATCAGTAGAGTTACTTCCTCCACATTTGATGATGTTCCTGATGGGAGATTCAGAGACAGACTGAAACTGGACGATCAAACTGGATCTCTGACCATCACAAACACCAGAACTGAAAATACTGGAGTTTATGAATTAAAGATAAGTGGAGTGAAATGGTCATCAAAATCATTCAATGTTTCAGTCTATGGTGAGTAGAAATCATTTGTCCAAATGTTCACATATTCTCGTTTTATTTCCCTTGAACTATTAAGATTGTAAATATATGTAAGATCTCAGTGTGTGAGGTGACAAACACACCGACTGTTAATCATACTAAACATTCACTCAGCACATTAAACCAAGCATTTCTTTTATCAAGTTCATCCAAATTCCATTTTTTTCTCTCATGTTTTCCAGCTCGTCTGCCTGTTCCTGTCATCATTAGTAACTCTTCACACTGTTCTTCATCATCATCTTCATCAAATTGTTCACTGTTGTGTTCAGTGTTGAATGTGAGTGATGTGACTCTCTCCTGGTACGCAGGAATCAGTGTATTGTCCAGCATCAGTGTGTGTGATCTCAGCATCAGTCTCTCTCTACCTCTGGAGGTGGAATATCAGGATAAAAACACCTACAGCTGTGTGCTGAACAATCCCATCAGCAACCAGACCACACATCTGGACATCAACACACTCTGTCACACATGTGCAGGTACCACAGCACTGATGACAGGGCCGGCCCGAGGCATAAGCGAACTAAGCGGCTGCTTGGGGCCCCTTGGCCACCAGGGGGCCCCCCAATCGAGTCGAAAAATAGAAAAAATATTTTTTTAGATGGCTTAAACAAGTTACATAAATGAATGAATTAATATGAATGAATTAATTCTGATTTCATGATCAATATACCTGCCTACAACTGCTGCTGTGTCTGCCAGCGTTTAAGTCATGCGCATAATCTAGACACCTCGCGCGTGCATAGACAATTTGTGCGCAATTGCGCATAGTCACCGTAATGTTAAACCATGTCACAAAAAAGGACGTATCCCTCTGGTCCCGAAAATAGAAAGAAGAAAATGACAGAGGAGAAAAAAAGAGCAAGATAAAAGTATGTTTGCATGATTATTTACGGTATGTTTTGTGCAGCAATTGACCCATTCCTATCTACGGCAAGCCCCGAGGGGAAAAAAATACATTGCATACATTGCAGTACATCATTACCGGTACTGTCATGTACAATCCAACAAAGTCTGTTACAATAATGATAATAAAAAATTATTTTGTCATTATTTTAGCAAATCATTTATTTGATATGTTTTGAGACAGTTTGTTTTAAGAAGTTTCAGAGAGTTAGTAAAAGAGTAAAGTAAAAGTTAAATCTTTTTTATTTAAGTAGGCTATCTATTTTTTATTAAGTATTTATTTTGTATTAATACACAACCTCACTGTATTAATTTATAATGTATCATTATTGTGTGATATTTGTGTCAATAATCGTCAAGCAGAGGTGACTCCGCGTAGTGGGAGGGGGCCCCCAAATCAAATTCTGCTTAGGGCCCCCAAAAGGCTCGGGCCGGCTCTGACTGATGATATATGTGTGTATTTACTTAGCTGATCTCTGTCTTCTGTTGTAGATCAGACTGATGCATTCACTCACATTAATGACTGTCTCTCGTTTCCTCTCCTTCAGTTTCTCCAGTCTCAGTGTCTCTGATAGTGTTGATCTCTGCTGGATCTCTGATGATTGTTGCAGGATTTGGGATCTTCTGGATCTGCAGGAAAACTGATCGAGAAGGCAAGTGTTATCTACTGCTTATAAGAAAGAATTGGAAATTGGATGTTTTGTTTTTAATGGAATTTTTAATTTTGTTATAGTTGTTGGCGATGAAAGAGTTCGGAATAGAGATAATGAAGAGATTACTTATGCTAATCCAACATTCTACAAACGAAATGCACAGAAACCGGTGAGTTCATTTTTATTGCAATTTTTTTTGTGCTTTATATGATCTGGCACACACACATACTGTAATACACTTAATAAAGACACTAGACGAGTTTGTAGTCTTCTGCTCTGATGGGTTCAGTATCAGCGGGACAGCAGCAGAAAAATAGATGCAAATAATATAGTTAAACTAACCATACACTGTAAAAAAAGATTAGTTGACTCAACTTAACTAAGTCAAGTAATCTTGTTGCTTTGACTGAGTTAAGTTGAGTCAACTTATAGTGTCAAGTTTATTGCACTTCAAAACACGAGTTGACTCAACTTCCTGTATCAAGTAATGTGGACTGGAAAACATTAAGAGAACTAAAAAAAAGATGTTGGTTGAACTTTACCATCCAGCTCATCGGGAGCAGCTGGGGTTAGGTGTCTTGCTCATGGACACCTAGACACTTGGTCAGGTGGAACCGGGGATTGAACAACCAACCTTCTGGTTTGTAAACAACCTACATGGACCACTGAGCCACTGCCGCTCAGATGTTATCAAGTTAGTTTACAGAAATTACTAGATTTCAAAAATTTAAGCAAACTAATATCCATGAGAATTGAGAATTGGCCAGTCAAACTTAACACTGACACTCTAGCGGCGCTAGCCAGCTGAATTAACAGCGCTCAAAGTCGACACTCAGAGGCTGTGTTCAAAATCATATCCTATACCCTCATTCACTATTCCCTACATTAGTTCACTAATATAGTCCACTTGACTGAGTGAATAATTCAGTTAATTTTCAGTTAAATAAGTTAATTGAGACCCTGATAAACACCTGCTGTTAACAATCAGAATCACTGAAGGAGATAGGAACAAGAAGAACAGAAAAAAAGACGAAATCAAGATAAAAGACATTAAATCTTAGCAAAAGATCTCAGCAGAGGAAGATTAAACATCTCCACAAACAGCATTACCAGCTTCACTTATTACTAACCAGACTGACTTTATTTCTGTCAGACGTCTATAGAAGTTCTTATTAAAAGGTGACAGAGGTTTAGATGTCATTTTATTTTCATTTGATGTTACCATAATGGTGATCAGTGATTGCTTTAGTTGGGCTCTTGACCCTTGACTTTTGAACATTAGGTGTTCTTTGGCTGCTGTAGCTGTGTCTTTAAAATACATCAGCTATGGCACAAAGCTGAAGACAACAGGATGACAATGACTGTTTGTTAATAGTCACAATCATCATATAATAGCCTGATTTACTGATCTCATTTGCTGCCTAAAGTTGTTAAATGGTTTATGTCTTGTAGTTTTGATGTTGTTGTCATTGTGTTTTTACTGATTGAGATCTATCGTGGATTTGATGTAAAGAAAATAATGATTTTAAAAAGGTTATACTCATTTTGAACTTCTTGATCAGCCAGGCACACACAGGCATCAATATTTGGTGTATGAATCTCAACAATGGTGACAATCAACAAAAAAGATAACATTAAATTTGAACATCCCAAAATACGCAACTAAAAGTCAACACAAAACCAAAAGCAAAAATAAAAACAAAAAGTAAAAATTAAAGCAAATAACCAGACAAATCAGCTGCATAATTTATTCATGCTGCAATGCATGCTGGGAGTCATGTTTTTTTTTTTGGTACCCAACATGCATTGCAGCATAAAACTTATGATTGTCACCACTGTAGAGATTCATACACCAATTATTGATGCATGTGTGTGTCTGGCTGATCAAGAAGTTCAAAATGTTCTCTAAGTATAACCTTTTTAAAATCATTATTTTCTTTACGTCAAATCCCCGATAGACCTCAGTCTGTAAATTCACAATGACAACAAAATCAAAACTACAAGACATCACCATTTAACAACTTTAAGCAGCAAATGAGATCAGGCCATTATATGATGATTGTGACTATTAACAAACAGTCATTGTCAGCCTGTTGTCTTCAGCTTTGTGCCATAGCTGATGTATTTTAAAGACACAGCTACAGCAGCCAAAGAACTACTAATGTTCAAAAGTCAAGGGTCAAGAGCCCAACTAAAGCAATCACTGATCACCATTATGGTAACATCAAATGAAAATAAAATGACATCTAAACCTCTGTCACCTTTTAATAAGAACTTCTATAGACGTCTGACAGAAATAAAGTCAGTCTGGTTAGTAATAAGTGAAGCTGGTAATGCTGTTTGTGGAGATGTTTAATCTTCCTCTGCTGAGATCTTTTGCTAAGATTTAATGTCTTTTATCTTGATTTCGTCTTTTTTTCTGTTCTTCTTGTTCCTATCTCCTTCAGTGATTCTGATTGTTAACAGCAGGTGTTTATCAGGGTCTCAATTAACTTATTTAACTGAAAATTAACTGAATTATTCACTCAGTCAAGTTGACTATATTAGTGAACAAATGTAGGGAATAGTGAATGAGGGTATAGGATATGATTTTGAACACAACCTCTGAGTGTCGACTTTGAGCGCTGTTAATTCAGCTGGCTAGCGCCGCCAGAGTGTCAGTGTTAAGTTTGACTGGCCAATTCTCAATTCTCATGGATATTAGTTTGCTTAAATTTTTGAAATCTAGTAATTTCTGTAAACTAACTTGATAACATCTGAGCGGCAGTGGCTCTGTGGTTCATGTAGGTTGTTTACAAACCAGAAGGTTGGTTGTTCAATCCCCGGTTCCACCTGACCAAGTGTCGAGGTGTCCATGAGCAAGACACCTAACCCCAGCTGCTCCCGACGAACTGGATGGTAAAGTTCAACCAACATCTTTTTTTTAGTTCTCTTAATGTTTTCCAGTCCACATTACTTGATACAGGAAGTTGAGTCAACTCGTGTTTTGAAGTGCAATAAACTTGACACTATAAGTTGACTCAACTTAACTCAGTCAAAGCAACAAGATTACTTGACTTAGTTGAGTCAACTAATCTTTTTTTACAGTGTAGCATTCATAGATAGGCTACCAAAATAGATTTTTTTTTAAATGGAAGATGATGTTTACTGTGTCAATAGTTTGTGTGTCCAATCAAACTGCATAGTATTTGGGGCAATTTCATTGGTTCAGTTCTTTTTTTTTCTTCTTTTTTTTTTTTTTTGGCCAATAACAACACAATATTTGGCACAGTGTTCATTTTAGCCTGGTAAATCACACTTCTGCTGCTGTTTATGCATCTGAATCTGAACTATGCATTTACTAAAAAAAAAGAAAAGTTAATTTTAATTAGAAAATGTAATTCTATTTTTGTATCTTGTGATGTTTTTTTACAGGCAGCTAGAGAGGAGAATCACACAGAGTATGCGGTTGTCTGCATAAGATGATGAAACTCATTTGGCGTTTGGATTTAGTATGTGAACTCAGATCTTTATAAGCTTTGGACAAGTTTTGGGATTGTTGAAAAAAATGAATAAAAATGTACATAGGCTACATATTATGTAAAAACCAGCTCAGTTTGAGAGTCTTGAGTAAAAACCTGTTGTGGTCTGGTTCCATTCAATATTTATATATATATATATAGACATGTGGTTTGATCTGTTGCTAAAACAAACAGCATGTGCATAAGAGTGCTGGACTACTATTGAACTTTTGTGGTAGATGTGCATTTGACAGGGCATGATAGAGGTGTGAAAACAGTGTGCAGTGGAAGGGCTTTTTCCATTACTGCTAATGTGAAACTCACAGTTTACTTACTACAATGCAATAGTGACTCCATCCATCATAATCTCTGACAGATCATACATTCTCTCAAATCAAACAAAGATTTAATCTGAAACCTTACTGTGTGAACGTGCAAATGTCATGTATTTTTTGTAAGTGAAAACTTCAGTTTAATATGTATGCAAGTACATATGCTTGCTCACGTCACTTGTGTTGCCTATTTAGTTTTGGAAACATTGGTTTGGCTTTCAATGCATCAACACAGAAAAGTACTGACCATGTTCCTGGAACAACATTTCAATCAACCAATCAGATTTGAGAGATAAGTTTACAGTGTAGGCTATGTCAAGTTTGGCTTACAACCTATCAGCAAACAGAAGAATACAGCACAAAGGTAACTTCCACAAAGCGTGTTTATTGGCTGGTAAGTTCAGGTAAGTTCACATAACTGATTATAGAATACAGAAGTAAATAAACTTTTGAGGAAAGCTTTGCTCTGATGACATGTGTGATAGAAGATGGAACTAGCAGTCAATTTGAGAAAAGAAAAAACATCCCGGTATGAGAGGCAAACAAACACTTCATCGTTTTTATATTGTTCAGGCAATATGGAAACACATTGGAAAAACTAACAATGTGGATCTGTTTTTGTTCAAAATGTAAAAACGGGTTTTGAGGGGAATGGTGTGTGTGTGTGTGTGTGTGTGTGTGTGTGTGTGTGTGTGTGTGTGTGTGTGTGTGTGTGTGTGTGTGTGTGTGAGTTGGTTTATGTGATTTATGAGGACACAAATTTGTATAATGACATGTGTATTACACTGGTATCCGGTTGTTAAGTCGTGACGTAACCACTCTCCGATAATACTGTTTCCGGGTCCAAAGGCCGGGTCCTCTCTACCTACCTACCGCTTTCGCCCGAGTTTTAACGTGTTCCCGTGTTGTTTAAATAGATCGGAGTTAAAAAAACAAGTGACATTCAACTGTCATTCTACCGCTTTCCCTGTGACGAGAAAGATAAGAGTAAAATGGCTGCAGTTGATAAGGTAAGTTACAAATCTTAAACGAATGAAGAAACTTTGGCGCCAGTGGGTGCTATCCCTTAATCCCTAGTAACACCCACTGGCACTGAAGCGAAAAAAGCCCTTTAAGAAAAGGGTTTATTTAGTCTAGGATCTGGAGTGGACGAGCAGAGCGCTTGGGCCCGGAAGAGGCTAAACGTCACGCGTGACGTCAGACTTAACAACTGAATTACAACTTATGGGTGGTTTATGAGGACATTTCAAAAGTCCTCATAAATCAAATGGCTTAAAAAACATAAAAAACAATGTTTTATTAAAAAATTAAAAATGCAGCATGTCTCCTGTGATGGTAGGTTTAGGGATAGGGGCAGTGTAGGGGGATAGAATATATAGTTTGTACGGTATAAAAACCATTACGCCTATGGAGAGTCCTCATAATGCTGTTGCACCAAGGTGTGTGTGTGTGTGTGTGTGTGTGTGTGTGTGTGTGTGTGTGTGTGTGTGTGTGTGTGTGTGTGTGTGTGTGTGTGTGTGTGTGTAGACTTTGTTTCCTCCAATTATGGAGGAAATTTATTGTTGATATTTGAGGTCTACAATTAAACAGAAATAAAGACAATTAAGTAGACCTATGTTAATATGCACAAAATTACAAAGAGGCTACAGATGAATGAGTCTGTAAAAATACAAGAAAAATATAAACAATAACAGAAAAAACGAAACATTGCACAATTTAACATGGTAATTTACAAAATGATGAACAACCATTTAAACAGGTAAATATATCAGCCCATTTCTGCTGAATTAACAAGGCCATATAGCATCTGTTTTACATTTAACATATACTGACATATAACAAACTGACAAATATTTGAACTCCCCTGGAGGTTTAATAAAGGCTCAAGTCGTTCCTGGGTTTTAACGGGCATTTATTCGGTGACAGGGTCTTCAAACATGTCTTATTGTTACATTGCCGTCAGAACTGGTATAAATAGAAAAGAAAAACGTAAATTAACCTTAAATTCTTGACAAATACTTGTAGACAATACTAAACGAAATCACATAGAAAACTAAGAAATAAAGCATAAATATTCCATGTAAAATAATATCTTAATTGGCTTGTTACAAACACAGTCGCATAACACAAATAAATGACAAAGAAAGAAATATACCTCTATTGGCCGCACGAACCCGAGAGAGCAAACTTAGAAGGGTATTATTCTTCATGCTACACCGACAAAACTTATGGATAATTTAACAATCTTCCGGGGCTTTCAGACAGCAGGGTCGCAAGCCGCAGCACATATCTCTCTGATTTTAGCGAGTGCACCAATCCAGCGTCCCAATAGCAAATGATCATTTCCACACGGAACAAAAATAAGTTCATAAATAAACATGAAATTATTATTTATTGGCCATGAGAAAATATTTCAATCATATGATTTTTAACCTCATAATCACAAAACCAGTCTTAAGTAGCACGGGTATATTTGTGGGAATAGCCAACAATACATTGTAGGCTATGGGTCAAAATTATCAATTTTTCTTTTATGCCAAAAATCATTAGGATATTAAGTAAAGATCATGTTCCATGGAGATATTTTGTAAATTTCCTACCGTAAATGTATAAAACATTTATTTTTTGTGAGTGAATGCAGCACGATCGCGAACATAAATGGACAACTTTAAAGGCGATTTTCTCAATGTTTCGATTTTTTGGCACCCTCAGATTCCAGATTTTCAAATAGTTGTATCTCGGCCAAATATTGTCCTATCCTAACAAACCATACATCAATGGAAAGCTTATTTATTCAGCTTTCATGGGATGTATAAATATCAATTTCAAAAAAGTGACCCATATATGAGTTGCCTTTGACGGCAGCTACAAATATACTGATACTGACAAATATCACAGGTGCAACAAAATCATAGTTCATCAAAAGCAGTTTTTCACAAGCTGAGGTAAATACATATATATGTAAAGTGCACACAGTGTCATACATAAAAACACAAAAAAATATCATAACACACAACACTAAAATAATGCTATAAACATTCATTTAACAACAAAATCTGTAATAAACACATAATGTATAGGCTACATAACTGATAAAAAATATATATTTAACTGAAAAGCCATTAAATGTGAAGTGCCATGCAGGGAATTCAGGGAATGTCACTTCATTGCTTTTCATGTAAATTATAAGATGATTTGTTAATTTTTAATTCCAAAATGGTAACATTTTACTATAAAATTACATGAATTGTACAGCTAAGCTCTATAACAGTTAATGGAACTAACCAATTAACAGGGTTTTCTAGTCGCATTTTTACAGTCTTTCACAATGAAAATTACAATTATTAATAGAGTATACTGTAAATGATACTTTACGTTCCCCTGTGCAATTAAAGGCCAGTTGTTTGATTATTTAGCGAGAGAACATCCTTCGCAAAGGCAAATTTGTATTCCATTCTCCCGTGAGAAGAAAACAGACTCACAGAACTTAAAAGAAATGAACAGGATTGATATTCCAGATATACAGTCTAATGAATCTGATAAACTGAATCACGCTGTCCTTTCTTGTCCTACAGTGATGCAACGTGTTTGAATGCAGTGTCTGAACCAGCAATTCTCACCAGTTACACCTACAACCACCAGCAGAACACCAACACATGCTCCTCCTATAGCTAAAGGCACAATCCAATCTGTAATGGAAAAAAGTCATTCATTATTACTAGAGATAGACCGTTGATTTTTCAGTTATAGGCAATTTTTGACTGATATTTCCATCTTAATTAGCTATGTGATATTGAGTGAACTGATCAATGGCGCCATCTTGTGTTTTTATCGCCTAAAAAGAGTGCTCGTGGAAAAAACTAATTGATATTATGCATTATGTTCTGTTTTAGACAGGCCACAATGAAAACTAATATATTGAATTACCTGCTCAAGGGGAAATGAACTGAATGACTGAATTATACTTACCAATGACAGGAACATTGAAGGTCGTATTGCTGATAATGTGGCGCCGGCGGATACTGCTGTTGGTGATGATTTAAAAGTAAATAACTGTATTTTAACATTCCTTAAAGTAAAAAGCACTGAATGATTAAATGATACTCACCAGTGACAGAAACACTGAAGCTCGTGATGCTGTCGCTGTTGCTGCGGATGATCTTCAGTTTATAAACTCCAGAGTCTGTGTTTCTGGTGTTTGTGATGGTCAGAGATCCAGTCTGATGATCCAGCTTCAGTCTGTCTCTGAATCTCTCATTACCTTCATTACACTGAACATCTGTACAGATCTTACTCTGATCTCCAGTGATTTCAGCAATACGAGTTTCATTAAAATACCACGTCATTACATCATTTGGGCTTTTTGCTACACCAGGATCAAAAGTAAAAGAGTGTCCCTCCTTCACTGACTTTGTTTTTGTTTTATCCATCTCTGCACCAGAAACATCGGAAACACAAATAAACATCTGCTGTACAAAAAAAAAAACAGCAACAACAACATGAAACAAGAAAGAACTGCAAGCATGGATCTGGAAGGAATTAGCATAAAACAAAACTGACAATGAGATATTTATTTAGTGTAATGAGGGAATTTCAACTATGCTGTTTAAAATGAATTATTGACCCACAAATGCGAAACTAACATCAGACTGACAGCAGAAGGTCTAGTTTCAGCTTTCATCCGCCCAGAGGCTGTCTGACTGACAAGTAAAGCAACCAATCACAGTTGGTTTTGTTCAGCGTCATGTTTAGGGTCGTGACTACAATAACAGCTCTAAACATTACATACTTCGGATGCTTTTGAAAATCCAGTGTTTAGTTGATCCTGATAAGTGTTCATTGTCACCAGGGTTTGACATTAACTTTTTTGCTCACCAGCCACTCTGTCTAGTAACTAGCCACTCAACATTTTCACTTGCCACAATTTTGACATCGATACCAAGGAGGAAAACGTTTTTAAAATATTATAGCAGCCTAATATACCTGCTGTCAAATTATGAGTAATTTGACAGCAGGTATATTAGGCCGCTGTCACTTTAAGACCTCCCACATAGATCCGTTATTCTGTTATACATCCGTTTTTTTTTTCTCAACTGTTTACGTTTCCTAATTTTAATAAATCCTTCAATTTTATTCTTGCATTTTACCTGTATTTGTATTTTCTTTTAATGTTTGTGCCAGTAAAGCACTTTGAACTGCAATGATTTGTTTGGAAAAGTGCTATATAAATAAAAATTTGCTTGCTTGCTTGCTTAAAACATTTGTCCCCATAAAATCAAAATTAATTATTTTTTTGCTTTTAGTATGAATATGTTAGCTGTACTGTTATCTATAAGCTAGTGTGCTCCAAAACAATGACAAAATTCTGTAAGCTGTTCAAAGCTTACAGTATCTCACTTCTGCCAATATTAATCAATGATTTTGATGACATCACTCTCCACTTCAGCTTCTCATCATATTTTCTGTCCAATCAAATGCCCTCTAGAATCTGAAGCGCCCCGCCCCCTTCACTACAGATAAACGCTGAAGCTGTAGCTAAAATCGGTCACTTGTTCACACAATTATTATTTATTGTCACATATTGCATATGGGCTATAGAGAACGATTTAGACAGTGTAAATATGCTTTCCATTGGGGCGAATGAAGTCTGGATTTGCATTAGTGTTATGTGAACCGCAGCGGCGCGCACACAGTCTGCTCCGGCCCAGAGGCACGAGAGCACAGAGTGGATCATATGATCGAGTCGGCGCAGACCACAAAATGTATCAGACCCATCTGAATTTTAAAGCGATATGGAGGAGATTAGGAGGAGAAACAGATAGAGATTAGGAGGAAACTTCGGCTTTACTGAGCTCAACAGCTCTGGCAAAGCTGTGATATTAACAACTCTATAGAGTGCCGAAGTTATGACGTCACTTTGTAGGCCAAAACGCGGAAGTGAGTTAGCATTTTAGCACTTCCGGTTCCCTCGCCCTAAAATCTATGGGTTTTTTTAATGGATTTTTGCTAAATCGCCTGAAATAAGGTCTGTGGTTAACAAAGCCTCTAAATATTTTCACGTTTTGATCTATGACATAAAACACACCAGTTATAACCTGCTTGTGGTTTTTTAAACTCTATTGTGTCTGCTTGTGGTTTTTTAAACTTTATATAAGCTTCAAAATGTATAGATTTTGGATTAACTTGTAAAGATTATCTTGATAGACAAAATGTGTAAGGGTCACAACTCTTTGTTGAACACAGATCTTATTTTTTGCGATTTTCCAAAAGTCTATGGGGAAAATGCATAGCTTTTTGATCGAGGGAACCCATGCGCCGCTAACTTCCGAGTTGTCCTACAAAGTGATGTCATAACTTCGGCACTCTATTGGCTCTTGTTTAAAAAAGGGGAGGGGCTTTTTAAATATGTCCCGCCCTGTCTTCCTGTGGGCGTGACATCTGAGGCTGAGACTATACGTACTACTGGCACATCCGGGAACTTAACTGTCGATTTCGTCACCGCCCCTTTTTAGGGGAAAATAATAGACTTCCCATAGACTTCAATACAAAATAGCGTCACAAAACAACGTCTGTACACAGCCGGCAGTCGTGAATAACTTAAGAAATCCCTAATATTAAACATGTCAAGTAATTATATGTCGACCCTGCCTGCCATAGAGCGTGGAAGATAGCTCAACAAACTTATTTTGGTCAATTTAAAAACATGTCCCTTCATTCTCCCAGCGTTGGTGTAACAACCCCACCTAGTGGGGTTATATATATTATAAGATATATTATAATGTATATTATAAGACATAATATATACATTTAAAGATTTTTATTTTCAAAAACGAAGTAAAATCATTCACTGGCATACCATGGTTACTCGATGAGGTACGACTACGAGTAAATGTCCGAGTAAGACACCTCTGGCCACTTGGTGAGGTTGGTACACCAATTTGACGCTGGGAGAATGAAGGGACATGTTTTCAAATTGACCAAATTAAGTTTGTTTCATCTTTCATGCTCTATGGCAAGCAGGGTGGACATATAATTACTTGACATGTTTGATCTTAGGGATTTCTTAAGTTATGCACGCCTGTCGGCCGTGTACGTACGTTGCTTTGTGACGCTATTTTGTATTAAAGTCTATGGGAAGTCTAGTTTATTTTCCCCTAAAGTGGGCGTGAATCTGTTCAGAGACATTCTATTGCCCCGGTTGTGAGTATGGAGAAACAGTAAAGGAAATGGAGATGAGAATCTATATGCAACTACAGAAGTTTATTTACAAACTAAACAAAGATAATGGTGAGAACGTGGAACTTAAGAGAGGAAACGATACTGGACATTGAACTGAGGGCATTTATACACAAGAAAATGAGGAACTAAATTAGACTCAGGTGAAGACAATGAGTGTCTATGACATTAACTGGTAATTAGAACAAAGGAAACAGAAACGGAAGATGGGAAACCAGGGAAATACACACTAAAAGTCCCTGCTGGAACAGAAAATGAAATCGAATTGTGATTAAACATGTATAACCTTAGTCTTAAAAACATTTATTAAATGACTCACCATGGACACCCATACCAAAGATTGTTTCACTGATGCTGTTGCTGCCGATGATCTGTAGTTTATATTCTCCAGAGTCTGTGTTTGTCATGTTCATGATGATCAGAGATCCAGTCTGATGATCCAGCTTTAGTCTGTCTCTGAATCTCTCAGTGCCTTCATTACACTGAACATCTGTACAGGTCTTATTGAGATATTCACTGATTTGAGCAATGCGGGTGTTATTAAAAAACCATTTAATTTTTTCTTGTTGGTTTGTTTCATCATCAGTTTTCAGAGTGACTGAATCTCCCTCCATCACAAACACTGACACTCTGTCTATATAAACACCAGACACACCTGAAGGAATAACAGTTCATTATAAATAAATTCAGAATATGTGTGAGCCTTTGTCAAAGACAAATTGATCCTTCTAGGGTAAACAATGTTTTTCAAAAAATACATTTGAAACAATTTATGCTCGATTATGAGCTATTACATCATACATTTGAGAGAAAGAAAGTCACAAGGGTTAAATTTCAACAAACACAGCATGTGATGAACTGTGATTAAGATATCAGGCACTGCAAAGTATAAAGTGGCACCCTTTTCCTTTTGTCTTTTATAACTTTGTTCTTGTCCTCTGGCACTGTTTTATTTCATTATATTTTAATTTAGGTATTTATTTATTTATTTACTTTCTTTAAATGAATATGTCTCAGTGTATTGTTCTGGTTTAAAAAAAAAAAAAGATAAAGTCGTCCCCACCCCGACGCCCCCTGAGAAAGAGCTAGAGCACTCGGTTTAATTAGCTTTTAATAACTATTTTTAATATCGAACATGTTCCAAAGTCTCGTTATATGATCTACCTGATTTGGACGTTAAGTTTGTGTACAGGAATGGAATGGAACAGATCGGAAATCGTTTGGAAATCGAAATCGAAACTTAAATATAACTTAACTTAAAATAACTTATCAACAACAACAATAACAACAAGAATTAAGAAATAATAAAAACATACCTGTCAATTGTTAAGTGATCTATAAAAGTCACATTCGCCTTTTTTGTTTTCGTTTGCCAGAAGCAAATAGCATATATGACTTACCAAGCTGGAAAACCCACACTGTTACGAGAATGAAGAGGTTCATCTCTTCTCTGAAAAGCAAAAGCAGATTATGTGGGAGCTGTTCATTTTCAATGTTGTTATATTTTGTGGGCGGTGAGTCACAAAACTCACAAAATATGAGACCGTGTGACCACGCACTGAGCCATCAGACAGACCGGCGGTGACTGTCTGACTCAGTGCGTGGTCACACGGTCTCACACATACCCTAGATGTAGACTTACGGGGTGAGTCAGTGGAGTCAGAGTAGGGGTGCTTCTCATTTCTTATTTGTGCATCCTCATTTCCTTTCCTCGCGTCTCAGCTCCACTCCCTGTAGGACGCGAGGGAAGGCTGCAAGGAAAGTAAATGTCATCCAGTCATGCAAATGGAATTTACATAACGCAGGTGCAGTGTTGGGTAAGTTACTCAAAAAAAGTAATCCACTACAAATTACTACTTTAAAATTGTAATTTGATTACATTTGATTGATGATTACTGATTACTGCATGTAAAAAGTAATCAGATTACTAATTACTTTACTTTCAAGTTAGTTTGAAAACCTATTAAAACTACAAGAATACACTATAAGTGAAAGTCAGTTCTTTCCGTAATTTAATATTGCAGAATACAGACATCCCAAGTCTCCTGGAAGTTCCGGGAGTCTCCCGCATGTTGATAGCGGCTCCCTGATGCCCGCAAATTAGTTCAAATATCCCGGAATCTAGAGCGAGCGAGAAAGAGCGTGCATGCGAGACAGAAGAGAGGGCTGTTTCTCAATATGTTCTTGTGGACTTGTGAAACGTCATCAGTCGCTGCCCAAGTACTGTTCCAATTCAAAGTTCACATCTAGCCAAGTCCAGTTCAAGACCCCTGATGTGTTCCTGATCCGCCCCTTTTACCCAGGATGCATCGAGAGGTGACTTTAACTTTGTAGCCTATTAGAGAGCTGACTTATGTTTGACTGAACTGTTTGCTTTATTTCTAATTGTACAGCTTCTTATACCTTTTAGGCTACTTATACTTTTATACTGGATATTATTGAGCATTAAAACTGACATTTAACAAATAGAGACAGGGTTGTGTAATTTTATTTTATATATTTTAAAATATATAGAATATTTTTTATATTTATTTTACTATACATTCTCTTCACTGTATGTACATGTATAATAAAATAAAATGACAAGTCTGTCTCTGTTAAATGTCAGTTTTAATGATCAATAATGTTTCATATTTTTAAAATAAAAACAAAAAGAAGCAGGGTTGTGATTTATATATCGTGTTGTTATAAATATATGCAGTGAAGATAATCAATGTATGTGCACATTTGTGTGGCCATTAGCCTAAAATGTTTGAGATTTAATGAAAAGAGGCAGAGTTGTGTTTTATTACATATTTTTGTTTTATTGTTGACGAAAAAAGGCAGAGTTGTACTTTAAACAATATTTCATTTTATTGTTGCCTGAAATATAGCTACATAAAGAGATAACCGGAGTAGCCAGAGCGTGCTGAGTGACGCGATCAAGAACGCCGCGGTTCCGTTTGCAGAATAACGTACTCGGTTACTAACGTAACCTCGGTTCTCTCTAGAGAGGGAACGAGTACTGCGTATTATCTTACGCTATGGGGGAAAACCTCTTTTCCACGAGATATTGAAGCAAAAAATTATCCTTAATTTTGAATTAATGTAAAACGCTGTGCAGCAGCATGCAAACATAGGCAGGACAGCTCGCGTGCCTATTGGCTGCCCTGCGGCAACAGCAGCAGCCTATCGAGAGAGGTGCTGCGTGACACCATATCCAATGGGGGCATTTCGCAAAATGTGTGTCGCAGGGCGAACACACACACACACACACACACACACACACACACACAGAGTATGAAAGGATATAACGCCGGAAAGCGTAGCAGGTACGGCGGCTAAAGGCGGCGATGCCAGCGACTTCAGACTCAGTGGCTCGTCCCGCTGTGTGCTTTTTCTCAGACGGCGTTGCTTCTCACTCCGGATCCAGCGATGCGTGCTGCTTCGCTGAAGAGATGAAAATCAGTGTACCAGTCTTATCGAGCTAATTTATAGGGCGAGACCACGCCCTTTCTGGCGGGACGTGACGGAATGGGCGTGAAATGCCCCCATTGGATATGGTGTCACGCAGCGCCTCTCTCGATAGGCTGCTGCTGTTGCCGCAGGGCAGCCAATAGGCACGCGAGCCGTCCTGCCTATGTCTGCATGCTGCTGCACAGCGTTTTACATTAATTCTAAAATTAAGGATACTTTTTTTCTTCAATATCTCGTGGAAAAGAGGTTTTCCCCCATAGCGTAAGATATTACGCAGTACGAGAGATACTCTCGTAAGAGAACCGGACTCGCGTCCTCTCGTCCTCAGGAGTTCGTTCTCCTGAGTCGAACTTGGCAAGTCTGAACTACCAAGGACGCAAGTCCGAAGTTTGCGTAGGCTACTATTGAGAAACGGCCAGACTGTGCTCCAAACCGTGTAGCGCTGCGTGTGTGTGTGTGTGTGTGTGTGTGTGCCTCATAAAGCGCGTTCTCTGGTAATTCATTAAAGCGCATGCTGACGCAGCCGGCCAAACGTGATTAGAAATGCATTTTACTAAATATTTTTTTCTTAACAATACATTTGTAACGCAAGTAACTTAATTTTATTGACATCAGTAACTGTAATCAAATTACATAAATTTAAAATGTAGTGAGTTACATTACTGCGTTACCACGAAAAGTAATTAGAATACAGTAACAGTTACTTTGTAACGCGTTATACCCAACTCTGCGCAGGTGTCACGTAAAACACGCAATGATGTAGGCTATATTAATAAATTGAAAGTAGAGCTGTGCAATAAATCCAATCGTGACATGGTCTCTGAATATGAAAGCGCAAAAAGACTGTTATTCAGCAAGACTGCTTGTTCTGCGTTCCTCTGTGTGAATGAGCTGCGACGCTGCGTCTACACATACTCAAGTATGCCTGATACTCATTGTGTTTTCAGCTCTCACAAACAATATGAGGACATGAATACATGAACATTTAGATAGCTGCTCTGAGAGAACGCTAAATGAGCATTTTCATCATTTTATTTGAGAAAAAACATTGTCAAATACACTCTGAAACAGGTCTTCACTAGACCCTGTCAAAATAAAAGTTTAGTTTAGCAAGGAGAAATTGACACACATATATTACTATTTTAGGCCTACAATAGAACATACTTCTCAAAATAATAACAATGACATGAATTAAAAAAGAAATTTAAACATAAATTAAGGAATATCTTTTTTTTTGTCGGTGGTTTAATTTAGTAAATCTGTTTTGCAGAACTTTCCCAAAAATAAAAGCATAAAAGTTTACATTTATTTGTATTAAATCATAAAAAGAAACATTCATTTTCTGAATAAAATACATTTCATAGGACTATATTATTCTTAAACATTTTAATAAATTAGTAATGTTAAAGGAGCTATGTGTAGTTTTCAGTGGTCTGTAGTGGTGATGTTTCAGATTGCAACCAATTTTTACAAGAGCGCTCTTGCGCGTGCTCGAACTCAAGAGCAAGCACTCAGGGTACCGACCACACTGAGACTTTCAACACACCGGAGAAAGCATCACAATAGGGATGAAAGCCAACTCCGGGTCTGTTTTTATGCCTAAATATATACCTACCTAAAACAAAGCGGAGGTCTCTCCATAATTCAAACGCTCTGCCGATGTTGATCCGTGTTTTCGTCCGAAGTTGATCCGATTCACGTTTGGCCTGACGAGCTTCAGCAGATAAAACTTTTTTTTGTTTTTTATATTTATGTGGAGTTTGTGTTGGAGTCTGTGTTGTGCTGGAGGCAGGTCGTTATCAGACTCCATGTAGTTAGCTGCAGTGTCGTCGCATAGACTGTATATAAAAAGCAGAGAGGTTCAGGAGCGCGCATGTACATCACATCCAATGGATTTCGCGGTAAATCCGACCCGAAGCCTTCATATAGAAATAGGAATACTAGCCTTCAGAGGTAATAGCAAAACCCGACAAGTGGATCATTGTAATGTGTGATTACAACCCCTTCACACACAGGCAATAAAAAAATGACTCATTTTAGAAGAAAAGCTACATATAGCACCTTTAAAAATAGTTGTAAATCTAATGATCAGTAATTGAATTTAGTTGATTAGACATGCTTTATTGAAATTTTATTGAACAAAACAAACAAATGGTTTTAAGTTTGTTATAATAAAAGCTTTTGTTAAAACAAAAAACATGTTTTCATTAATTTAACTGTCATTTTAACTGATGATGATAATAATAATAATAATAACCGTAATTTAATGATACCATTTATTTATTTAATAATTGATTAAAGGGATAGTTCACCCAAAAATTAAAATTAGCCCATGATTTATGTACCCTGATGTCATCCTAGATGTGTATGACATTCTGCTTTCAGACGAATACACTCGAGTTATATTAAAAAATGTCCTGGCTCTTCCAAGCTTTATAATGGCAATGAATGGCCGTTTCTGTTTTGAAGTCCATAAAATCTATCATCTATCAATGAAAAAAGTGCATCTGTCCATCATAAAAGTGCATCCATTCATAATAAAAGTGCATCTGTCCATCATAAAAGTGCTCCACACGGCTCCAGGGGTTAATAAAGCCTTCTGAAGCGAAGTGATCCATAATTAAAACTTTTCAAAGTAAAATAACTAGCTTCCAGCCACACGAACATAGGGATTCCACTTAAATCTCCAGTAGGTAGCTTTTGTAAACAAACATTTGTTAAAACTGTCATTATGTCCTCACAGTAGAATATGAGACAGATAATCTGTGGAAAAAATCGAGCTCCTCTGGCTCCTCCCTGTGGTCCTATTGCCATTTGCAGAAATACACCGCTCCCGGTCAGAAACAACCAATCAGAGCCAGGAGGAATGTCTTAGCAGATTACCCCTCTCTGATTACCCCTCTCTTGCACAGCGCGAGCGCGTTCGTGACTCTCCTGTTCGAACTCGTTCATCCAAATGAACGAATCTTTTTTCGAGTCATTTCGTTCATTCAACGAACGAAATGACTCGCAAAAAAGATTCGTTCATTTCGAACGAGTCGTTTTCGGAGTCATTTCGTTCATTCAACGAACGAAATGATTCGAAAAAAGATTTGTCCATTTTGATGAACGAGTTCAAACAGGAGAGTCACGAACGTGCGTCACAGAACAGAGCAAGGCGAGCATTTGTGCTTATAAAACTTAAAGTTTTTTATTTATTTTTGAAATGACCGATCGTTTCGCTAGATATTATTCATCGTCTGGTATCGTTTAAAGCCCTTTGAAGCTGCACTGAAACTGTCATTTGGTCCTTGAAACGTTTGTGTCCTATTGAAGTCCATTATATGGAGAAAAAGCCTGGAATGTTTTAATCAAAAACCTTAATTTCTTTTCGACTGAAGAAAGAAAGACATGGACACATCTTGGATGACATGGGGGTGAGTAAATTATCAGCAAAAGTTTTTTTAAAAGTGAACTAATCCTTTAACGTTATCTTACTAGCTATTTATAACTTATAGAAAGAGTGCAACGTTATAAAGTTACATGTATTGCAAAATACATAATGATTTGAGGACCAAGTTTGTAGTCAAAGTATGGGCAGGCCATAGTCAATGTAAAGCATATTGTTGATGTTTCGTTCCAATTGGTGAATGTTCCATAACTGTTTATAATCTGCCGTCATCGGTGGTCCTGTTTACTAGCCTGCGCGTTCACGGCATGCTCCGCTGTGGGGGAGGAGCTGGGGAGGGAGGGCTGTAGCGCAGCAGAGAGCAAGGGGGTTGGACCTGGAAGTTGTGCTTGTTAAAATTTTCAGGCTAAGTCAACATTTTCTCAAAACTCCCTACTGCAACTTTAAGTCTAAAGTGCAATTTATGCGAATAATGCGACGCATTGCTGATATTTACGCCATGACGCATTACGCTACTTCGACGTCATAAGTTGCGTAAGTTGTGCTTTAGACGCAAGTAGACTGCGTATGGCCGGAAGCTTGAATTTTACTTTGTAACGTGTTAAATATAGATTTTTTTCTTAAAGGGACACTTCAGCCTTTGGAACATTAATCTTTATTGAAAGTGGGACATATATGTAGTCGAACTGTACCAAAAAATTCAAATTTGGTGCCTTCTGGACCGAGTAAAGACAGAAAGTAACTTTAGGGCGAATTTGTATGGAAAACCACAACTCCCACAATGCACCACTTTGCACAGCTCCGCAAGCCACTCCCACTAATCCAGAACAACGCATATTGAGGTATCCGCCTATCAGATTCATAGAAAGCACATCTACCGCCAGAGTTTGAAATTCATTTCAGAGAAAATATCAAGTTTGTTGCCGAAATACTCCTCGTTACTATTTATTTAGAAATGGTTAATTACTGCATGGTACCGGGATGTTCAGTCCGAACAAGGAAAGGAAAAAAAGTAAGTTTTCATTTCCTACCGAGAGATGCTGAGCGATGCAAACAGTGGCTAAGAGCGATTAACCACCCGATGTATTCGCAAGACACTGCCATGGAAGACCTAAAATATAAGAAGATTTGCAGTCTACATTTCAAAAATGAAGACTTCCAAATAAATGTCATGGGAATGAAGAAAGTCGTTCTTTTGGATACCGCAGTTCCGTCGGTGTTTACGTTTCAAGATGACGATGAACAGCCTGGAGCATCTGGCACTAGCAGCGCTAAACGCATTCGCTTGGAGGTAAGAGTTGCTTGACTCTATTTCTGATCACACAAATACAGTCGTCTGCAGTAAAGTAGGGCATCACAAATGAGTTGGTTGTATATATGTTGGCAGTTTACAATGTAAATCTGCCGTCTTCCGCATATTGTTATTGCTAGTGGTAATGTCGTCATCACTAAAAATCCAATCGTCAACAGTGAAGGAGCAAACTAGCAATGTAACGTTAGAAAGACGCTTCAGAAATGTTCTATATACCACCAGTCCGCCCCAGCTCGAAGTAACGTTATTCCGTGCTCCTCGTCCACGACAGGCAGGTCTTCTGCCTCGGCTGCAGAAGCCGCCTCCTGTTCCTCCATCAGCCTCAGCTGCTCTTCACTATATTGCGGCTCGTAAAGATAACCACGAACATCGGATTCGAGCAGCAGGTTTTCAAAATCCTCTTCATCCATGTCCTGTTTTGTCTCTTCCTTCATAACCTCGTAATTCCACAGCGCTTGTTAGCTTAGCTTCCAAACAAGATGGCGGATATTGCTTTCTGTATCTGCAAGTGAAGTCCCACCCACTGATCTGTAATAGGTCTGTAGCGTGAGTGGGTCCCACCCCCTGTATAAATGATGAGCTAGTGTTTGTAGTCTTACCCTTATTCAAAGAAATTGGACTTCCTGCTTTTTATGACGCAAAATGACGATTTTTGCGTCATAAAAAGCAGGAAGTGGAACACTTAAATCCTTATTTCTCCCATCTCAGGGGAAAATAAGGGAATAAACCATGACCATTCGAAAAACTGACTGGGTTTCTAAAGATACAAAGTCTAATGCAAATGGGTGAAGTGTTCCTTTAAACTCATTGCTTCGCTTTAGAAGGCCTTTATTAAACCCCCGGAGTCATATGGAGCACTTTTATGATGACTAGATGCACTTTAATGGATGCACTTTAGATGCACTTTAATTTTTTAACTCTGATTGTATTCGTCTGAAACCAGAATGTCATATACACCTAGGATGACATCAGGGTGAATAAATCATGGGCTTATTTTCATTTTTGGGTGAACTATCCCTTTAATACAGTAAACCGTAATATTTTCTGAGACATTATCATACTGTAAAAATCTTATATCATTACAACCCTACACAGGAGAACCCCCCACCACACCCCCGCTGTTAAAAAAGTAACTCAGTATCTTTTACTCTGAGTAAATTTTAAATGAGCTACTTTTTACTTTTACTTGAGTAGATTTTTAGACCGGTAATTTTACTTGTACTTAAGTAAAATTTCACTTAAGTAGTAGTACTTTTACTTGAGTAGAATATTTTATTACTCTTTCCACCTCTGTAAACTGCAAAGTAGGGCTGGGCGATATATCGCATGACATTGTTATGCGCATCTCGTCAGTAAAGCCGGTTCCTTGATTAGTAGTAAATCACCTTCACCTGCTTTCAGATAGACGATATGACGCAGATATGTGTGTTCAATTAACACTCAAGAGTGTTAAAGTGAATGAGATAATTAAGTGATTAATTTAGTGATGATTGAGCATTATTGAAGACACCTGATGTTAACAAGCAGAATCACTGAAGGAGAAAATCACAAATTGTAAGCCACCGTTTTGGCGATCAGTGTTTGCTCTAGTTGGACTCTTAATATGGGGGTAGAATTGTTGCATTATTCCAAATAAATAGATTATGATCCACCAACAACTGTAAAGAGATTCACAAAAATATATCAAATTCACAAATAAATAGATTAAGATCCACAAATAAATGTAAAGAGTTTCACAAAAAATTATAAAACTCACAAATAAATAAAATGAGATTTGCAAATAAAAATATATATTTACAAATGTGTTTTATGCCACAAACACAACTCTACCTGGCATTTATTTGTGAACCGCTTTCTGTGCATTTGTAAATCCCCTCACGCATTTGTGAATCGGTTCCTGTGCATTTGTAAATCCCCTCACGCATTTGTGGATTTTGAAACACTTCTAGCGTCGACGTGCAGACAAATCCACAAATAAGTGGACTCCACCCACCGTTTACTCAAGCCAATCAGATAACGGCCACATTGAGCTGACCAATTGTAGAACGTTCTCGCTACAACCAATCACTTTAGGCTTTAAACTCGGGGCGAGAACTGGATCTGATCTGATTAATTTTGCAGATATTTGCACCCTTGAAAGCAGCTGTAATAGGAGCTTCATTCAAATTACCCCATTCGTCGTCATCCGACGGAACGTCTCCGTTCCCTACTCAGGGAACGAGGGTTACATCCGTAACCGAGACGTTTTTCATGATAAAAAAAACTAGTCAAGTCACCTTTATTTATATATATTTTACAATACAGATTGTTTCAAAGCAGCTTTACAGAGATTACAGGAAAATAGTGTTGTAATAATATTGTTAAATATAAAATTAAATATCCCCAACTAAGCAAGCCAAAAGCCAATGGCGAAAAAGGCAACAGTGGCAAGGAACCAAAACTCCATCAGTGACAGAATGGAGAAAAAAAACCTTGGGAGAACCCATGCTCAGTCAGGGGGCCAGTCCTCCTCTGGCCAACGAACAAACAGTGTATGATTATGATTCAGGCAGCATTACAGGTAAGAAGTCAGATGGGATCTGAACTTTCACAATATTTATCCAGTTTAGATCAGCCGGAACCGGGAACACTTCCCATAATAAATCCTGATGTACTTGGTACATCATAAGAAGGATGGGGTCTACGCTAATGTTAGTCTCTCTGTTCATCCCGAGGTTTACCGCAGTCCGCCGGATCCAGGCCATATCCAGATCTGATGAAGGACCATCACATGGACACAATGACAACGCATCCCTGAAGTGCCAGCCTCATCAAAACTGTGAAGGCCTCATGGACACCTCAACAAACTCGTTTCCATACCGGCGTGATGACTCCGACCCCAACTAGATGAACTGGATAAATATTGTGAAAGTTCTGATCTCATCTTACTTTTGACCTGATTATGTCTGAATCATAATCATACAATGTTCGTTCATTGGCCAAAGGAGGACTGGCCCCCTGACTGAGCTTGGGTTCTCCCAAGGTTTTTTTCTCCATTCTGTCACCTGATTAGGGTTGGGTACCGAAACGTGGTGCCAATAGGGAACCGGTTCCGACGTAAACGGTAGTAACCGGACCGAATTAGAACGAAAATTTCGGTGCCTGATTTCGGTGCCTGACTCTCTGTCTTACATGCGCTTCATGAGGCATACACGCGCACACACACACACAAGCAGGCAAGGTCTCTCGCTCTCTCCCTGTCCACCAATTCGTTGGCTTATGGCGCGGGCGCCACCTCGACGCTCGCGTGCGCACCATCTGCTTCTCAGATTTCTCTGAAGAAAAAAGAAGCTTGTCGGCAGCGCGAGGAGCTTGGCAGCAAACTCAGCGTCTCGTTCCCTTTTCAGAGAACATAAGTTACATCAGTATCCAAAGACATTCTCTTTCATAGGTTCACTCAACGCTGTGTAGCTAAGATGCAGTGGGAACGAAATACCAAACTCGGCAAGCTAAGCGCTGCCGTAACTAGTACAACGACCAGATAACTTAAGCTCTGGATTTTCTTTAAGCCCCGATCTTTACAAGTTGTTTCACTGAGAAACATGGCAGAATACCACAATACTTAAAGGTAGAAGTGATATTACTAGAGAATACACATATGACCCGGAGGGATACATATGGAGAACACTGGTGTGTCCAGCCGCAGGTGGAATATTTCAACCCCAGCGGTGGCAAGGTGGCTTGCCAAGGGAAAGACACATGCTCAGAGAGGCTTACAGTGAAAATGCACATGTGGGGGTCGCTCAGGGGAGGGACCAGGCACACGGGAGGTACCTTGCCGACGTGCAGGCAATAGACACTGACGCAGACGTACTGGAGAAACTCAGGGCTTTCGGGGAAGCTCATCTGAGGAGAATATCGCACGTTTCCAGTCTGTGGAGTGGAATGGCGAGCAAGCGAAGACACCTGAGTGGGTTCAGTACTAGCTGGTTGAAGCGAGTACACGAGAGGACACAGCCTCCACTCGGAGATAGTAGAATCTGGCGAATGTGTTCGGTGTCACCCAGTCAGTCTCTGCAGATGTCTGTTAGCGAGGCGGCATGCGCTAGAGCCCAACAGGACACCACACTCCGGGGAGTGGGCAGTCACACCAAGGGGACACGGTCGACCTTGCTGCTGGTATGCCAAAGCAAAGGCGTCCACTATCCAGTGAGACAACCTTTGCATGGAGAGAGCCTTTCCCTTCAGCTTCCCACCATAACAGACAAAGAGCTGGTCTGAGGTCCTGAAACACTGTGTTCTGTCTACATAGGCGCGGAGAGCACGTACTGGACAGAGCAGTGCCAAGGCTGGGTCTGCCTCCTCCAGGGGCAGCGCTTGCAGGTTCACCACCTGGTCCCGGAAGGTAGTGGTTGGAACCTTGGGCAATATATCCAGGCCGGGGTCTCAGGATCACGTGAGAGTAAGCCGGCCCGAATTACAGGCACGCTTCTTCAATGGAGAATGTGTACAGGTCCCCTACTCTCTTGATGGAGGCCAATGCAACCAGGAGCGCTGTCTTCATTGACAGGAACTTAAGCTCCACTGATTGCAGAGGCTCAAAGGAAGCACTCCGCAGGGCAGTTAAAACCACTGAGAGGTCCCAAGAGGGAACGAGACGAGGGCGAGGAGGTTTCAGTCTCCTTGCTCCCCTCAGGAACCTGACGATCAAGTCGTGCTTTCCTACGGACTTACCTTCTACTGTAACATGGTGTGCGGCAATAGCGGCAACGTATACTTTCAATGTGGAGGGAGACAGCCTTCGCTCCAACCCTTCTTGAAGGAAGGAAAGCACGACACTGATCGAACATCTCCGGGGGTCTTCTTGGTGAGAAGACCCAGTTGGCAAAGAGGTTCCACTTCAACGCGTAGACATGTCTCGTGGACGATGCTAAGCAGAAGTGATGGTAACCACCACCGCTGGTAGTAGGATACTCAACCTGCCTCATCCCGTCCAGGAGCCACACGTGGAGGTTCCAAAGATCAGGACGAGGGTGCCAAGGGTGTTTAGATGTCATTTCAAATGAGAGAGATGGAGAACATAGAGAGCACACAGAGCACAAAGAGAAATGGTTTAGAAGGCTTCTGTTCATGCTTTTATAATGTTTGCTCCTCCCCTTTGTTTGGTAAACCATGAGAATTATGTTTCCCCTCCCCCACGCCACAGGGGGAATAAATGTATGTAAAATTATAATGAACATTATACAATTATAACATGTTATAGTTACCTCAATAAAACAACCAAACAAATGTGTGTGAAATTTTAATATTTCTTATGTTTTATACAGCCAAAAGAGCCTGGGGTCAAATTCACCCCATGGAACACCGATGCTACAAAAAGTGTACAGGACATTGAAAAAAATATCAGCAGGTTAATTTTATGTTTACAGAGTTGTCCCCATTAAATTAGGAAAGGTCATTAAATCTGAAGCAAAAAAAAAAAAAAAAAAATGTATTTACAGACGTTAAACATTGAATCGGGTCAAATTGACCCCAAAGATAATAGGAGGGTTAAGAAAAAGCACACCGCCATCTTACTCCCCCGAGGAGGACTTGAATGCACCAATAGTCCTGTTTGTTTGAGCACATGGCTTGTCATGTGTTTCCTTGTGCCATGTGCTCTCCTGTCGATTGTCTAGCCTCTCCCAACTTGTTATCTGATTATTGATTTATTTGCCACACCTGTCTTCCTCGTTACCCTCTTTTGTTTGCATTCCTGTGCTGGTTCGTCATCTATGTATCCTTGTGTTCCTGTGTCCTGCCATAGTTCTGGTGTATTTTGATGCCTGCTTTGTTTTTGCCCACGGGGAGTTTTTGTTTGTATTTTGTTTTTGAGTTTGTTTGAGTTCACAGATGCTGACACGAACAATTACCTCCACCCTTCCCCCCACCACCAGGATGGTCGTGTCCCCCTGCCTTCGTCTTCAGGCTGGAAATGCCGATCCACTACCCTCGGATGATGCACTATGGACGGGGCCTACGCCAAATAAATTTGGGCTGTCAATAAATTAATGCTTTGTTACATCATTCTATCTCCTGAGTGTAATGGGGTAGAAGATGGACTACAAACTAGATGGACTACAAATCCCATGATTTAAGACGCTATAAAGGGAAACCAAACTGTTTAGACTTCCTCTTTGAGGTACCATGTGTTAAGCAGGAAAAGCTGTTTGGTGTCTTTCAAGGCTGTGTAATAGCAGTTGAAAAAAACTACGTTGATTAATGAGCAGCATATAACTGAATTTGGAAGGTAAGGGTTGTGATTTATGATGACTAGAGTGAGTTTGTCTAGTTTTAACATGTTTGTATTTGTTTTCTGTTTTAGTATTCTGATGGGAATGGTGTTGATTGGTGCCTCAGAGAATTAAGCAGATATATTTGAGAATACAGGTACTGATCTTAATGGAATTATTGAATTTGGTTTTAAGCTTCATTTTATAATTTTAATTTGTGTGTTATGTTTAATGGTTTTAAGGTTTTACATTTTTGTAAATATTTTATAGGGCAATCATCAATTTGTATTTTTTTTTTTTTTTTTTTTACAGATGATGCATGATTGCCGTTTACTTTATTGAAAGCAATAGTGGCTTAATGGGTGTCTAAAGAGAGGACTTTAATGTTGAATTGAGTCTTGTGTATGGAAGTGGCAAAGTGATTGATTTAATTTGTGAAATTGTTTTGTTTTGTTTGTTTCGGACCTACAACTGATGGTGGGGTTCCCATTTTCTTGTATATGGTCTACTCTGTTAAGGTTTGGGGGATAGATTGTAGTGGTTTGATATACTTTACAATTGTGGAGGTTGGAGTGAATTTGTGTTTGGTGAACTTGTGAGTGTGCACACAGTCTCAGAGCAATTTCCATTGGATAGGATCGGGAACCCTGTTGTCTGTAACGGTTATAATTTTGTTTGTTTTCTCTCTTTGCCAGTTCTGATTACCCCATGTTATTCTTATGAATATTGAGCAATAAACTTTATCTTTGCAACGAAACACACTGTGGTTGTGGCACTTTTTGAGTTCTCCTCATCTCTTGCGAGATGACAGGGTTACATGAGTTTTTCTGGTAAAAATGGCCATTTGCATGCACAAGGAAGGTAAAACGGATCAAAACAGAGTTTAAGAAAACTGACCACGGTAGGTTTCATTTTGACTTCATTTTGAGCTGCTAGTGTCACACTTCAGGAAGAGCTGCAGAGCGAGATGGCAGATAGCCTTCGACATTTGCAACAACTGAATGCATTATAAAACCACTTTGAAATCCATAAGATTTATGTTTTCAATAAATTTAGGTTGCCTAATTCAGTTTTCCACTCTCAGAAACCATCTATGTTCAAATTTGAAAAAAAAAAAAAGTTTTCCAGTTTTTTTTTTTATTTAACACACACACACACACCACAATATGCTTGAAGAGCGTACACGTGACCTGGTAAAACTCCTTTGTGGGACGATTCACTTTACATGTCTTGATCCGTGTTATCAATCTTATAGATCTACCACTGAAGATAATGTTTTACATGCTTGTTTTGGTCTGTTTGTGTTGTCTGATTGGTGAGTTATAAATGCATTTTTACGGTTTCATTTATTTCCGTTTTAGAGATAAAAAGATGCAGCTATACTATTCAAATTAGTCAGATGATTTATATGCAAATTCACAGATATTATTATATCTGATATTATCATATCTGTGATAAATTCACAGATTTGATTTTTTATGTGTTTATATATATATTAGTTATAACATGCGTGAAGAGCGTGCACGTGACCTGGTAAAACTCCTTTGTCGGAGGATTATTCACTTCAGACGTCTGGTTCAGTGTTATCAGTCTTATAGATCTACCACTGCAGAATCACACGCTTCTTTTGGTCTGTTTGTGTTGTCTGATTGGTGAGTTATAAATGCATTTTTACAGTTTCATTTATTTCCGGTTTAATTTATTTCCGGTTTAGAGATAAAAAGATGCTGCTATACTATTCAAATTAGTCAGATGATTTATTTGCAAATTCACAGATATTATGTGTGAGATCTACTTTGGATTCAGGTATCTTTTCAATGTTATAATAAGCCAAATATAAAAATATAAAACTATTGAAAGTGTGTAGCAGAATTAAACTTAGTTTTACTCATCTGTCTTCGCTGTATAAAGGTTTCAAATCTGTAAAATCTGTTTGTTCATCAGGTGTGTTTGGTGATTCAGTGTCAGTGATGGAGGGAGATTCTGTCACTCTAAACACTGATCTTACTGAAATACATGAAGATGATGATATACTGTGGAAATTTGGTGAAACATTTTTTATTATAGCTGAAATCAGCAGAGATTCTGGAATTTTCTTCACTTATGATGGTCCTGATGGAAGATTCAGAGACCGACTGAAGCTGGATGATCAAACTGGATCTCTGATCATCACAAACACCACAACTGAACATGCTGGAGTTTATGAACTAGAGATAAGTGGAGTTAAGTGGTCATCAAAAATATTCAGTGTTTCTCTCTATGGTGAGTAAATATCATTTGTTGAAATGTTCATTCACACTGTAACGCTAATGCTCAAAATAATTAATTGTTTTGAGAACGGCCAACTTAAATTATACAAATTAGTTCAATCAAATTAACTTTTATGAGTAGTTAGAACTTTCTTTTTCTTTTGAGTTCACAAAACTGACACATTTTAAGTAAGTTAAATTGTTTAATTGTTTTGAGTTTTATGAACTTGTTTATTTTCGTTCATAAAAACTTAAACTTAACTGAAACTGGGCTGGGATTTCTATTTCCCAGCATGCTTTGCCATTACACTTAAAAGGGAGAGTACATGCTAAAATTAAGTGTTATATTTTCAACATCACATCAATGTTTTGTGCCAGATTAATAAGTAGTGTTTAATGTAATGCTAGTTTACAAGGGTTTCTGTTACATCAGAACGGGGGGTAACATCATGGTGACGAGAACATGAGCTTGGTTTGAGAACAGTGTATGTTAAATATTTTTAATTGTTGCTGTAACACTGGAGAAAATGGAGGAACTGTGAGAGAGGGTTACTCTCTGAGAAAAAGGAAATTACCATTTGAACTCACTCTTGTGCACCATTCGTGACACAAGTCTCACCCCAGAATCATTCTAATCTACACCTCTTTCCCTCGACCCCCACTCTCCCTCCCTCGAGCTGAGATCTCCTAAAACTCTTCCAAAATATATATGGTTTTAATGTGAACAATTATCACACAGTTTATACATGTTTGGTATCATTTGAAATGTCTCAGTGCGACTGGTACAAATGTCTCATTCCCAAAGAAGTAATCCAAAAGGTAATAAAGTTCTTAATAGTTTAGAAATATCTTGCACACAGAAGGGTGTGTCTTACAGACAAATAGTCAGAAGGTGTTAACTCAATGCAAATTTCCTAGCAAATGGTTGCCCCCAGTAAGGTAAATTTCCACTGTGAACTCATGTTTACATTTGAAATGAGGTCTGTCTATATAATGGAATGCCGCAAAAGGATCAGGGCCTTTTCTTTACCTCATATCAGCCCGTGAGGCTGAGAGCCGCCGGGACTCTCAGCATCATGTATTTCCTAATGTCGGATTAACATTTCTCTTCTTTATTCCAGAGCATTTGATGTTTTATGTTGATTATATTTGAAATGATTATGAAATTGTAATGATACATTTACCTGACATAATAAATTGTTACATTTGATTATTCTAACTCACTTTGACATTATCTTCATTAAGAGTTAAAAGGAATAGTCAAAAATTCGTTCACATTTAATGATGCACGGATATCATTAAAACTTTTTCATTTATGGAGTCAGATGAAATAACGAGTTAATACATATGAAAAAAAAATGTATCTATATAATCTTGAATGTTGCGGAAAAGGAAAGACAGTAATACTCAGAGCCCTTCACCCGCTGATCAGATGACCCTCATTGGCCTGATTAAGCACGGCTTTACATTGCACTCATGTATCAAATGCTTTGCTATGCAAATGCTGTCAAAGCATTGTGTTACCAATTAGCAAGGTAGCATTTTTTTCGAATTAGCCGGTTAAATCCAGCCAAATTTTCACTACTTAAAATATATAAGTTGTGTTATCATGATAATTTTAAGTTGTGTATGAATGAGCTTACTCAAATATTTCAGGTTAAGAGCAATTAAAATGTATGATTACAAAATAAAAGTTCTGCTTTCTTAAACGTTAAATTTCTTACTGAAAAAAATTATGTAACCGATTGCACAAAATATTTTGGTTTACAATGCACAGATTTTTTTTTTTAATGTGATATTTTGTGTTCAGTACAAGCTCAATCAACAGCATTTATGGTTTAAGGTTAATTACCTCAAAAATAATTCATTTGTCAAAGAAGGTTTAAAAATCAAGTTTACAGCGGGGTGCTTACAATGGAAGTCAATGAGGTAATTTTTTAAAGTATTTTTTAGCTGAAATATGAAGCTAATTGAATTCTTCTGTTAAAACTACTGTATTATTTGAGCTGTAAAATGGTTTATATCATATTTTTTTATCATTAAAGCTAGGGTATACGATTTCAAAGATTGTTCATTATTAATATCCTCGTTTAGATGCTGGTTATGGTTATATAGTACAATCCTAACAATATGAATAGAAAAAAGAATGAAAAAAATCCATTCACTCTATTGGCTGTACAGCCGCAGAGAAGTTGACCAATGTAAGCGGTCCGGCCGGACAGCTTACATTGGTCAACTGCTCTCATCCAATTACCAGCTCCACTTGAAACTCCGCCTGGCGCTCGCGTCTTCACCCCACCGCACCCGCCCCCACCCCCCTACTGCGACATGAAATTGCACGCGTAAGCAGCTGACAGTCAATGGTAGCTAGCTAAGTAGTATATCAGCAATGGATAAAAAAAAAAAAAAAAAGACAGCAGCAAGTGTCCCCTGCTTGCCCCTACAGTAAAGTTAGGACGAAAGAGAAAGTCATTAGAGGAACGAGCAGAGATTAAAAAAAAATATGAAGAACGCCGAACTTTGAGTAGGATAAATATAGGGTCCACCATTGACCGTTGGAGGAAGCTTCAGGGAGATCTGGGACTGAAGACCGACGCTGAAACGGCTGACTTCTTGTTGAGCAGGTAAACATTTATTTATACTTTTATCGTGTGACGTGTTACATAAATAGCTTTTTATCAGTTTGACAACATGCTCATGCTGCCGGTCGGCATTGGAATGTTAGCCGTTTAGCATCGCCTATCACGGGTCAAAGTAATTATATTTCTTGAAGTCCTTGACACAGCGTACATCTCAGTTCCGATGTTTACTACCGGTGATCACAGCTTGACTGAGTGACGTTGTTCAATTCGTTTCCCGGTGGGAGGGATCAGGTAGCACAGAGGGGAGGGGTGTGTGTGTGGAGGGGCGGGCGGGATGAGTTTTTTAAAACTTCCCTAACGTCTCAGGCTTTCTCGACCGATTTTTAACATCGTATACTATAGCTTTAAGTAGTAAATTTAAACATAAATGAAAGCGTAGCGTAAGTTCTGCCAGGAAGACTCAATTGTTACGTCATTTATTACCTTCTCATCTATCCAATCGCGTTCTAATACGTGAAGTATAAAAGATCCATACTTACACTCGTCTGAGTTCGCAAATGCTGACGCTTCCACTTACCACCATCCTCTCCACCTCCACCAAGACGGTCTTCCCTCCATCCTTGGATGGTCCCTTCCAATACCCCAAGGGGGGTCGGCTGCGCCCCTGCCTACATCTTCAGGCAGGAAATGCAGAATCCGTACCCTCGGATCGCGAGTAACAGACGGGGCCTAGGCCAAAGAACTTTATTGCATAATTGCTTGCTGGGCTGTTAATAAAATGCATAATTGTACAGTATCTTCTCTCCCGAGTCTTTCTGGTAGAACTTTACAGTCTCACAGATTGACCCCATTGACTTCCATTTTAAGCACCTCACTGTAACCTTTTTTTTTAAAGAAAAAAAGTGGCAAGTCATCATTATACAGAGGATTCGTGGGTGCAGTTCATGCTCGAGAGCTCGAAAAGATTTTGTTTTTAAAGTGGAAAGAGTTTATGTGCAGCGCAGTGTGCGGGTGTCTTTATTTTGAATTTGTGCCAAGATAAATAACACCGACCCTGAATTCTTCATTCCTTCATACGAACTTTATCACAAATTCCTTTACCGTGCTTATGTAAACAGCAAAAACGTGAATTTGTGAAAACTGTGACGTCATGCACTTGTGTATTACGGGCCCTATTTTAAGGATCTAAGCGTATGGTCTAAAGTGCACGGCGCAAGTGCACTTATGGCATGTCTGAATCCACTTTTGCTCATTTAACGACAGTAAAAACGGTCAGTGCACTCGGCACATGGTCTAAAAGTTATGTCTATATTCTCTTAATGAGTAATGGGTGATTTGGGCAATAAATCAATAAGCGTCTCATCTCGCATTCCCTTTAAAAGCAAGTGGCACTTGCGCCATTACAGATTTGCTATTTAAAAGAAAGAACGCTTCTCCAGAGAGGAAACAGATCTGCTCGTGCGCGAGGTTAAAGCAATCAAGCAGACCATCTAGGGACAAGCCGGATTCCACCATATCTTTATATGTACACAATATTAATCTTTTACATTGTAATCCTTTTATTTTTAATATTTGGCATGTTTGCGTGCTGCTGCAAGGCCCTGTGTAAAAAGCAGAGTGTACTAGCTTTGTGGACCCGCCTATAGGCGCACATTACTAACGCACTCTTTAAATAACAGAAAATATATACATTGCGCCATTGAGGTTTCAGTTGGTCAATGGCGCAGTTTATTTACACTGCCTCAAAATAGCAACGCACCAGACCACCACCAGCAGCAGCATGGGCGCACAAACGGGTGCAAATGCATTTGCTATTTAAACTATGTGGCACAGGACGTGAAAATGATAACTAGCAAAAGACACTTATGTCGCGCCTGGAGCCGCATTGCGCCGGGTGTATGATAGGGCCCTACGTGTTCTTGGGGTGCTTCTTGACATCTCCAACTACTGGTCTGGCATGCACAATACAGCCTTTTTAGGCATTTTCGCAGATTTGTGTGAACAGGGATCGTTTTGACAACGTTTTTTTAGTACATTGTTGTCATGTACCCTAAGACATATCACATTCTCACAATCATGCATTGTCAAAACTCATGAAATACATATACAACGTAATATTTGATGACACTACAATGAAAATAATTGTTCCGTAGATTCATCCTTATTTCTCTTTATTCTCTCATGTTTTCCAGCTCGTCTGCCTGTTCCTGTCATCAGCAGTAACTCTTCACAATGTTCATCATTATCATCATCATCATCAAATTGTTCACTGGTGTGTTCATCAGTGTTGAATGTGAGTGATGCGACTCTCTCCTGGTACGCAGGAATCAGTGTATTGTCCAGCATCAGTGTGTGTGATCTCAGCATCAGTCTCTCTCTACCTCTGGAGGTGGAATATCAGGATAAAAACACCTACAGCTGTGTGCTGAACAATCCCATCAGCAACCAGACCACACATCTGGACATCAACACACTCTGTCACACATGTGCAGGTACTACAGCACTGATGATATATAATACTAACTAAACTGTTCTTTCATGTTATTAGTGTTGATGTTTGATAGTGTTTGTTGTAGATCATACAGACAGATTCACTCACACTAATGGCTCCTTTTGTCCATTACAGATCAAGGTCTACCGTTACTGCACATAGTGTTGATCTCTGCTACTGCTGCTGGATCTCTGATGATTGTTGCTATCGTGATGTGCTGCATCTGCAGGAAATGAAGTAAAACAGGAAGATGAGTCAGAAGTGCAAGCAATTACAAATGTACAAATATTAATAAGACACAAATATTAAAAACTTTGTCATTTTAACATCTGTGGTTGTTGTTAATGCAGTTTAAACCCAGGAGGAAGACAGAACTGATTCAGCATTATGTAAAACAACAACACGACAAAAGTTAAGAGATTGCAAGAAGTTGTTGCAGTCAGTTGGTGTGATTGAGGTTTGCAGAATCAGACAGTCAGTGAAGAGACGTGGGTGGTTTATCGACTCAACTGTCATTATTATTACCTCCAGTAGGGCAAAAAAGGGATAGTTTAAGCATGTTTTGATGCTGTTTACACTAAGTTTATGTTATGTTTGCACCTCAATGTTTTCCAGAAAAGAATAATCCCTATCCTTTGATTTATCCCCTTCTGTTTTATTACTTGGTGATTTAAATATACATGTTAATACTAATTATGCAGAATCCTATGAACTTATGTCAGTGTTCGAATGTTTTAATTTCATACAGCATGTGGATTTTCTTACACACTCAAAAGTAGGGCTGGGATTAAAAAAAAAAACGATGCGTGTCGCGATTTGTGGATCAATACACATTTTCAGTATTCATCAAGATTCTCTCTCAAATCGATTCTGAGCTTAGTTTTTATCAGTAGATGACGCTCTAGGTTAATTTTAAAGGCACACTATGCAAGAATTGTACCTTAAAGCTCCAGTAGGTCACTTTTGTAAACAAATATTTGTTAAAACTGTCATTATGTCCTGACAGTAGAATATGAGACAGATAATCTGTGGAAAAAATCAAGCTCCTCTGGCTCCTCCCTGTGGTCCTATTGCCATTTGCAGAAATACACCGCTCCCGGTCAGAAACAACCAATCAGAGCCAGGAGGAATGTCTTAGCATTGTCAATCACGCTCGTGTACGCGCTGATCACCCCTCTCTTGCACAGCGCGAGCGCGTACCGTCGTTCGTGACTCTCCTGTTCGAACGCGTTCATCCAAATGAACGAATATTTTTTCGAGTCATTTCGTTCATTCAACGAACGAAATGACTCGAAAAAAGATTTGTTCATTTTGATGAACGAGTTCGAACAGGATCACGAACGTGCATCACAGAACAGAGCAAGGCGAGCATTTGTGCTTATAAAACTTAAAGTTTTGTATTTATTTTTGAAATGACCGATCGTTTCGCTAGATAAGACCCTTATTCATCATCTGGTATCGTTTAAAGCCCTTTGAAGCTGCACTGAAACTGTCATTTGGTCCTTGAAACGTTTGTCTCCCATTGAAGTCCATTATGGAGAAAAAGCCTGGAATGTTTTCATCAAAAACCTTAATTTCTTTTCGACTGAAGAAAGAAAGACATGGACATCTTGGATGACATGGGGGTGGGTAAATTATCAGCAAAAGTTTTTTTTAAAGTGAACTAATCCTTTAACGTTATTTTACTAGCTATTTATAACTTATAGAAAGAGTGCAACGTTATAAAGTTACATGTATTGCAAAATACATAATGATTTGAGGACCAAGTTTGTAGTCAAAGTATGGGCAGGCCATAGTCAATGTAAAGCATATTGTTGATGTTTCGTCCCTATTAGTGAATGTTCCATAACTGTTTATAATCCGCCGTCATCAGTGGTCCTGTTTACTAGCCTGCGCGTTCACGGCAGGCTCCGCTGTGGGGGAGGAGCTGTGGAGGGAGGGCTGTAGCGCAGCAGAGAGCAAGGGGGTTGGACCTGTAAGTTGTGCTTGTTCAAATTTTCAGGCTAAGTCAACATTTTCTCAAAACTCCCTACTGCAACTTTAATATAACAGCTACAAAGTCATTTCGGTGGTAAACAAACTCATAGTAGGGCGAATCATCCTGGTAGTAAAGCTTGGGGGGGACACCGCTGGAAAAAACAGCAATGCAAGTTTGAGAGGAGCGCCCCCGACAAATCTCACGAGAATCACGACATGCTTTACAGCAACGACGTCACACACATCAACAACAACATGAAGCACGAAGACACTTCCGCTTCGCGCATTTCAGACGTGATACTCAATGATGGAAAAAGCAAAGAAAATGCGATCGGAAAAGACTAGGAAAAGGAAAAAAAAACACCGGTCAGGCTTTCACTGTTGAAGTTGATTCCTGTGATTATCATGAGAACAGTTGTCAATATCTCACATAATTATCAGGACATAAATAAGCCTACATGTTGTAAATAGTGTAAACGAGCGCTATTTGCAAACTGTTGTGATAAATTGCAATAATCATGTCTAACGACATCATAACGGCCAATGTTATGAAATAATGCGACGTACATGTAAATTTATTGATGTTGTAATGTTTACATTACACACACAAAAAAAAAACACAAATGAAATTATATAGTAGGCATAGGCTATTTACTTATTTATTTAGCTGCAACCTTATTATTATTCTATTACCATCATCAGTAGTTCATCTTAGATAGCACAAAGTATACAATTATGCAGTAGCATAATTATTTTATATTTGTATGAAATCGTGAAACATTACCTGGTCAATGGACATCTTCGGAGTCTAGGAGGGGGTTATCAGGCCTTGAGTGTAGCAGAGACGCTCTGCGTTAGTGTTTTTTACGACAGTAACGTTAAATACAAGTACTCCACAGCGAATCTAGGGGTCGCTGTTTGACAAAAACGGAATTCCTGCATAGTGTGCCTTTAAATGTAAAAACAGCTCACTGCGAACTCCCTTGTAATTCACTTTAACCTTTTCAAACGTACTAAAAGATTATTTTATGGAAGATTCAAGAGTACAGCTGTTTCTAAAGCATGCAGTGCCATCTGCTATTACAAACTAAGCTCAGAATGGTTGGGAGAGAGAACCGTGATGCATAATGAAACGTGATGATTCGATTATTTTGTCCCAGCACTACTCAAAAGGTCACACACTTGACTTGGTTTGTACTGCTTGTTTACATAATGTTTCTGTGCTTGGTTCTCAAATTGGACTCTCTGATCACCACATTGAACTAAACTTTGGATTCCCTCTTCCTTACTGTAAGAGCTGTCAATTTGTATTATTATTATTATTATTCTCAGCTTATTTCTGTTTTATGTGCAGTGCTGTTTTAAGAATTAACTTTAAGTTATCCCCTATAGAGTTTACTTAAAGTTTTCCTTGTATAGAAATTACTTGATGTTTCCTGTATTGCTTTTCCTCAAAGTTGTCCATGTATATTTTACTTGAAGTTTTCTTTGTATAATTTACTTGAAGTTAGCTTTAAAGCCACTCATCCTTATATGTTCATACAAATATATGCTGTTTAATGGCGTGGTTTTACACTGCATGGTACGGTACAGCTCGGTACGGCTCACTTGTGGCGCTTTTTAACTTTGTGTTTGTGAAAATAAATGTGCAACACTTTAACGGACTGGCCGTGTATTTTTGACACGTAAGACACTTCAACTCTGTTAAAGATTTTATTATTTAGAAAACAAGTAATTTAGCTATATATTTGGACACAATTATTTTTTCTGTCTGTGACTTTGGATTTCCTCTGTGTATGTGAAAGACCTTGAATGGAATGTTGTTTGCTGCAGAAAATTCTTTTCTCAGAAGTCACATGGTATGAGATATTTACCCAGAACTATCTATAGGGTGTGTTACCTTCTATGGGAGAAGATGTATGTATATAACTCTGAACCAAAAAATACTCGAGAGCGCGCTGGAAGGCCGGAGGGCCAGTGGGCCGGAGGGCCAGAGCGTTAGAGCGCCGTTCTATGGAACGGAATGGCGTTCGAAAATAAAGTCTAATTATTTGGCATCAAAAATCTCTGTGAAGTTATTTTCCACAAAGTTTGAAAACCACTTCAACTCCTAATAGAAGCAAGAAAAACGTGGCGTTGGTCCTTGTTTTTATACTCACCCTAGGCTAAAATTCATCATAATTTATCATAACCTTAACTCTGGGAATCCATTACTGTTCTCCACATCTGTACAAGCTCACCTTTCTGACATTATTGAACATGCTATTGATATCCTTGCCAAATATAACAGCTTAATTTCCAATGCCCTTGATACATGCCCTCCTTAAAAGTAGACTTGTACCTTCCAAGCAAACATCTCCCTGGTTTACTCCTGCACTTCACATCTTAAAATGGTAAATGGACTGCATTTATATAGCGCTTTTAACAGACCCATGGCCACCAAAGCGTTTTGCATATTGCCTCACATTCACCCATTCACTCACTCATTCATACACCGATGGCGGTTGGTGCTGGTTGTCGCGTTAAACGCCTCAACAGGAAAATCTGTTTCAGCGTGCATTTTGCTAATTAAGAATCATATTGAGCTATGTAAGTCTGCTTTAAATACTGTATGTAGAGTCTCTACCCTTACTAGTAATGCTTCCTCTCGACCCAAAACCCAATTATCTCTGAGCTTTGCAATAATTTCTACACTTCTTCCAAGTTAAAAAATATAGTAATTTCCTGTCTATGTCCTATCCTATCATCTCAGAAGACTTTCTCTCTGCTGTCATCTCCTGGGACCTTCACTAATTTTGAACAATGATGAACAGAGAGACTAATATTAGCATAGATGCCATCCTTCTTATGATGTACCAAGTCCATCAGGATTTATGGGAAGTGTTCCCAGTTCCGGCTGATATGCAGCCTAAAATTGAATTATAGAAGTCTATAATGTGTTATGTGTGCTAAGCAAAAGGGATGTGTTTTTAGTCTAGATTTGAAATGACAGAGTGTGTCTGCTTCCCAGACCATGTTAGGAAGATTATTCTAAAGTTTTGGTGCTAAATAGGAAAAAGATCTACCGCCATTTAAATATTCTAGGTATTATCAACTGGCCAGAATTTTGAGATCGCAATAGACATGAAGGAATATAATGCGTTAAGAGCTCACTCAAGTACTGCAGAGCTAAACCATTTAATGCTTTGTGAGTAATCAGCAATATTGTAAAATGTATACAATGTTTAATAGGGAGCCAATGCAGTGTTGACAGAACCGGGCTAATATGGTCATACTTCCTGGTTCTGGTAAGAACTCTAGCGGCTGCATTTTGGACCAACTGTAGTTTGTTTATTAAGCGTGCAGGGCAACCACCCAGTAGAGCATTACAATAATCTGGCCTTGATGTCATGAACGCATGAACCAATTGTTCTGCATTTTTAATTAAAAGCATATGACGAAATTTAGATATATTTTTAAGATGGCGAGAACTAGCCTAGGCCATACTACTAGTCTTTGTAAAACGTTATAGGTTTAAATATTTCATGTTGTAACTGTAGGACTAATATATTATATCCTCTGCATATGTAATTTTGTGTTTAGATATATCCAGGGATGAATCCTCTGAGGGAGGCTATTCCTTTTTACACAAACATACACAGCTTTCAGTTTTTGGTTTATACAGAAAAATGAAATATTGACCTTTTCCCTTTTTTTTGAATGGCCAGATAAAAGTTAATGATCAGATGCTATATGGACCGTTTTTATCACTGTACCACAATATATAAAATATCTTACATTTCCTCAGCAATGCACACTGAAGTACATTACTCCACATAAACAACTTCAACACAATCTAAACGTTTAAAATATGTTTATATGCATATATGTGTCAGACATTTGAATTGTTAAAAAAATAATAGCAATAATTTAAACTTTGATTATTGTTATATGGATGGATAGAGATTGGCTCTGCAGAGGACCCAAGTTTGGAGGAAAGCTACGCGGAACAAAGTGGCACATCATTTGCACTTGCGTTCTTGTGAACTTAAAATGGCCATTCCGTGTGCATGTCCACAAGACTGCAAGTCCCTCAAGGTGCCATTTGGGACGGGCCCTTTGTCCCTTTGTGGTGTCCCAATGCTCAGTTTTGGTTTCAGAAGAGTGCTTGCGAGAGCCCTTTTTGTCACAACAGCAAGTCAGCAAAGTCTTGTGTGCACCCTTCTGAAACCTAAATGATAAGGCAACACTGTGGTTTTGTGAGCTAAAGCAATGACAGCTAAAAATAATAATTTAATGAATTTAAATGAAAAATTCTTATTAAAATCAATTAATGCTACCTTGGCAAACAGAACTAGCCTATTTCTTATTTGACAGTTTTTCAAACATAATTTTATATGTGACTGTAAAGCTGTTCTGTGCAGGAGGGAAATCAGACTGTGAGGTTTATAACATCAGGACAGGAAGAAGCTCTTGCCCAGCAAACTAAACACAGATGAAAGAAATGAAAGCTTCAGCATAAGTTCTGCCAGGAAGACTCAATACGTCACTTATTACCTTCACATCTATCCAATCATGTCCTAATACTTGCTGTAAGGGTTCTGTCACTTCTCTCTAGTTTATATCGGGGTTTGGTGACAGAGCTCTGACACTCCCGGTTTGTCATGTGCTTGTGTTATATGGTGCGTTCAAGCAATCTCATACAGATCGTATTTACTAGTTGAGAGCACATGAACGACACCACAATGTCGTAAATACGAGTGGGAAGCTCGGGATTTTCTTTAAGCCCGATCTTTACGAGTTGGGGGCGTGTCACTGAGAAACAGAATACAGAATACCACAATACTTAAAGGTCACAGTGATATTGCTAGACTTTTCTATTTACAGTGAAGTAAGCTAATTGCCTGCACAGAATATGATGGCATTATAATATAACAATGTAATATGTAACGATAAATGTTGCAGTGGCTTCATAAATCAATTAAAAACATAAAAAAACAAAGAAAACACGATGCCCATTTCTTTGTTCTTCATTTTCTAGAACTAGAGTTTAAGAAACTTGCTCTATTTTAAAATACACTGCCATCTTACTCCGACGAAAGTGACTTGAACGCACATGCCGTCATAAACACGACTTCCCACCTTGTAAGTACGAACTTCCCAGGAGGACTTGAACGCACCAATAGTCCTGTTTGTTTGAGCACATGGCTTGTCATGTGTTTCCTTGTGGCATGTGCTCTCCTGTCGATTGTCTCTAGCCTCTCCGAACTTGTTATCTGATTATTGATTAATTTGCCACACCTTCCTTCCTCGTTACCCTCTTTTGTTTGCTTCCCTATTTATTCTCCCTGTGTTTGCATTCCTGTGTTGGTTTGTCATCTATGTATCCTTGTGTTCCTGTGTCCTGCCAAAGTTCTGGTGTATTTTGATGCCAGCTTTGTTTTCACCCACGGGGAGTTTTTGTTTGTATTTTGTTTCCTTTTTATTATTAATTAAAGATCCTTCATTTCTTGCACTTGAATCCTTGTTCACCATTATTCCACCCGTGACACTTGCTGTATAAAAGATCGGTACTTGCACGTTTGAGTTCACAGACGCTGACACAAACAATTACCTCCACCCTACCCTCCCCCCCCCCACCTCTAGGGTGGTCCTGTCGCCCTGCCTTCATCTTCAGGCAGGAAATGCAGATCCGCTACCCTCGGATTCTGCACAACGGACGGGGCCTACGCGAAAGAACTTTATAAATAATTTCTTGCTGGGCTGTCAATAAATTAATGCTTTGTTACATCATTCTATCTACCGAGTCTTTGTGGTAAAAAGGGCCATTTGCATGTACAAGGAAGGTAAAACAGATCGAAACAGTTTTTAAGAAAACTGACCACTGAAGGTTTCATTTTGACTTCATTTTGAGCTGCTAGTGTTACACTTCAGGAAGAGCTGCAGAGCGAGATGGCAGATAGCCTTCGACATTTGCAACAACTGAATGATTATAAAACCGTTTTGAAAATCCATAAGATTTATGTTTTTATTAAATTTAGGTTGACTAATCCAGTTTTCCACTCTCAGAAACCATCAATGTTCAAAAAAAAAAAAAAAAAAAAAGTTTTCCAGTTTTTTGGATTTTTAAGAGTCAGAATAACACACACACACACACACACACACACATACATATATAGATATATATATATACAGTATGTATAAAATCATAACATGCATGAAGAGCGTACACGTGACCTGGTAAATCCTCCTTTGTGGGAGGATTCACTTTACACATCTTGATCAGTGTTATCAGTCTTATTAGATCTACCACTGAAGAAAATGTTTCACACGCTTGTTTTGGTTTGTTTGTGTTGTCTGCTTGGTGAGTTATAAATGCATTTTTACGGTTTCATTTATTTCCGGTTTCATTTATTTCTGGTTTAGAGATAAAAAGATGCTGCTATACTATTCAAATTAGTCAGATGATTTATTTGCAAATTCACAGATATTATTATATCTGATATTATCATATCTGTGATAAATTCACAGATTTGATTTTATTTATATATAAAATCATAACATGCGTTAAGAGCGTGCACGTGCTAAAACTCCTTCGTGTGAGGATTATTCACTTCACACGTCAGGTTCAGTGTTATCGGTCTTATTAGATCTACCACTGAAGAGAATGTTTCATATGTTTGTTTTGGTCTGTTTGTGTTGTCTGATCGGTGAGTTATAAATGCATTTTTACAGTTTCATTTATTTCCGGTTTCATTTATTTCCGGTTTAGAGATAAAAAATGCTAAACCGATTTATGAAACTGATCTCAAATGATTTATTTGCAAATTCACAGATATTATGTGTGAGATCTACTTTGGATTCAGGTATCTTTTCAATGTTATAATGAGCCAAATATAAAAATATAAAACTATTGAAAGTGTGTAGCAGAATTAAACATAGTTTTACTCATCTGTCTTTGCTGTATAAAGGTTACAATCTGTAAAATCTGTTTGTTCATCAGGTGTGTTTGGTGAATCAGTGTCAGTGATGGAGGGAGATTCTGTCACTCTAAACACTGATCTTACTGAAATACATGAAGATGATGATATACTGTGGAAATTTGGAGATACATTTTTTATTATAGCTGAAATTAGCAGAGATTCTGGAATTTTCTTCACTTATGATGGTCCTGATGGGAGATTCAGAGACCGACTGAAGCTGGACGATCAAACTGGATCTCTGACCATCACAAACACCACAACTGAACATGCTGGAGTTTATGAACTAGAGATAAGTGGAGTTAAGTGGTCATCAAAAATATTCAGTGTTTCTCTCTATGGTGAGTAGATATCATTTGTTGAAATATTCATTCACACTGTTACGCTAATGCTCAAAATAATTAATTGGTTTGAGTACGGCCAACTTAAATTATACAAATTAGTGACACATTTTAAGTAAGTTAAATTGTTTAATTGTTTTGAGTTTTATGAACTTGTTTCTTTTCATTCAGACAAACTTAAATTTAACTCTGAAACTGGGCTGGGATTTCTATTTCCCAGCATGCTTTGCCATTACACTTAAAAGGGAGAGTAAATGCTAAAATTAAGTGTTATAAGTTCAACATCACATGACTAAAACTTCCATTCCTTGATTCTAACAATAAATCTAAATTGAGCTTAATTCCTTTTTCTCTAGGATGTAGCCATCAGACAAACTCTAACCTCCTAAACTTTTGACTTAATATAACTTTGGTAAAAAGACTATATATTTGGACTAACCGTTATATTGTGAAATGATTGATTAAAATATTAACCCCTCACAGTTTTTTGATAAAGGATATTTTTGCTGATGCTACTAACAAAAGGTAATGAAAGGGGGGACTTGCTTTGACAATGTAACCAATCGTGATGATGGAGAGCGTGATATGTTAGTCATGATGATTCTGTTTTGAGATGTCTGGGTTTGAAAGTGATAATGTATCATGTCATATTATAAAAACTGTTGTATTCGTGTTGACTGGTGGGATTCTCAATGGCATTTGTCTGAGATCCACCGGCCTTGCTTCTTTATAGGGAGATTCTCTGAGAACTGCTCGAGAACTCTCCTGGCCGTGATAAAAGCATTTAAAGGACATTTGCTGTAGCCTGTCTGATATTTTCTGCTGCGCAGCAGGACAGTTTAGGGTAAGTTAAAAAACAAGTTAGAATTAATACAATGTAAACTCGGCTGTAGTCGACTGTAGACTCGCTGGAGTATAGGACTAGATGGATGCTCTAGTCGACTGGAGACTCGCTGAAATTTAGATAAAAGGCTGTAGTCGACTGGAGACTCGCCGAAGTGTAAGTTAGAGTAGTTAGGTTTAGGGAAGAATCTACAACAAGAGCATGAGCTTGGTTTGAGAACAGTGTATGTTAAATGTTTTTAATTGTATTCGAAGTTGTGTTATCATGATAATTTTAAGTTGTGAAATATCTCAGGTTAAGAGCAATTAAAATGTATGATTACAAAATAAAAGTTCTGCTTACTTAAACGTTAAATTTCTTACTGAAAAAAACAATTTGTAACTGATTACACAAAATATTTTGGTTTACAGTGCACATATTTTTGTTTTTTAATGTGATATTTTGTGATCAGTACAAGCTCGATCAACAGCATTTATGGTTTAAGGTTAATTACCTCAAAAATAATTTATTTGTCAAGGAAATTTTAAAAATCAAGGTTACAGCGAGGTCAATGGAAGTCAATGAGGTCATTTTTTAAAGGATTTTATAGCTGAAATATGAAGCTAATTGAATTCTTCTGTTAAAACTACTGTATTATTTGAAAGTGAAAGTGAAAAGTGAAAGTGACACGTGATGGCCAAGTATGGTAACCGAAGTATGGAAAGATTGGGGGTTAGGTGCCTTGCTCAAGGACACCTCAGTCATATTCCTGCCGGTACTGGAATCGAACCAACAACCTTTGGGTCACCAGTCCAACTCTGTTACCATTAGGCCAAAGTTGTAAAATTAAACAACTTTACAGTCTCACAGATTGACCCCATTGACTTCCATTTTAAGCACCTCACTGTAACCTCTTTCCATTTTTCTTTTTTTTAAAGAAAAAAGTGGCAAGTCATCATTATACAGAGGATTCATGGGTGCAGTTCATGCTCGAGAGCTCGAAAAGATTTTTGTATTTAAAGTGGAAAGAGTTTATGTGCAGCCCAGTGTGTGGGTGTCTTTATGTTGAATTTGTGCCAAGATCAATAACGCCGACCCTGGCTTCTTCCTTCCTTCATACGAACTTTATCACAAATGCCTTTACCGTGCTTATGTAAAAAGCAAAAACGTGAATTTGTGAAAACTGTGACGTCATGCACTTGTGTATTACAGGCCCTATTTTAAGGATCTAAGCGTATGGTCTAAAGTGCACGGCGCAAGTGCACTTATGGCATGTCTGAATCCACTTTTGCTTGTTTAATGACAGGAAAAATGGTCGGCGCATGGTCTGAAAGGGATGTCTATATTCTCTTAATGAGTAATGGGTGTTTTGGACAATAAATCAATAAGCGTCTCATCTCCCATTCCCTTTGAAAGTCAAACAAAGTTTGCACTCGCGCCATTACAGATTCACTATTTAGATTCAGATTCGTGGTTTGCAAGTGGAAAGACTGAACGCTTCTCCAGAGAGGAAACAGATCTGCTCGTGCGCGAGGTTAAAGCAATCAAGCAGACCATCTACGGGACAAGCCGGATTCCACCATATATATATATGTACACAACATTGTAATCCTTTTATTTTTAATATTTGGCATGTTTTTGTGCTGCTGCAAGGCCCTGTGTAAAAAGCAGACTGTACTAGCTCTGTGGATCCGCCTATATTTTCTGTTATTTTCTGCCACATTACTAACGCGCTCTTTAAATAACAGAAAATATATACATTGCACCATTGAGGTTTCAGTTGGTCAATGGCGCAGTCTATTTTCGTTGCCTCAAAATAGCAACGCGCCGACAATGCACCTGAACACACACCTCGTTTTCAGACCAGCAGCAGCAGCAGCATGGGTGCACAAACGGGCGCAAATGCATTTGCTATTTAAACAATGTGGGACAGGACGTGAAAATGACAACTGCGGCGGGCTGAAACTAGCAAAAGACACTTATGTCGCGCCTGGAGCCGCATTGGGCCGGGTGTATGATAGGGCCCTACGTGTTCTTGGGGTGTTTCTTGACAAATTGACATCTCCAACTACTGGTCTGTCACGACTCATAAATCCGTTGTCTCATTCTGGTGTGTTTGTGTGTATGTGTGTGTGTCTGTGTGGCCGTGGTTACTCATTTCGTGTGATTGTCTGCACCAGCTGCAATCAATTCCCGCTCCCTTTATATGTTCAGTAATCCCTTCTCATGGTGTCAGATCGTTGTGGCCTCCCCGGTGTCGTGTCCTGTCTCGTGTGGCTCCCTCGTGTTTCCTGGTGTGGATTACCTTCTCTGTGGATTCTCTTCGTGGTTCATCTTCTGTCTGGATTGTTTATTGTTCCTGGTTCCTGAGCACGCCGATCACCGCACGCCATTCTCCGGGTTGCCCATCAACGTCCCTGTGTCTTTTCCATCTGAGTGTTTGTTCCTGACCTGTGTTTTCATCTGACCCATCATTAAAAACCGTTTTACTTGCATTTGTATCCAGCCCGTTCTTACATAACATGGTCTGGCATGCACAATACAGCCTTTTTAGGCATTTTCGCAGATTTGTGTGAACAGGGATCGTTTTGACAAAGTTTTTTTAGTACATTGTTGTCATGTACCCTAAGACATATCACATTCTCACAATAATGCATTGTCAAAACTCATGAAATACATATCCAACGTAATATTTGATGACACTACAATGAAAATAATTGGTCCGTAGATTCATCCTTATTTCTCTTTATTCTCTCATGTTTTCCAGCTCGTCTGCCTGTTCCTGTCATCAGCAGTAACTCTTCACAATGTTCATCATCATCATCATCATCATCAAATTGTTCACTGGTGTGTTCAGTGTTGAATGTGAGTGATGCGACTCTCTCCTGGTACGCAGGAATCAGTGTATTGTCCAGCATCAGTGTGTGTGATCTCAGCATCAGTCTCTCTCTACCTCTGGAGGTGGAATATCAGGATAAAAACACCTACAGCTGTGTGCTGAACAATCCCATCAGCAACCAGACCACACATCTGGACATCAACACACTCTGTCACACATGTGCAGGTACTACAGCACTGATGATATATAATACTAACTAAACTGTTATTTCATGTTATTAGTGTTGATGTTTGATAGTGTTTGTTGTAGATCATACAGACAGATTCACTCACACTAATGGCTCCTTTTGTCCATTACAGATCAAGGCCTACCGTTACTGCACATAGTGTTGATCTCTGCTACTGCTGCTGGATCTCTGATGATTGTTGCTATCGTGATGTGCTGCATCTGCAGGAAATGAAGTAAAACAGGAAGATGAGTCAGAAGTGCAAGCAATTACAAATGTACAAATATTAATAAGACACAAATATTAAAAACTTTGTCATTTTAACATCTGTGGTTGTTGATAATGCAGTTCAAACCCAGGAGGAAGACAGAACTGATTCAACATTATGTAAACCAACAACACGACAAAAGTTAAGAGATTGCAAGAAGTTGTTGCAGTCAGTTGGTGTGATTGAGGTTTGCAGAATCAGACAGTCAGTGAAGAGACGTGGGTGGTTTATCGACTCAACTGTCATTATTATTACCTCCAGTAGGGCAAAAAAGGGATAGTTTAAGCATGTTTTTATGCTGTTTACACTAAGTTTATGTTATGTTTGCACCTCAATGTTTTCCAGAAAAGAATAATCCCTATCCTTTGATTTGTCCCCTTCTGTTTTATTACTTGGTGATTTAAATATACATGTTGATACTAATTAGGCAGAATCCTATGAACTTATATCAGTGTTCGAATGTTTTAATTTCGTACAGCATGTGGATTTTCTTACACACTCTAATGTAGGCCTGGGATAAAAAAAAACGATGCATCGCGATTTGTGGATCAATACAGATTGTCAGTATTCCTCACGATTCTCTCTCAAATTGATTCTGAGCTTAGTTTTTATCAGTAGATGATGCTCTAGGTTAGTTTTTAATGTAAAAACAGCTCACTGCGAACTCCCTTGTAATTCACTTTAACCTTTTCGAACGTACTAAAAGATTATTTTATGGAAGATTCAAGAGTACAGCTGTTTCTAAAGCATGCAGTGGCATCTGCTGTTACAAACTAAGCTCAGAATAGTTTGGAGAGAGAACCGTGATGCATAATGAAACGTGATGAATCGATTTGTTTTGTCCCAGCACTACTCAAAAGGTCACACACTTGAAATGGTTTGTACTGCTTGTTTACAATGTTTCTTTGTTTGCTTCTCAAATTGGACTCTCTGCCTCTTCCTCACTGTAAGAGCTGTCAATTTCTATTATTATTATTCTCAGCTTATTTATGTTTTATGTGCAGTGCTGTTTTATTTAAGAATTTACTTTAAGTTTTCCTGTATAGAGTTTACTTAAAGTTTTCCTTGTATAGAAATTACTTAAAGTTACCTGTATTGCATTTACTCAAAGTTGTCCATGTATATTTTACATGAAGTTTTCTTTGTATAATTTACTTAAAGTTAGCCACTCCTCCTTATATGTTCATACAAGTATATGCTGTTTTAGCTAGAGGGATTCAGGATAGGAAGGAGGAGAAACAGTTATCCTACCACCTTGCTGTCAAAAATGAGAAAATTGTCTAAATCAGAATCTATGGAAGATATTATATGGACTTTAAGGGGCATTCGGCAACTATTTCAACATAATAAAACAGTTTAGAAATCATTTGGATGGTTTAATAACCTATTCTGGTGAGAATGGTGACTTTCCCCGCTCCCCCCAACGTTCCTAGGTTGAAAACCAACCTTGCAACATGAGGATTAACGTCCCGGTAAGATGGAAATAGGAAGTTTTGTGAGAAGCGAGAACGAGCAAGAAACACAAACTGCTTTACGGCAATTCGACATAAACACACACGCCACCCTCAATGTGTATGATGTATTACCCACCTCGGTAGACATAGCTCCACATGATAAAGTTGGTCGGCCCTGATAATAACAAATGCACATGAGCAGCAGTAGAAAAGGGGAGGAGGGGCCGCAAGTGAGTTTTTTACTGTAGGGGGAGCTCGTTGAGAAAACATGCGACAACAAAAGTGAAAATCAGAGAAGAAATAGGTAGAGTTGCCAAGTGCCCCTTTAAGACATGTAAGATTTCAAAGGAGTTGGATCCATACTTGTGCTCTGTTTGGAAGTATTGGCCGAAAGATTTTCAAGGATTTTTCATGGTTTTGCCTTTTTGTGTTTGTGAAAATAAATGTGCAACACTTTAACGGACTGGCCGTGTATTTTTGACGCGTAAGACACTTCAACTCCTCCTAATAGAAGCAAGAAAAATGTGACGTTGCACTCAAAAAAATGGTTTTGTGGCACTGTTCTTTTTACCCCAAATATGTTTTGTTAAAGTAACACACATATATTTATTTTACCATCAAAACACTATTGTATTGCGTTTAAATTAACTTAACCTGTATAATTTTCAACTATACTTAATTATCATTCGTTAAACTAATGTAAAGAGTTTAATTTTGCAATTCAAAAAACCCTGGATGTGACTATTTCCAATGTATTGGATGAAGATGCCGTGTGAAGAAAGTGGAAAGGTGCATGGCCTCAGAGAAAATATAAAGTTAATCTAAAGGCAAAGTCTTTCATTTCTGTGAGTATTTCGGAAAGTCTGTCCTGGAATGCTTTAAATATATTGCAATGAAAAAAGTATATTTTGGCTGCTTGTTCAAATTGCTTCAAATGAGCTTAAGCAACACAATTGCTACATTTTGTCCAAACTTAATTTGATTGTGTTCAATCTGCTTAAATATGTAAAATTAAAGTTTACTTAATCCGTTTGTGTTGGATTACATGAATGATTTGTGTTGCATTAACTTAAACTGGGCGGTGCTTGTTAGTTCCCAGCATGCTTTGCATATAGCTGAATTAAGAGAGAATAAATGTTGAAATTAAGTGTTATTTTATGTGTTTTTGAGAAAATGAGGAAAGGGGAAGACTTTATGGTGTGTAATTGTGTTTAATGTTCAATTACATTGCAATTATTAGAACCATTTAAATTACAGTGGGTTACCATTGTGGAGAAGAGTGGAGCATTTGTTTAGGATGTGGACTGATTAATAAAATATAATTCTTGTTGCTGAAAGAGCATTTACATCTTAGCATTTAATATGTTAATAAGTGCTATTATATGCTAATAGCAAACTATAGTATAGAACTTCAATTGAGAAATTATGTAAATCCTACATACTTTTATTTGTCAGTGAAGATTTAAATAAACTAAAGCATATTCACTAAACTTAACCGGTTTAAGTTACAGGGAAGCAATTCCATTGATTTGTTTGGACTCATTCAGTTGTGTTGTCACAACACAAGGAGCTTACATAGATTCAAAAAATCCCATTAATGTTAATAAAACGCAATTTTCTTGTGTGGAACCACTGTCCATAATTAAATTAAGTAAGTTTAAAGAGTCATTTTTTTGAGTGTGGTCCTTGTTTTTATACTCACCCTAGGCTAAAATTCATCATAATTTATCGTAACCTCAACTCTGTGAATCCTTTACTGTTCTCCACATCTGTACAAACTCACCTTTCTGACATTATTGAACATGCTAGCTCTATTGATATACTTGCCAAATACAGGTCCTTCTCAAAAAATTTGCATATTGTGATAAAGTTCATTATTTTCCATAATGTAATGATAAAAATTAAACTTTCATATATTTTAGATTCATTGCAAACCAACTGAAATATTTCAGGTCTTTTATTGTTTTAATACTGATGATTTTGGCATACAGCTCATGAAAACCCCAAATTCCTGTCTCAAAAAATTAGCATATCATGAAAAGGGTCTCTAAACAAGCTATTAACCTAATCATCTGAATCAACTAATTAATTCTAAACACCTGCAAAAGATTCCTGAGGCTTTTAAAAACTCCCAGCCTGTTTCATTACTCAAAACCGCAATCATGGGTAAGACTGCCGACCTGACTGCTGTCCAGAAGGCCATCATTGACACCCTCAAGCAAGAGGGTAAGACAGAAAGAAATTTCTGAACAAATAGGCTGTTCCCAGAGTGCTGTATCAAGGCACCTCAGTGGGAAGTCTGTGGGAAGGAAAAAGTGTGGCAAAAAACGTTGCACAACGAGAAGAGGTGACCGGACCCTGAGGAAGATTGTGGAGAAGGACCGATTCCAGGGGGACCTGCGGAAGCAGTGGACTGAGTCTGGAGTAGAAACATCCAGAGCCACCGTGCACAGGCGTGTGCAGGAAATGGGCTACAGGTGCCGCATTCCCCAGGTCAAGCTACTTTTGAACCAAAAACAGCGGCAGAAGCGCCTGACCTGGGCTACAGAGAAGCAGCACTGGACTGTTGCTCAGTTTTGCATGTCATTCGGAAATCAAGGTGCCAGAGTCTGGAGGAAGACTGGGGAGAAGAAAATGCCAAAATGCCTGTAGTCCAGTGTCAAGTACCCACAGTCAGTGATGGTCTGGGGTGCCATGTCAGCTGCTGGTGTTGGTACACTGTGTTTTATCAAGGGCAGGGTCAATGCAGCTAGCTATCAGGAGATTTTGGAGCACTTCATGCTTCCATCTTCTGAAAAGCTTTATGGAGATGAAGATTTCATTTTTCAGCACGACCTGGCACCTGCTCACAGTGCCAAAACCACTGGTAAATGGTGTACTGACCATGGTATTACTGTGCTCAATTGGCCTGCCAACTCTCCTGACCTGAACCCCATAGAGAATCTGTGGGATATTGTGAAGAGAAAGTTGAGAGACACAAGACCCAACACTCTGGATGAGCTTAAGGCCGCTATCGAAGCATCCTGGGCCTCCATAACACCTCAGCAGTGCCACAGGCTGATTGCCTCCATGCCACGCCGCATTGAAGTAGTCATTTCTGCAAAAGGATTCCCGACCAAGTATTGACTATTGAGTGCATAACTGAACATAATTATTTGAAGGTTGACTTTTTTTTTTTGTATTAAAAACACTTATTTTATTGGTCGGATGAAATATGCTAATTTTTTGAGACAGGAATTTTGGGTTTTCATGAGCTGTATGCTAAAATCATCAGTATTGAAACAATAAAAGACCTGAAATATTTCAGTTGGTGTGCAATGAATCTAAAATATATGAAAGTTTAATTTTTATCATTACATTATGGAAAATAATGAACTTTATCACAATATGCTAATTTTTTTAGAAGGACCTGTATAACAGCTTAATTTCCAATGCCCTTGATACATGTCCTCCTTAAAAGTAGACTTGTACCTTCCAAGCAAGCATCTCCCTGGTTTACTCTTGCACTTCGCATCTTGAAAGCTGCAGGTTGTTGCGTTGAACGGTTCTACATGAAAATCTGTTTCAGTGTGTATTTTGCTACTTAAGAATCATATTGAGCTATGTAAGTCTGCTTTAAATACTGTATGTTCTAGAGTCTCTACCCTTACTAGTAATGCTTCCTCTCGACCCAAAACCCAATAACTCCTCTGAGCTTTGCAAGTCATTTCTACACTTCTTCCAAGTTACAAATAAAAATAATAATTTCCCGTCTATGTCCTCTCCTATCCTCTCAGACGACTTTCTCTCTGCCGTCACTCTTGGCACCTTCACTAATTTTGAACCTTCCACCCCATCTTATAACTCAGAGCTAATCAGACATCAAACTCCTCTTCCTGCCATATTGACCCGTCCCCTACTGCCTTACTTAAAAAGTGTGCTTCCCTAATTTCATTGCCCATTTTAATTTCTCATATCCCAACTACTTAGTACTGGTTTTGTTCCCCAAGAATAAAAAACTGTGACAATCACCCCTGGCCAAAACACTGGCCTCGACCCTTATGACGTGGTTAATTATTGACCATTTTTACATCTTCTATTCTCTAAAAGCTGATTGAGAAAGTGATCGCTGCTCAACTTTGCAACTATTTGTCATCACACAACCTTTATAAATGCTTCCAATGCTCTCCACAGCCCTGAGAAAGCACTACTCAGGGTTGTATCTTATCTTCTTATGGCCATCGACTCAAATTCTCCTTGACATCTCCTCTGCATTTGACCTGATTTCTCACAGTATTCTTATCTCTCGTCTCTTTGTTCTTGGTATTTCTGGAACGGTCCTGTCGTGGTTAATTTCCTGCTTGTCTGACCATCAGCATTATAAGTCCATTACTGTCCCTGTCTCACACTGTAACAGATTGACTCAGACAGATGGAATATAATCAAGAAAGGGTTTATTGATTATTTTTTTATGATTTCCATTACACGAGAGTAGATGTTAAAACTTCATGCTGATTTGTACTCGGCTTTAGCCAAGATAAGCACCAACTAAGACGTAGCTTTACAGTAACCTATGCTTCTCCATCCATTTACGCTTCTTTCCAAATGGTGATGTGAATCTCCTTCTGTCTGGTGTTAATAGCGTATTTGCACACACAACGGCTGCAACCACAATGCGGCCCCCTCAAACCGTCTGGATTGAGCAGAGTAGGGGACATCTCTAGGGTCTTCAAGTGGGCACCTTCCGTCCTCAGTGTTTCGTCGACTAGCCCACGACACCTCAAGAGGGCTCGACAGTGACTCTGGCGTCCCAGAGTCACCCCCCTCCGTCCCCCACTCAACTCAGCCCAGCTTACTGACCTTTACATCCCTCCTGCTGCTGAGGTTGCTCCTTCCTCGTAGTTCACATGTGACCTAACCACAATCTCTCACAACCTCTCCACAACCCGACCATACGCGCCAAGGCTGTCGAGCCCCATTGCGGACGTTAAAGCGGTCAGTGGCAACGGTTCCGTATGGCATACTACCGCAAAACACAATATCTGTCCAAACACCAATCCTCATTCACGCAAAATACACAGGAACGTAATAACTGTAATTACTATGCAAACTATTCAAATAAACAGACTCTTCAAATTTTCAAGAATTTTTCAAAACCGTAGCATGGCGGCATGTAACCAGCCAGCCAGACTCTTTCCGTCTCAACCACAGCCAGTTGCTGCTCCTCTCTGCTGCTTCAGATAAGTTCTTTACTGTGCGACGCAACTCTTGGCCACTGAATCCGACGTCTCTGAGGAACCGGGTTGTGGAGTGTGCCACAAATCCTCGACAACCCACTTCCACTGGATAAACCCGGACTCTCCATCCTCGCTGTTCTGCTTCAGTGGCCAGCTGAGCATACCGCAGTTTCTTCCTCTCATATGCCTCATCTACAGCATCCTCCCATGGCACTGTTCACTCTATCAGTTGAACAATGCGTGCTGATCCAGACCACAAAACAATATCTGGTCGGAGGTTAGTGGTGGCAATCTCAGGTGGAAAAATAAGCCGTTGATCAAGATCAGCCAGCATTTTCCAGTCCCCAGCAGCTTCCAGTTGTCCTGAGCGAGAATTGGTTATAACACCTTTTCTTGGTGGTTGCTCGCCTGGGCGGAGGAATATTGTCTTCTGTGTGTAATGTTTTGCTAGAACAGGTGGCAACTTATTGGTCATGTTACGCTTGTCTTCCAATGTTAAAGCCAAACATCGGAGTACTTGGTCATGGCGCCAAGTAAACCGACCTTGGCTAAGAGCCACCTTACATCCTGTCAAAATGTGCCTTAATGTGGCAGGTGATGAACACAAAGGACAAGAGGGATCCTCTCCTACCCAGAGGTTTAGGTTCTGTGGTGATGGGAGAACATCATATGTTGACCTGATAAGAAAACTGATCCTACTCTCTTCCATTGACCAAAGGTCTTGCCAGCCCATCTTGCGTTGTTCCACACTCTCCCATCTCATCCACTCTCCCTGCTTGGCCTGGGAAATGGCCTTTATACACCTTATCCTCTCCTCCTGCTTTCACACCTCGTTGACTACCAGCTTCCTCCTTTGAGCTGGGGCTGCCTTGTGCCATTTAGGAGGAGCTAAACTGAGCCCAAAACCCCCTCTTCCATGCTGTACCTGCCCCACGATATCACCAATTTGAAGGGCAGCCTTTGCCTCTTCCACAAATTTCTTTGCTGACCATTTTCTACCAGTTTTTAACACAGGTGCTGCCTCCCTTACACATTTATCGCGTGACTCTACTATGGTCATTTCCAGTCTGACCTTGGCGCACTTAAACTCCTCGGTTAAAGCAGGGACTGGCAGCTGCAATATTCCTTTACTATAAAGTCCCATTCTGCTGAGGCAGCGTGGAACTCCCAACCATTTCCTGATATATGAACTTATTAACGCTTCCAGCTTATCCACTGTTGTCAAAGAAACCTCGTACACAGTCAGTGGCCACAGTAACCTCGGCAGTAGACCAAACTGAAAGCACCAGAGTTTTAGTTTCCCTGGTAGAGCGCAGCTTTTTATGCTCTTCAGCCCTTCCACTGCTTGTCGTCTAACTTCTCCCACTCTAATTGTGTCCTTTAGATCCCCATCGTACCATCTCCCAAGACTCTTCACTGGCTTCTCAAAAACTGTTGGTATTGCCTCACCATTAATGAAGAATGTTTTATCTACCACCTTGCCTTTAATTATCGAGATGCTCCTTGATTTAGAGGGCTTAAATTGCATTCGTGCCTATTCAGTGTTATCGGTTAACTTACCCAATAACCGATTAGTGCAGGCTACTGTTGTAGTCATGGTTGTCATGTCATCTATGTATGCTCTGATTGGTGGTAGTCGCATCCCAGAAGCCAAGCGCTCCCCTCCTACTACCCATTTTGATGCCCTAATGATTACTTCCATTGCCATGGTAAAAGCCAGTGGAGAAATTGTGCATCCTGCCATTATTCCAACCTCTAAGCATTGCCATGTAGTGCTGAATTCTGGAGTTGAGGAACTAAATTGCAAATCTCCAAAATAGGCTTTCACTAAATTTGTTATCGACATCGGTACCCTGAAAAAATCAAATGCTGCCCAAAGAAGCTCATGTGGCACTGAACCATATGCATTAGCCAAGTCCAGGAATGTCACATGGAGCTCCTTCCTCTCCTTTTTAGCTGATTGAATTTGTTGCCAGATAACATTGATGTGTTCTAAGCATCCTGAGAATCCTGGAATGCCCGCTTTTTGAACTGAAGTGTCAATGAAGCCATTCTTTAATAGGTAGGTTGACAATCTCTGAGCAATAATGCTGAAGAAAATCTTACCTTCAACGTTTAATAGTGAAATAGGACGAAACTGACTGATGCTTGTAGCATCTTTTTCTTTAGGTATAAAGACTCCACCTGCTCGGTGCCATGCTCTAGGTACAACCTGCTTTTCCCATGCCACTTTTATCAATTTCCACAAAATTCGTGGAACTCCTGAAGCACTCTTGTACACTCTGTACGGAACTCCATTAGGCCCTGGAGATGATGAAGCCCTTGCCTTTCTCACAGCCTGCTCTATCTCTTTCCACTTAGGTGCACAGACCTCCATTTGGTATTCTGGTGGATTGATAGGTGGGATGTCTGACGGAATTGACATAGGCTCATGCCTTTTTGCATCTGTATGCGTTTCCTCCAAATATCTCTCTAGCTCAACCCTAGATGCTTTTAAAGTGCCATTCTTCTCACTGGTGAATAACTTCTTTACGAATTTGAATGGGTCTTTATAGAAATTAGCCCTCGCATGCTCCTTCTTTTTGTAGCGTTTCCGTAGGCGCTCAGCTCTGCGTAATGTTGCAAGCTTATCTTTTATGGCCCTTTGTAAGAGATTGAGTCCCTCCTTCTGAACTTATTCTGCTCTTTTCCATTGCTTCCTCAGCTGCCTCCTTTCTCTAACTAACCCTTCAATTTTCTGCTGCCGTGTAGACATTCCAGGAGTAGTTTGTACTTTTTCCTTCCTTTTTTCCACACCAAACCTCTCACTTCCATATGCGTAAATGATGTCCCCAAATTTATCCAGCTTCTTTTCAACTGTACCAGTTAATCTTTCCAATGCAAAGCATAGATCTGTGTTAACCGTGTCCCATGCAGTTTTCTCACAAGCTCTTGGCCATCTAACTCCAGGCCTATGCCCGTTGAGGTTCTTTTCTCTCTCTTGCAGTATAGCGAAATCAGTGTAAATAGATGGGAGATGTCAATGGAGATAAACACTGAAGAGAATGGCTTGGAACTTTACTGTAACATGGACGATGCAGAGAAGATGCGGGGGTCGTGACTTCAGAGCAGGATGAGGAGCATACACCTCGCGAGGACCCATGAAGAGGAGGCAGGTAGGTACAACACAGGGAAGCACACACGGGACGAGGAGTAGTGAGACTTGGAATGCAGGAACATGTGCAGGGAACTTGTTGCTGGACCTCGTTGCTGGAACGAGAAGTACGGGTAATCAGTCTTTACTCAAATACAAGACTAGACAATTATGAGGCCTGAGATGTGTGCTTAAGTATGTGTATGGTGATGAACTTGAGAGGTATCCGGTGTGTGTGATTGATACTCCTAGGATGGTGCTCTCTCTGATTGGCTGGTGACAGAGCCTGGCCTGTCTGTTACACACACGGTGTTCCCCAGGGTTCCGTTCTTGTGCCTTTACTCTTCACGTACATGCTTCCCTTAGGTCACATTTTCCGTCTCTGTAAGGTTAGATGTTGTGGGAAAGAGGAGGCAGGAACCGGTGAACGTTCACATACTTTAATAATAAGATAAACCAATACAAAATAAAAGACATCAGTCCCTCACGGACAACTGCTGTCACATATAATAAAACATAAATAAAACACAACATAAATCCAGGCCTGTCCTTTCTCGGCCTTCACTGTCGTCGCTCCTCCTTTTATGCTTCCGCTCCTCCGTGAGAGATAAGAGACCGGTGCGTCGTGCAGGTGTCGCTCATCAGCAATGACGCCACCGGCCTCGCGCCGTTCTCTCACGGCCCTTGGCCTCGTCCTGCTTGCCACCGTCATCGTGGCTTTAACTTTATTGCTGTGAGAATGACACCCAGCTCTCATTAGTTCCCAACGCACTGCTCTACTTCCTGCCTAGACTACTGTAATTATCTCTTTTTTGGCCTAGCTACTACAACATTAAATAATCTTCAATATATTCAGAACTCTGCAGGTCCTCACACATACATCCTCCCACATTACTCCTGTTTTATGCAGATTATATTGGCTACCCATTGGTTTCCATATGCAATACAAGGAACTTCTCATCACATGCAAAGCCCTCCGTGGTCTCCCCCGCAGTATATTTCTGACCTCATTCATGTCTACAACCCTGCCCACAGTCTTGGGTGTGTTCACACTTGTAGTAAGGTTCGCTTGGATCGATTAGTCTGGACTAAAAAAAAAAATTAAAAAATTAGCTTCAGATTGGCATACCGAACCTTAAAGGCAAAGGGATACGTTCACAACCTGATTGGTCGGCTTTTATGACGTATTGCCTATTTTGAGACTGAACTTACCTAACATCCAAAACAATGCTGTGTGCTGGGATAAATCCACTCTTTGTATGTGCGTAGCCTACATTATTGTGTTTTGACCAGCTGAGAACTCATGAAGAGCTTATAAAAAGTGTAAAGGAGTCAAAACAGCAGCAGAAATCCCATAGACAAACAGACAAAGATCTGCTGCGAGGAGACTTGGTTCTGATCCCTTACGAAACAAAATATATTGCAGTATATTGGAAAATATCATGTGATATATTAGGCAATATATTTACATATATTGGATTTAATATTTATATTTTCCAATATATTGCAATATATGCATAGACCATATATGTATATATATATTGATACATATTAAACAAATATATTGCAATCAAGAACAAAAAAGTCACTATATTTTTACATATAATAGTTTGTCGTTATATGCTTTAATATACTGCAATATATGTGCTATATATATATATATATATATATATATATATATATATATATATAGCCTATATATATATATATATATATATATATATATATATATATATATATATATACATATATATATATATATATATATATATATATATATATATATATATATATATATATACTGTAGTTTTACGGAATTTTACTGTTTTATTTTGCAGATTTTTCATTTATATTTATATAATATTACATATTAATTAATAGATTAGCATTTACCCTTACGGAACAAAAATATATGGGAATATACTGCAAAATATAATGCGATATATAACATAATACATTTCCATATATTGGAAACAAGTGCTTATATTTTCAATATACTGAAATATATGCATTGATCATGTATGGCTATGTATTAATACTTATAAAATATTTATTAATGAAAACAAAAATAGTATTACATGTAATATTCACAATTTTATCCTTTATTGTGTACATTATTGCACATACATATTCCCATATACATGTTAATGTATATTCACATTCATGAAATGAGTTACAACATATTTCTAGTTCCCAGCATGCTTTGCTTCTGACTGGTAAAGGAGAGCAAATGTTAAAATTAAGTGTTATTTAATGTGTTTTGCTCAATATTAATATAGTGGGAGATCTGCTAGTGTTTCATGTTCTATTATTTTGGAATTAAAAATGTTTTCTGGTATGTCTGAGTTTTTGGGGTCACCATTGTGCTGAAGAGTAGAGCCTGTGGTTATATTGACGACTGGCTTAGGACCATTAAGAGTAGACTATGATTACAATATTTTAATAATAATGACTGTGAGCACGAAATTAAGTGGTTTAAAGGTTTGCACATATATTGCAGGTTGCATATTTATTAAGTATTCATATATTTTAGATGTTACATGTATATATCTCCATATATGTACATACATTATATGTGCATATTCACATATATGTACACATATATTATGCATACATTTTACAATATATATGTACATATATTTCCATGTAATTTTACATATATTTAAAATATATTCTACCATATATTAAACATACATGTGACACTATATCTTTACATATATTATCAATACATTTTCCCATATAAATCGGAATACATTATGGTGGATATTTATAAATATAAAATTGCATATATTTTACGATATATAAACACATATATTATATATTCATTTTCAATATATTGCAATATATGGAAAGCGGCAATCATTTGTATATTTTGCAATATATTGCAATATATTACATGAATATATAATATATCATATAATATATTTATCATTAATATATTATTCCATGTATTTCCAATATATAATATATTGGAAAATAATATATTACAATATATTTCAAGTAATATATTGGTAAATATATTTTCCTTCCGTAAGGGATGTCTGTACCGAACTGTGATGGGTAACATCGCAACTATGAGAAAAACAGGTATGCTTTCTGTCCTATTTAGGGTCTCATCTTCTTGTTTTTAGTAGTGTTGTGTTCTCTCAAGTAGGGTTTAATAATGTATTGAGTTAGTGTTAAGTGATGCATTGAGTTTGATTGTGCTGGAAGCATTCTGTTATGTCTGACGAATGTTTGCGTTCATTTACTTAGGTCTGAAAGCACAGTGAGATTGAAGTAAAAGTTACGATAAGTTGATGCTACTCCCTGTGTCAGTGTGATCCTTACCAAACACAACAGGTAGGTTTATATATCTTTGGTCCGTGTTGGAAGCGGGCTGAGTCCCATCTTTTCAGGGTCTCGGTCCACTTGTTTGGTGCACACCAGTTGTTGCTCCCGAAAGTGGCTCTTCATTTGCATAAAAGTTGAATACTTTAAAAGTATTGACCATGTTCCTGATCCTGGAACAACATTTCAATGAACCAATCAGATTTGAGAGACAAATTTACAGTTTATGTCAAATTTGGCTTACAACCTGTCAGCAAACAGAAGAATACACTTCCCCAAAGGGTGTTTATTGGCAGGTAAGTTCAGGAAACAAGTGTGACTGAGTTCATTAAATAGCAGCAAACACTTAGCGGAGAATAAAAGTTCTTATCGCTGAAGATAATCAATGACGGGATCCTAACTGGTAAGTGTCCCAAGTAGGTAGTCCGATATCGGTATGGATCAACAGGTAAGTAAACACATGCTATGCCGGTTGGGAAAGTGTGTAAGCACACAATTTGGCCAAATCTTAATACACCAATAATGGAGGTTCAAAACTCTTTCTTCAATGCTGTTAGTATAATAAACATTACAATGAAACTGATTATAGAATACAGAAGTACATAAACTTTTGAGGAAAGCTTTGCTCTGACGACATGTGTGATAGAAGATGGAACTAGCATTCAAATTGAGAAAAGAAAAACATCCCGGTATGAGAGGCAAACAAACACTTCATCGTTTTTATATTGTTCAGGCAATATGGAAACACATTGGAAAAACTAACAATGTGGATCTGTTTTTGTTCAAAATTTATTCCCAACAACAAGAATACACTTTACACTTAATTTCTGTACATTAATAAATAAGACAGACCCCGCTCTCAACCACACTTTACTCCTGAGGGTTTGGGGTTTTCAGGAATGTATTATTTGAGAGAAAGGCGGCCTTTGAATGGAATGGTGTGTGTGTGTGTGTGTGTGTGTGTGTGTGTGTGTGTGTGTGTGTGTGTGTGTGTGTGTGTGTGTGTGTGTGTGTGTGTGTGTGTGTGTGTGTGTGTGTGTGTGTGTGTGTGTGTGTGTGTGTGTGTGTGTGTGTGTGTGTGTGTGTGTGTGTGTGTGTGTGTGTGTGTGTGTGTGTGTGTGTGTACTAGGGGGCACTCAAAGGGTTCACCAGCTTGAGTACGGGTAAAAATGGATGGGTGTTTCCAATTATTGATATTTGAGGTCTACACTTAAACGGAAATAAAGAAAATTAAGTATATCTATGTTAATATGAACAAAATTACAAATAGGCTACAGATGAATGAGTCTGTAAAAATAAATAAAATATAAACAATAACAGAAAAAGCTGAACATTGCACAATTTAACTCTGTAATTTAAAAAAATAATTAACTACCATTTAAACAGGTAAATCCATCAGCCCCTTTCTGCTGAATTAACAAGGCCATATAGCATCTGTTTTACATTTAACATATACTGACATATAACAAACTGACAAATATACTGATAATGATATACTGACAAATAACACAGAGGTAAAAAGAAAACAACATGGTTAATCATAGTTCATCAAAAGCAGTTTTTCAAATGCTAATATATTTATAAAATGCACACAGTGTCATATATAAGAACACAAAAAATGATCATAACACAACACTAAATAATGCTATAAACATTCATTTAACAACAAGCTTTTCATGTAAATTATAAGATGAGTTGATCATTTTTACTTCCAAACTGGTAACATTTTACTATAAAATTACATGAAATGTACAGTTAGCTAAGCCAAGTTATATATCTAACCAAGTTGTGTTCCAAATTTAAAGTTGATATCACAAAAATTGAAGTTCCCATGAGATTTAGTTTAGGCGTTATACCAAAAATAGCCACCGGGTGCCATTGAATTCCATTGAATTTAATTGTATGCATTCTGCCATAACAAATTAATAAATTTCTATCCAAATATCACTTCTGTCACTAAATATGGAACCTTGAGACTCAGACTTTTCTGACAATATGTGTTTTGTCAAGAGTAGAAAAGAATTTTTTATTATCAAAAAATGTTGATAATAAATTATGAAAGATGATGCCCAAAAGGGGAGGGGCCTAATAAAAAAATACAATTTCTATGGTAACGCAACGTCCAATTTCAAAACGGTTTTCACAGGATGAATTCTGAGTTCGTAAGCTTTCAAATGATACCTAATTTATGATAACTACTAAAATATGTGATATAATAATAATAAAAAATATATATATTATATATAATATATATTATACTTTTTAGAGGACTTCTTACTTTACTTTTTAAAATATAATTTTATCTTTTTTTATTGACAAATACTAGATTATGTTTTATTATGAACTTTTAGCACTAAAAACCAAAGTTTCAATTATTAAAAGTGTGTGCGTCGACTTTTTGTGACAAAGGTCAGAAACTCCTGTAATGACGTCGATTTTTTGAGGCGCACTCTTGTCATAAATTCATATATTACTGTTCATTAGTAATTTGTAAGAAAAAAACAACGCTAAAATATCTATTTAGGAGTCTTAGACCTTTCCAACGATATATAGTTTGTCATGACTAGATTAGGATTTAATAGTAATATAGTGAAGTAAATTTAGGTTGCCCGTATACGGGCAAGTGACAGTTAAGGGGTTAATGAATCTGATAAACTGAATCACGCTGTCCTTTTTTGTCCTACAATGATGCAATAAGTTTGAATGCAGTGTCTGAACCAGGAATTCTCACCAGTTACACCTACAACCACCAGCAGAACACCAACACATGCTCCTCCTATAGCTAAAGGCACAATCCAATCTGTAATGAAAAACAAAACAGGCATTTGTTATTACTAGAGATCGACAATAGATTTTTCAGGTAAGATATTTCCGATATTTCCACCTTCATCAGCTATGCTATCGAGTGAACTGATAAATGGCGCCATCTTGTGTTTTATCGCCTAAAGCAGTGCTCATGGAAAAACTAACTGATATTATGCATTGTTCATTTTCAGACAGGCCACAACAAAAACAAAAACATTGAATTACACACTCAAGGGAAAATGAACTGAATGACTGAATTTGACTCACTAGTGACAGGCCCATTAAGGCTCTTTTCACTGATAATGCTGATGCTGCGCTGACGGATTATGATGCTGCTGTTGTTGATGATGTTGATCAGTAGTTTATATTCTCCAGAGTCTGTGTTTCTGGTGTTTGTGATGGTCAGAGATCCAGTCTGATGATCCAGCTTCAGTCTGTCTCTGAATCTCTCATTACCTTCATTACACTGAACATCTGTACAGATCTTACTCTGATCTCCAGTGATTTCAGCAATACGAGTTTCATTAAAATACCACGTCATTACATCATTTGGGTCTTTTACAGGATCAAAAGTAAAAGATTCTCCCTCCTCAACCGACTTGGTATTCATCTCTCCATCAGGAACATCTGAAACACAAATTAATATCATACTGGATCATATCATAATAATATAATACTGGACATTGAACTGAGGGCATTTATACACAAGAAAATGAGGAACTGTAACAGTTAGTCCACTGGAAGCAAGTTGTAGAACCCAAGTTTATTTCCCAAACATAAAACAAAGGCATGGACATGACCTTACCAACAGAGGTACAGTTAAACAATACTGGAAAAAATACACACAAGACTAATGACAAGACAAGGGAGATCTGTGCACAATAAAACAATGAAAACATGAACCAAAACAAGACATGACAGGAACTAAATGAGTTGAAGACAATGAGAGTCTATGACAATAAACTAGTAACAAATGAAACAGAAATGAAAAAAGAAAAAACAGGGAAATACAAACTAAAATTAGAAACTGAAATTGAAACCAAACACTTTTGTAATAATTAACACATTGTAATTAAATGTGTATAACCTTAGTCTTTAAACATTAATAAATGACTCACCATGGACAGTCATGCTAAAGATCGTTTCACTGATGGTGTTGCTGCCGATGATCTGTAGTTTATATTCTCCAGAGTCTGTGTTTGTGATGTCTGTAATGGTCAGAGATCCAGTCTGATGATCCAGCTTCAGTCTGTCTCTGAATCTCTCAGTGCCTTCATTACACTGAACATCTGTACAGGTCTTACTCAGATATTCACTGATTTGAGCGATGCGGGTGTTATTAAAAAACCATTTAATCTTTTCTTGTTGGTTTGTTTTAACATCAGTGTTCAGAGTGACTGAATCTCCCTCCATCACAAACACTGACACTCTGTCTATATAAACACCAGACACACCTGAAGAAATAACAGTTCATTATAAATCACTTAAAAATAGGACATGTTTGATAGGACATTTCTTTATGATGTATGTAATGGGTAATGTGTTTGTGTGAGCCTTGATCAAAGACACATTTCTATCCTTTTTACAATCAATTTATGCACAATCATTACAAAGCTATTACATCATAAATTTGAAAAACAAAGTCACAATGGTTCAATTTCAACACTGAACACAGCATGTGTGTCAGGGTTCTGTCGCTTTTGTCTAGTTTATATCTTGGTTTGGTGACGGAGCTCTCAAACCCCCGGTTTGTCATGTGCTTGTGTTATAGTCCTGTTTGTTGTGTTATGTGTTTCCTTGTGCCATGTGCTCTTCTGTCATTGTCTAGCCTCTCCCATCTTGTTCCTCTCCCACCTCATTCATTTGCCCCTCCTGCTTTCCTCCTTACCCTCTTTTGTTTGCTTGTTTCCAGTCCTGTGCTGGTTCTTCACTTTTATGTAACCTTGTGTTTCTGGTTTTCCTGCCAAAGTCAAGTTTTGAGATGCCTGTCTTGTTTTCCCCCTCAGGGTAGTTTTGTTTGTATTTTTGTTTTATTATACCACTTAATTAAAGATCCTTCATTCCTGCACTTGAATCCTCGCGTTCCACTATTATTCCACCCGAAATCGGGCACTGCAAAGTATAAAGTGGCACCCTTTTTCCTTTTGTCTTTTATAACTTTGTTATTGTCCTCTGGCACGGTTTACTTTAATTATATTTTAATTTAGTTATTTTGTATTTTTACTTTGAATGAATATGTCTCATTGTATTGTTCCCGTTTATGGCAATGATAAAAAAGAAATGAAAAAAAGAGGGCACTGGAAGTGCAGATAAGATCCCGCATTTTTCAAAACCATGTTTGATATGGAAAATAAACATGTTAAGGAAAAGTCAGAAGACGGGATAGAATAAAGCATTTTTTTTTCAACGAAAATGACTTAAACAACTTAGCCTATCCAATATCATCTAGAGAGTTTATGAATGTCATGCATGCATTCAGTAAAGCGATGTATTTGACTTGACCGTTAAAAGGCGCGCGTCCCCGCCCCGACGCTGACTGAAAGAGCGAGAGCTCTCTTTAGCAGTTTAACATGCTTTAATAGCACTTTTTAATATCAAACACGTTCCAAAGTCTCGTTACATTAGCCTATTTACCTGATTTGGACGTTAAGTTTGTCTACTGGAATGGAACAAAACAGAAATATTTTTTTTTTATTTTTTTTATTGTATGATAGTTGGAAATTGAACTCGAAACTAAAATATGATTATCCGCACTTCCGCAGTGTCATGCCAAATTATAAGCGTCAACAACAACAACAACAACAACAACAACAACAATAATAGTCTGACTTACCAAGCTGGAAAATCCACACAGGTACGAAAATTAAGAGGTTCATCACTTTTCTAAAACTTATTATGTGGGGAAAGAAGCTGTGTATTTTCAATGTTGTTGATATTTTGTGGGCGGAAACTGGAGTGGCTCAGTGATCAAAGCTTGTCAAAGCTTCGAATCAATTGAACCAATTGCTTCGCAAAATGATTCACTGTTTCGGAGCGTTCGAATCGCCACTGGTGACCCCTGCTGTTCAGAAGTACAGTAAATATCTTACTAATAAATTAAATATATGTGTCTGTGTAATGTGTGTTGTTTTTATAAAAGTCAGGGTTTGTTTTGTTTGTTTCATTAATCTATCAGCGAAACAGACTTGTATCTGCTATTATTCCTTTTAATTATGCAATGTCTAATTAAAATGTGTGCAAATGTATAAAATTGATCAGAGAGTAGGTAAACAACCATATAGATCAGTTCAATAGTTTGTTGCTGGGGGGACTATCGCATGATTCACAGAGATCATCGCCCCACAGCTGTAATTTCGAAACAGTTATGAGTCATAACTTATGACCTAAATTAAGCAGCCTCGTTTATTAAAATCACGTGACTTTGTCAGCTTGACACACGCTCAGTCTGAAGATCACTGATTCGAAACAAAAGATTCGTAAGGTTTCGAAGGTTCATGAAGCAGTGTTTCGAAAGCGCCAATATAACTTATGCTGATATGTGACACTGGCAGCCGGACTATGTGTGCGGGAAAATGTTTACTACATGGATCATCCGAACGCCTTCACGATGTGTTTAAAAGGTTTGCGAGCAATATTCAACCTGTCTTACACGAATTAAGCTATAACCCAGCAATGTGGTGATGAGATTTCCTCAATCACACTCACTGTCATGGGTCAATATCATGGATCTATCCAACTTGGCTAAATGGTAAAAAATTACATTGGACAGACATCTTTGTATATCTTGTGGAAAAACTCAGCGTCTATACAAAATTAAAGATCAAAATTTCTTGATGAATATAATTATAATATATAATAATATAATTTTGTACTTTGTAGTAGGGTTACCACCTTCAGTGAGGCAAAATGGACACCCAAATAAATAATCAATTAAAAAATAAAATTAAAAATGTGTCAAGAGCTTGGAACTGATTATTTCAATAATGATAACTTAAATTATGACTACATTATTGTGTAATTAGTTGTCCCATTTTTATTTAAATAATTTCGAACTTTTTCTTTTTTTAATGTCAAATTCTGTATGATTGATATGATCATAATTGTTTATTCATAATATATGATTAATAATTAACGATAATTACTAAATAAGATGAATTATAATCTATTAATTAATCTTTCTAATAACATCTACAAATATAATAGTTACCTGTCTACCAAAAATATGGTAGTCTATAGGCTACCTTTAAAAGCACGGATTTGTCTGTCACATAATGCTAGTAGTCCACCGCACTCGCGTAGCTACGGGTGGGCCTGGATGGGCCTGGGCCCACCCACTTGTCAGTCAGGCCCATCCAGTCAGTGGCCACACAAGGTAGCCTATAGGAGGGAATTCTGTTGCCATTATTACAATACTTGACCTATAAAAATAAATCTTAACAGGGTTCCAGACTGTGACCATTTTTTAAAAATGTGCGAGTTAAAATTGTATGTGGTCGCATTTGTGCGAGTGCATGGTCATGTACTACTCGGTTAAATTCACGCATGTGCAACAGAACGCCGTTGTATCAGCAGCTGCTGCAGTCCGTAACTTATGTTCAAAATGAATGAGTACATCATGAATCCATTTTCCAAACCGTGTTTTTGACTTATCCTGAATCACTATGGTACGCCTATAATAAGTGTTTATATTCTGACTATTTTATCCCGGGGTCGGCTCGGCTGCGGAGTTGCCCAGTGACTCGCCATAGACATTAACGGAGAGAAGTAGCTCCGGCTACAGTGTTCTTCCGCTTGACACTTGCAGTTAACGAACGTACACATCAAGCGCATTGCACACTGATGGTGAAACGCGCCAATTAGGAATTCAGGAATTAAGGCATATACAAATGAAAAGAACATAAATGTTTTTTTAATAGTTTTTTTTTTTTTTAGTTTTTTGATTTGATAGTTAAAAGATTAAAACATTTTGCTAACATGAGGTCTTGTCACTGTCAGTCTTTTAACATCAGTGTAAAACTAGGGTATGCAGATTAAGACCACTATTCATCAGCATGCATTGATTAATCCCATGGCATGTAGCAAAAAAAAAAAAAAAATTATTGGTGCGACCAAATCCTATGCTGGTTCTCAACTGAGAAAATTGGTAGCACCAGTGCAACCAGTGGAAAAGTTAGTCTGGAGCCCTGACACTACATTAAAGGTAATTTTCAAAAATCCATAATAGGGGCCCTTTAAACTGTGGTGTATTCAAGCAGGTGTAGTTGTGTTGGCCTATTTTGATCACAGATGCATTTTAGACTGTGCCCACCCGATTTTCTCTGGGCCCACCTACATTTTGATTCCTGGCTACGCTAGTGGTCCACCGCGTGAGAAAATTAAACTGTGCCGTTTGCCTTACGTTCATCATTAGTTACTGGACATACCCATACCCTTTTCCCATTCAGATCTATATCTGGAGAGATATGGGGCGGACGTTAGCCCGACCGTGAGCCTGTTTTTAAATAAACGCGCATTACGCCCGTTTACGGCGCATGTTCTTGAGACTATCATAAACAAGACGCAACATGCAATCACGCGCAAATGAGCTTCTCGTGAAATTGATTTAATTATAATGTAACGTAACTGTCCCTTCAAGCAAGGGAGATCAAAGACTGACCACAATGTACGCACACAAAAGAAAAACTCATATCTCACAAAAAAAAAGATTTATTGACAAATAAACCAATATAACAAAAATATATACAATCAAAGAAAATACATTGTACAAAAATGAATTCCCCCTCCAATGATATTAATAACCAGCCAACCCTCTATAAACCCCAATACAATCCCAACTTTGTCACACAAAATAAAGCAAAAAGTAAATTACACAAATAACCCCAAAATCTTATTACATAAAAGTTTATCAAACTCAAACTTTTTAATCCAAACCAAAAATGAATTCCACTGAAAACTTAAGTCTCTTGTAAATCAATGCGTTTTAAAGCATCAATAGAGAGTACAAAAGTTGGCTGGAAACAAGAAAAAGTAGAAGAAGAAAAAAAAAATCAAAACTCCCTGCTAGCCAGTCCGATTCACAGCATCCATAAACTCATTGCGCTGGAGGCCTACAGCGCACACATGCAGGTACTGGCTACAGCTGAGGAATCAAACAAAACAAATACAAGAGGAACAGCGATCAACTAAACCTACGACACAGCCACCAACCCTGGACTAACTTCCAAGATCCGTGACCAACGGCCTACAAATACACCATGTTTGCGTCTGCTCACCAGGCCGCGTCTGTGCACCAACACACAAGGAAGTGCTACCAAACAGCACGATTCCACACAAAAGATTAGACCTCCTCATAGGCCTCTTCTTCTTTTTCTCTTAATTGACTGTATGCTTTTTATGATAGCTAAAGAGTCTGTGCATAGTAGCACCCTATCAGGTCTGACCTCTTCAACCCACTGTAATGCAATAATGATTGCCACTATTTATGCTGTATAGCCTATAACCGGTCAGTCTTTTGGAGAGATTTATTTTAAATTCTGGGATATGAATACCAACTCCCACACATTTCCTGTTTGTTCTTGGATCCGTCTGTGTAAATCTTTAAAGAATTATAATAACTGTTTCTCATGTAAATGCCTGTTTTAACTCCCACTTCCTCCATTCTCTTTTCTTTTCCAGCATATTAATATCAGCCTTTACTTCTGGAAAAAGCCATGGTGGAATATTACTGTTGGAGCTATATTTTTATTTTTGTTTATTTTGGGCTTAAGTTAATTTATAGCTTAATTTTATTTCTTTTCTTTTCTTGTTAAAGTTAATTTGGTTTATTTTGTATTTATGCTTTACTTGTATTGTCGTTTATTGGTCACATGGTGTTATGTTCATTTGCATAAGTAGGTCAAGGTGGGAGGTACTTCAGGGACGAGGGCATATGGTTTTTTACCAGCGTGAGAGAGGAAGCAGAAATGTCTGTGAGCTTGCTTATGTGTGTGTGAATAAACCTCCTCAAACTCAATCTTGTTATGGACACTTTGCTTTGGTACCTCTGAACCTGCGTAAAGCCTAACCATGACGTAGCCTCAAGTGGCCATTTGAGAAGTTTGTTATTATTTGTTTTTGTTTAAGTTTATGGACAAATAGCCAGTACAATTACTAACAGGATTGGCCATGGTGAAATCTAAGGCTTCCATTTCATATTCCCTCACTCGCTTTTCCCTTGTCCATCCAAACCCAACCTGCTGAAACTTGGAATACTCCCAACATTCCTGTATTGTTTCTCTAGTTGGGTTTTCTTTCCCACTTACTTTTAATGTGATCCAATAAGCCAATGCAAGTTTCTCTCTTCTTAACTCCAGTAGTATCTCTCCTGCTTCTATGAGTATAGCATGAATGGGGTTTGTTTTAACAGCTCCGATGCATACACGTAATGCTCTTTACTGTAATATATACATTTTTCCCAATATTGTTTTTGCCGCTGCTCCATAAACTACACAACCATAATCTATTGATGACCTCAGGCATGCCCTATAGATGTTAATTAACGACGGTCTATCTGCACCCCAGTCACATTCAGCCACAGCTCTCAGAAGGTTTATAACTTTTTTGCATTCCAAATGCTTTATGTGTGTTTTCCATGTACACCTACTATCAAACATAGACCCAAGTACTTAAATTAATTTACTTTCACCATTGGCTGCTCATATAATGTTAACTTTTCAGCATGGCGCTTGCGCTTCTTTGTGAACATCATATAACAAGATTTGCTTGTCGTCATCTTGAACCCCAACTTATATGACCGCATCTCTACTTTAATTGCTTTCCTTTTATTTCCTAATATACTGTATATGACACATTCCTTCCTCTCATCCAAATGGCCCCATCATCCGCATATAGTGCTGATTTGATGCATCCATCCAAGTTTGAGAAAATATCATTTATCATTATGTTAAACAGTACCGGGCTAATTGCACTCTCTCTAGGCCTCCCTACAGGTGCCAGCTTAAAATCCTTCCTGGCCACGCCCTCTACTAATTGCCACCTCACAGCTATCACTATTATATTAGTATTACCCACACTGCAAAATCCTTATTTGTTTATTCAGCTATTTGGGTATGTATTCATACAATATATGGGACAAATTATTACAATGCAATATATAATATGGGACAAATTGCATCCCGTATTGATTTGAAACGGGACGCATCATTTTACCCTTAAATACGGGACGATTCCGTATTCTACGGGACGGGTAGCTAGCAGCCCTACTTTGTAGTCATGTCCAGGACATTGAATACCGATTTTTGTTTATTACGGACCGAAGAACTCCCTGCCAGCGGCAAGGACACAAAACGCTGTGGTCTATTAAATGTAAAAAATTAAATAAATAAAAAACTATACGAATTACACTTGCGTGTCCGGGTTAATAGGCTACTGTTTTTCATTATAATAAAATTGGAACTATAGCCTAGGCCATAATACAAGTCTATGTAAAATGTTATATGTTTAAATATTTCATGTTGTAACTGTAGGACTAAAACATTGTATCCTCTATCCTGAACTGCGTGTGATTTTATGTGGTTAGATATATCCAGGGAAGAAACCTCTGAGGGAGGTTATTCCTTTTTAAATAGGTTCAAAACATACACAGCTTTCATTTTTTGGTTTACACCTTTTCCCTTGTTTTGAATGACCAGATTGAACGGATTAAGAAAATGATCGGATGCCACACGGACCGTTTTTATCACTGTACCATACACTAAAAGATCTTACATTTCCTCAGCAACGCACACACTGAAGTAGGCCTGAGCCATTCCACCGAAAGGGTGACATTTCTGTCCCCAGGACATTATATGTATAAAATTGCTTGAAAATTAACTCTAAAATACATTTTATTATTAAGCAAAATGTCCTGCACATTAAGCTAACTACAAATTTAAAATGTATAATTAAAAACTTTGATAAAAACTACATAGAACACTAAAGAATTGCATTTTCTGCATGTCCCCACTCTCCATCTCTAAACTTTACAATGAAATATAATGATTAAAATCCTTCAGAAATCTGAATTTTTTTGCATTGTTGTGTGACTTTATATTCAATCTGCTTTAAAATGAAAAAATGAAAAAAAAAACATTTGATCTAATATTTTAGATAAAATACACATTTAAGTCGTCGTGTCCCCGGGTTTTCACTCAGTCCCCGCCTACTTACTCCAAATAACTAACTTCATAAGCCCACAAGACCGCAAGAGCACATAAGGTGCCATTTGGGGCAGGCCCTTTGTCCCTCGGAGTGTCCCAATTGTCATTTTTGGTTTCAGAATCTCTATCATATTATAACACTATGCATTTAGAATGATTACTAAATGATAAAGCAACACTGTAGTTTTATTGTAAGCTAAATAAATGACAGCTAAAATAATAATTTGATCAATTTAAATGGAAAATTCTTATTAAAATCAATCGATGCTACCTTGGCAAACAGAACTAGCCTATTTCTTATTTGACAGTTTTTCAAACATAATTTTATATGTGACTGTAAAGCTGTTCTGTGCAGGAGGGAAATCAGACTGTGAGGTTCATAACATCAGGACAGGAAGAAGCTCTTGCCCAGCAAACTAAACACAGATGAAAGAAATGTCCATTCGTATGCACAAGGAAGGTAATTGTCAACCCAACAGATCAAACCCACAGTAGGTTTCATTTTGACTTCATTCTGTGCTGCTAGTGTTACACTTCAGGAAGAGCTGCAGAGCGAGATGGCAGATAGCCTTTGACATTTGCAACAACTGAATGATTATAAAATCATTTTGTTTAATGAAAACAACAGATTTATGTTTTCATTAAATTTAGGTTAACTAATCCAGTTTTCCACTCTCAGAAACCATCAATGTTCAAATTAAAAAAAAAAAAAAAAAAAAAAAAAAAAATGTTTCCCAGTTTTTGGAATTGTTTTACCATTAAGTAAAAAATCTTAGGAGTCAGAAGAATATATGTAATTTTATATATATAATATATAATTTAATATACTTTTTTAATATATTAATATAATTTTTATAATATAATATATTAATATAAATGTAATATAATTTGTAATATTAAATCATATCATGCTTCAAGAGCGTAAACGTGAACTGATGAAACTCCATCGTGGGAGGATTCTTCACACGTCTGGTTCAGTGTTATCGGTCTTATTAGATCTACTACTGAAGGAAATGTTTCACACGCTTGTTTTGGTCTGTTTGTGTTGTCTGATCGGTGAGTTATAAATGCATTTTTACGGTTTCATTTATTTCTGTTTTAGAGATAAAAAGATGCTGCAATACTGTTCAAATTAGTCATGGAATTCATTTGCAAATTAACAAATATTATTGTGAGATCTACTTTGTATTCAGGTATCTTTTCAATGTTATAATGAGCCAAATATAAAAATATAAAACTATTGAAAGAGTGTTGCAGAATTAAACTTAGTTTTACTCATCTGTATTTGCTGTATAAAGGTTACAAACTGTAAAATCTGTTTGTTCGTCAGGTGTGTTTGGTGATTCAGTGACAGTGATGGAGGGAGATTCTGTCACTCTAAACACTGATCTTACTGAAATACATGAAGATGATGATATACTGTGGAAATTTGGAGATACATTTTTTATTATAGCTGAAATCAGCAGAGATTCTGGAATTTTCTTCACTTATGATGGTCCTGATGGGAGATTCAGAGACAGACTGAAGCTGGATCATCAAACTGGATCTCTGACCATCACAAACACCACAAATGAACATAATGGAGTTTATGAACTAGAGATAAGTGGAGTTAAGTGGTTATCAAAAATATTCAGTGTTGCTATTTATGGTGAGTAGAGGTCATTTGTTGAAATGTTCACACTGTAACACTAATGCTCAAAATAATGAATTGTTTTGAGTACGGCCAACTTAATATTCTGTCTAAATTAAAAGAAACAACTTCATAAAACAAGTCAAATTGTTTCATTGTTATGAGTTTTATGAACTTGTTTCTTTTAATGTAGACAAACTTAAATTTAACTGAAACTGGGTTGGGATTGCTATTTCCCAGCATGCTTTGCCATGACTCTTAAAAGGGAGAGTAAATGCTAAAATTAAGTGTTATAATAATGTTTTGTGTCAGATTCGTGTTAAGTGGGAGATTTATAGTGTTCAATGTGTTGTTATGCTTGTTTAGAAGAGTTTCTGTTATGTTGGGATTTTTTTTTGGGGGGGGGGGGTGGTTAACATCATGGTGACAAGTGGAGCATGAGCTTGGTTTGAGAACAGTGTATGTCAATTGTTTTTATTGTTGCACTCTTGCATCAAATGCTATGCTATGCAAATGCTATCAAAGCATTGTCACCATTTTAGCAAGGTAGCAATTTTTTTAATTAGCCAAATTTCCACTACTTAAAATATATAAAATATATAATATATAAAAATATATAAGTTGTGTTTACATAATCATTTTAAGTGTATGAATGAGCTTACTCAAATATTTCAGGTTAAGAGCAATTAAAATGTATGATTACAAAATAAAACATAAACAACATAAACATAAATGTTAAAAAATAACAAGTTCTGTTAACTTACATGTTAAATTTCTTGAATTTGATGTAACTGATTACCTCAAATAATTTGAGTTTTGCCAACTTATTTGGGTTTACAGTGCACATACTTATATTTTGTGTTCAGTACAAGCTCAATCAACAGCATTTATCATTTAAGGTTAATTACCTCAAAATTAATTTTGAATTGTCAAGGAAGGTTTAAAAATCAAGGTTACAGCGAGGTGCTTACGATGGAATTCAATGAGGTCATTTTTTTAAGTATTTTAAAGCTGAAATATGAAGCTAATTTACTAATAAAAAACATTAATTATTCTGTTAACACTAGTGTATTATTTGAGCTGGTTTATATACACTCACCTAAAGGATTATTAGGAATATCACTTCAATTTCTCATTAATGCAATTATCTAATCAACCAATCACATGGCAGTTGCTTCAATGCATTTAGGGGTGTGGTCCTGGTCAAGACAGTCTCCTGAACTCCAAACTGAATGTCAGAATGGGAAAGAAAGGTGATTTAAGCAATTTTGAGTGTGGCATGGTTGTTGGTGCCAGACGGGCCGGTCTGAATATTTCACAATCTGCTCAGTTACTGGGATTTTCACGCACAACCATTTCTAGGGTTTACAAAGAATGGTGTGAAAAGGGAAAAACATCCAGTATGCGGCAGTCCTGTGGGCGAAAATGCCTTGTTGATGCTAGAGGTCAGAGGAGAATGGGCCGACTGATTCAAGCTGATAGAAGAGCAACTTTGACTGAAATAACCACTCGTTACAACCGAGGTATGCAGCAAAGCATTTGTGAAGCCACAACACGCACAACCTTGAGGCGGATGGGCTACAACAGCAGAAGACCCCACCGGGTACCACTCATCTCCAATACAAATAGGAAAAAGAGGCAACAATTTGCAAGAGCTCACCAAAATTGGACAGTTGAAGACTGGAAAAATGTTGCCCGGTCTGATGAGTCTCGATTTTATGTTGAGACATTCAGATGGTTGAGTCAGAATTTGGCGTAAACAGAATGAAAACATGGATCCATCATGCCTTGTTACCACTGTGCAGGCTGGTGGTGCTGGTGTAATGGCATCGTTTAAATGCCACGGCCTACCTGAGCATTGTTTCTGACCATGTCCATCCCTTTATGGCCACCATGTACCCATCCTCTGATGGCTACTTCCAGCAGGATAATGCACCATGTCACAAAGCTCGAATCATTTCAAATTGGTTTCTTGAACATGACAATGAGTTCACTGTACTAAAATGGCCCCCACAGTCACCAGATCTCAAGACCCAGAGATTCAAACCCAATAGAGCATCTTTGGGATGAGGTGGAACGGGAGCTTCGTGCCCTGGATTTGCATCCCACAAATCTCCATCAACTGCAAGATGCTATCCTATCAATATGGGCCAACATTTCTAAAGAATGCTTTCAGCACCTTGTTGAATCAATGCCACGTAGAATTAAGGCAGTTCTGAAGGCGAAAGGGGGTCAAACACAGTATTACTATGGTGTTCCTAACAATCCTTTAGGTGAGTGCATATTCATAATTGTTCATGTTGTTGTGATGTCAAGTGACAAAGTTGTAATTTTAAACATAACTTTACAGTCTCACACATTGACCCCATTGACATTTTAAGCACCTCACTGTAACCTCCATTCTTCTTTCTTTCTTTTTTTTTTAAGACAAGTCATCATTATTTTGTGTGGTAATCAACAATATGCACCACAAATGCTGTTGATTGAGCTTGAGCTTGAGATGAAGGAAACTCTCAGTGCATGTGATCAGCTAAAGACAAAAAACACTTATTTTGTATTGTTATTAAAAATGTATTTTATTTAATTAATAAAGAAATGTTGCAATTAAACACTATTTAATAATGATAGATTATGTTATAATACAATATACTTTATAATAAAAGTATTTATAAACAATTCTCATTACGAATTTGGGAAGATGGTAAGCACCTTCCATTCCCAAATGCAAAGTATAAGTGACTCAAACACAGCGCACTTGCAGAGTACCATTTACTGTAAATCGAATCTGAAAATGAACACAGTGCTTTACTCTGAAACATGCAGTGCATCACAACCGCTGCTATTTTATGGTTTGTATGTAGGGTATATTTACACGACACCACCCTCAACTTTTTTGTGTGTTTTGGCCATTCATTTACACAACAACAGCATTTTTTGGAGCCTGAAAACACAAGCTTTTGAAAAAAGGGTTTCAACATGCAAGGTGAAAAACAATGCTGTGACGTGGGGGGCCTGGTTCAGTGAGGTCTGCACTGAGAGAGAGAGAGAGAGCTGTTAGACGAGAGATGAGTAAGTAGGTCAAGTGCATGGTGATAAACACCACATTGCAGTAATAGCGGGGAGAGATTGCTTTAAGCCACTGAGGAATGGTGCTGAGGAGAGAAGTGACAGACTGAGGATTTGTGGGTGCAGTTCATGCTCGAGAGCTAGAAAAGATTTTGTATTTAAAGTGGAAAGAGTTTATGTGCAGCGCAGGGTGCTGGTGTCTTTATGATGAATCTGTGCCAAGATCAATAACGCCGACCCTGGCTTCTTCCTTCCTTCATACGAACTTTATCACAAATGCCTTTACCATGTCTATGTAAACAGCAAAAACGTGAAATTGTGAAAACTGTGACGCCATGCACGCCATGTATTATGGGCCCTATTTTAAGGGTCTAAGCGCATGGTCTAAAGCGCACGGCGCAAGTGCACTTAGGGCGTCTGAATCTACATAACGACAGGAAAATGGTCTGTGTGCCAGGCGCATGGTTTAAAAGGGTTGTCCATATTTTCTTAATGAGTAATGGGTGTGCTTTGGGTGTAACGTGCAATAAACCAATCAGAGTCTCATCTCCCATTCACTTTAAAGCCAGCTACACTTGCGCCATGGCGGATTCGCTATTTACATGGTGGTGGTTTGCAAGCAGAAAGACTGAACGCGTCTCCAGAGAGCAAACGGATCTGCTCGTGCGTGATGTTAAAGCGTGCAAGCAGACCATATAAGGGACTAGCCGGATTCCACCACATCTTTATATGTACACAATATCATTATTTTACATTGTAATCCTTTTATTTTTAATATTTGGCATGTTTGCATGCGGCTGCAAGTCCCTGTGTATCAAGCAGAGTGTACTGGTGTTGTGGACCCGCATATAGGCGCACATTACTAATGTCAAGTCAAGTCACCTTCATTTATAAAGCGCTTTTATCAGTATGGATTGTTTCAAAGCAGCTTCACAGTGATAATAGAAATTACCATAACAGATTGTTTAGTCTTTACCACAGCTCTAGGATAAAGTTATTGTCCAGCTAAAGTTAGTTTTGATTGATTGATCACTTCCGTTGCGAAGATCATTAGTTATTAACTTAGGGGCCACTAACACGACACCGCTCTTACAGAAAAACCCTTAACGTGGTCAGGCCGCCCATCCACACAAAACAGTGCCTGGTGGCTCGAGAACGCACTCCCTGAAATAGTTTCGAAGGTGCAAAAAATGATGCGTTATATCTGCGCAAACCCGCGAAAACGCAGACGGCGCACACATACACATCACGTGTTCAGTCGATAGGTATGCGCGTTTGAAAATATATGTGCGCAGGCGTGTAGTCCTTCACAAATCAACCCTCAACAAACTACTTGTCTGGCCTTAAAAATGTATAATACAGAAATGTTTATCACATCTGCGTGCCTTTCAAAAGAAAGATTGGTATCAAAGAGCACACCCAGGTTCCAAACCGACAATGAGGAATTGACAGAGGAGCCTTCAAGTGTTAGACAGTATTCTAGGTTATTATGTGAGGAAGTTTTTTGTCCAATAATTAGAATCTCTGTTTTTTTCAGAATTAAGTTTTTTATATCAGCTATGCATTCCGTTAATTATGTGAATTGGTAAGTTTCGTCAGGGCGTGAAGAAATATAGAGCTGAGTATCATCAGCATAACAGTGAACACTAATGCCATGCTTCCTAATGATATCTCCTAAAGGTAGCATGTACAGAGTGAACAGCAACAGTCCTAGTACTGAGCCTTGTGGTACACCATACTGAACTTTTGATCGATAAGACATCTCTTAATTTACTGCTACAAACTGATAATGGTCAGATAAGTATGATTTTAAACCATGCTAGTGCAATTCCACTAATGCCAACATCATTTTCGAGTCTATATCTACTATGTTTTGGTCGGTGGTATCAAATGCAGCAATGCAGCACTAAGATTCAGTAACCCTAATAGAGAGATACAACCACGATCGGATGATAAGAGCAAATCTTTGTGACTCTAATGAGAGCTGTCTCAGTACTATGGTACGGTCTAAATCCTTGCAGATATCATTTCTTGCTAAAAAGGAACATACCAGTAGTTGTGAAGATACTGCCTTTTCTAGTATCTTTGACAGAAAAGGTAGATTCGAGATCGGCCTGTAATTGAATATTTCTGTAGGATCAAGTTGCGTTTTTTTAACAAGCGATTTAATCAAGTTTTTGGTACATATCCTAATGATAAAGATGAATTAATGATATTAAGAAGAGGATCTATGACCTCTGGAAGCATCTCTTTCAATAGCTTAGTCGGTATAGGGTCTAGCATACATGTTGTCGATTTAGATGATTTAACGAGTTTTGAAAATTCTTCCTCTCCTATAGCAATGAATAAATAAAATTTTTCGTCAGGGAGACTACAATGCACTGCCTGATGCAATACTGTAGTGAGACAGTTGCGTAGTTATTATTTTCTCCCTGATATTATCAATCTTGTAACTAAAGAAGTTCATTAAGTCATTACTGCAGTGCTGCTTGGAAACGTCTGGGCTAGAAGCTTTATTTTTCGTTAGTTTAGCCACTGTTTCAAATAAATACCTAGGGTTTTGTTTATTTTCTTCTAACAGGGTTGAAAAATAAGCTGATCTAGCAGCTTTTAAGGCCTCTCTGTATGCAATCGTGCTCTCTTTCCATGAAAAGCGAAATACCTCTATTTTGTTTTCTTCCAGTTGCTCTCCATTTTTCTGGCTGCTCTCTTAAGTGCCTGAGTGTGCTCGTTGTACCATGGCGTTGGACTATTTTTCGGAATCTTCTTTAAGCGCAAAGGAGCAACTGTGTCTAAAGTGCTGGAAAAGAGAGAGTTTCAAGTTTCTGTCGCAATATCGAGTTCTTCTAAGCTATCTGGGATGCTGAGGGGATGAAACTGATCAGAAAGATTATTAATAAAGTAATCTTTAGTGGCAGAAGTGATAGGTCTATTATATTTTTAACACTGAGTCGGCTTTGCAGCCTTTGCTAAATTAAGTTTAGGCAAGACTAGATAATGATCTGAGATGTCATCGCTCTGCTGCAGAATTTCAACGCATCAACATTTATTCCATGTGATAATATTAGATCTAGAGTATGATTTTGACAATGAGTAGGTCCTGACATGTGTTGTCTAACTCCAATAGAGTTAAGAATGTCTTTAAATGCCAATCACAATGCATCTTTTTCTACATGTATATTAAAATCACCAAAAATTAGGGATTTATCTGCAGCCAACACTAACTCTGATAGAACGTCAGCAAATTATTTGATAAAGTCTGTATGGTGCCCTGGTGGCCTGTATACAGGTGCTGGTCATATAATTAGAATATCATCAACAAGTTGATTAATTTCAGTAATTAATTAAGTGAAATTTGGATATTATATTCATTCATTACACAGAGACTGATATATTTCAATTGTTCATTCCTTTTAATTTTGATGATTATAACTGACGACTAATGAAAACTCCGGAATCAGTATCTCAGAAAATTAGAATATTGTGAAAAGGTTCAATATTGAAGACACCTGGTGCCACACTCCAATCAGCTAATTAACTCAAAACACCTGCAAAGGCCTTTAAATGGTCTCTCAGTCTAGTTCTGTAGGCTATACAATCATGGGGAAGACTGCTGACTTGACAGCTGTCCAAAAAAAACGACCATTGACATCTTGCACAAGGAGGGCAAGACACAAAAGGTCATTGCTAAAGAGGCTGGCTGTTCACAGAGCTCTGTGTCCAAACACATTAATAGAGAGGTGAAGGGAAAGAAAATATGTGGTAGAAAAAAGTGTACAAGCAATAGGGCTAACCGCACCCTGGAGAGGATTGTGAAACAAAACCCATTCAAAAATGTGGGGGAGATTCACAAAGAGTGGACTGCAGCTGGAGTCAGTGCTTCAAGAACCACCACGCACAGACGTATGCAAGACATGGGTTTCAGCTGTCGCATTCCTTGTGTTATGCCACTCTTGAACAAGACACAGCGTCAGAAGCGTCTCGCCTGGGCTAAAGACAAAAAGGACCGGACTGCTGCTGAGTGGTCCAAAGTTATGTTCTCTGATGAAAGTAAATTTTGCATTTCCTTTGGAAATCAAGGTCCCAGAGTCTGGAGGATGATAGGAGAGGCACAGAATCCACGTAAAGTTTTACAAGTCCAGTGTAAAGTTTCCACAGTCAGTGATGGTTTGTGGTGCCATGTCATCTGCTGGTGTTGGTCTACTGTGTTTTCTGAGGTCCAAGGTCAACCCAGCCGTCTACCAGGAAGTTTTAGAGAACTTCATGCTTCCTGCTGCTGACCAACTTTATGGAGATGCAGATTTAATTTTCCAACAGGACTTGGCACCTGCACACAGTGCCAAAGCTACCGGTACCTGGTTTAAGGACCATGATATCCCTGTTCTTAATTGGCCAGCAAACTCGCCTGACCTTAACCCTATAGAAAATAATTAATTTAAGGCCAATATCAGAGCAACCTGGGCTCTCATAACACCTGAGCAGTGCCACAGACTGATCGACTCCATGCCACGCCGCATTGCTGCAATAATTCAGGCAAAAAGAGCCCCAACTAAGTATTGAGTGCTGTACATGCTCATACTTTTCCTGTTCATACTTTTCAGTTGGCCAACATTTCTAAAAATCCCTTTTTTGTATTGGTCTTAAGTAATATTCTTATTTTCGGAGATACTGAATTTGGGATTTTCATTGGTTTTAATCATCACAATTAAATGAAATAAACATTTGAAATATATCAGTCTGTGTGTAATGAATTAATATAATATCCAAGTTTCACTTTTTGAATGGAATTACTGAAATAAATCAACTTTTATATGACTAATTATATGACCAGCACCTGTACAGTAGCTAGCACAAATCTCAAACGTAGATATTGTTACATTTAGCACCAACACTTCAAAAGAATTATATTTGAAACTAGACTTCTTAGTAATTCTGAAAATATTACTATAAATTACAGCAACACCTCCCCATTTTCCTTTCAGACGAGAATCATGTTTATAACAGTATAATCTTGTGGGGTGGACTCATTTAAAGTACAGGTGAAACTCAAAAAATTAGAATATCATGCAAAAGTTATAATTTTGATGATTATAGCTTACAGCTTATGAAAACCCCAAAACCAAAATCTCAAAAAATTAGAATATTACATGAAATCAATAAAAAAAAGGATTTTAAATACAGAAATGTTGGCCCTCTGAAACGTATAATCATGCATATGTATATAGTTATATATACTAAATATATTAGTTTCACCATTTAATCTGAATTACTGAAATACATGAAGTTTTGCATGATATTCTAATTTTTCGAGTACTACTGGTAATACTACTGGTATTTTCGAGCCATCTTTCTGTCAAACACAGCACATCTACACTCAAAAAAAAATATGTGTTGGCTTTACTTTTTTTATGTAAACAGGTTCCACATAACTGGGTTTCGTTAAACAAACATAATTTGTTCATGTAACTTCAACATCATGGAAGTCATTTTAAGCAATCCAATTAAACTCTGAGCTGAGTGTTAAATGAACACTAAAGCAGTGTTAAAGTTAATGAGATAATTAAGTGAATTATTGAGTGATGATTGAGCATTATTGAAGACACCTTATGTTAACAAGCAGAATCACTGAAGGAGAAAACCGGAAATTAAAGTCACCATTATGGAGATCAGTGTTTGTTTTGGTTGGGCTCTTGACCCCCAAATTACTTACTTTATATGTTGTCTGGCTGCTGTACATGAGCTATAACAGCCAGATGATCAAATAGAAAATGTGATCTGTGGATTTTGGTTGTGTTTTAACATAATCATTATATCACAATCATTTGACCTGAATCACTGAACTCATATAAAAGCCAATTTCGGAGTTAAGTTTACTCTATGGATTACTGCAGCACTGCCGTTGTAGAGCATACATTTTTTTTAGCCTTTTCAATGGAATTCAAATGATCAAATCAATAAAAAAGAAACAAAAAGAAACTTCTAAAAAATATAGCTTATGTTGGCACACACAGACATCAAGAATCAGCCTGGGAATCTCAACAATGGTGACAATTATAAAGCATGTTGCAGTGCATTCTGGGTGCCATCAATCAAAACTCATTCATGGCTCCCATCATGCATTGCCGCATGAATAAATAATGAGCTTATGTTCAGAGGTGATATGTTTGTCACCATTGCTGAGATTCATATGCTAAACATTGATGTCTGTGTGTGCCTGTATACAAATGTTATATTAGGAAGTTTATTTATTTATTTTTTATTGATTTGATCATTTGGATTTCTTTGAAAAGGCAAAAAACATTGTATGCTCTACAATGGCAGTGATGCTATAATCCATAAGGTAAACTTAACTCAGAAATTGGCTTCTATATGAGTTCAGTGATTCAGGTCAAATGATTGTGATATAATGATTATGTTAAAACACAAACAACACCATCAGATCACCTTTTCTAATTGTTCATCTGACTGTTATAACTCAGATACAGCGGCCAGATAAAATATAAAGTAAATAATCTGGCGGTCAAGAGCCCAACTAAAATAAACACTGATCTCCATAATGGTGACTTTAAATTCCGGTTTTCTCCTTCAGTTATTCTGCTCATCAGGTGTCTTCAATAATGCTCAATCATCACTCAATAATTCACTTAATTATCGCATTAACTTTAACACTGCTTCAGTGTTCATTTAACACTCAGCTTAGAGTTTAATTGGATCGCTTAAAATGACTTCCATGATGTTGAAGTTACATGATCAAATTATGTTTAACGAAACCCAGTTATGTGGAACCTGTGTACATAAAAAAGTTAAGTAAAGCCAACACATCATTTTTTTGAGTGTAGTTTATAGTCTGTAATCATATCATTAACAATAAGTGCTTTTGAAGTAAGGGATTGTATATTCAGCAACCCAAGCTTTATCATTTGTTCATTTGTATTATATCTGTTTTTTATTTGTTGAACATCAATTAAATTTTTACCCATAGATGGGTTTGGGTTTTTTGTATTTCCTAATTCGGGGAACAGACACAGTCTCTATATGTGTAACGAATCAGAAGGCTGAGGCAGATCCATATGCAACAACTTTAATAACTCAAAGACAGTCAGAGAGAAACACAGGAAATTCTTGAATAAGGATGTGCTGACTGCGGGAAGAAACCAGGCTTGAAGAAGTAGGCAGCCGGCGTGAGTTCGGACAACAGGGACTGGCGTAAGGTCTGGCAGGCAGCTAGAATCAGAATCCAGAGCAGGCTGAGGGTCGTGAGGCAGGCTGCAGACAATCAGATAAGGTTAGTATAGCGAGGATCAAAAATACGGGAGATCTTGATACTTAGAAACGGCTCGGACATGCACACGTAGAGAGGCAATACTTCGCACAGAACGCTCAGTTAACGAGGGAGATAAAGATTGAGCAATGATTAATAATGCAGAACAGGTGATGGGTAGTCACAGCGCAAATGATGCATACTAATAGGAGAGTATACAACACACTAGAACTCAGGAGAGGGCGGCGTGGTTGAGAGATGGTGGACTCAGGGAGACTGGACGCTATAACAATATGATGATATCTAGGTGAAAGAGCCTCTATGTGATGGGATTTATCTGACCTTAGTGAAGTGAGACAGCTTCTGACCTGAGCCCCAGTTTATGTTTGCATAATGTGCTCTTTTAATAATAACAACAACAACAACAAAAATATATATAAATATTATATATATATATATATATATATATATATATATATATATATATATATATATATATATATATATATGTATATATATATATATATATATATATATATATGATGTGTATGATAGGGCCCCACATGTTCTTGGGGTGCTTTGTGCTTCTTGACAAAGGGACATCTCCAATTACTGGCCTGGCATGCATAATAAAGCCTTTTTAGGCATTTTCGCAGATTTGTGTGAACAGGGATCATTTAGATGACATTTTTTTAGTACATCGTTGTCATGTAAACATACCATGTCACATTCTCACAACCATGCATTGTCAAAATTCATGAAATGCATATACAGCGTAATATTTTGCAGTTAATTTAGTAATTGTTTAAGGCCATTTCAATAAATCATAACCAGCCCCAAACCCCCAGAAAAATTTGACCATCAACACACTACAGCGAAAATAATTGTTGTGTAGATTCATCCTTATTTCTCCTTATTCTCTCATGTTTCCAGCTTGTCTGCCTGTTCCTGTCATCAGCAGTAACTCTTCACTATGTTCTTCATCATCATCATCAAATTGTTCATTGTTGTGTTCAGCTGTGAATGTGAGTCATGTGACTCTCTCCTGGTACGCAGGAATCAGTGTATTGTCCAGCATCAGTGTGTGTGATCTCAGCATCAGTCTCTCTCTACCTCTGGAGGTGGAATATCAGGATAAAAACACCTACAGCTGTGTGCTGAACAATCCCATCAGCAACCAGACCACGCATCTGGACATCAACACACTCTGTCACACATGTGCAGGTACCACAGCACTGATGATATATGTGTTAATTAATTATACTGTTCGTTCATGTTATTAGTGTTGATGTTTGATAGTGTTTGTTGTAGATCACACAGACAGATTCACTCACACTAATGGTTCCTTTTGTCCATTACAGATCAAGGCCTACCGTTATTGTCCATAGTGTTGATCTCTGCTGCTGCTGCTGGATCTCTGATGATTGTTACTATCGTGATGTGCTGCATCTGCAGGAAATGAAGAAAAACAGGAAGATGAGTCAGAAAATACAAGCAATTACAAATGTACAAATATTAAAAACATTGTCTTTTTAAAGGGATAGTTCACCCAAAAATGAAAATTCTGTCAGTATTTACTCACCTTCATGTTGTTCCAACCCCGTAAGACCCTCGTTCATCTTCGGAACACGAATTAAGATATTTTTGATGAAATCTGAGAGCTGGATCACTCCTCCATAGGCTTCTTCAGGGATTGAAACTTGCCAGCCCCGAAAAGTTATTAAAGATATCGGGCCTCGAGTCAGTTCACTAGTACAATAGCGTAAGCTTCTGTTGTTGTATGTCACACACATCACCCTGATGACCAGCGTCGGCCAATAGTGAGCCTACGTGTGACGTAGCTCTACGCAATCACACTACGTTAACTGAGTAGAGGCCCACAGAGAAGGAAATGAATAGTTGAAATAAAGTCGTTATTTTTGTTTGTTTTTTGCGCACAAAAAGTATTCTCGTCGTTTGATAAACTTAAGATTGAGCCACTGTAGTCACTTGGACTATTTTAACGATATCTTTAATAACATTTCGGGGCTGGCAAGTTTCAATCCCTGAAGAAGCCTATGGAGGAGTGATCCAGCTCTCAGATTTCATCAAAAATATCTTAATTCGTGTTCCAAAGATGAACGAAGGTCTTACGGGGTTGGAACAACATGAGGGTGAGTAAATACTGACAGAATTTTCATTTTTGGGTGAACTAACCCTTTAACATCTGTGGTTGTTGTTAATGCAGTTCAGACCCAGGGGGAAGACAGAACTGATTCAGCATTGTGTAAAACAACAACACAACAAAAGTTAAGAGATTGCAAGAAGTTGTTGCAGTCAGTTAGTGTGACTGAGGTTTGCAGAATCAGACAGTCAGTGAAGAGACGTGGGTGGTTTATCGACTCAACTGTCGTTATTATTACCTTCAGTAGGGCAAAAAAGGGATAGTTTAAGCATGTTTTTTATGCTTTTTACACTTAAGTTTATGTTCTGTTTGCACCTCAGTGTTTTCCATATGATTAACCCTTTCCTGTGATTTGTCCTCTTCTGTTTAATTGCTTGGTGATTTAAATATACATGTTGATACTGATTATGCAGAATCCTACGAACTTGACTTGGTTTGTACTGCTGGTTTACATAATGTTTCTGTTCTTCGTTCTCAAATTAGACTCTTTGATCACCACATTGAACTAAACTCTTGTTTGCCTCTTCCTTGCCCTAGGCTAAAATTCATCATAATTTATCGTAACCTCAACTCTGTGAATCCATTACTGTTCTCCACATCTGTACAAACTCACCTTTCTGAAATTACTGAACATGCTAGCTCTATTGATATCCTTGCCAAATATAACAGCTCAATTTCCAATGCCCTTGATACATTCCCTCCTTAAAAGTAGACTTGTACCTTCCAAGCAAGCATCTCCCTGGTTTACTCTTGCACTTCGCATCTTGAAAGCTACTGGTCATGGCGTTAAACGCCTCTACAGGAAAATCTGTTTCAGTGTGTATTTTGCTGCTGACAAGAATCATATTGAGCTATATAAATCTGCTTGAAATACCGCATGCTGTAGAATCTAGCTACTATTCTACCCTTTCTAGTAATGCTTCCTCTCGACCCAAAACACTGTGTCTGACATGAGTAACTCCTCTGAGCTTTGCAAGTCATTTCTACACTTCTTCCAAAATAAAAATAAATAGTATATATAATGTCCTCTCCTATCCTCTCAGAAGACTTTCTCTCTGCCGTCACTCCTGGCACCTTCACTAATTTTGAACCTTCCACCCCATCTTATAACTCAGAGCTAATCAGACATCAAACTCGTCTTCCTGCCATCTTGACCCGTCCCCTACTGCCTTACTTAAAAAGTGTGCTTCCCTAATTTCATTGCCCATTTTACTTCTCATATCCCAACTACTTAAGGACTGTTAAGACCTACACCAAACTTTCATTAAAAAGGGTCCTGTACAGTGCGACTTATATCTACGAAGATTGGTCTGTGCAATGAATAAATGTACCACTGTAGCACGTGTGTGCAATGCAGTTTTGTAAACTCTATTACTTGTGTTTGTTTTCAGACATGATAACAGTTGTTTTATACTTGAGCTCATGCGATATTACGATTTTTGATCATGGATGATTTAATGTCTCCAGGATCTGCTTTTGAAGAAACTCCGAAGATGCACGACTTCGAGCCGAATCTGGCCGAACATATACGTCTTATCACACCGGCACCCAGTTGGGATGCACCCATTTGTGCATCTAGTAGTTGCTTAAATTTACTAAATGAGCCTACAATAGCAGACATAAGCCCTTTTAATTATGGTCCATGTTTTATAAAAAATGCTCTCGAAACAAAATAAAAATGTTTAGTGAAATTAGAAAATATGTTAAATAATAAATTAAAGTTATCATTAATTTAGTCGTATAGGCTATGTTCTCAAATTCATTTATTTTCTTCTAATGTAACAAGTAATAATCTCAAGATTTACTGCTTTACACGATTCTTTTGTAGTGTAGTTTTGGTGAAGTGTACTAAAATCAAAACTCACCTGTGTACCTTACTTCTTCTCACCGCTAATTCCAGGATGGGCTCGAGGGCAATTATTCAGTCGCCTCCTGTCGTTTCAAAGAATAATACAACAGCGAGCGCGTCAAGTATAAAAGCCTCGTCCATTTGGGGAGGTGCGCGCGCAGGCAGCGGAGGCTATAAGTAGGCCTATAAACAAGGCTTAAGTCCCAATACGGTAAAACTTGACGTACATTCACATCACATGTTAATGCAGGTCAAGGTCAAGGTCAAGTTTATATATATATTATTATTTTATTTGTAGAAAAAAGACAAAAGGGACAATACATATTAATGAACATTTTTCACAAATGTAAATATGCCAGATTATAGCCATAGGCTAATTTCCATCTGCAGACCCCTAAGTAGGTAGATGTTACACATAAATACATACAGACACACTATGCACAGGCTATATACAGAGAAGCAAGGACAGATCAACAGTGATCACAACATATTAGGACAAGCCATATTACACTGACCCCTTTTACACAACCCATGCTATACTAACTCCTATTACACAACCCATATCACACTAATAATTCTATCCCCTTTATTTTTATAAAACACTAACTCTATTTTACATCTGATATATAAACTTATGATTACTAAACATGCTCACATATTTGTGTGTCCCTCAACCATACTTTTAAACGACTCCTAAAAATAGGAAAACTTGTGCTTTCCCTCACTGACTGAGGAATACTATTCCAGGAGCTCACCCCCTGATATGATAGAGCGTTCTGTGAAAAGGCGGTCCGCCTAAACGCCAAGTCACAGTCACCTCTCATAGTGGCTCTAGTCACTCGAGACCCGACAGCACTGATAGACTTTTGTTTAATAAAATCACTCAATGGTGGAGGCGCCAGACCATGTATAACCTTATAGATTAGACAGGCTGATTTAAATAATTTAAAAACTTATATTTATCTAGAATATTACAATGATGATATGACGAAGGTTTCTTATCTAATATTTTCAATGCTCTTTTGTAGCATACTTCAATTGGCCCAATAGCAGCATGACTGGTATAAGACCAACTTGTGATACAGTACTCAATATGAGCCAGTATCATAGAGTGCAAGAACGTGATCGCTGCTGTATCCGTTAATGATGTACGAATCTGTTTAAAGTTCCGTAAATTAACATTTACAGCTTTCACAACTTTTTTGACGTGTTTTTTAAAAGATAATTTCGAGTCTATCAGAACTCCCAGATACCTAAATTCCTCAACATTAATTAATTATTTTCCACCCAAGCAAACTTTTACTGTGGCCACAGTTGTTTTAGGTTTACTAAAAAACATTGATACGGTCTTTTTAACATTAAGACACAAGCATGAATCAATCAGCCATTTTTGCAAATCATTTAAAGCCAATGAAAGCTGATGGGATGCATCATCAGCACTTTTGGCATGTGTAAAAATTACCGTATCATCAGCATACATAATCGTGTCGACATTTTTGCACACATTAGGCAAATTATTCACATACAGTGAAAATAGCAGAGGTCCTAAGATTGATCCCTGTGGAACACCCTGTGTATATTGAAGATAGGGTGACTTACAATTTTTTATTTGCACACATTGTTTTCTATCCGATAAATAAGACTGTATCCATTTAACTGTTTGATTACTAAAGCCAAATGTTAACAGTCTAGACAAGAGCTTAAAGTGATTCACAGTATCAAACGCACGCTTAAAATCAGCAAAAACAGCAGCAACATAACTGTTTTTATCTAAATAAAACTTCACCTTCTCGACAAAAACACAAACAGCCGTTTCAGTCGAGTGAAGAGATCGAAATCCAAATTGCATAGGGTGCAGACCCGGATTGGAATCATTAAGCTGTACAATGATAGAGTTGGCGACCCATTTCTCTGCTATCTTAGAAAAGATAGGAAGTATGCTAATAGGTCGATAATTAGCAGGGTCTAATTTATCACCCGATTTATATATTGGTATTACATTTGCAACCTTCCAACTCAAGGGGACGACTGCCTGCGTGATTGACAAATTAATAAGATGGGTCACAGGCACCAAAATACAAGATTTTAAAAGCTTCAAAAGATTGGTATCAAATCCAAACACATCCCTTGCTTTTGAATTTTTCAATTTAGAGATTATGTTATCTACTTCATTTTCTGTAATTATTTGAATATTAAACTTAGAATTTAGAGTTACGGCATCCATATAAGGGTCAGTGTGGACAATATTTTGTTGAGAGTCACAAGAGCTAGAAAACAATTGAGCGATCTCATCAATGGTATTTTGAAAATAATCATTTAATTTAGTTGCTAGGTTGAGAGGCTCTGATACCAATTCATTAGCAAATTTGAGTTCAAAGTCTTTATCAGCAATATGATTACTTTTACCAAGGAGTTTGTTAATATTTTCCCAAATCAATTTACAATTTCCTTTGGCACCATTAATTACAGACATGAAGAAATTTGCTTTTGCCATTCTCAAAGTTTGTGTGACTTTATTTCTTGCGGATACAAAATTTAATCGATCAGTAGTTAATCCAGATTGTAATGATTTTTTTAGTAATTTATCTCTGAGTGTCATAAGCTGTTTACATTTACTATTGACCCAAGGCAAGGAATAAACTTGTTTCTTTAAATGACCCACTTTCTGAAACTGAGACAAAACCCTTTTAATAGAAGAGTATATTAAATCACAACATTGATTAGTGTCATCACATAATACTATACTAGACCAATCAAAAGTATTTAGAGCTGCAATTAAACATTGTTCTTGGCTCTTCGGAATAAACGCTTGTTTTACATTAATGTTTTTACTGACACTTCTCAATCGTTTTTTAGTCAGCTTTCTAGAAAATAATATGGCATTGTGGTCAGACAAGCCAGTCAAGAAATTGTACGTTTTTATTATTCTATCTGGTTTGTTAGAGAACACCAGGTCTATCAAAGTTTTAGAACGATTTGTTATTCTAGTGGGATCACTGATCATTTGTGTTAATCCAAAATTATCTGTAATTTCTTTCAGTTTCTTTCTGTCACTTTTGTTGTCCCAATTTACATTTAAGTCTCCCATTAGAATAACCTCATTATTAAAGTCACAACAACTCAGAAGTGCTTTAAATTGATCATAAAAATCTACTTTTGCTGACGGCGGACGATAAAGACATAGAATAGTAAATGACATTTCTGTTGAAAGTGACACTTTAACTCCAACACATTCAATTGATATTTCATTAGGCCAAATTATTTGTGTACATTTTAAAGAGTCCTTCATATACATTAACACCCCTCCTCCCTTCTCTTGATGCCTATCCTTTCTAAAGACATTGTAGCCCTGTAATGATACCACTGCTTGTGGGGAAGAGGGTTTAAGCCAAGTTTCTGAAAGTCCTAAGAAATCCACATTTGAGTTAATGAGAAGATGCTCTAATTGTTCCCTCTTAGGGGCCATACTGCGTATATTCAGATGGCCACCTAAGAGCCCTTTATTTTTACACTGTGGGTCCCATATAGTCTTGGCTTGATTAAGAGTCTGAAATAACTTACGATTGATGTTTTTTAAATACCGGGTTCCTTTGTGTGCACATGGATATGATGCGTTGTGGAGACATACTGGACTTAGTTGTAACAGAATCCTGTAGTGGTGGTATTAGCCCAGGTGGCTGCTGTAAACCAGGTAACAGTGATGGTATTAGCCCAGGTGGCCGCTGTAACCCAGGTAGCAGAGGTTGTATTAGCCCGGAGAACTGCTGTAGTCCAGATAGCAGTGATGGTATTAGCCCAGGTAACTGCTGTAACCCAGGTAGCAGTGGTTGAATCTGCCCAGGGAACTGCTGTACCCCAGGTAGCAGAGGTGGTATTAACCCAGGGAGCAGCTGTAATCCAGGTAGCTGTGGTGGTGTTAGCACAAAGAGCTGCTGTAGCCCAGGTAGCAGAGGTTGTGTTAGCCAAGAAAACAGCTGTAGTTGTGTCACAGGACTTAAAACAGGACCAGGATTTTGCTCAACATCACCAGCCAGAAGTAGTATTAGCAAAAGATTCACAACCCCAGGGAATGATCTAGATGCTGTTTGATCAAGTTTACCTGGGGGCGGTCTAGCATGCCCACAATCCAGGATTCTTGCATACAAAAGATGTTGACTCCTCTTTGCTGGATAGAGAGTTAAGTTATCCATTTTCCTTGGACAAGTTAAACTCAAGAGGAGGTAAAAGGACAGGAGAAGACCAGACAAACATAGCAAAATCCAAGGGTTTTTGATGTACTTTTGTGGCAAACAAACAGGACCTGCCAAACCATGTGGCTGCACCCTGGCGGCCATCTTTTTTTCCAAATAGGCTAAGTTTATTTCTATAGCACCTTAAAACAACACGAATGTTGACCAAAGTGCTTCACAGTCTCAGCACAGCTGCACATACAGGTAAACCATAACATATCAAAGAATTTAAACCACAAACACACAAAAAATCATAAATAAAATAAGAACCTAGTAGCAACATTTAAAAAAGGACAAATTACATAATCTTTACAGAAATACATACAGCATTTAGACACATTTTAATATGCTTGTGCAAAAAGGTACGTTTTAATCGATGTTTTAAAAACTTTTAATGTAGGGGGAACTCTAATTGATAGTGGAAGTGTATTCCATAGTTTTGGCGCATAAACTGAGAAAGACCTATCACCCTTTGTTTTTAGACGGGTTTTCGGGACGTTTAATAATAACTTAGATGACGATCTAAGTGATCTTTGTGGAGAATATAAACTTAAAAGTTCAGATATGTAAATAGGGGCCAATCCATTTAGAGCTTTAAACACATAAGTTAAAACCTTAAAATCAATCCTCTGTTTCACAGGTAGCCAACAATGGACAGCTGCCAGAATAGGTGCAATATGTTCCCTCTTTTTTGTCCCAGTAAGGAAACAAGCTGCAGCATTTTGAACAAGCTGCAATCGTGAAATTGATGATTGACTAATTCCAGCATACAGAGCATTACAGTAGTCAAGTCTTGTGGATATGAGCGCATGTATTACTATCTCCAAATCCTTAAAAGTTAGAATATACTTTAACTTACGAAGACACTTTAGTTGAAAAAAGCTGGCCCTAACTACAGAATTTATTTGTTTGTCAAACCTCATCTCATAGTTAAAAGTGACCCCCAGATTTTTAACATAAGAGTAAACTTTTAACTGCGAATTACTTAAAGAAGGACTGTATTTGTCATAGCGGTAGAGTTACACTCACAGGACACTGCACTTATTCACAATCACAAAAGTTAATTATTTCCTCTTACTTTAAAGCTTTGCCGGGTAAACATTTAATTGCCGTTCTGACATGATGCACTTTTTCTTTTTTTCACACAGCGTGCGCGTGCACTGTCAAACAGCGCCAAACTGGACTTTATCTTTAGCTTCTGATTTTTGTTGGGTCAGACCCATCTGCTAGCGATGGGTGGCTGAGACTGAGAGAGCTACATGGAAAATTATGCACCAAACAAGCCACTTTGAAATGTTGCTGTTTTCATGAATACAAAAGTTGGGTGACCCTCCCCCTAGATTAAAAAAAGTTGGATGACCCTCCCCTCAACAAAGAATAAAAAGACATGACCCTCCCCTATTTTCCTCCAGTGGTCCATTCCATAAATACCGAACGGCCCCTTAGTACTGGTTTTGTTCCCCAAGAATAAAAAACTGCGGCGATCACCCCTGGTTTAAAAAAACAATGGCTTCGACCCTTCTGAAATGGTTAATTATTGACCAATTTTACATCTGGGATTTCCCTAAAAGCTGATTGAGAAAGTGGTCACTGCTCAACTTTACAACTTGACAATTTGTCATCACACAACCTTTATGAATGCTTCCAATGCTTTTCGCACTCTCCACAGCACTACTCAGGGTTGTCACTGATCTTCTTATGGCCATCGACTCTAATTCTCCATGACATCTCCTCTGCATTTGACATCATTTATCACAGTATTCTTATCTCTCGTCTCTTTGCTCTTGGTATTTCTGGAACGGTCTTGTCGTGGTTCATTTCCTCTACTGTCCACTTCTGTCCCTGTCTCACACGGTGTTCCCCAGGTTCTGTTCTTGGGCCTTTACTCTTCACCTACATGCTTCCCTTAGGTCACATTATCCGTCTGTAGCAAGGTTAGATGTTGTGGGATGGAGGAGGTGGGAACCGGCGAATGTTTACATACTTTAATAATAAAATAAACCAATACAAAATGAAAGTAAAGACATCAGCCCCTCACGGACGTCTGCTGTCACATATAATAAAACATAAACAAAACACAACATAAATCCAGGCCTGTCCTCTCTCGTCATCCACTGTCGTCGCTCCTCCTTTTATGCTTCCGTTCCTCCGTGAGCGATAAGAGACCGGTGCGTCGCGCTGGTGTCGCTCATCAGCAATGATGCTAATTCTCTCTTTTTTGGCTTACCCACTACAACATTAAATAATCTTCAATATATTCAGAACTCCGCAGGTCCTCACACATACATCCTCCCACATTACTCCTGTTTTATGCAGATTATAAATTGGCTACCCATTTGTTTCCATATGCAATACAAGGTAATTCTCATCACATTCAAAGCCCTCCATGGTCTCACCCGCAGTATATTTCTGACCTCATTCATATCTACAACCCTGATCACACTCTTAGGTGTGTTCACACTTGTAGTTAGGTTCGCTGGGATCGTTTGGTCTGGACTAAAAAACAAATAAACTTAGCTTCAGATTGGCATAGCGAACCTAAAGGCAAAGGGATACGTTCAAAACCTGATTGGTCGGCTTTTATGACGTATTGCCTATTTTGAGAGTGAACATACCTAACATCCAAAATAACGCTGTGTGCTGGGATAAATCCACTCTTTGTATGTGCGTAGCCTACATTATTGTGTTTTGACCAGCTGAGAACTCGTGAAGAACTCGTGAAGTGTAAAGGAGTCAAAACAGCAGCAGAAATCCCATACACAAACAAACGAAGATCTGCTTGCTAGGAGACTTGGTTCTGATGCCTGTACCGAACTGTGATTGGCAACATCGCGACTATGATGAGAAAAACAGGTATGCGTTCTGTCCTATTTAGGGTTTCATCTTCCTGTTTTTGGTAGTGTTGTGTTCTCTCAAGTAGGGTTTAATAATGCATTGAGTTAGTGTTCAGTGATGCATTGAGTTTGATTGTGCTGGAAGCATTCTGTTATGCCTGACGAATGTATGTGTTCATTTACTTGGGTCTGAAAGCACAGTGAGATTGAAGTAAAAGTTACGATAAGTTGATGCTACTCCCTGTGTCAGTGGGATCCTTACCAAACACAACAGGTAGGTTTACATGTCTTTGGTCCGTGTTGAGTCCCATCTTTTCAGCGTCTCGGTCCACTTGTTTGGTGCGCACCAGTTGTCACTTCGCTTCAAGTGGCTCTTCATTTGCATAAAAGTTGAACATATCTCAACTTTGTCGCGTCGCTGGACACGCCATATTCGGTCGCCAATGGTCACTGTTGTGTCACCGAAAATCGCCCGCTTTCCATTGAATGAATGGTATCGCGCCGCTTTGTCGCTGGTAGTGTAAACGCAGCTTAAGGTCCTCCAAATCTAGTCTATTGCTGGTCGCAAGCCACAAACTAGCATCGTTTGGTGGCAGGGCCTTCTGCATCGCTGCACCCACACACTTGAATTATGTTACCCAACAAACAAACAACAAACCTCACATCATTACATGATTTCAAATCCCATCTTAATACATATATTTATCCTTATGTTTTTCTGATCTTGTTCATGTTATGTATGTTGTTTCTCGTGACATAACAGCGTTTTACTGTATGTGTTATGTATGCTATGTTTCTCTGTTAAATTTCTCTAAACTCAGTGTACATTTCTGTTTATCTTTATGCCTGCTGTCATGTTTATTGGACTTAAAATTGTAAAGCGATTTTGAGGTTGTAGAACGGATATAAAATATTAAATAATATAAATTTTAGATGAATAATTAATTCTAATTAAATAATAATTAAATAATTATCAATAATATAAAAAGTATTATTATTAGTATTACTATAAAAGTGAATGATGACTTGCAGTCGCTATTATTCTGCCTTTTCTTTTTTTACTTTGGTCATACTCAAGCCAAGTGAAATATTTTACCAACTGAAAGTGGTAGACGTTAGTGTTTGCTGTGTTGCAATGAGGGGAACATTTGACCAGGTACTTTTTGAGAAAGATGTGGATTTGTGTAAACAACATTGTAGACGCCCTCTTAACACAATCTGTGCATGGATCTCTACATATCCTATACATATAAAACTTTTAACAAAATTTGGGCTGTCAGTGAAAATGTACTAGACGTCTAAAATAAACCATACCCCAAGAATAGACTAGTAATCAATTAGATAAATAAATTAAATGAGTGAAGAAATGAAACCAAACACCTTGTAATCACAGTTTACTTTGCTTACATGATGGAATATCATACATCTTGCAAGTTATTTTGGAAAAAACTACATGTAACCAAATTCAAGGTTATTTTGGCCAGAAGTGGGTTACTCATAGACGGACTATATCGGGTCTATAGTTAAACGGTGAAATGACTGCTATTGCTTGCTGAGTAAGGTCTTGTTATTAAGAGAATAGCAAGGTTATTCAGAGAGAAACCTATCCTAGTTCTGTCGTATCAGCAGGTTCCTGATTAAGCTTTTTGTTTCCTTTCAGAAATTGAAGACGGAGTCTGTGTATGAAAAAGTCCCCAAAAAACGATGATCAAATACCATATCTACGGGAACTTTTGTTACCTCAAACAGGAAAATACCTCTCACTTTTGATTTTATCAAAAAATTTATGTATTGGGTTTTTTTTCACTCTGTATTTCATATATTTTGGTTTTATTGTGATGTGTGAAATGTTTTAATTTAGTGGTTTACTAGTATCAAAGCATACAAAAAAATATATATTTTTAGTTTATCATATGAAAATTGACCTAACGTTTATTATTAAATATAAATCACAACCTTCACTGTGCTCCTTTGTCTGTAATTTACTGTTCTTGTTTTATTCTTTTTGCAAAATATAATTGAATATTAAGTGCATTGCATTGGTTACATTATCACTCAGGTGGATATTTTGTCAAATGTAACACAAGCACACCATCTCTCTCTAGTGTGCTGAAAATCTCTTCTAATAATACCACTACTTTCCCCGACATGGCGCGCTATAGATGCTTCTGAACACAGCACTCCAGAAACTAAAAGCAGCTCTCCCACAGATACCAGTACTCAAATTCTAGTATCACACAAAGCCTCTCACAGTACAGGCTGATGCTTCGAAAGATGGCCTGGGTGCTTGCCTGATACAGGAGAGCGCTCCATTGCAAGAACTGAAGAGGTGTATCCACTTATATCCTCTTTAGTGTAAAACACTAACTGTCAAGAGTTAAAATATATAATAAAAAGGCTCATTGTTACTGAACTGAAGATTGACTAATGATGATTGAATATTGACAGAGTATGATATGTGTTCTGTTACATGTTTTATAGTAGGGTAGGGAATTGATTTGAGTTTGCAAATATAACAAAGAAAAATCAAACAAACAGGAATCTTCTGTTGATAAAATTGAGTGGTATTGAATAGAATGTCATGTTTTAGATGGCAGTTATGTTCTGAATAAAGGTTTATGGGGGGTTGTAGTATATCAGATGTATGTTACGTGTGTTACGATCGGAAAAACCTGGTTACACATGAACAAGATGAAGATGAAATATAATCAACAGGTTTATGAACAAGGGCAAAAACTTACACACTTAGCATGTGTGTTGAGGAGAACAGAGAGAACTTGCGCCGTCGTACGGAGAAGGGGGCGGCTTAGGAGGCGGACGAGGAGAAGGCGAAGGGCAAAAGGCAGGCAGAAACCAGGGAAGAGATGATGGTAGGAATGGCCAGGGAGGAACAGGAGGTGGTAGTAGACAGTGAGATGGTTTATGTGGGTAGAGACGGGATGAAACCCGGAAGCCCAGGAGATGTCATGGTGGTATAGCATTCAATGCCTCCATTGGGACGGACGACAGGGATGTTGCCAATGTGGAAAGAGTCCTGGGCACAGACAGAGGTTTGATGGATCCGTGTGATGCCGTGGTGGATCCGGGCGACGGGCTGAGGTGAAGTGGCGGGGACAGACCCAGTGGTGTGGATAGAGTGGTGAAGGTATGACACCACATTGTAGGCCAACCTACAGTCAGCATCACACTGGTTCCCTCGACAAAAAACCCAATAGGATTTTCCCATAGGCTTTTGGATTGTCACTATAAACAAGCTCTGTGGTCAACAAAGGTTTATGATACTTGCATGTTTTGTCCATCAAGATAATTATCACAGATGAACACAACTTTTATGAATTTGGAAGCCTGAATTTGGGGGGGCAGTCATGGCTGCCGCAGCACCTGAGGGGAAGGGCAGACGAGGCGAGAGAAAAGGAGACAGAAGGACGAGGAGAGACAGAGGGGAGAGAGGAAAAGATTTTTGGTCCGATTCCCAAAACGCACTGCCGCTTGTTCCTCATCAAGCCAGGAGAACTTCTTCGTGATACCTGGCACTGGCACTTGATGCCACAGGTGGAAGCCCCTCTTCTCCCCCGCCGTCCCCTGATAGCCTTTTATCCTCCCAGAGGTCCTCCATGAGAAAATCGAGGCCTCCGTGAAAAAAATGCTCTGTTCCCATGATGGCACAGTGCCTCAAGCTAAACTCTTTGACATCTTTTAAAGACTCTATGCCATATACTTTTGAAATTACAGAATTTCAAAAAACACAACATATGTGAAATCTAAACAACTAAACTACAATTAAAAAGTTTTGATAAAAAGTTTTTGTAGTTTTTAATAGAAGCGATACTACTTGTCTTTATCAACAATAGTTTCTCATCCTACTTCAATCAAAGCATCTGTAGATAAAGAGTCTGAGCTGTGCATAGAAACAGGAAACGGCCCCTCACCAAACTAAACACACATGCTCTAAATACCCGTTCTCTCTCTCACAAACAAGTTTGTCCACCGACAGATCAAAGAACATTTCTGAAGACAACCGACCGCAGAGGTTTCAGTTTGACTCAAGCTGAACTTTGATAAAACTGGTACTGTGAGGTGGCAGATGGTTTTTACTTTGTACTTTGTTTGTTTTTTCATACACAACAACTAAATAAATTATATAGAATCATTTTTAAATCACTAGGGGTCAGGCTCAATTTCACACAATATCTTTTACATACTGAACACAACTTTAAAAAAAATAGTTAATATAAAAAATGAAGAATGTCTTCATATGAGCATGTAGACCTATGTTCAGAACACACAGTGTGTGTGTGTGTGTGTGTGTGTGTGTGTGTGTGTGTGTGTGTGTGTGTGTGTGTGTGTGTGTGTGTGTGTGTGTGTGTGTGTGTGTGTGTGTGTGTGTGTGTGTGTGTGAGAGAGAGACATCTAGCAGGGTCCAGCTCCACCAGATAAGCATACAGTCTTATTAGATCAGACGCTGAAGAACTGAGGAAAAATTTTCCAGATGTTTTTTTGGTTCTGTTTGTTCTGCTGGAGTCTGATGGGTAAGTTATAAAAACATTTTTATTATTTAATTCCTTTCAGTTTCAGGATAATACAGCTGCTGCTACAGTTCATTTTCGCATTATTTTCTACATCTTAATTTCTTCTTTTGTGACTATAAATTTCTCTCGCTCAGAAATCTAAAACCCTAATTGAACCGTTTTCAAATCTCAGGTGTTGTTTTCAGATTTTTATGGTCGTAATTTTAAAGATTTCAAACGCACTTCCCAGCAATTTCTCATAATTAAACCTTTACTTTCAAACTGTAATTATCATTGTGTATTATCTATAGTAGATAAGTTAAAAATATATGTATTAAAGATAAATCCTTCTTACCATCTTTACCTTTCAATTTGCTTCTGTGTCTTTGCTGTTGTTCTGAATGTTCTTCAGTTCATATTTGAACAATTCAATTTACATCTGATTTCAGACTTTGTAAACCAAAGGATTCTTAATCTGTCTCTTTTCATGTTCTTCAGGTGTGTCTGTGGCCGAAACAAATGCAATACAGTCAGTGTCAGTGATGGAGGGAGATTCTGTCACTCTAAACACTGATATTACTGAAATACGTAACGAAGACATAACATGGACATTTGGAGCTAACAGCTCTCTCATAGCTAAAATTAAAAAAAAGAAACAAATCTTCTCCACATATGATGTTCCTGATGGGAGATTCAGAGACAGACTGAAGCTGGACGATCAAACTGGATCTCTGATCATCACAAACACCACAACTGAACATACTGGAGTTTATAAACTAGAAATAAGTGGAGTGAAACTGACATCAAAAACATTCAGTGTTTCTGTCTATAGTGAGTAGAGATGCACTTTTTTCTTCTTGGTTTATTAGCTATTTACATATTGAAATGTTTAAACATGTTACAGTTTGAGATGACAGACACAATCACTGCTCATAAACACAATGAACCAAAAATAACACTAGATTTATCCATATTTCTGCTTATTTATCTCTTCTTTCTCAGCTCGTCTGCCTGTTCCCGTCATCAGCAGAAACTGTTCTTCATCATCACAATCATCATCATCAAACTGTTCACTGGTGTGTTCATCATTGGTGAATGTGAGTGATGTGACTCTCTCCTGGTACGCAGGAATGAGTGTATTGTCCAGCATCAGTGTGTGTGATCTCAGCATCAGTCTCTCTCTACCTCTGGAGGTGGAATATCAGGATAAAAACACCTACAGCTGTGTGCTGAACAATCCCATCAGCAACCAGACCACACATCTGGACATCAACACACTCTGTCACACATGTGCAGGTACCACAGCACTGATGATATATGTGTGTATTTACTGACCTGATCTCTGTCTTCTGTTGTAGATCAGACTGATGCATTCACTCACATTAATGACTGTCTCTCTTTTCCTCTCCTTCAGTTTCTCCAGTCTCAGTGTCTCTGATAGTGTTGATCTCTGCAGCTGCTGCTGATGATTTTCTGTTGATTGTAACTGCTGTCAGGATATTCTGCACCTGCAGGAAATGATCAAAAAAATTATGCAAATGTCAAAATATTTATTTTGAACCAAAGACAGGACTTATTGACTGTATCTCAGGTTTCTCTGCTAATGTGCTTCACCTGTTAACGTGTCGCATCATTCTCATTAATCCTAACATGCTGATCTGCACTCGTCCCAGACTCAAACTAAGCTAAGGAGAACCATTCCCTCTGGATGCTGCAAACAAAGGAAGCTTCACTGACTCTAACACCTAAGCCAACTAAGATAATGTTGTAGTTGGAGCTGATCGATGTTAACTGTTACTTTTAGTAAAAATTACTAAAGCTAGAATGAAAACACCAGAGAAGGCGTCAGATGAAATGGTACGTATGACCCGTGAATCAGTTGAGGCAGAAGGAGAGTGAATTTTCTGTGCTTGTCCGGCCACTGAAAGACATGGACATGCATTTCAAATATTTTGGGATGTCGGCAGGTAGATTTGACGATTTGGTTCGTCGTGTGCTGCCATTTATGATGATAATGATGATGATAGATACTTTATTATTCCTTCCCAGGAAATTAGATACAATAGTAGCAATCACATTCAGTCCTCACACTTGGACAACATCAATCTACCTAACTACATTCATAAAAATAAAAACTTTCACTAAAGCATTGAAGGTGCATCTTTTACAGTCGTTCAAACAACTGTAGAGTGAAGGGTGTACGTTTTTACTTTTTATAGTTCCAATTTTAAATAATATGCTAAAACATACTTGATTGCTTTCTCTAGGCCCATTTCGTTGGAACATCTATCCAATGTTGCCTTTGTTGTTCTCTAAGGCAACAAAGAATTATGCAAATAAAAAATTAGGCAATGTTTAAAAATTTAGTCTCACTTCAACTTAGGACAAATGGGCAGTTATGGTGTAATAATAATAAATAGTTATTTGTCCAATACCTTTCACACAAAAAAATAAGCTCAAAGATTGGTTCTAATGTAAGGAACTCAGCTTTTTGGAAATATTAATAATCAATAATAACTTGTTATTATTAATTATGAATATTTGGGTCAGTTAATTGGATTAACTTGATGTGGCTGAATTAATATTACAATCAATTAATCAGTTCGTCCAATGAACTTTTTTGATTATTAATTTATTCTAAGAAAAGGGTATCTTCCATGGCCACAGAAGAATAATTATTTCTTAGCATTTACAGCACTTTGAGCAAGTAGCAAAAACCGCGATCGTAAAAGTGACTTTGTATTGCAAACAAAACAGAACCAAATACATATTATGTACAAGTTTTATTAACTAAATGTAGATATTTATATGAATATAAATAAACTAAACAACATACACACATGAATGCATAAATAGGTGAGTGATAGAACGAAACCGAAAACGGAACTATTGAGAAGTTCCATGTAACTATATGAGAAGAACATCAGCATTTCATTTTCAAAGCATCAAATCAAAAGTATACTTGCATGCCAGGGTAGCGTACACTATTATCAAAGTTGTTGAAAACTGAAGTTGTTGATGATTCTGCGAGTGTCAGATGTTTAAGTCTCTATCATTTTCTTCTTTGTTGGATGAAGAAGATATGATGAACTTGCATGGTGGGTTAGAGTCGTTGTTACAAACTCCTGAGATTGTCCTTGGTTCTTTGTGAGAGAGTCTCCTCTCTCTTCCATGAGGCCGGATCTGGTTGGGATCCAGGCCTGCTGGGAGGCCTCTGGGCCCACATGGAGGGGGGAGGGGGTTCCCCCGTATCACCCGAAACAGTGTTTGCGGCAGGATGAAAACTACCAAGAGAGGGCGGTCACTGTTGCCTGCCTCTGATATAGCATGAGAAAGAACCAACCCCTAAGGTTTGAATGGACCAATGAGTAAGGTGACATGTCCGAGAGGGGAACCGGCTCTTAGTTGATTTATGGTCTTTGTCCCCAGCGTGCTTACACTGTTCATTCAAGCTCAAATAGACATAACAAATTCACATTGCATTCTAAGAGAAGGTGATGTACATCAAAGTGTGTGTCATTAAATGAGGATTAATTAGGTAGGAAGCATGATACAGGTGAGGTTATATTGACCGTTGGGTGGTTGTGCAACCACATGCACCCCAATCAAACATACCATGTTGTTATACCTAATAGTACACGAGACAGTAAATCATCACAGTTTCTGTGAGGCATGTTCCTTCATAGATCAGAGTAATACCGCAAAGTTTATTTAATTAAAGATTGTCTCTCTCTCTTAAGCATGTGGCGCATGTGGCCACATTCCTTTGAGGTCGTAAAAGTCTGTTATCAGTCTTAAAGTGTTCTGTAACCGGACACCCGGCTGACAAAGTAACTTCATTTGTGAGGTTAGTTTTGGGGGAGAGTTTCATAGACCTTTATATTCATCAAATATAATGAATATAAATAATTAGTGTGTGTCTGATTGGTCCAGACCCTACACTAATAAATATAATTTCAAACAGGATGAGACAATATCTATAAGAAGTTTTGGGGCCTTCATATTCACACAGGGGCCAACAGTAAGTTCCAGGGAGCCCTCATAGTCCAAGAGCAGAGGCCTTGTCTAGGCTATATGGGACACATATATTACAGCATTAATAAACATTTATTTTCATTGTTATTGGGTCTTCTGAACCCCAGGGCCCCCCCAGGCTTCTGGTAGTCAAGGGCCCCTGGGCACTGGCCCCATTGGCCTGGTCAGTAATCCATCCCTGCCTCTTGGGAACAGGAAGGCATGATGTTCTCCACAAAGAGGGAATCCTCTGCAACCATAAGCTCAGATTAAATAGAGCCAGAAAAAAAACAACCACAGATCTTGCAGTCTGCGTCACTGATGTGAAGTGTAGGTCCATTTTGGTGGAGGTACGGCGAAGGAAAACAAGTCTGACCACCAGATGCCGCTATCGCTCTTTTAGATATTGACGTTTTAATCAGGATACTTGTCAAATTTGTTCTCTGCCAGGATCTTTTATTTTTGTCTATTCTTGTTTTTTGTGCCACATTGTTTAATTTAATCTCTTTTGTTGTTTTTGCATGCACTCTCATAAGTTGTATACGTCTGAATTGTGTTGCTTTGCTATAGTTTAATTTAGCGATTCACAAATAGTAGGCCTAGTCACAATATTGAACATTCAGAAACTCAAATTATATTCTATTTTTAGCTTAACCTGCATGGAAATTTACTAACTTTATTAAATATTGATCCCACCCTTCACTGTTCTCTGTATTCTTGTATAAAGAGAAATTTGAAAAATTCAGCACAAGCATATCATCGCTCTCTAGTGTCCAAAGCAGAAAATCACATCTCTCTAAGAATATCTTACTTTAGTCACTGCTCTGATGTTTATAATAATATGAGTCTATTTCATGTGTTATTGACGATGGTATGTAGTTAGTGAAAATTGGACCCTAAAGTGTGACTAATAAATTTGCTATTGTTTTTCTCCCTCAATGTCAAACAGTTTCTCATGTTTTTCCCCAGTAGATTAAAGTGCCAAAGAAGCTGTTTATAGTAGAAGCACAAACTCTTCACCTACAAACTAAACACTCACACACTGAATGGCCAGTGTCACCGACACATGTTTGTCCACCCAACGGATCAAACCACATTTAGAAAACTAACGGCAGCAGGTTTCAGTTTGACTCTGAAGATAAACACCAGTAAAGCCAGTACTGTGAGATCATACACGGTTTTAACTTGTACTCTAGTTTTTACAATAACTTTTTTTTTTTTTATTCACTATTAATTTTAAAATCACTAGAGATATGCTCCATTTCAACATGAAATGTAGGTCATCCACAATTCACTCAATATTCTTCTACTTTTATCCATTTGAAACAGTCAGGTAACTACGCTCTCAGAAGAAAAGCTGTCACTGAGGCAGTACTGCTTCTAATATAAACTTTTGATAAAAATAAAGAATATGAACAGTTAAAATCTTAAGAGCCTGAAGAACTATAACCTTATATCATATGCAAATGCAATGTGTGAACTAGGAGGGCCAAACGCTGCATAGGAGGATTCACACAACACTAACAGTTCTGCTGTTAGATCACACACTGAACCACTGAAGAAAATGTTTCACGCGTTAGTTTTCTTCTTTTTTTACTGTTGGAGTCTCACTGGTAAGTTATATAAGCATTATTATGGCTTGTTTTTTTTTTGTTTTGTTTTTTCGTTTCAGTGTAAATTTGAATTTTAACAAAATAATTATGAATATTGTATGAACATAATACAAGATCTATTAACTTTGAATGCGGGTCTCTTTTGGGATTAGGATTAGGTTTACAGTGACATTTTCAGGTCTGGAAATGGTCATAACTATAATGGAAATCTCTACAGTGAATGTAAATGTTCAGAAAGTGTGAACTTTCCATTGAGCTTTCAAATATCAGGACATTTCTTGTTTGTTTTTTAAATATTTCTGCGACTATTCATCTACAAATATACAAATGTCATGGAAATTCACAAGTCAAAATGTGCATCAAATTTACAGTGGACTATCCAGTGATCTAAATCTCTAATTTATTTATAATACATATTAAAATAACCAGCACAATTAAAACTGTACTTATAATCTACAATAATTATGCCTTTATTGTAATACATTTTGAAACTTTAAACACTGATTGTTCTCTTTACAATCAGTGCTAGCGAATGTCGTTTTGTGGTACCATCTCAAAGAAACACAAAATCTCTTTCTTGGACCTTTACCATGACTGTTCCCTGTTGGTGGAATGATCTGCCTAACTCAACCAGAGCTTCTGAGTCAGTAGCTACTTTCAAGAAACTGCTGAAGACGTATCTTTTTCGGCAGCACTTGATTCAGTAATACTAACACTTTCTCTTCTATTCAAAAAAAAATTTTTTTTTTTAAAAACTGCACTAAAATTAAACTGAGAGGGGTTATAGCACTTACGTATTGTTGTCCTACTGTTAGTTTCACTGCTTCTATTGTTCTCATTTGTAAGTCGCTTTGGATAAAAGCGTCTGCTAAATGAATAAATGTAAATGTAAATGTCTTTAAAACAAATTAAAGTGTAAGGATGTGCTGCACCAATAAGGTTGATATTTGATAGTTAATATTTTACATTTTGTTGAGTTTGTGTTTGTTTAGGATATTCTCAACTGTAGATGTAAACTTCAGCTGATTTCAAGCTTTGAAAACATCAGTGGCCGTAATCTGTGTAAAATCTGTTTGTTCATCAGGTGTGTTTGGTGATTCAGTGTCAATGATGGAGGGAGATTCTGTTACTCTAAACACTGATGTTACTGAAATACGTGAAGATGCCCGCATATTGTGGAAATATGGAGCTGAAAAGTCTCTGATAGCTCAAATAAAAAACAACATGCAAAATATTTCCACATATAAAGGCACTGATGAGAGATTCAGAGACAGACTGAAGCTGGACGATCAAACTGGATCTCTGACCATCACAAACACCAGAACTGAACATACTGGAGTTTATCAACTAGAGATAAGTGGAGCGAAACTGACATCAAAAACATTCAATGTTTCTGTCTATGGTGAGGAGAAATCATTTGTCCAAATGTTCACATATTTTATTTACATAGATGTTACATCATTTTATAAATAACAGACACATTCAGTGACCATCAACACACTAAACACACACTCAACACAGAATTTATTACACCGATTCACTACAATTCACAACACCTAAAATAGACTGATATTTCCAGCTCGTCTGCCTGTTCCTAACATTACCAGAGACTGTTCATCATCATCATCGTCATCAAATTGTTCATTGGTGTGTTCATCAGTGTTGAATGTGAGTAATGCGATTCTCTCCTGGTACGCAGGAATCAGTGTATTGTCCAGCATCAGTGTGTGTGATCTCAGCATCAGTCTCTCTCTACCTCTGGAGGTGGAATATCAGGATAAAAACACCTACAGCTGTGTGCTGAACAATCCCATCAGCAACCAGACCACACATCTGGACATCAACACACTCTGTCACACATGTGCAGGTACCACAGCACTGATGATATATGTGTGTATTTACTGACCTGATCTCTGTCTTCTGTTGTAGATCAGACTGATGCATTCACTCACATTAATGACTGTCTCTCTCTTCCTCTCTTTCAGTTCCTCCAGTCTCAGTGTCTCTGATAGTGTTGATCTCTGCTGGATCTCTGATGATTGTTGCAGGATTTTGGATCTTCTGGATCTGCTGGAAACACAGAAAAACGGATAAAGATGGCAAGTTTTATCTTCTCCTTTTAAACAAGTTCAATAAGAAATAATTATTTGAAAAGTTTTTCTAAATATTTTAGCCAACTGATAGCCCTATTTTGTCATTTAATTAAAATTATTCTCATGATTTTCATTGTCATAATTAATGTCTTTTTCTAATTATATAATTATATAATTATAATTTCTAATTATAATTATATTGTATATAATGACACTGTCCGTCGTTCTACACATCTCACAAAAAAAAGGGTTTCTCAAACTGTATCAACACTGGAAATGCAAAAACTAAAAAAGTTATTTTTTATGAATATAAAATGTAAGGATGTGGCTGGTGCTCTAAAATCTATGTATATGAATGATGATTTTTGTTGTGCTTGTTGAACCTAAATGCTGATTAAACCCAAAGAAAGTAAAATACTTTTCTTTGTAAAACATCCCAGTTGGGTTTGATTTATGTGTCTCTAAATGTCATGATAAACACACTTTTAGATTAAAAGGTACAATTTATTAGAATTAGGGATGCGCGGTATACCGGTACTGCAAAAATACCGGTATATATTATATTTCAAACGGTACAATATCATAATTTTGTTCAATTCGGTATTTGATACGCTGCTGTTTCGAAGTTAACCGCTAGGCGGCAGTGCGCTACCTAAACTGACGCGGGTCATGCGAAACCGGCAAACGGTGACAGAGGAACACGATGGATCAAACCAGATCAAACGAAGCTCATTCGAATTTCTACACGCCCGAAATTAATAAATAGAGAGAGCAGTATGAGTGAAATAAGGCATTAATTTGCCTACAAAAGTCATGAGAAAAGTAAAGAAACAGATCTCAATGCACCACTCTGCAAACGCGGAGGCAACACATCAAATCTGCCTCACTTGACTCGTCAGTTGCTCATCTTGACTTGTTCAAAGAGTTCAGAGATCGACAGGTTAGTCCATCATTCAACTGATTTAATTTAGACTTTTATTGAACACTGAACAGTGCATATACGTAAGAGCTTATCAATTATATATGATACGGTAAACACGAAAGCTCAAATCTGCTTGCATGACACGCTAGAACCAATTCAGTTTAGGTCTCATCATTGTTATACTTTCAAACAAAATTAATTGAATTTGAATGAATAAAGAATAAAAAATTGAATAATATTAATTTTAGTATTAGTGGTAGTAAAATGAATGGCATATTAGTGCCGCTGTGGCGACCAAAGCAGAGAGAGAGAGAGAGAGAGAGAGAGAGAGAGAGATAGTAGTAATATGAATATTACTAATGTTACAATTAAGCTACATTTGTCAACATTCATTAGGTAACCTGACCTAACAGTATTATAGCATTTATTCATCTATATCAATCAGTAATTAAATGACCTAAAAAATTAAATGTACTAATACATGTTTAGCATAACTCTACTTTATGCAATGCATTACACTAATATGAACCCAAACAGTAACCAAACCAAGATGAATAAATGCAATAAATGTTGATAATTCTCTGTTGATGCATGACAGCTATGGTTTACATGTCATTTCATTATTCTATTATTATTATTAGCCTATATGTGAATCTATTATTATAGATATTAACCTATTTTAATTGTATAATTTCAGGGGTATTTTTTTTTTTCTAAATCAAAATTTAACCTACTGTATGTTCCCTGACTGATTTTTTTTTTTTTTTTATGTACATTTTGATACCTTTTCTTTGCACATTTGGTAGTGGAGAGTTTCAAGCAGTGTTTTTTTTAAGTATCACTTAAATTGAGACTTTTTGTTTTTTAACCTATGGTATCGATTTAGTATCGATACCGAGGTATTCAATTCTGGTATCGTACCGAAGCCAAAATTGTGGTATCGAGCCATTCCTAATTAGAATATTAGAAAATTAGAATTGTTGTGTGTGGAAAAAATTATAGGTCTAATGGCAAATTAAATTTGTTAATGCCATTTTAAAAACTTTGAGTGTTACTTTGGTGTTAATTTAAAAAAAAATCCTAATAATAACACACAGGCTGTGAAGAATCAGATCTAGTTAAGATTGAGTTTTGTTGTTTTAATGCATCTATAATTTCAAACAGATGAGACTTGTGAAGTAGAGATCACTTACGCTGAGACGACATTCAGCAAAAGAAATGCACAGAAATCGGTGAGACAATTTATTGTTAATTTGTTGAGTATTTGTATAAATTCAGATGTAGATCAGTGTGTGCTTTTGATTTTGTCTGTATAATATCGAAGCCCATTTCTACCAGATAAGAAATAAAAATCACGCTCTGGTAAATCATAATTATGACAAAAAGATGATATTATGACATACTAAATAAATATTGTGAGACTAAAAAGTCATAATTATCTAAAAGTCAAAAATATCACATACACAGTAAAAAGTTCAAATTAAGACTTAAAATGTTGATATTATGACAAAAAAAAATTACTTATATATTTCATAATTTGGGATTTTTTATCTCACAATTTTGACTCTTTTGTCCTAATTATGATTAAACTACAATTTATGATTTGTTTCTTATGTGGCGGTAATGGTGTTTCGAAGTATAATGATCTATCACATACAGTAAATCTCAAACACAACAGCACCATCAGATGTTTATAAAAGACTTGTTACTTTAAAAAACTATATCACATTACATTATTATTATATCTTGTGTTACGTATATTTACAGAAAGCTGAAGAGGAGGTTCATGTGGAATATGCATCAATAAAATTCAGAAGATGATCAAACTTTAATGTTGTTCTGAGTACAAGACCCAGATTGTGTGATCATTTCACTGTGAATCTCCTGAACAACATCAGACTCTGAGTCAATTGTTAGTTTTAGGATTGAGAGAATCAACATGTTTCATCAGGAAGTCACAGCAGTCATGCAGGATCATCCTAAAGGGTTTAAAGTATGATATTTTTACATCATAAATATCATCACCAGATTAATTAAATGCGCTCCTAAATATTTCAAAAGAATTGACCTTAACTGCAATACAGGGACTTTAAACTAATTATGTAAATCATGTTGCCCATTGCAGCATTTTTATGTTTGCAAAACATAGATGCAAACTAGTAATCCAAAGGTGATAAAGTGAGCTCTGCTGTGGTTTCAATCATTTATAAATGTGGTTTGATCTGTTGGGTAGACAAACAGCTTGTGCATGAGAATGTTTCTGCTGTTGGATGTTTGCATTTGATGTCAGTTTTTCTGAGGTGTCAATAAAGCGTCTGTGTGTCTGAGGTGTCATCAGTGTGTCCATGCGAGTGTGTCTGAGGTGTCATCAGTGTGTCCATGCGAGTGTGTCTGAGGTGTCATCAGTGTGTCCATGCGAGTGTGTCTGAGGTGTCATCAGTGTGTCCATGCGAGTGTGTCTGAGGTGTCATCAGTGTGTCGGTGCGAGTGTGTCTGAGGTGTCATCAGTGTGTCGTGCGAGTGTGTCTGAGGTGTCAGTCTGTGTTCACAGCGTGTCGTTGCAAGGATTGTTTTCATTTATGCACAAATGAAACCATCGATGACTTCTCTACAGGGAAGCCACTTTACTACAAAATACTAAACTCATTTGTGCTGATGTTTGACAAAAAAGGTCCAAAATCAAACTGATATTTTACTTTGAAATTTTTTAATATTATTTACTTTGTGTGCATGATGATCCTGCAGTTAAGCAGTGCTACTCTCAGAAATAAAGGTACAACAGCTCATGTGTAGTAGCTTTTCAAAAGGTACACCTTATTTGTACCTTATTTACCGTTAAGGGTGTATTAGTAACTAAATGGTCAAAAAGGTACAGAGCGGGTGACAGCTTACCTTTTTTTTCTGAGAGTGCAGTTTCAAGAGTTTCAATTCTTTCTAAGCAAAACTATTCTTGATCCGTGTTTTTCTTAAAAAGGTTATATTCGTTTTATTCGAGTCATTTTAAGAATAAATGCACTGTATGACTGACAATTTTTGATTTGTGTTTGATGGTTGTTAATAATTTGTTTTTATCAGCTTTGAGGAGAAACTAAATGCTGTTAATAAACTTGATTCTTATGAATAGCACAACAGAGCTCATGTCCACTGTGAAACAAAGCTTGTGAAATCAAGATCATAATCAGATATACAATCTCACCTTACGTTCCCTTGATAGTGATAAAGTCCAGGCACAATTATATGAGGACTGCTCCAGATATATCCACTCTTGCTCCAGTTCCAGCACCGCAAAGCCACCTGAGGGTCAGGGAACAAAACATGAGTGATGCGGTGAAGGAGTGTTAACAAATGATAATGATTTTAACTTTAGTAGAAAGAAGCATTAGCAAATATGTGGTTAGTGCGGTGTTCTGGTAGATTTTAGTAGGCCTGCCTAATGCTACCTCTCGGCAACACAGAATGAGGAATCATTCATATCTGAAGCACAGGACAGGGTTTTTTTGGTAAAGTTTACACGCTGATAAGTTGACTCAAAAACTCGAGCGGAGTTTATGACGTCACGCGAATATACGGTCACTCAAAAACATTTTTTTACAGTCTATCGCGGTCACACACAACATTTTTTCAGTTAAATTAAAAGCATCAAATGAGTCGAGGTTCAGGATGTTTCCTTTAATGTAAATAACATCCCGTTTCAAATGTATATCCACCTGATGCTTCTGTTGTAAACATGATTGTAAACCCAAAAACATCCAACGAAAGCAGACACACACACTCGGAAGGGAAATTAATACAACGTTTGACCACTAGAGAGATAAATGAAGAAAAATAATCCCTTAATCGTATCTTCTTTGGTAGAGAATGTGAAACTTTCTGAAAACAAGTATTTTATTTCCTTATTTATTTCATACGTTGTACCAGGCATTTTCATATGTTGTACCAGTCCAATTATGGTTGTTATTAATAATATTGTTCAATAAAAAAGTTTGACCACTAGTCGGACAGAGCACTTTTTCTTCTAAGGTTTATTGGTGGTTGTCAAACAACGAGCTGGTGCATTTCCGCCATCAACTGGTGTGGAGTGTGGACCAGAATAGAGCTGGTAAGTCCCGCCCCTTCCGCTAACCCCACTGGACCTCTAGGTTGAAAAATCGTCAATGCAAGTGAATGAGAGAAAAAAATTATTTTCTAATCCGGTTTGAATTTTGCAATGAATGTGAACATATGTTGTCTGTGAATTTTTTATATAATTTTTCGTGTAAAGAATGCTACAATTTAGCGCGTAGAATTTTCATACGGTTAGACTTTGTGTGAGAGCACTTTGTGGACTACAACTCTTCGCTGCTTTCGACGCGTTTGATATACGTCACCACCACTAGCACACGGATCCCGCTAAACATGCCTGTGTCTTTGGTGCACTTCACCGCCTTCTTTCAGGGAGAGAAACACACAGGCATCTCGATCCAATTCCTTAGATTATCGCACCGTGATTTGTGGAGGGAAAATGTGTTATGCGGTGACGTCACATATGCGACGTGTAGTCTTTCTCGTTATGTCTATTCCACAACTGCTAGCCAAAGAATCATACAATATACTGTCAAACTCGTTACATGAGAAATTATATAAAAAATTCACAGACAACATATGTTCACATTCATGGCACAATTCAAACTTGATCAGAAAATAATTATTTTCTCTCATTCACTTGCATTGACGCTTTTTCAACCTAGAGGTCCACTTGGAGTTTTACGGATGGGCGGGACTTACCAGCTCTATGTCTACATATACAGTAGGCCTACATTGTTTAAAGAAATACTTAAATTAGTTTCTCTAAGGTATTGAAACAAGAAATTATAACACCTATCTAAAATATTTTAAATCACATCGTATTTTCACCTTCCTTAAGTTTTGGATCAAATCTTCTTTTTAGTATTTCTGACAATATATCATAACATGTTAGTTGTTTTCTCCTATTTCTTCACAGAAATCACATTTCCTTTGTTATCTTTACCTATTTTGAACAGTTTGATTTAGTCCATTGTGTTTAAACCTAAGCCTCGAAATTATTATCTCTTCCCGTCCTATTCCTCCCTATTCCTTACTGTAAAAAAAAAATGTGTTGCTTAAAATTAAAAGTACAGTCAATTTGGATTTTTAAGTCATTTAAACTGCATTAATTTGACTTAAAATAATTAGTTGAGTATTGTATAACTTATTAAAAAAAAGTTGAAACTTATTTTGATGAGTTAAAGTAATGTGTAACATGTTGTCTTAACTGATTGATCAATAACTTATTATAGGGTTATTAATAATGTTTACCGTTTATAGAAAAAATGAAAAAATGCATTGCTAAACCATAAAGCATGTAACCTACATATAAGCATAAAAATATTTCCTCCATGTTCTTACTCTAAAATCGTAATTTTAGATTTTCTTCAGTGCATGTGGTGGGAGAAATAAATGTCATTTCATTGTTTAAGACAGTAGCCTGATATCACATTAACATTGTTTTACTGTGCTAAAAATAACAATAATAACTTACTGTTTATTATTGTGATTTTTTTTTCAAGAACAGCATCCCACACAGTGTGCTCTTGTTATAATTTTCCTGATATTTCATAAATACATTTAAACTACAAACAGTATGTATTCTGCATTAGAGCGCCATCTAGTGTTCTAACTAGGAATTCAACATTCAAAGAATCCAGTTTTGAATCAGGTGTTTTTAATGTCATTTATCACATGAACACATACATTATTGTTGCTTGTTTCAGAAAGAAACTGGTGTGCTGATGCAAAGTTAAAGAAAAAATCTAAACGTAAACACAGGATTTTTTTTTATTATTTTATCATAACCTTTTTATATGCACAGATCATTTAAAATATTTCAACAGATTATTAAAACACTGGAAAAGTACTGTTAATAAAACAAAATCATCTATGCCCAGCTCTTATTGATTTATATTTGGCAAATTTTTAACTCTGACCTGACAAAACATTTCATGACTAAAATAGACAACACGATACACTTATAAATATACTTAAATCTATCTATTTACTCAATCTACCTGATAAAGGTAAGTTGAAGCTGAAGGCAGACAATCATAATAAAACCAGAAACATCAATGTCAAAATAAATACACATTCAAGTACGAGGCAGATCATCTCAAACACAATACTCATAAACAGATTAAGAAAACACATTTAATACATCACACTAAATATGCTTCACAAACAGAGATGGAGAAATACTTGTAATGGATGTTTGTTAGGGAATTTACAGTAAAAGACCCAAGGACCAGATAAGATTAGCTAATAAAGACCATGAGTCAGAAGTGCAGTCAATTTAAGACAAGAGTCATAATTATAATTAAAGCTGCAAGCAGCATTTAGCGGTGTTCAAGCAGTTAAGGCCTTTAAGGACATAAGCATTTAAGACATTAAGTTTTATTTAGGAAGCTTTTAACCACTGACATAGATGGAAAAAAAACATTTACAGCCAATACAGGCAATTTACCATAGCATTTTAACAGTTATAGCGCCACCTATGGTCCGATCTCCATGAAACTTTGCATGCTTCTTGACCATGTTCTGACACATATGCTCAGAGTTTTTATTTATGATTTATAGGCTTTTGAGTGTATTTTGCCACGCCCCTTTTTCTAAATGACCCTGTTACAGCCACCCAATTACAAAATTTCAACTTTTTTTCGATAATTATTGATCTAGAGCGTCCAGAGAATAGGCCTAGACTGGTTTGGTTCCGATCGGGCGAAAAACCAGGGACTAGTTCGCAAAAGTAGGTTTTGGACAAAATCTGACATAACTTTTTTTTTGCTTAAATCGAAATCGGAGATATACATCTTTTCCGCCTTGAGCCAAGGATCACAGTGGTGTAAAAAGCTTGGGGCTAGGACCAACGGTATATGAGTTATGAGCAATTTAGTACTTTTGGTTGCTGTAGCGCCACCTATGGGCCAATCGGTGTCATACTCTGATAGGTTCTCCCCAAAAGTGTGGCCTACCATCTGGCCGAGTTTCAAGTCTCTAGGCCTTACGGTTTGGGCTGCACGATGCGTTTTAGGGGATTTTTTTTTTTCAAATACCAATTACAATAGGTTTTCAGCACTTTGTGCTTGAACACCTCATAAATTAAAGAAAATTTTACTGTAGATAGTTTGCAGTTTCATCAACAGAAGTCAGCTTCAAGACTCACAATGATTTTGGCACTAGCACCCGCTCCGACAAGCAAGGGAGGAAAGATTTAATGCCACTTTTCTTATAGGATTGGAATCTCGGGTCATGCATAGATAATAATTTGTGACAGACGTGCACAGTTCAACAAAAAATGAAAAATCTATCATTTACTCACCTTCAAGTTGTTCCAAACCTGTATGAGTTTCTTTCTTCTGCTGAACACAAAAGAAGATATTTCGAAGAATATGATTATCCAAACTTCTGACATTCATCAAAATTGATGTTCAAAAGAATGACACATTATCGTGAAAAACACTTAAAAAAACACATAGGGAAACACTAGGAACAAGAACACGCTAGGAACAACGAAAAACACAAGTGTAACAAAGACTATAGCTTAACAAGATAACAAGGGGGCCTAAGAAGAAAACAGATTCACAGAAGTAAAAAGAAATGAGCATGATTGATATTACACAGAGACACAAAGACTCAGTCTAATTAATCTGATCAACTGAATCACATTATGTACAGTGATGCAACACGTTTGAATACAGTTTCTGATGCTTTGTGATTAAAACAATCAAAAACTATATTTACAAACTATTTAGGAAGAAAATTAATAAAAAGTTTGTGACTTCGCGGGTGATTTTACAAAACATAGAATTTTGCAGTAAAATATCCAGTTAATTTCCTTAAACAACTTGCACATTTCAAAGGTCAGCACTGTCTTAAATAGTCATATAGGTTTCCTTTTCGAGAGGTCTCTCGTATTGCATAAGTTAGCTTACGCTATGGGAAAAACTCTTTTTCTTGAGAACACTGAAGCCAATTTTTTTTAAACAGTGCAGCTGCAAAGCAGACATATAGCTGAGCGTCTAGCGTGCTCATTGGCTGTGCTGTGGCAACTGCACGAACCTATGGCGAGGTGGTTAAGACGTGCAAACCAATCAGGTCGCTTCATGCCCAGGGCCTGCCAGAATGGACGTGGTATATGACTATATAAGCCCCCATTTTCGCCATAGAGTTCCACTTTGCTGACCTCCGGTTTTGAAAAGCCTTCTCTGCCGCCATAGAAAAGCCTTCAGTGGAACAAGTTAACAGTAGAACAAGAACCTGCTAAGCAGCTCTGAGGACGCCGGCTTCCTGGTCTCGACTGGACGCCTTCTTCAGACCGCTGTTCTGCTGTGCCATCCGGCGCACATATATCCTTTCAAAGCTAGTTTGTTCACCCCTGTGATTCACTTATCAAAAAGATCAATTCTCCAAGGCGTTGTTTCAAATGCCTCAAGACACCTGCACACCTGTTCAGAGAGCTTCTCTTCAGCACGGATCATCATATCTTGTGCGCTCCCTGTCTGGGCTGCGACCATGCTGAGGCTGCACTCTCTAAGGGCGGTTGCCTGGGGTGCGATGAGATGGCGCTCTCCACCCTGCGGGCTCAACTGGCCAGCTATGACGACCCCGCGCTTCCCGCTCTCCCCTTTCCTATGCTCGGGTCGCGCAGAAAGAAGTGCAGCAGACAGAGGATGCCAGAGCGTACAGATGCAAGCGAGCCCACTCCGGCCCAGTGCCTCAATCTTACCCAGAGAAACCCCCTGGCCGGTCCTGTTCACAAAGGCGGATCAGCGCCCCTCTCAGCGAGCGGCTGGTCTCGTCTCCTTTGGGGTTTCAGAGGAGGAGGATGACAGCATTTCCCTTGCTGCGTCCGAATGCAAGGGGTGGACGGGCTTCATATCCGACCCAGCACTCCTCGACTCTCTAAGGCTGCCTCGACTCTCTAAGGCCGATGAAGACCTCGGGCTCGAGTGGTCTTCGCCCAAAGAACCCACTCGAAGCAGGCTGGACGAATGGTTCCTGCAGGGGAGTCGACAGGCCCCTCGGCAGAGGCCTGCTCCTTTCTTTGCCGAGGTGCATGACGAGCTAACAAAGTCGTGGAAAGCGCCGCATTCAGCTCATCTCAAACCCTCCACCTCCTCAACGCTCTCGACTGTCACCGGCGCTGAGGAGAAAGAATACAAGAGAATTCCCCCCTCGAAGAAGCACGAAAGAGACGCGAATCTACTCTGCCCTGTCAGGGCTCTCAGAGTCTATTTAGAGCGTTCTGCCCCTTTCAGGCAGTCAGAACAGCTCTTCGTATGCTTTGGCGGCTGCACCAAAGGGCTCGCGGTCACGAAGCAGAGATTGTCACGCTGGATAGTAGACGCTATCTCACTGGCTTATGAGTCTAAGGGCCTCTGTTGTCCCACAGGCATTAGAGCTCATTCCACAAGAGGCATGGCCTCATCTTGGCCATGGTCGAGTGGAATACCAATTGAAGATATCTGTGCGGCGGCCGTCTGGGCCTCATCGTCCACATTTATGAGGTTTTATAACCTAGAAGTTCCCGCTTTACAAGCAAAGGTTCTTTCAATATAAATAAAGTGTCTAAAGCACAGTTTACCACAACTATAAGGCCCAATGTCGGTCAGGTCCTGGAACTACAGTTCGAACTTATATACCATATAAGAAAGGAGCTTGGCCCTCTATAAGGCCCATTTCTATAGTTCCCTATATGAGGCTCATCACTGGTCTGGCCTATTAGGACTCATAACTTTATTCTTATGAGCCTCGGGCACTCGGACCTAGGCAATAGTATGGAGCGAAGTTTAAAAGCACGCACAGCATTTTGAAAGGGGTTCCCATAGCAAAAGCTAACTTACACAATACGAGAGACCTCTTGAAAGGGAACGTCTCGGATACTAACGTAACCCGCCGTGCTACTGTGCTTAGATCAGGGATCGCTTCAGTCGATTTAAACCTGAATTCTATGGCAAAAATCGGGGCTTATATAGCCATAAGCCACGCCCATTCTGGCGGGCTCTGACGCACCCTAGGCGCGAAGCAACCTGATTGGTTCGCGCGTCTTTGCAGCCTTGCCATAGGCTCATGCAGTTGCCGCAGCACACCCAATGAGCACGCTAGACGCTCAGCTATATGTCTGCTGTGCAGCTGCATTGCATTTTAAAAAAAATTGGCATCAATATTCTCCAGAAAATTAGTTTTTCCTATAGCGTAAGCTAACTTGCGCAATACTCGTTCTCTACTCTCAGGGAACCAAGGTTACGTTAGTAACCAAGACGTTTTATGAAATGATGACTGAATGAAACCACATCACACATACGGACACAAAATACTCAACCAGAAATTCTAACCAGTTACACATGCAAACACCAGCAGAACAGCAACTCCTAGTATAGCAACAATCCAATCTGTAATGAAAAAGAGAATCATTGTTACTAGATCTCGGCAATTGATTTTTCAGGTAGGCTATTTTTGACTGATATTTCCACCTTCATCATCTTTATATAGAGTGAACTGATAGAGGTCATGGGAAAACCAAACGATGCATTGTTAATTTACAGACAGGCCACAATGAAAATATTGAAATATATTCTAAACATGCACAAGGAAAAATGAACTAAATGACTGATTTTGACTTACTTTTGACAGACCCATTAAGGCTCTTTTCACTGATAATGCTGATGCTGCGCTGGCAGATGATGATGCTGTTGATCATCATCTGTAGTTTATTGCGTCCAGAGTCTGTGTTTCTGGTGTTTGTGATGGTCAAAGATCCAGTCTAATGATCCAGCTTCAGTCTGTCTCTGAATCTCTCTTTACACTGAACATCTGTACAGATCTTACTCTGATCTCCAGTGATTTCAGCGATACAAGCTTCATTAAAATACCACGTAATTACATCATTTGGGTTTTTTATTACACCAGGATCAAAAGTAAAAGATTCTCCCTCCTTCACAGACTTGGTCTTCGTTTTATCCATCTCTGTATCAGGAATGTCTAAAAATAAAAAAAAAATAAAAATAAAAAATTTCATTTTTTTTTCTGTTATAAAAAACAGCAACAACATGAAACAAGAAAGAACTGAAAACATGCATCTGCTTAGCATGTATAAGATAAATTCTTCAACATATTATATGTGACCCTGTACCAAAAAACCAGTCACATGGTTAATTTTTTTTTTTTTAATTGAGATTTATACATCACTGCCGAATAAAATAAGCTGAATAAATAAGCTTTTCATTGATGTGGTTTGTTAGGATAGGACAATATTTGGCTTGAAAATCTGGAATCTGAGGGTGCAAAAAAATCTAAACATTTAGAAAATCTCCTTTAAAGTTGTCCATGTATGTTTGTGATTGTGCTTCATTCACTCACAATAAATATTAATTAATAAATATTTAATATATTTACGGTAGGAAATGTACTAAATATCTTCATGGAACAAGACTTTACCTAATATCCTAATGATTTTTAGCATAAAAGAAAAATCTAGAATTTTGACCCATACAATGTATTGTTGGCTATTGCCACAAATATACCTATGCTAATTGTGACTGGTTTTGTGATCCAGGGTCACATATGGGGAACTGAATGGAAATATTTGTAATTCACCTTTCCATTAACTCTGATATTCACATCCTTATGATTGTCACATTTCGCCCCCTAGTGGCAGTCGGGCAGAAGTAGGGCTAATCGACATAAATAAAATAATGATAAAATAATAATAAAATTATGACTTATTCCATAATTATTCACAACCACCATTTTACAGGAGTAACGTTTAAGTTTAAAAATACTGGTAGGCTAATTCTCACTTCAAAGTCAGTTTTTTTATTAGTTAGCATACACATCTAGTCGAGCGGTAGCATTAGGTCTAGACCATATGGCTCTGGATGGTCCGTAGGACAAAGGCTTGGCCACCAAGGACGGCACTTTCTGTGGTCCGTGACAGTACATTCCTGGTTCTGTCCACTGCCTACGGCGAAGATCCGGCTCAGGGCGGAGCTGACTATGAGCGGCTGCTCAGCCGTTCTTAGGCGAGACGAGGTCAGGTGCCGACGAAGAGAGAGACCTCGACAAGGGCTGGAACGAGCGACAAGGCAATATTTGTGACTCATAGCCTTCGCGCTTCTGCGCTTTAGAGAAATGCTCAGTAACTGACTCCACGGCGTCACCAAGGAGGCTGGAGGGAGTGATTGGAGCCTTTCTTTTTTCAGCCAGATGAGTCGTGAACTCGCAAGGCTTGGACTGCAAGCTGTAGATCCGCGCCCAGAGACGAACGGACGGGCACAGATGCATGGCGACAGTGTCCTTGATGGGGGGCATTCGCACAGAGCCGTGGGCTTCCGCCTCGTCCCTTTAGACGTGTGCCGATAGTGGTGCAGACCACGACTTTATGCGCTCGTGGACGTCGTCGAAGAACGCAGTCTGGCGGCTGCTCGACTGGAGATACCTGACTTAACTTACTTCCTTTTTATCGGAGCCTTTCGCGTCGAGTCCAGCGCAAAAAGAACCGATGTGTGGTGACGATTGAGGACTATGGCCCCAGACCTCGTTGTCACCATCGTTTCTGGGTGGGGGAGTGCCCACCAGCGGCTCGCTGTCAGCAGTGGGCCTCGACCCCGTAATGGCAAGAACTCCCTCGAGTGCGCACCGGCAGGTCGGCGCAGTGCACGCACGTGGAGTCCAAGAAGGCCGTCTCGGCGTGGGCCAGGCCCAGGCCAGGCCAAGTACTCGTACTTTTGCTCTGCCAATGAAATAGTTCCAAAAAAAGTCAACACAGAAACAGCCGTCGTGTCTTAGAGCAAGTGGAGTTTTGTTCTTGAAAAAATTAGAAGCTTGAAAAATCCACACCAGTATGCACAGACAGACTGACAGCTTGTCTGGAGCTCGAAAACAACATTTTCTTGTCTTTATTTTGTATTAATATGTCATAATGACCAAATTTAACAGGGCTTGAAACTTGGACTGGTATGTAGTCAGGTCATAGTAGCATATTGTCTAAAATTGAAAATGTGGGCTCACCCCCTGATATTGGCAACAACAAAAAAAAAGTCCACAAGTTTTTTCCACTTACAGAACTGTAGGGGTTAGGGTTTGGCATCCAGGTCAGACTCAAACCTGCAGGGTCCCCATGCAGTGGCGCCACCAGCGGGTGGCCAGGGGTGGCCGTGGCCACCCCTGGCCGACTCCTGGCCACCCGACTGGCCACCCCAATGTAGGGTTGCCACCCGTCCCGGTTTTCCCGGGACTGTCCCGTTTTTTAACAACCTTTCCCGGGAAATTTATACAGTCTCCCGGGACACTGAATGTCCCAGTTTTCAAATGGCTATGTGAATATGTCCCGGTTTTCTAAAGGCTACGATGAATATGTCCCGGTTTTCGCAAGTGTAAGTGAATATGTATGTTCAAACAGTGCGCGCACGATAGAGAGGTTGAGAGCGAGAGACCTTGCGCGTGTGTGCTAGTCTGCGTGTGTGCCTCATGAGGCGCATGTAATACAGCATTGCCTAAAGCATCCCACCAACCCTATAGACCCCCCAACCCCCCCCCCCTCGACCCCCCCCCCCTCCCCCCTCCCCCCCCTCGCGCTTTTTTCACGTCAGTTTGGGTGACAAAGTCATCTGAAGTCATAGCTTAATGTGAGGGACAAAAGTCTATTTACATCATTAAAGTATACGGAAACTCGTTTTCCCTCCTCTGCGGCTGTCTCATCAATCATTCTCCATTCATATTCAAACAGCGTGCGCGCCTCTTGGATGCACGGTAAAACTCTCCCCAATATGATATATTCACATTATAATGCATGATCTTTAGATAAAAGGCTCTAGATTTGCATAAAATTACTTTATTTTGTTGGAGTTTGTTGCTGTTTTTAAACGACTCACTACCTTGTGCTTGCTAGATCACACACATCACAAGGACTATGAATCGGCATCAAACGCACAATAACTGGAATTTAAAACTGTGAAACAAAGGAACAAATCGCACTAGGATTTGTGCGCTCGACATTTCTTCGCTTTGTGACGTGAACTTTTAAATGCACACTTAAGCCTGTTTTATGCTTCTGCGTCGAATCGACGGCGTACCCCCGCAGATCCCTCTGCGTCGCCGCGAACCCCTCTCCGACCCCTCCGCCGTAGCTCGACGTGCACCTCCAAAAAATTGTAACTACGCGTCGAGGCGACGCAGACCCCAAGGGCTGTGATTGGTCAAATGCACCGCGATGCAACGCAACCTGACGCAGAACCATAAAACAGCCACGACGCCGTAGGAGTGACGGCGTAGCTACGCCGTGGAGTTGACGCAGAAGCATAATGAGGCCTTTATGCAGCGCAGCGCTGCACACTGTGACTCCATGTTGCTTTGAGCACATCATTCTGCACCCGCGATGCGCATACACGCTGTGTGCGCTCTGTTTTTCATGTTATCATGGGTTTGCCCACTGAAATATTAATGAAGCCAATATATTTTGTTATACCTAGCCTGCTCAATACATGTAAAATAAGCATAATTTAATAGTATATTATTTCTTTGTAGTGTAGCCTATATATGCATTTCTGAATTATTGACATTAATATATAAATATAAATTGTGAAATGTATGATTGCCTGATTGAATTTTATAAGAGAACTAATAGTAATTAATTTTTTTATTAACATATTAAGATTTTCTAAAATTACTGTGCAGATTTTTTCAAGAATTACTTTTTGCTGCTGATTTATACACTCATTAAGTTTAATAAAAATTCATAATACATGAATGTAATATTTAAAGGTCTTAACTGTAATCTTACATTGCAAAATAATAACTTAAAAAGGATTAAATTCATCACAATTATGTAAGTATCTGGAAATTTGTCGCGGGCGAGGGCCCTTATATACATCATATCTATATAATATATATCATTATATATAATATAATATATATTAGTAGGGCCCTACTAATATCATTAGTAACATTAAATATAACACAATAAACCAAAGTATATCAGTAGGAGTTTCCTTATGTCTTTCTGATAGTTTTCTACAGGCCGGTTTACTACAACAGTAGAATAAAATTCTGAAATTATGGTTTATAGTTTTGGTGTGCCACCCCAAGATTTTAAGTGGCCCCATCTGGCCACCCCTATGACAAATTTCTGGAGGCGCCACTGTCCCCATGTGAGCCAACATATGCTGAGCATGTACACAGCTCTGACTAGAACAAGCTGTTAGTTGTTATAGCTTTCGCTCCTAGGTGTGGGGCGGGTAGATGGGGCCCGCACAAATCCTGCAAAGGTTAACCATCGGATGCGAGGAAGAAAAGGTAACAAGTCCTCAGGTGCAACTTCAACGATGACAGCGTGAAGAAAGAGATTCTGACGTAATTGTCGCGCCCATGCATTTTACACCGCCCGCGAACCTGTGAGTATTTGCATACTTCGCGACAATTGGCCAGCTGGCGTTAGCCCATAAGATTTCAACAAAAGTGGAGAAGGGAGGAGTTCCCATATACGTCATAGCTGACGTAATGTTGAGTTACCGCCTTGAAAGGGAACGCGTCTGTTCTCTGTCAGATCCTCTGCATGTATGAGCAGCGCCTGCAATGCAGATAGTCTGTATGCGGTATCTTCCCGTATCAAAATAAGAGTCTCTGCTCAGATGTCCAAGAGACGCCCCCTTTGTGTATTTTTTTTCTGTGAAACAAAAGTTAAATGTGTCTATAATAGTTGTCCTATTTTTCACTGACAATGACATTATAAACAAATTATAAACCAAGTATGAAAAATGTCCAGAGTTTTCATGTTTTAACATTTTTAACAAAAAAATTATTTGTACCAAATAATGTAAAGTGGGTGTAAAATGCCAACACTCTGACAAAGCAATTTGCATTACATTTACAGCAAAATCAGATCACACGCAGTTTTAGCTTAAAATTAAAAAGACAAGCCAAAATAACAATAGATAAATATGAATATTAATTAATGAACCATGCTGAAAATCAGCCTATTTGAAAAATGATGTTAGCTGATGCTAACTGGCTAGCTAACTAGCTAGCTGATGCTAACTTGAGGTAATTTTTAAATATAAAATCCAAATATTTGTATCCATACACGTAGTTAGATTACATTTGATGGAAAACCAAATGATGGGTTGTTAATGTAACTACATTGATTATGATAATGGGAAGTGATGCCCCCCTGGGGGCGTTTTACCCCACAGACTAGGTTTAAAAAAAAAATTATTATGAAAATTTTATTTTATTTTCCTTAAATAACATTTACTCCCTAATTAAAGGTCGTCCTATTCTTATCATATATAACTGTGATGTTCTGCTACAAGCTTTAAATGGATAGTTCACCCAAAAATAAAAATTCTGCCTCGAGTCAGTTCACTAGTGTAAAAGCGTAGAGCTTCTGTTGTTGTACGTCACACGCATCACACACATGACCAGCGTCGGCCAATAGTGAGCCTACGTCTGACGTAGCTCTACACAATCACACTACGTTAACTGACTAGAGGCCCACAGAGAAGGAAATGAATAGTTGAAATAAAGTTGTTATTTTTGTTTTTTTTGCGCACAAAAAGTATTCTCGTCATTTGATAAACTTAAGATTGAGCCACTGTAGTCACTTGGACTATTTTAACAATGTCTTTAATAACTTTTCGGGGCTGGCAAGTTTCAATCCCTGAAGAAGCCTATGGAGGAGTGATCCAGCTCTGATTTCATCAAAAATATCTTAATTCGTGTTCCGAAGATGAACGAGGGTCTTACGGGGTTGGAACAACATGAGGGTGAGTAAATACTGACAGAATTTATATTTTTGGGTGAACTATCCCTTTAATACACTTGTTTTCCTCACTGCTTAAAATTGTGTGTGAAATCCATTTTCTCGCAGGTACTTTGCCAGTGTAGGGTTCATAGTGAATACTTCTACATCACTCTTGTCAACATAGTTCATAGCAACAACAAAAACATATGTTGACTTTATCTTGTGTTTTTTTGTTTATTGTTTTTTTTTTTTTAGGGGGAAACAGTAGAGGTGCGTTTTACCTCAAGGGGGCGTTTTCCTCCCACTCTACCCTATTTATCATGATGTAGGCCTACTTTAAAAAAAAAAATCAGAAATATATAATTTTGTTCATAATTAGTGATGTTTTACAATGAGGATGTTGTCGTTTGTGTCCCAATCTGTAGTGAGCCAGCGTCCTTAATGCCCTAACCAGTGTCTGAATTTGTGAACATGGAACACTGATTCACGACAGGAAGCTAGGGAGCTTATTGAGACTTTATACTTTTACTGAAAAGTTTCAATATCTTTTTTACAATCTACACTTTTAAAATATGTGTTAAATATGATCAATGTTTTGCTCTTGCTTTTCTCTGTCTGTGTCAGACACAGTTTCTCATCATGGTTTAGGCCTATTGTTTCTGTAGAGTAGAAGAGAGACTTTATAGCAGAACAGGAAGAAGCTCTTCACATATACAAACATGCTCTATATAGCCATTCTCTCTGACAAACAAGTTGGTCCACCAACAGATCAGACCACATCTTTGAAGAACACCAACCGCAGCATCTTTCAGTTTGACTCAGAAGACAAACTTCAGTAAACCGGTGAGTTCACGCTTTTAACTTTTTCCATACACTAAAAATGAGAGCTGAATAAATATACACAGCCATTTTTAAATAAAAATAGACTTACACTCCATTTCACTGTACAATGTTCATCATATATTTTCATCCAACATTCACACAATATTCTTCTACTTTTAAATATTTAACATCGTCAATCAACTACATTTAAAAGATTATCAAAATGATAAAAAAATTATGTTTTCCACTATTAAAAACAGTTTTATTACATATAGTCTTATTATAAGACTACGTAACCATATATAACAAGTGTACAGAGTGGTTGTGCGTGTGCACTATAGGAGGGTCAAACTCTGTCAGGGGAGGATTCACATGCAAGATTAACCGTTCTGTTACGCTTGTTTTAATCAGTTTGAGTTTTCACTGAACAACTGAACATGTTTCACACACTTGTTTTGTTCTGTTTGTGCTGCTGCTGTCTCATTGGTAAGTTATTCATATATTTGTGTGGTGTCATTTATTTGCATTTCAGTTACAATTAATTTATCATGTAACTTTACATTTATTTTGTTACAGAAGATAATTTTAAAACACATTGAAGATAAATATATTGATTCACACATGTCTGATTGTTGAGCAGTTTAGCATCTCTGCTGCTGTTCTTCAATTCATATTTAAAGGTTTCAAATGAGTTCAGGCTTTGCAAGAGCCTTAATCAGTGATAAAACCTCTTCATGTTCATCAGGTGTGTTTGGTGATTCAGTGTCAGTGATGGAGGGAGATTCTGTCACTCTAAACACTGATACTGAAATACATGAAGATGAAGACATACTGTGGAAATTTGGAGCTGAAAAGTCTCTCATAGCTCAAATCAATAAAGCTGCTGGAATCTTCTCCACATATGATGTTCCTGATGGCGTGATGGGAGATTCAGAGACAGACTGAAGCTGGACGAACAAACTGGATCTCTGACCATCACAAACACCAGAACTGAACATACTGGAGTTTATCATCTACTGATAAGTGGAGCAGAACGATCATCAAAAACATTCAGTGTTTCTGTCTATGGTGAGAAGAAACGTAATTTTTTCATGCCCTTTCTATTTTGTTAGCTATTTACGTATTAAAATGTTTGATAATTTCATAGTTTGAGAAGACAGACACACTCCCTGCTAGTCACCACACTAAACACATTGAACTGAAAATAAGATTATTGTTTAGATTTATCCATATTTCTCTTTATTCTCTCATGTTTTCCAGCTTGTCTGCCGGTTCCTGTCATCAGTAGAAACTGTTCATCATCATCATCATCTTCATCAAATTGTTCACTGGTGTGTTCATCAGTGTTGAATGTGAGTGATGTGACTCTCTCCTGGTACGCAGGAATGAGTGTATTGTCCAGCATCAGTGTGTGTGATCTCAGCATCAGTCTCTCTCTACCTCTGGAGGTGGAATATCAGGATAAAAACACCTACAGCTGTGTGCTGAACAATCCCATCAGCAACCAGACCACACATCTGGACATCAACACACTCTGTCACACATGTGCAGGTACCACAGCACTGATGATATTAGTTGAAGTCAGTTCAGGGGCTCGTTCTTCGTACGTCGCTAACTCAGTTAGCTGGATTTGATTGTTGGCGATTTGGCATGATCTTGGATCGTTTGGTTCTTCGAAGCTCATCCTAGACTTGCTGTCATAGCAACAGGTGCGCCAGCTTGAACCTGCTCGCGAGCAGGCTTATTTCATGTAAACAGGATTAGATTGCGGCTTTATAAGCGGAGGTGATACGGGAAGTCTGTCGTAGCCATGTCTTGTCCATTTTTACGACAGCAACCTGTTGCGGAAGGTGAGAGGATAATTCGCAGAGCTTTTCGAATTAATCGCGTATTGCAGGATAGACTGGATCCTTTAGCGCAGCGCGACAGTGTAATTTTTGAGAGATATCGTTTTTCTCGTGAGGGTGTTATTTACATCATTAATTTGCTGGAACCACACATTAAATGTTCAACACGGAGGAGTCGGGCTTTGACAACTGCACAGACTGTGTGCATTGCCCTGAGATTCTTTGCGAGTGGCACGTTCCTTTACACTATTGGAGATGCAGAGAACTTAGTGAAAAGTGCTGTCTGTCGTGCCATTCGCAAAGTTTACTTGGCACTCAAGCAGTTTTTAGGGGGTTTTGTGGTATTTCCAAGCCACTTAAGACCCCAGGTTGTAAAGCAGATTTTTTTTGCTATTGCAGGTACATTTATATAGTGTTGGGTCCGAGTCCACCTTTGTCGAGTCCGAGTCAAGTCCAAGTCCTTAACAATCGAGTCCGAGTCCAAGTCCGAGTCCAAAGAACGCCGAGTCGGACTTGAGTCCGAGTCCTTTACATCCGAGTCCGAGTCGAGTCCAGCCGAGTCCACAAAGATTTAAATGATTTGAAATTGACCTTTCACAAAGACCCGCCCCTCTTAGTTACTGTTGCTACGTCCGACAAGCCGTTCCGCTCTCACTCCAAATGTTCTCACACAGTGAAAAATATATTGCGGAGCAAAGAGGACACTGAATATGCGCCAACATAGAAGACAGAGCAACCTACTTTTGGTATGAAATAAAGTCTCATCTTTTACATTTTTATAATTATTATGAAATTCAAACAATAAATCCTGTTTTGTGGTGCTTTAATGTGTAGGCCTCAGTTCAAGCAGCACATGAACTGATAATCTCTTAGTTATAGCACAAATTAAATATGAATGAAAATCAGAACTGCAAAAAGATATCAATACACACCATTTTTCAAGTTCAAGTCCACTGACTTTAATCTACTAACTGATTTGGTCTGTTTGTCGGACAAAAATGACGGTATCTGCATTATGATTGGTCAGATCGCCTGTCAATCAAATTCCAGCGAAAGGTCTCAACACTGAGCTCTTAAATTAATATTTTAAACCTTACAAAATTATTGCAATGTATAGTCAAAGTCATACGTTTACCTATTGTACATCTTTCAGAATCTGCAAGGTAATGCTCAAGAATGCAACACGATGCATTAAGAGCCAGGGGTAAACTTTTGAGCAAATGTTGATGTTTAAAGTTTTCTTATTTTGTTTTACATGCTAATATCTTTTTTAGCCTCTGAAGGGCAGGACTAAATTAATATAAATTTTCAACAAAATAAGAACAATTTACATCCAGTTTCATCCTTAATGGACTTCTTGAGCATCACTAAGTGTTTGCAGGGTTTGTAATAGTCGTGTATGAGTCCCTCAGTTGTCACCAGTGCGAAAAGATGGATCTCACAATCATAGACACTGCTAGTAAGGAGTCAAATATGCAGAAGATGCTGGAAAAGCAAATAATGTGCAGGAGCTGGAGGATTTTTGCTCATGAACAACCATTACACAAAAACAAAACAAAAAACAAAAACAAAAAAAAAACAGTTGTGGATACAAACACAAAATACAAGATAAATTACTTGATTGTAATATTGTGTGTCAGGTAATGATATTTACAATCAAGTAATTTGTCTTGTATTTTGTGTTTGTATTTTGTCTTGTGGACTAGGCTATTAAACATCTGTTATGTGAAAAAGCTTTTTCAGTGCAGTACTAAATAGAAACAATGTTTTTATGATCCTACTTATTAATAAATAAATAAAAATTCAATTTTGGAGATTTTGAAAGGTGTATGTAAACTTATGACTAAAGTGTAAATGTAACAAAAATCATTAAGTTATTAGACACCAAAATGTTGCTATGGTTTTCACTTTCTCATGTTGCTATGGTTACTATGTCAATCATCGCAATTTCAAGACTCACAGGACTAAAATTTAGCGGATTCACTCCCACATTTAAATGCATTTATCACTCTTTATAATTTACAGTGTGAACGTAACCACTGGTCCTCTAGAAGCACGAAAAACAAAACTATTATTTAGATTGTCAATAGCGCTCCCTTTAAGCCATCACTTACCGCGTTCTGCACTCTCCCTAAAACTCTCGTCATAAACACTGAAGTGTCCACACTGCACAGTGAATCTCTCATTTATATCGCGTCAAGACTTTGTTTATGAGGGGATTTGTGAAAGGATAAAGCTTGTGCTGATTCTGAACATACATTTTAAGCGAATTCTCCGCATGTTGACTCTAAAATGCCTCTGATTTGCCACTGTGTTCATGCGCTTAATATACATGTCTGTGATTGGCTAATGCTCAACGCGGAAACAACACAAGTAGTTTGGTTTCGTTTTTGAATAATATTTTGTCCTCTAGTGCCCGGACTCGGACATTTTTCCGAGTCTAAAATGTCCGAGTCCGTGTCAAGTCCGAGTACGTGACAAGTCCGAGTTCATTCAAAATTGGACTCGAGTCCGGACTCGAGTCCGAGTCCGAGTTCGAGTACCCCAACTCTACATTTATAATTGTTAATGACATGCAATCATGACCATGCCAAAAAGTATGACTAACAGTATGTGTCCTTCAGGCTTCCCTAACGTGATTGGTGCCATAGACTGCACACACGTCCCCATCAAGGCCCCACCAGGGCCCAATGAAGGGGATTTTGTGAACCGAAAGAGGGTTCACAGTGTAAATGTGCAGGCAAGTTACTATTACAATTTATAATATTCCACATTAATTAGTAATATATTACATAAAAAAATGAATGTAATCAAAAAGTATGCAGTTGACTGACTAAAATCTCTTAGATGGTGTGTGACTATGTTCCATATAACAAATGTGGAAGGAAAATGGCCAGGATCAGTGCATGACTCAAGAATTTTAAGAGAGTCACATTTATGCACATTATTTGAACGTGGTAAGGGAACTTATAAATGTCAAGCTCACAGTATTACACACACTTATGCTGAGCCTAACAAAACTGCATTTTTCCATTATACAGGGAATTTTGACGGGGTCCTGCTTGGTGACCGGGGCTATGCCTGCAGGCAGTACTTCATGACGCCATTCCCTGACCCAAACCCTGGACCACAAACCCGTTACAATGCAGCTCTAGCCAGGACAAGGGCACGCATTGAAATGACCTTTGGGCAACTAAAGGAAAGATTTCAGTGTCTGAAGGGTCTGAGGGTTGCACCTGACAGGGCCTGTGACATAATTGTTGCATGTGCCATATTGCATAACATTGCCACTATCAGAAAGGAGAGGACCCCTGTGGTGGGGGTGCAGCCTGATGATGACCTCCAGCCAGTGCACTTGGACCAACCTAGTGGCAGAGCTGCACGGGACAGAATTGTGGAACACCATTTTTGAATGTGTAATAAAAGACAAGACAAAAATGCTTAGTTCCTGGAGTTTTATTTAAACAATTCTTTATAAAGAAAAGCCAGCAAGTCATCCTTTGCCTGCAATAAGAGATAGTTATGTAAAGTCAGCAATACTACTATGTGTCAAATGATGTATTAGCACTTACTCTGAAGGTCCTTTTGAAGCAACTCTATCTCTAGTGCAATTTTTCTCTTTTTCAAGTTGTCAAGTTCAATTTCTCCTCTTAATTTGTGTTTTTTCAGGTCAAAATACTTGATTTTTTGTTGAAGATGCCGTTTATATAGGGAACGGATGTCACCCTGTGTCATTTTGTGAAAGAAAAAGGGTCAAAACATGCCTCATGCAACAAAAGTAAAAAGTAAAAGTACAACACGGTCCACCTCTGTATCAGTTCTTTGTGCAGACTCTACTGTAAAGCCTTTCTGTAGGTGTGGACTCCTGCAACTCATATTGCAGACAGAAAGAATAGGTACACAAGTATATACAAATTAGTGTAAAGTTATTTATGCACTTACAGGTTCTTCCTCCAAAGGACAGTCATCTGAGAGGGTTTCTTCACTGTCCTGTGCAATGGAAATAAATGGGTATTACAAAGTGTTGCACTTTCTTCCCTTTATGCAAGTTAGAAAAAGTACACAACTTACTGCATATGCTTCAGCCACCACTTGCTTGGGAACAGGTAAAAGTGTTGGTGTATTATGTAAAACTGCACAAAAGAGGGGAACAAAAAAAATTGTCATTACAATTAACTACACTGTAAAAAATATAATGTGATCAATAACTCATGGCAATATATTTTATATTAACTAAAAGTTTAGAAGTTTTCACTTTCACAAACGGTTTAAATTACTGTACAAGACATTTGGATTATACTTCATTTATATTTACAGTGTACTAAGAGAATTGAAAACTCATTTAGCCTACCAGTAATAAAGGTGTTGCTGCTACTGGTCCCTGGCTTTGGGTCTGAGGAAGAGCTGCCCCCAGGGATGCCCTACACAATGGGTCGGTTTTCATTCAACCCAAGGGCCAGCTCCTCTGCTGGGGTATATTGTGGTGGTGCAGGACCACCACCTGTTTTTTTTTTTCAGCCTTTTTCTTGGTGGCTGTTATAAACAGACAAACACATTATTTAACAGTGGCTTTTAAAAAGAGGAAAAAAGTGGCTTTTTAAAATAAAGACAGTATAAGAATTAAAGGCTACCATTTTGTAGAATATTCTTGTACTTCACTTTTACTTGTCCCCATGTTCTAGTGGGTCCCGCGGAGGCTCTGACATAAAAGAACAAAATAAATATGAAATTATTAAAATGCAAAAATACATACTGTAGAAAGTGATAGAAACATCTACCATGGACAGCACTTACGCATTTAATTTGTCTGCTACTTTTTGCCAGCCCTCTCTCCTGGATTTTGCAGACTTCGAGGTGTTCCCTGTCGTTTTAATTAAAGATTCAAATTCGGCATAACCTTCCATTAAAAGCTCTTGTTCTCCTTGGGAGAAAAACTGGACGCGTTCTTTGGCCATGCTGAACAGCCAATAGCAGCGTTGCTGATCATTGTTTCTACTATCGATACATATCCCCTTTTAACCCAGCGCATGAACGCGCAATTATCTCAGATAACTCAATCCAGCGATACTAATCATAAACAACAGGTGTGTTCGAAGAACCCAATTAGCCGGATCATGATTAGCACGATGATATCATCTTGGATGTCTCATTTGATCTCGGATGTTTTAAGCAACGTACGAAGAACGAGCCCCTGATCTCAGTTTGATGTTTCTATTCCTCAGACTCTGTCCACTGTTGTGGTCCTATTGAAGCTGTGATCCGATTGGTCCTCTCTGCTCTGGTGGGTGTGGCTACTGTCATTCTTCTGGTTTATGACATCAGATTCAGAAGAGCTGAACAAGATCAAGCACATATTCACACATTGGGACAGTAAATGATGCAATTTATCATTCTCAACAATTTCAATCATCTATTAATCTTCATTTATTTTTAATGGCCTTATACATTAATCTGCAATATATGTTTTTTTATTTTTTTTATTGGCATCTTAATATTTTTTTCCAGTTTAAAGTTCAAGAGTCTCCCCATCTTTTGTTATATTTCACGAGTTCACCTGCCCATCCAGTCTTGATTAATAACGGTAAACACATTGTCGGCCAAAATAAAAAATAAAAAATTAATAAAAATTTGGTATATTCAGTGTGGAGCTATCACGGTACTGTTAGTTTGGACTTTTTGTATCTCACCACTTTCTGCCAGTTAGTCGTTTGTTATCTTGGTCACTCATTATGTTCAGCTGTGCACTCATTATCACGTGTACTTCAGTTCAGTTCTGTTTGTTTTTCATTGTCGGGTATCATCTATGTCAGTGGTTCTCTAAATAAGGAGACATAAAAAATGTGCAGAGCAGTTGGTCCCGAGGACTGGAGTTGAGAACCACTGATCTATGTTACTGTCACAAAACTGCTCTTAGACCAGACAGTTTTAAATCCAAATGCAGCTTTGATAAGAAGGGGAAGATCCAGTCACGTAATCAAATGTACAGGCAACAGTTCGAAGTCCAGGTAGGCAGTCCATACAAATAAACACTTAAGGTTGGGAACAAGGCAAGTGGGTAATCCAAAGACAGGCAGAGAGTCCAAGAAACCGAATTACAGGGAACCAAAGAAATGCTCAGAGATGCAGTGCAACAACATACAAAACTACAGTGACTGAATGTGAAAAGCAGACTTATAAGGGGTGAGCTAAACAAGGTAATGACAAACAGGTGAATGTGATCAGTAATGATGAGTCCGGGCAGTGAGTTATGGGAAATGTAGTTGTGAGGGAAAATAACAATCTGAAGTGGAGTGCCCTCTGGTGGCTCTCGAGGGCACTCCAGCTGATGAACATAACAGTTACGTGTGTAGCTCTCTCTGTTCAGATTTACCTTTATGCCATTGGATTTATTAAAGACTGCATTCTCTCTTCATCATCGTGTTCGTGTTCGATCATCTAACGCTGTGACAGGAGCATTAAGCAAATGCAGTAGACCACAACTATTTTTTACACTCTGTGAACATTACACTCAGTGAACAGTGAACATGTCTGAAATAGGTTTATGCATAAAATAAGTTTTAACATTTACTAACAGAACAAGAATATGAATTTGTTTTAAGATATTATGAGTGAAAAGCAAGACAAAAAAACTCTTCAATATAATAAACATTGCAATAATGTAACTGGTTATAGAATACAGAAGTGCATACAAACCTTTGAGGAAAGCTTTGCTCTGACGACACATGTGTGATACCCTACATAGGCCTACATGTTCAATTTAAGAACACAAAAGCACTTTAACATTGTTGTATTGTTCAGGCCTTTGGAAAAACAATGTGGATCTTTTTTGCCTATACTGGTTCAAATCAGATTTCCAACAATACACGGGTAGGCGACACTTCATTTCTGAATATAAATACAGAAGACAGATCCAAGTCTCAACTATACTTTACTCCACAGGGTTTGGGGTTTTCAGAACGAATTGCTCAAGGGGCCGTTTACACGTCACCATTTCCAACTAAAAACGGAAAACTTTATGCATTTTGGCCGTTAATTTACACAATAATCAAGCGTAGCGTCAGTTCTGGCAGGTCACGTTAGTCAACTCGCATCACTGGACTCTCAGCTGATCCATGTTTACCTATAGGAATATGATGCCTATCACTGTATTCATATATAAGCTCCTTAAGTATTATCAGCAGCTGTCGCGTTTCTCAGGAGTGAATTACCCTTCTCCCTCCCCAGCTCCTCTCGTCAGTCAGGATTCACCATTCTGATTCCCCTTTCAATCAAACCAAATTCTCAATTTGTTGAACATTAAAATCTTTATTAATTAATGATATCTGCAATACATTCATGATGGTTCTGTTCTGTTTACCCTTAGTGGAGGGGGGGGGGGGGGGGGGGGGGTTTCGCTGCATGGATGCACAGGGATTTCTTTCCCAGAACAGAACCATACCGCCAGTCCAAACTGTATGCTAATTGTCTTTCGTATTTGCCGATGGTGGTCCTGACCGAAACAGTTTTAGGCACCTGTAAACACAAACTTCTGAAAAAATGGGATTCAAAGTGTAAGTTTTTGAAAATGATATCATTGTCTCCATGTGATCTACAAAAAGGGTGAATTTGTGAAAATGGTAATGACATGCACATTTGTAAACCCCACAACCCACACAATCACAAATAAAACAAACACAATTTCACTCCAAACTCCACAGCAAATGTAAATCAAGTCAAACCACTAACAATTGTTCCCCCACCTTAACAGAGTAAACCATACTGTATAAGAAATGGGAACCCCTGTCATTTGTAGGTCCACAATAAAACGAAACAAACACAATCTCACAAATGAAATTACTTTGCAACTTATAATGTACAATTATAAAACACAATTCATGATCACCCAATTAAATATTTACAGGAATTAAAAAAACAAACACTTAAAACCATTAAACATAAAAACACAAATTACAATATAAAAAGCTTAAAATTAATCTGCCAGTGCAATTGTTATATAATATGGATCATAAATATTTTAGACATGGACAAATTTGCTTTGATGTAACAGCCATTACATCTGTTATGCTAAAATTTTACTGTGACAATACAGGGTCCTATTTGGGCCAAAGAACTGATTCACACACAAGTTGCTCACTTGTCGCCACCTACTGGTGTAACTGTATCCTAAAGGAAGGTAAATATGTGCTGCCCGCTTTCCTCTCATTAACAAAATAAACACAACTCAACTCTTAAATTGAGAAAACAGAAGTATTTTAATTAAGCATAAGAAAAGCATCTGATCATCATAGCAACACTTTTATTTATATAGCACATTACACAATATTACATATTCATTTTCTACTATCTTGATTATTTAATGTAGGTTGAAATAAATCTGTCATGAAAATGACAGCCAGTAAATGATTATATTTCAACAACGAATTGGAGTAAAAACAATTTTAAAATATAATTTAGAAGTTAATGCAAAAACTGCCTAATGTGCAGCTTACATGTTTGCTATGAGTGTTGATTATTATATTTAAAACTGAATTTAGGCTAATAGTTTGCATATCCTTAACCTTTAATATTATAGTAATGTGCACAGGCCCCACATAGTTTACAGCATTAGCAGAGATATATATTTTAATCCTTTAGAACATGTTGTTAAAATTTATTTAAAGACAGAGACACAATTTGTTCAGTAAAACACTGTTTAATAATAAATAAATGAAAATTAAGTTTAGTTTTCTCCGCAAATTCTCCACTATTACAGGTAAAAACAAATCTGGATTTATTGACTACAAGTCATGAGGTTTATATTTTTATGTTTTCAGACAGCTGTTTAGTTTTGTTTCCTCTTATTACACAGTAAATGTGGCCCAAGTGTTGGGGTTATTTAGTTTTCAAAAGCATATAAATATTAATCCTGTACGGAAAAGAAATGTTATTAATGGTTAATAAAAAAATATATATTCCAGAGTGGATCATGATTTTAATAATGCTTATCACATACACATACAGAGATCTTTTGAGTTACAGAAAAGATTGTGTTGTGGGCTTTACTTTTAAAAGTGTTTAAGGCACTTTCTCCCTGATGTAAAGTTAACAAAAAATGAGCACAAGATTAAAGACACGTACAAAAATAGGAACAAAGAAACAAGGCAATCATCTCCATCAAACATAATATTCAACAAGACAAATACATCAGCAAAACAAAATTATAATAAAAATAAAATAAAAAAATAATTCAGCACCTCATAAAATGTCACCATGTGCAAATTCATAAGTCAACACAATTACTGAGTATTTTCTCCTTAAACTGCAGTGAACCAAAGACAGTCTCAAAAACACGGTTTGAAATCACTGGAGTTTCTGACGTCACAAACTTGTAACCAATCAGATCAACGTGTGATCGTCAGCCAGTGGATCTCTGAGCTGAGTGAGTGAGTGGAGGCTTTTAAATATGTCATTTTGGTGATGAAAGATGAGTTTTAAGGGATACAATTATTGACTACATGGGGGACTTTAAAACAGACCATTTTTAGTTATTATAGTAAGTATACATATACACATGCAGAAATTACACTGTAACATTCTCCCAGACAAACAATACATCAAGTATTTTTCAGTATTTTGAAAACCCAGGGTTTGTTAAACTGGTTTCATGCAACAGGCCTCCAGGGTTAGCGTTACTGGTTAAACAATAAACATTAGCAACATACAGTGACTTTTCCAGCAACAGCAACAATAGAGAGAAGAGAGTTTCAGCTGATCCGCTTCTCTTCATCATGTTCTAATTCTCTTCAGTGTCTATTTCAATCATAGTATCAAAATAATAAATTATTTTACATTGTTTTCCTGGCAGCTTCGGACCTGAGTCTGATGTCTTCTTCCTCAAAGGAATGTGTTTTAGATCACGTGGAGAGTTATCACAAGCCATCATTCTCCTGTACGAAAATACAGATTCACAGAAAGTTAAAGTGATGAGGAGGATTGATGTTTCAGTTACACCATAAAAAGTGTGAAGATGTCATGTCAGGAGGACAGCATATGTGAACAGAGCAATAAACTACAGTCTGTGATGTAAGATCTGTAAGTCTGTTTTATATATATATATATCCACTGCCGTTCAAAAGTTTGGGATCAATATGATTTTTAATGTCTCTTATGCTCACCAAGGATGCATTTATTCGATTAAAAATACAACCAAAAAACTGAAATATTATTAAAATTAAAATTAACTGTTTTCTATTGGAAAACATTTTACAATGTAATTTATTCCTGTGATCAAAGCTGAATTTTCAGCATCATTACTCCAGTCTTCAGTGTCACATGATCCTTCAGAAATCATTCTAATATGATGATTTGCTGCTCAAGAAACCTTATTTTTAGTATTATCAATGTTGAAAACAGGTTGTGGACATTTTTTTTTTTTTTCAGGATTCTTTGATGAATAGAAAATTCAAAAGAACAGCATTTATCTGAAATAGCTTTTGTAACATTAAACACTACAGTTCAAAAGTTTGGGGTCAGTACAACAGGGAAGGGGGGGGGGGGGGGGGGTATGGAGGGATTATTGGGTCAGATTGAAAACTAAAAGTCTAAAACTAAAAGTCTTAAAAGAAAACTAAAAGTCTAAATCTGAAACTAAAAGTCTAAGTCGAAAACTAAAAGTCTAAGTCAAAAATGAATTTGGTATTTAGGATTGGGCATTTTGTATTTAGGATTGGGCATTTGGTATTTAGGATAGGGCATTTAGTCATTTAGCCATTTAGGATTTAGGATTGGGCATTTAGGGATTTAGGAGTGTATGCAAATTAGGAGGCGTGAGCCAAATACTGGAGGCTGGGTTTGAAATGACTGGTGCGCAGAGGCACCTTATGGACAGCAGAGGGAGCTCCAGTGCTAAAGAGCAATCAATCCTCAATCCCCAAATTCCCAATCCTAAATCCACAAATCCCCAATCTTAAAGGTATTGTAGGTAGAAATCCCCAAAAATACTTTTTTCCAAATTTTTTCAAACTGTCTTTATATATCAATGCATAATTAAAATGTAAGTACTCTGGAAAAGAAATTATAAAAATCGAGTGTCTGTAGTCCTCTCAGGACTGTAATAAACACAGCTGATTATTCCATTCGGGACGAAAGAAATGATTGGCTGGGGCGACTGTCACTCTCCCTCGCTACCATGGATACCACCTCTGCTGATACAGGAGCAGCCCAAATGCACGCACCCGTTTGAAGAGGCACGGAAGCTAGTAATAACAATTATGGCAGAGAAAGAACAGTCAAAATTCTCAGTAACGTTACCTGCATATAGAGGCAGCGAAGTGAAACAAGTTAAAAAAAGGAAGACAGTATTTGAAAAGGCTATGAACAAAAAGTCTTTGGATAAATAAAGAAACCATACGAGAGTCAATATCTGTGTGGCTTTCCAGCGGTGGCGACAACTGAGGGATCTCAAGGGGCTGAAAAGTGACTCCATGATGGCTTTATTTCTGCTGGACAGGTAATCTTGCTGTTTTCATTTTGATGGCATTTATTTTTTCATGAAGCATGTATCACTAGCACACGTAGCTACCTAATATATCTACCTAACGTTACGTAGCATAACTACACTGGCTTAGCTATGACAGTGTAACTTTGGTGTCGACTGGTATAACGTTACTGTTTGTGAGCCAGGGTTGAGACGATAAATAAGCAATAGGCCTATCTGCAGTTGAAAGCTGTTTTGTTTAATTTCGCCAAATCTAACTTTAGGTTAAAAAGTTTAGGGGATCTATTTTTATACCTAGCTTTACCCTCTGTCTAAACTTTGTTCCTATTTTCACTCTACCTGCTCCGTTTTTTCACGTTTGGTTTGTTGTTATATGCTCTACATATGTTTACCTATGTCTTTATGTTGTATCTGTATTTGCTATACAATATATGTTGTGTGTGTGTGTTATATTATCTTGGGTCTGCAATGCAGTTGTGAGAAGGTGTTTGAGTGTATGTTACTCAGTTTATCTGTAAACAATCTTTACAATGATTCACCTTCATCACAGTGTAACTGATAGTTACGGCAAACGTGTATCAATGAAGCTATTTAGCCTATAGCTTTGCCTTATATTGAGTTTGATTCCGTTACGGGCTAGTACATTTTTTTAAACTTTACCAGTATCGATATGCAAGCTTGATAGTGAGTACTAACAGTGAGTACTAACAGTACAGAAGGAGCCGAGAAGGGAGGGGGTGGGAGTTAATGGCATAATGAGCTGTGTTTATTGCAGTCCTGAGAGGACTACAGACACTCGATTTTTATCATTTCTTTTCCAGAGTACTTACATTTTAATTATGCATTGATATATAAAGACAGTTTAAACAAATTTGGACAAAAAGTATTTTTGTGGATTTCTACCTACAATACCTTTAAATGGCTAAATGCCCAATCCTAAATACAAAATGCCCTATCCTAAATACCAAATTCATGACTTAGACTTTTAGTTTTCCTTTAAGACTTTTAATTTTAATTTAATTTTAATTTTAAGACTTCTTAGACTTTTAGTTTTCAATCTGACCCAATAATCCCTCCATAGCAAGGATGCATTAAACTGATAAAAAGTTACAGTAGAGACATTTATAATGTTAAAAAAGGAACATAACTTTCTATTCATTAAAAAGAAACCTGAAAAAACTGTTTTCAACATCGATAATGATAATTATTTTTTGAGCATCAACTCGTCATATTAGAACGAATACCTAAACCTAAGAAAGACATTCTTTTGATTGATAACTGGCGTCCAATCTGTTTGTTAAACTGTGATTATAAGATATTAGCTTTGTTACTGGCTAAAAGACTTAAACGTGTTCTGGGTACAATAACAGACGAAACTCAGTCAGGTTTCATCCCGAAGAGGCATATTGCTGACAATATACGCCTTGTTTTAGATTTGTTGGACTGTTAGAGATCAAAGTTTTATTTATTTATTTTAGATTTGTTATAAAGCCTTTGATTTCCTTGAACATGAATTTATTTTGCAATCCCTGTATACATTTGCCAAACTGTCCGAACGTTATACAAAAATGGAAACTGCTGAATTAATCTGAAATCTGGCACTTCTCCAGGGCTTCATGTGTTTAGAGGGGTGCGCTTTATTTGTTCTTGATGGCTGCTCAACTCCTTCCCTGTTGAATAGTCAATTAATATAGCAGATAAACACATTATTATAACCCAACTAGCTGATGATACCGACTTGCAGATCCCTAAAACGACTTGCAGATCCCTAAAACGACTTGCAGATCCCTATCACTCTTGATCTTATCAAAGTGTTCTCAAAAGTTTCTGGTCTATCTTTGAATTGAAATGTGAACTCCTTCTGCTCCATTCCTGCACAATATTCCTGTGAGGTCTCAAGTTAATTATTTGGAATTACAATTTGTAAAGATGTCAATGCGAGAGGAAAATTGAACTTTGATCCAGTAATTACTAAAGCTAAGAAAAGTTAAATTCCTGGCTCCAAAGAGACTTTATGAGGAAGAGTTCTCCTCGCCAAAGCGGAGGTGTTTCTATAGATCGACCTATCCTGCTCTTTCTTTACATGTGGACAAAATGATTTGTGTAGAGGTTGATAGAATGCTTTTTGATTATTGAAACACAAGAGGACATTACATAAAAAAATCTAGCTTTGAACATGGGGGTTTTACCTTTCTTGATTTTTCTTCTTTAAACAATACGTTTAAGATCAATTGGTTGAGGCAGTTTTTGAATGATTCTGATTACATAAGGAATGATATTCCCAGTTATATTTTTTCTAAAGTTGGTGGTTTACACTTTCTGTTAGTATGTAATTATAATATCTCTAAATTGACCATCAAATTGTCAAATTTCCATAAGCAGGTGCTTTTGGGCTGGCACTGGATTTATAAACAGAATTTTAGTCCTCACAGGTATTTTATTAGGAATAACCATGATATCCGATATAAAAGTAAAATACTTTTCTTTTCAGATTGGTTTAATAATAATATTCTTTTGGTTTCTCAACTTGAAAACTCAAATGGTCATTTGTTTTCTTATTCTGAATTCTTAACTATTGTATTCCCGTCACCCCACGAGACTTTGCCATAGTGATGATGTCATCGCCAGTGGAGCTGTTGCACTTTTATAAAATCTCAGCTGATTCTTTACTCTCTTCTTCCTCTTGGATACATCCTTGTGAGACTGCAATAGGGAAGATTTGCTTTTTATCTAGTCCCTCTCTCAGGAATAGAAAGATTAGACAACTTTTTCTGAATTATATTATTACTGTCCCTTCTATAATTGTGGACAGTAATTGGAATAATTGTTTTAATGATATTCTCTGGAAGAAAGTGTGGTCTCTCTCTATCCAACAAATATTTCATTTTTAATTAAATCTTCCTCTTACACTAATAAAGTTAAAGAGGTATCATTCAAGTTCTTACATCGACTTTATTTATTTGGATTTTATAACTCTGACAAGAATCTAAAAGACAAGTATTTTCTTATAAATCTTGTTCTAGCCAGGTTTTTTGTACACAATTTTTGTCTGTCAAACCTCTTTTTATTATTTTTCACAAAGACCTGAAATGTTATTTGGGTAGTATCTCTTCTTCCAGCAATGTCAAAGCTTTAAAGTTCGTTGTGCATAAAGTATAAAGTTTATGCTTTTTTATAATGAAAACAACAAAAAAGGGACTCAAGGTATCTCTCTCTCTCTCTCTCTTGAATTTAATTTATTTTAAATAATGTGTTACCCCTGGTTTATTTTACTGGTTTTTTGTCTACTGTTTATAATTGTATTATTGTTGTTTAATTATGTTCTGAGTTGTAACTGTATCTAATTGCGGTTATATTCAATAAAATAATAAATAAAATGATAGGAAATGAAATACTAAATTACATTTTAAAATATATTCAAATAGAAAAAATGTTATTTTAAATTGTCATAATATTTAACAACATTACTGTTTATTGTTGTTGTATTTTTAAATGCAGTCTCATAAGAGACTTCTTTCAAAAACATTAAAAACTTACCAATCCCCAAACTTTTGCATGTATTTGTGTATAGCTTTGATATATGCATGCCACTGCTCTTTAAAAAGTTTTTGCGAACAGTAAATATCATATCTGCAATACTTACACTCTGTGGTACTTCTGCATGGCTCCTGCGGTGACGATAGTAAACCACAGCAACAGCAGCAGCAGCAGCAGCAAACACCAGCAGAACAATAACAACTATTCCTGCTACAACACCTGAAGACAGACCTGAATATGAAACAGATATAGAGAAAGACATTATTATGAGAGAGCGACTTACACTCCATCCAGTGCTTACCAATATATTTAACTGATTACACCTTTATACTTTTGTCATCAGGTGTATGACTTCGTTTTAACTGATAAATAGTGGCTTCTTTTGTTTTTAGCAACTGTAGCTCAAAAAGCATCAGCACAGGAAAACTGGCTGATATTATGCATTTAGCATGTTAATAACATTAGCCAAAGTGTCACTGTCTCAAAACTTACTTTTTTAAACAGTCCAAAACCCAACACTTATTGGGTTGATGATTTTCAGATTTCCAAAGGAAAATACACTGAATGACTCAATTATACTCACCAATGACAGAAACACTGAATCTTTTCAATCTAGTGATCCTGAAGCTGCTGTTGATGATGATGATCAGTAGTGTATATTCTCCAGAGTCTGTGTTTCTGGTGTTTGTGATGGTCAGAGATCCAGTCTGATGATCCAGCTTCAGTCTGTCTCTGAATCTCTCTTTACACTGAACATCTGTACAGATCTTACTCTGATCTACAGTGATTTCAGTGATGAGAATGTTATAAAAATACCACGTCATTAAATAATTTGGGTGTTTTATAAAACCAGAATCTAAAGTGACAGATTCTCCCTCCTTCACTGACTTTCTCTTCACTTCATCTCGTTCAGCAGCAGAAACACCTGAAACACAAACCAACAGATGCTGGAGGATCTTGTATTAACATGTTTTAAACATTTATAAACTGCATTTAAAGACTCATTTAATGACTCACCAGTGACTGAAACACTGAAGATCTTTTCACTGTCGCTGCTGCTGTAGATCTTCAGTTTATATTCTCCGGAGTGTGTGTGTGTGATATTTGTGATGGTCAGAGATCCAGTCTGATGATCCAGCTTCAGTCTGTCTCTGAATCTCTCATCACCATCTTCACACTGAACATCTGTACAGATATTACTCAGATCTCCATTTATTTGTGCGATGCGAAGGCTGCTGAAGTACCATTTTATATCTTCTTGTTGGTTTGTTTGAACACCAGTGTTTAGAGTGACTGAATCTCCCTCCATCACTGACACTTCATCTGATCCAACACCAGACACACCTGAGCAGAACATACAATAGTGCTGTGATTCTTTCCCTTACAGATCATAAATGTGAGAATAGAGAAATATCTTTGTATTCATCATTTTAAACATGCAAACAAACATCAGAAAAACACGGACCCACATTCACTCATCAGACAAACACACGAGTCTCATGAATGAACTTATCACACAACCCACAATCCACATCCTGATTCATATTTTCACCCCCTTTGACCTGCACATATAGGCCTACAGCATTTATTAATCTTTCTTAATGTTAATTTCAACATTTACAAATATTTTATTAAAATCTTGTTAAAATTAGTAAATGCAATGTGAACTAATGTCTACTAACAATGAACAGCTGTATTTTTGATTAACTAAACTTAACAAATACAGTAACAAATGGATTGCTGGATTGCTCATGGTTAGTTCCTGTTAGTTAGGATAATTCATTACCTAATGCTAACTAATGAACATTATTGCTAAGTGTTACCATAATTATTTCTCACCGCATTAACACTCAGATAAAACAGTGTCGTGTTTTCTACATTTTATAAATATATAAAGTCCTAACAACCCACGTAAATAACGTGTGCAAGGCAACATTTTTGCGTAAAGTTGATGAATTTGGCAGAAGCTTTTAACCAGTGACTCGCATTACATCCAAGCTACACCCAAAATGTTTATTTTTTTTAAAACGACGCATTGCGCAGCTGATCTGATCACGTTTCAAACTGCGTCAGCATTGTTTTTTTATTGTTAGCAAGTGTTTCGCTGAACATCGATTTCTTTGACAGTTAGGTTCTCTTTTCAGCCATGTTTTCTGCAATAGGCCTAGAGCCTATAATCCAGCAATCATAATGCCGAAGATGCGGTCTTTAGGTCACAGAATACGACGAACAAAAAAAGTTCTTACTGTGGTCGAGTAAAAACAATATCACTGATAGTACGTTAAATAAAAGCTTCATTTTCTGATTCATAAGTGTTGTTGTTCTGTCCTGGCCGAATGCGAAACTGAAAGTAAGTGTGGACGTCCTTCCTTAATTTGCATAGCCTAAGGCTTTCCGCCGTGTTCCGTTTGTAAAATAGGTCTGTAGTATAAATATAACTGTATGGCGATAGTAGACTAGCCTATATTACATTTCTTATTCCTAACCCCAGTCTGGAGTTTATTACCTTAAAGAATTTGAAGACTGTTGTCGAGTTTTAAATCATTGTTTATTATTTTAAACCATTTAATCCCACCGGTCACAATAGTGACCGTAAAAAATGTTTCATTTCTAAGGCTATAAAAATGTTACTGAATGATCTATCAATGCATTTACAGCATATATTGAAATAATAAAGGGTATCAATGAAATATGTGCAGTGTCGCATGTTGACTGTAAATTGTCACATGACCACCAGAGCTGTTTACTTCCTATTTGCGCCAAGAGAAGAGGATGGCAGCAAGAAAGCTCCCTAAGAATAGATTAGTAAAGTATGTTAACATAAAGATAGGACATAGATTTTTGGTGCACATCATGTTTAAGGTGTCTAGTATTGATATATGCATTTGCAATTACTTAACTTTGTTTAATGTGGTCATAGAACTCACAAACATGTCACTGGCAACAATAGTGACCGGTGGGATAACCCATTGTATCTACATGCTAATACACATAGGCTAACTATTCTACCTTACTTTCTGCTGCTACCTAACTTTCTACCTAATTTTACACACAGACACACAGACACACACACACACACACACACACACACACACACACACACACAGAGAAAGACTAGCTAGCTAACTAATTCTACCTAACTTTCCACAAACACACGCAATTACAGGTAGGCACAAACCACACCACCACCCCACCCCCCACCACCACCACACACACACACACACACACAACCCAACCACCCAACACATACGCACACCACACACCCCCACACCCCAAACGCACGCGCACACACACACACACACACACACGCACACACCCCAAACACACGCACACCACACACACACGTGCACACAAACACGCGCGTACACGTACACACGTCAATTTTTATTATTATTTTTAGACTACATGTAATGTTACAGTAATGCGAGAACAGTCTTGTGAAAATAAAATTCATACATTACATTTGGGCCCAGTTTCACAGCAGGTCTTAGATTAAGCCAGTATTAGGCCTTATAGTTAAACTAGCATATTCAAATAGCTTTTATAAAATTTACTGGTGTGCACCTAGTGTGAGACAAAACAATGGCACATATATGTAACATTATGACCCACAAGGGGTAATAATCAGGTGCAATGTGGTAGTGCAGCTTCAATCAACAGGCACATTTTTTTATTCAAATAATTCAACATATATATATATATATATATATATATAAAAAGTAACAGACCTTAAATGCAAATACCCACAAAAAAAATAAATGAAAATAAACAAATCATAAAATAAAATAAAAAACAACCCACAGATAGCCACGGGTTACCTATATTGTGAAGACAGAGTGGCATTCAAAATGCTCTCACAACAACAAAGCTCATAGCAATCAAAAAGTTATGCGTTTTAAAACGAAAGTGCTCTAGTGTAAAGTGGGTATTCCACAGTCTGCTCGGGAACCGACGCTCTTGAGCCAAATATGCTGCTTTCAGTGAGTAGCCGTGCTGTGGCTCAACGGCAGGAGAAAAATAAACTAAACCATTTTTTTTTTTTTGCTGCTGTAGGCCTAATAAATCTTTTACTAAAGCAAATGCAAACTCAGAAATTCTTTCTTTTTGTCAGCTCCCATTCACTGCTATAGAGGTTTACCTAAAACTCAGGCTCAGAAAAAAAGACAACCTTGGTCAGGTGTTCAGTTCTCTTCTGGCCAGCAAACAAACACTGTATGATTATGATTTAGACTGCAAGTGCAAGTGGAAGTGCAAGACTTTGGACCAAGCAAAGTCTGGTGTATTTAACTTTTCAAATCAGATTAGACCTTTTTTTAATGGGTACCATATTTTATTAAAGAAGTGTGAAGTCCGCACACTGAAAAGTACTGCTCCAAAAGAATTTATTAAAAGCAACGTTTCGACCCTCAGGTCTTCATCTACCATATTTTATTGAACAGTAAAGCTGTTTTGAGGTTCATTAAAAAAAAAAAAAAACAGGAGGAAACTCTTCACCTGCAACACAAGATGTTTATTCAGGTCAAACCACATCCGAAGAAAACCGCAGGCTGATTCAGACAAAAGTTGCAGTTGCAGAAGATGAGCTGCAAGAGCAACAATGTAAGATGGAAGATAAATATATGTTTTGTTAATTTCAGTTTTATTCTTCACATATGTTAATTATCAAGGTGATTACAACTTTTCATGATGTAATCATCATTGTAACTTCATACATTGTGCTCTGGATACAATATAAAACTCTCAGACAAAAGCCGTAATCAGTTTGTTCTTCAGGTGTGTTTGCTGATTGTCAGTGATGGAGGGAGATTCTGTTACTCTAAACACTGATGATACAGAAATACGTGAAGGCAATGACGTACTATGGAAATATGGAGCTGAAAAGTCTCAAATAGCTAAAATAAAGAAAAAGAAGCAAATCTTCTCCACATTTGATTTTCCTGATGGGAGATTCAGAGACAGACTGAAGCTGGACGATCAAACTGGATCTCTGATCATCACAAACACCAGAACTGAACATACTGGAGTTTATCAACTAGAGATAAGTGGAGCGAAACGATCATCAAAAACATTCAGTGTTTCTGTCTATGGTGAGTAAATAATTATTTGTCCTGTCCTTCAAATATTCTTGAATATTCAGTACAACTTAAGCTCAATCAGCAGCATTTGTGGCATAATGATGATAGTTATTTATGGTGAGGGACTTAATTTATAATATAATTTATGCAGTGCAGACTATTTGAAAACTTTATTCAATTTCTGTTTATCAGTGGTGTGATCTCAGCATCAGTCTCTTTCTACCTCTGGAGGTGGAATATCAGGATAAAAACACCTACAGCTGTGTGCTGAACAATCCCATCATGCATTCACTCACATTAATGACTGTCTCTCGTTTCCTCTCCTTCAGTTCCTCCAGTCTCAGTGTCTCTGATAGTGTTGATCTCTGCTGCTGCTGCTGGTGGTTTTCTGTTGATTGTAACTGCTGTCAGGATCTGAATTTTGTCCGGCCACTGAAAGACATGGAAATGCATTTAAAATATTTTGGGATGTCGGCAGGTAGATTTGACGATTTGGTTCGTCGTGTGCTGCCATTTATGATGATAATGATGATGATAGATACTTTATTATTCCTTCCCAGGAAATTAGATGCGTTACAATAGCAGCAACCACATTCAGCCCTCGCACTCGGACAACATCTATCTATCTACTTAACTACATTCATAAAGCTTTCACTAAAGCATTCTATACCCTATAATATATTAACTAAAACATGCTATACCCTATAATGATAATAAAAACAAATACACAAACAAAATTAACTAAAGCATACAGCCCCTATTTTAATAATACTAAGAACATAGGTTAAAAAATATAAGAATAAATATAAACCAGACTCAGTTACTAGTTATTGCACATTAAAGAGACCAATAGCAGCAGGTGGGAATGACTTACGATGCCGTTCAGTTTTACATTTTGGTGGAATCTCCTCTAGGGCATGTAGTGGGTGTATATCATTGTTCATGATAATGTTGATTTTTCTCAACATCCTCACCTCCACCACTTGCTCAACCCAGTCCAATGATGGAGCTTGCCTTTTTAATCAGTTTATTTAGTCTGTTCCTGTCAGATGTGCGTGCGCCCTCCCCACAGCACACCAAAGAAGAAAGCACTAGCCACAACAGTCCTATAGAATGTGCACAGCAGAGGTTGGAAAATGCTGAAAGATAAGTGGCCTTATTAAAAAATACTGCCTGCTTTGACCTTTTTTATATACTGCCCCCATGTGGCTGAACCAGTCCAGTTTGTTATCCAGCTGCACTCCTACTTATAGTTGGAGACAAGATCCACATCTGTTCCCTGAATGGAGACTGGATCTGGTTTAGGCCTCATCCTTCTAAAGTCAATGATCATTTCTTTTGTTTCTAAGATGTTAAGCATCAGGTGGTTATTGTTCCACCAGCCCACAAAGTGATTGTCCTTCTGTATTCCCCCTCACAACCTTCTCTGATGCAGCCCACGACAGCGGAGTCATCCGAGTATTTCTGAAGAAAACAGGTGAATGGAAGATGTGTAAAGACTAAACAGGAAAGGTGAAAGAACGATTCCCTGTGGGACACCTGTGCTACACAGAATAGTCTCATGACACATTTTTGGAACCACACATACTGTGGTCTGGAAGTAAAATAGAAAACAAGCTCTGGCTCTTCTTGAGAAATCAAGAAACATAATTATTACAGTTGGACCAGGGTTATCAAGATGTGCATAGACCCTCTGGAGCATGTAGATGAGGGCATCATCTACTACACTGATGTTAGGCTGGTATGAGAACTGTACTGGGTCAATGAATGTGCACACTTTGGGCCTGATGCAAGATAGGACCACAAGTGTCTTCATTAAGTGAGAGGTGAGGGCGATGGGTCTTTAGTCTTTGGGCTCTGTCGGTTATTTCCTCTAGGGAACAGGGACCAGGCATGATGTTTTCCACAAAGAGGGAATCCTCTGTAACCACAAGTGCAGATTAAATAGAGCCAGAAAAAAAAAAAAACACATCTTGCAGTCTGCATCGTTGTTGTGACGTGTAGGTCCATTTTTGAGGAGGTACGTGTCAGGGTACGCCGTATGGTACTCGACTATGTGTAGACTACACCTTACGTAGCACGTACACTCGACGCAGAAGTATAAATTGAGCTTTACGGTAGACTTCCATGTTTGTCGTGGTCAGAAAGACTTGATGAAAAAGTTGTGCCTTAAAACTCTCGTCATTCTTCTCTGACGCAGTTTTCAAAGCACTATCACACACCATACCGATGCTCGAAATGACAACACCATGGGATTGATGACAATTGAAGCTTCGAACGTAATGCAGTATCCGAAGAAGAAAAATTGGCGCTTCGCCACCACACAAGATGCATAAAAAGAGAAATGATTATCGAGGCATCATTTATAAATTATTTAACAGTATACTTCCTTACAACATAAATTGTAAAAAAAAACAGAACACCCAAAATATTTTTTTTAACTAGTCACATCAATTACTAATTATGATCACATACTAGTATATTTATTATTGATCAATATGTGACTCCGTTGACCAGGTTACACATGACATGAGTATTGGTCTCATTGGCACAAATTAATTTAGATCCGATTCGATAGAAATGTATTGATCCCAGGTTGATTCCACTCCTGTGTCACAGTCACAGACTTCTGAAGATTTGTTTGGTCACATGCTTTTTCTGCTCTGCGGTGATCTGCGGTAAAAACAAGTCCGACCACCAGATGCCGCTATCGTCTTTAAAAAAAAAAAAGAAAAAAAAAAAAAATATATATATATACACACACACACACTCACCTAAAGGATTATTAGAAACACCTGTTCAATTTCTCATTAATGCAATTATCTAATCAACCAATCACATGGCAGTTGCTTCAATGCATTTAGGGGTGTGGTCCTCGTCAAGACAATCTCCTGAACTCCAAACTGAATGTCAGAATGGGAAAAGGTGATTTAAGCAATTTTGAGCATGGCATGGTTGTTGGTGCCAGGCGGGCCGGTCTGAGTATTTCACAATCTGCTCAGTTACTGGGATTTTCACACACAACCATTTCTGGGGTTTACAAAGAATGGTGTGAAAAGGGAAAAACATCCAGTATGCGGCAGTCCTGTGGGTGAAAATGCCTTGTTGATGCTAGAGGTCAGAGGAGAATGGGCTGACTGATTCAAGCTGATAGAAGAGCAACTTTGACTGAAATAACCACTCGTTACAACAGAGGTATGCAGCAAAGCATTTGTGAAGCCACAACACGCACAACCTTGAGGCGGATGGGCTACAACAGCAGAAGACCCCACCGGGTACCACTCATCTCCACTACAAATAGGAAAAAGAGGCTACAATTTGCAAGAGCTCAGCAAAATTCGGCAGTTGAAGACTGGATAAATGTTACCTGGTCTGATGAGTCTCAATTTCTGTTGAGACATTCAGATGGTAGAGTCAGAATTTAGCGTAAACAGAATGAGAACATGGATCCATCATGCCTTGTTACCACTGTGCAGGCTGGTGGTGGTGGTGTAATGGTGTGGGGGATGTTTTCTTGGCACACTTTAGGCCCCTTAGTGCCAATTGGGCATCGTTTAGATGCCTCGGCCTACCTGAGCATTGTTTCTGACCATGTCCATCCCTTTATGGCCACCATGTACCCATCCTCTGATGGCTACTTCCAGCGGGATAATGCACCATGTCACAAAGTTCGAATCATTTCAAATGATTGGTTTCTTGAACATGACAATGAGTTCACTGTACTAAAATTGCCCCCACAGTCACCAGATCTCAACCCAATAGAGCATCTTTGGGATGTGGGGGAACGGGAGCTTCGTGCCCTGGATGTGCATCCCACAAATCTCCATCAACTGCAAGATGCTATCCTATCAATATGGGCCAACATTTCTAAAGAATGCTTTCAGCACCTTGTTGAATCAATGCCACGTAGAATTAAGGCAGTTCTGAAGGCGAAAGGGGGTCAAACACAGTATAAGTATGGTGTTCCTAATAATCCTTTAGGTGAGTGTGTATATATATTATATATATATATATAGGGTGATATCAGCTAAATTGGGCCACTTTTTGGTAAAGCGTTTGGGACAATAATACAATACCATATATGCCTTTTCCATGTGTTTTTATGATTAATAATGACTGTTTTTGATGATTTTGTGTTGAAATTATGTAATAAAATATAATTATTTAGGCCCTACATTTCTTGAAACATCAGCTGTGCCAACTTTTTTGCATGAGCAGTTTCAGGTAAAATGGGCCAGTCAAACTGCAAAGGGAAATAGTAGGCTTATTTATCCTCAATTTTATTTTAAAACACAATTGCTTATACAGCCACATGACATTTAAACTGCATTAAACAAACATATTCATATGCGACATTAAAAAAAAACATTTTGGGTGCAAACCCACATATTCAAATGTGCAATTAAAAAAGTCAATTTTGGAACAGCATTAGTAAACTGATGTCAGTGGTGTGTGTGTGTGTGTGTGTCACACACACACACACACGTCTGGTTCGCTATCTTTGTGGGGACTCTCCATAGGCATAATGGTTTTTATACTGTACAAACTGTATATTCTGTCCCCTTACACTAATCCTACCCCTAAACCTGCCCATCACAGAAAACTTTATGCATTTTTACATTTTCAAAATTCAAAGTTTAATTGAGCGTCAGCGTCAGTTCTGGCAGGCCAAGTAGTAAAGATGCTGCTAACGCTATTGGCCAACACGGTCTCATCAGCGATCTGCTCAGCGGATCTGCATCAGCTGTTCATCTCCCCTCGCTGCTAATGATTACGCTCAAATCAGGGCGCCCCATTTAAACAGATTCAGTTCGCTCCTAACTGCTTGCTGCTCGATCTCTGCAACCCACCACCTCCCCAGCTCCTCCTTGTCGTGTATAACGTGGCATTTACTATTCTGTCATCGTTGCTGCTCTGTTCATATGGGGGATTAGTTCTGCTCTCCCAGTGCTAAACTGTGAGCGTTTCCTAATGCTGCTGCTGTCCTCTGACTCTCTGCTATTTCATGGCGCTCATGACAGGTCAGAGGACTCCCTGAACAGAGCCATACCGCCAAATTTCAATTATCAACTGAATTGCAATTTATTCAATACAATTTCCTAATCATTTCTATTGTCTTGTGTGTTCTTGACTTAAATGGACCTGATAGAAGTATATTTATTAAACCATTTCCCTCGTGGGGACTGCTGGCTGGTCCACACAATGTAGGTGATCTCAGGTTTTACTATCCTTGTGGGGACATTTGGTCCCCGCAATGTAATATAAACACAGGCAGACACACACACACACACACACACACAGATGATGGCCCATTTTAGCTGAAACCATGTGGCCCATTTTACCTTAGTGGGTTAAGGTAAATTGGGCCACCAAGGAAAACATCACTTTTTCAAAAAATATGTTCATATACCAAACTAACAACATTATTTCTGATTGATGCCATCAAGACAGATATTATGCATATTTTTTTTATGTGCATGTTTGTTTTTTTATAGATTTATCATCCTTATAATATTAAGTTAGATTTGGTATGCCAGGCTACTTACCATGCAGCTTTCTGGTGTAGTCTTGATTTGAATGATTCCCCCGCCCACCATATCAACCATAAACTAATCAAATCACCTGTTACTTGTCAAGCACAGTTATGACAACAGTTTGAAATCATTTGCAGTCATTGGCTCAAAATTCCAGAGGAGCTGGGACCCTCAAACCTTAAATGGCCCATTTTACCTGATGGCCCATTTTACCTGATATCACCCTATATATATATATATATATATATATATATATATTTTTTTTTTTTTTTTTATCATGATACTTGTCTGATCAGGCATGTAAAATTATCTTTCATTTGCCCCTTCAAAAAAATCCACTTGTCCCGGTGTGGTGAAGAGATCCCACTGAAGAGATGGGTCCCCAGCTTAGGACCACATTAGCATGCTAGTAGTTTGCCGGATCTAAATCGGTTCTCGCAAAACTGTTAATAAGAAAAATAGTTATAAACTCAAATTAACATTATTTCATGGTTCTTTTAATAATAAAAAGTTGTCCAACATATTGCGCGGATTATTACGATAAAACTAATGACAATTATAATTACCTTACGAATTTCTTTGAATGTGGTAAGGCAGTATAAGCTCAGGTAAAGCTCAGCTAACGTTATCACTCTCATCGAATAGCTGCATACTATGCTACTATCTAAGCTAACTAAAAAACACTAAGATAGGAAAAATGTTTAAATTCACAATCTATAGCTGCGGTTATATATGAAACATATAAGTTAAAAGACATTAATGACTCGTTATAACGTAGTTAAAACAACTTCTATAATAAAGTGATTTTGTCTGATTTGTAACCAGGCACTAAAGCGATTACCCATAAAACGCACTTAGAACCAATCGGATTGCTTGGGTCCTAAGCTGGGACCCATCTCTTAACTGGGACTCAACACTTCACCACACCGGACAAGTGTTAATGTCGAACCCTGATATATATTATGTTATTAAACTCTTGCCTCAGCTGGTTACTGCAAATTTTCTTTGCAGAAATCAAAGGTGGAACCTGTCTATGCAAATGTCAGCAAAAAATTATCAAAACAGAATTAACTGGTGAGCTCATATGGGCCCTGACACACAACGTTTAGTTCATATTTATTCTCTGCCAGAATCTTTTACTTTCGTCTATTCTAGTTCTTTGTACCACACGGTTTGATTTGTTTTTTGCAGTTGTATACATCTGTAATTGTGTTGCTTTGCTCTAGTAGTAGGCCTAGTCAAAATATAGAACATACAGAAACTCAAATGTATATTCTATTTTTAGCTTAACATGCATGGAAATTTACTAACTTTATTAAATATTGATCCCACCCTTCACTGTTCTCTGTACTCTTGTATAAAGAGAAAATTGTAAAATTCAGCACAAGCACATCATCGCTCTCTAGTGTCCAAAGCAGAAAATCACATCTCTCTAAGAATTTTACCTTTAGCTATAGTTACTGCTGTTCTGTTAAAAACATTTGTGTTTACATTATTACGTGTTATTCTCACAATAGCAGTAAAATCTCCACTACTTCCTGTTTTTCTTTTACATTTTCTTTTATAGAAAGCCTATGGAGGCTTGTTTCTTCCACTGAAAAAAAATAAATTGCGCCTTTATATTTTTATAGAATCTCACAATTCTGACTTTTTGTGTTGCGAGCTTGCATTTGAATCTGCATTTCTGACTTCTTTTCTAAGAATTGTGAGACATAAACCTGCAGTTACGAGTTACCTAAAAAGACTGCATTTGTTCTTCATATATCTCTCAATTTTTTGCATATCTCACAAATATTACTTTATTATTTGCAACTGCATTTATATCTCACAGTTCTGAGGAAAATTTAGAATTGTGAGATAAAATGTTACAATTACATTTGTTTTTTTTATTCAGGGGCTTCCATATACTGTTTAAATATGTTCAGAAGTTCTTCATAAATGTACATATTCACATCATTATATATTTACATGCAATGTGGGGATTCAGCTTTTATCGTCAGATGAACCTACACTATAGCTGAGTCCCAATGTGAAGGCTGCATCCTCCGAAGGCCGCGGACTTCGAAGGATGCATGCGATTTTGTAGGCTAGTGTATTCTTTTTATTATGTAGCATAAATGGACAATATAAATGATGAATATGAATATGGTAAATATATATTTCAACCCCGTATTATGGAGGGAAAAAACCTCCATCTGTGAAAAAAAAAAACAAGAAAAAAAAAACAATCCGTGGCGACGGTTGTGCAATCCGTCCCTTCAGTTTATAAACTGTACTCACAATATTTGTTGTGTAAACATAAATGTATAAAAATTCACAATTTTCTTTGTGTAAACTCACGATAACAAGAAAACTTTGTGCTTTTGTAAAATAAAAGAAAACAATCAGGCGCGATTTCATGATCTCCGTGAACTGGAGCGCGTCTCAAAAATGAAGTGAAACAAAATATAGCTTCCTATACAAAGCTTGAAATGTCCACTTTTAAACGAACAAATTCGAATATAATTTCCAGGTTCTAATGTGGCCTTAGAAAACCAGTAAAATCGACATTTTTTTCCATATTAATTTGTGAATATTTCAAATATATAATAAAGGGAGGAAAAGTCATAAAAAAAATCTGAAAATACGTCAATATTTTTATTTTATTTTTGCGCAGCATTTGGTGTGTAGGGCCTACAGTTCAAATTAAATTTTTGGTGCTCAACTTTGCATTTTAAAAAATAGCCTAACAACCATTCATTTTTCGTTTTTCAATTACGGGTTAAAAAAAAGAAAAACGAGAGGACGCAAAACACGGACCTTATATTATTAAATATTTCAAATAATGTAGGCTATTTGTAGAAAATGTTAGTCTTGGGTCCATATACTTTTGCATCCATTCCTTTTTGCACAAATAAAAGTAGTTGCCAATGATGTATTATTATTTTCTGTATGACCAGATATTATAGAGTAGGCCTAGCCTATTTTAAGTTGTTTCCACTGTGATAGAAAAATGCAAGTGTCCGCGCCCGCGCCTCCGTGTCATTTAGTGTGCGCTCCACACTCCGCACAAACACTTGAATTTGCGTCAAAATCTTGTGTTTGTATTTATGATAATCTTAGCCCTGTATTATTATTGTCTAACCTGTATTATGACTGACATTTGACGAATTGCTTTGTTCCTTTTTTTGATAAAAGCGGCTTCTAAATAGCCTAAATGTAGGCTACTAATAATAATAATGATAATTATTATTATTTGTGTTTATAATTATAACTATAAATGAGTTCACTGAAGACAGTAATATGTTAATCATAAAATAATTTATGAATGTTTTATTTTTATATAATAAAACCTAACCTTGTGTTTGTGTTATATTTCTTTTTCATATGTGAAGTCTTTTTTTTTTCTTATTCTATTTTACTGAGCTTTTTCCTCCCAAAACATGGAGTTTTATAAAATTGAAGAAATTATCATAATTAATTATAAGTTTGAACACAATGCAAAGCATCCCTCATAAACAGGTGGCCTGGTTGAATCATCGTGAGCACGATTTGTTAAACCGAGGGTTTAAGAATTCGTGAGTACAGTTTATAAACTGAGGGGAGGGATTGCACAACCGCAGCCACGGATTGTTTTTTCCCCCACAGGAGACTTTCCGGGCTCCGTACTACGAGAATATAAAACCCAGTTGAATATAAAAAAGTGCAGTTCAAATGTTACTCCCGCTCGTCATCGGTAGCTGTCACAGTTGCTAGGCGACAAGAACAATCATCCCTCATTTTTTTTAAATAAAAATGCTGTCGTCACCGGCATGCAATGACTTATGGGGTAGGATCGGGTAGGATAGGCCACGGATGATCCATTTATTTATCCTTCCTTTCACTGGGAAACGAAGGGTGCATTTGGCTTCGCTTTTGAATTGGGACAGCCTTCATCGCGCCACTGTGACGCAATCTGCCTTCAAATGCGACCAATCAGCCTTCAAATATGGCCTTCAAAGGACGCAGCCTTCACATTGGGACACAGCTTATATTACAAAAAGTATTGGGACACCCCTCCAAATCATTGAATTCAGGTGTTCCAATCACTTCCATGGTCACAGTTGTATAAAATCAAGCACCTAGGCATGCAGACTGCTTCTACAAACAGTTGTGAAAGAATGAGTCGCATGCTGAGGCACACAGTACGCAGAAGTCTCCTATTTTCTGCAGATTCAATAGTACAGACCTCCAAACTTCATGTGGCCTTCAGATTTACTCAAGAACAGTGTGTTGAGCTTCATAGAATGGGTTTCCATGGCCGAGCATCTAAGCCTTTGTAGGACCAGTTTGGGGATAGCCCCTTCCTGTTCCAACAAGCGCACCAGTGCACAAAGCAGGGTCCATAAAGACATGGATGAGTGAGTTTGGTGTGGAGGAACTTGAATGGCCTGTACAGAGTCCTGACCTCAACCTGATAGAACACCTTTGGGATGAAATAGACCGGAGACTGCGAGCCAGGCCTTCTCGACCAACATCAGTGCCTGACCTCACAAATGCACTTCAAGAAGAATGGTCAAAAACTCCCATAAACATACTCCTAAATCTTTGTGGAAAGCCTTTCCAGAAGAGTTGAAGCTGTTATAGCTGTAAAGGGATTCAAAAAAGGGATTAGCTCACTTCAGATTAAGAATGGCATGCCATTAAAGTTCATTTGCATGTAAAGGCAGATGTTCCAAAACATTTGGCAATAGTGGTATATACACACCAAAGAGCCATTACATTATAACCACCTATCTAATAACCTGTAGGACCTCTTTTAGGCTGCGTGTCCACTAAAGCGTTTTTAGCCAGCTGAAAACGCTAGGCGCTCTGCTGAAAACGCCTAGCTGTGGGCGCGGTGTGATATTTGTCCCGCCCCTCCTCCACTGTGATTGGACGGGTGGGTAAAAAGTGATAGTGATGAGCGCAGCGTTTTACCCAAAGTTGAACATTTTTTAACTCTTGGCGACCAGTAAAAAACGGCGGGCGCTCAGTGCTTGAGGGTTAAATACACGCTCAGCGCCTCGTTACGCTCATGGCGTTTAAAAAACGCGGCGCTCCCATTGAAAATGCTTTGGTGGACACACGGCCTTAGACCACAAAACAGCCGACACGCCGTGAGGTATTGATTTGACGAGGTGGCGATAGGTCTCTTGGGGTATCTGGTACCATAATGTCAACAGCAGGTCCTCCAGTTCCTGTTCATTGTGGGTTGGTGCTGATGTAGTGCAAATCCTCTTTTCCAAGTCAAACCACAATTGCATTATTGAGTTTATGTCAGGTGAATTTGGAGGTGATGGCCATTATCCTGTTAGTAATGGCCATCACCGGCAGGGAACACAGTTGCCATGAATCGGTGCACTTGGTCCGCAATGATGTTCAGATACCTGATATCTGTCAGAGATTGTGCTGTTGGGATAATGAGGATTAAAGTGTACCAAGAAAACATTGCCTACAGCATTACACCGCCACCGCCTGTATCCGTCCAACAGTGCATCCACATTGCCTCTGTTGGTAATCGCCATATCCGCACTCGGCTATTGACGTGATGCACCAGAAATCTTGATTCGTCCAATCATCCACTGTCCAGTTTCGATGATCTTAGGCCTATTTCATGTTTTACTGACGATGGTATGCAGTTACTGAAAATTTGACGCTAAAGTGTGACTAATAAATATGCTATTGTTTTTCTTCCTCAGTGTCAATCAGTTTATGTTTTTTCCCCAGTAGATTAAAATGCCCAAAAAGCTGTTTATAGTAGAAGTACAAGAAGAAACTCTTCACCTACAAACTAAACACTCACACACTGAATACCCAGTGTCACCGACACATGTTTGTCCACCCAACGGATCAAACCACATTTAGAAAACTAACTGCTGCAGGTTTCAGTTTGACTCTGAAGATAAACACCAGTAAAGCCAGTACTGTGAGATCATACACGGTTTTAATTTTATACTCTGGTTTTTCCATTCACTGAAATTTAGAATAAATACACATAATTTTGAAATCCCTAGAGTTATGCTCAATTTCACTATGAAATTACACAATTCTCACAATATTCTTCTACTTTTAGCCATTTGAAACAGTCAGGTAACTACGCTCTCAGAAGAAAAGCTGTCACTGAGGCGGTACTGCTTCTAATATGAACCTTTTAATAAAAATAAAGAATATTTTTTATCCATCAAGAACAGTTCAAATCTTGGTTAGGAACTATAACCTTATATCATATGCAAATGCGATGTGTGAACTAGGAGGGCCAAACGCTGCATAGGAGGATTCACACAACACTAACAGTTCTGCTGTTAGATCACACACTGAACCACTGAAGAAAATGTTTCACGCGTTAGTTTTCTTCTTTTTTTACTGTTGGAGTCTCACTGGTAAGTTATATAAGCATTTTTATGGCTTGTCCTTTTTTCTTACGTTTCAGTGTAAATTAGAATTTTATGTAACAAAATAATTATAATTATGAATATTGTATGAACATAATACAAGATCTTCTAACTTTGAATGCGGGTCTCTTTTGGGATTAGGATTAGGTTTACAGTGACATTTTCAGGCCTGGAAATGGTCATGAATAATGGAAATCTCTACAGTGAATGTAAATATTCAGAAAGACATATCAGGCCATTTTTTGTCCTTTTATGTCCTATTAAAATATTTATGTGGCTAATAATCTACAAATGTCATGGAAAATCACAAGTCAAAATGTGCAGCGAATTTACAGTGCAGACTATCCAGTGATCTAAATCTCTAATTTATTTAAAATATGTATTAAAAATATCCAGCACAATTAAAGCTGTACTTTCAATCTGCAATAATTATCATGCATTTTGTAACTATCATAAATTTTGAAACTTTAAACACTGATTGTTCTCTACATTTTTAAACAAATGAAAGTGTAAGGATGTTACATTAAAGTTCATTTGCATGTAAAGGCAGATGTTCCAAAACATTTGGCAATAGTGGTATATACACACCGAAGAGCCATTACATTATAACCACCTATCTAATAACCTGTAGGACCTGCACCAATAAGGTATATATTCAATAGTTCAAATTTCACATTTTGTTTTGAGTTTGTGCTTGTTTTGGATATTCTCTACTTGTAAACAAAACTGATTTCAGGCTTTGTAAACCATCAGTGGTCGTAATCTGTGTAAATCTGTCTGTTCATCAGGTGTGTTTGGTGATTCAGTGTCAGTGATGGAGGGAGATTCTGTTACTCTAAACACTGATGTTACTGAAATACGTAAAGATTACCGCATAAAGTGGCAATATGGACCTGAAAACTCTCTGATAGCTGAAATAAAAAACAACATGCAAAATATTTCCACATATAATGGCACTGATGGGAGATTCAGAGACAGACTGAAGCTGGACGATCAAACTGGATCTCTGACCATCACAAACACCAGAACTGAACATACTGGAGTTTATCAACTAGAGATAAGTGGAGCGAAACTGACATCAAAAACATTCAATGTTTCTGTCTATGGTGAGTAGAAATTATTTGTCCAAATGTTCACATTTTTATTTACATATTTAGATGTTACATCATTTTATAGATAACAGACACATTCAGTGACCCTCAACACACTAAACACACACTCAACACGGAATGTATTACACCGATTCACTACAATTCACAACACCTAAACTAGACTGATTGTTCATATTTCTCTTTATTCTCTCATGTTTTCCAGCTCGTCTGCCTGTTCCTAACATTACCAGAGACTGTTCTTCGTCATCTTCATTATCATCATCATCAAATTGTTCACTGGTGTGTTCATCAGTGTTGAATGTGTGTGATGCGACTCTCTCCTGGTACGCAGGAATGAGTGTATTGTCCAGCATCAGTGTGTGTGATCTCAGCATCAGTCTCTCTCTACCTCTGGAGGTGGAATATCAGGATAAAAACACCTACAGCTGTGTGCTGAACAATCCCATCAGCAACCAGACCACACATCTGGACATCAACACACTCTGTCACACATGTGCAGGTACCACAGCACTGATGATATATGTGTGTATTTACTGAGCTGATCTCTGTCTTCTGTTGTAGATCACACTGATGTATTACTCACATTAATGACTGTCTCTCTTTTCCTCTCCTTCAGTTCCTCCAGTGTCAGTGTCTCTGATAGTGTTGATCTCTGCTGGATCTCTGATGATTGTTGCTGTAATCGTGATCTTCTGGATCTGCAGGAAACACAGAAAAACTCATAAAGATGGCAAGGATTTTTTAAACTTTTAAACGAGGAAAATAAGAAATAATTCTTTGAAAATATGTTCTACATATTTTAGCCAACTGATAGCCCTATTTTGTCATTTAATTAAAATGATTCTCATATTTTTCATTGTCATACTAAATGTCTATTTCTAATTGTATGAAATGACACTGTACGTCGCTCTTTACTCATCTCGCACAAAAAAAGTGATTCTCAAACTGCATCAACACTGGAAATGCAAAAACAGAAAAGTTAATTTTTATGAATATAAAATGTAAGGATGTGGCTGGTGCTCTAAAATCTATATATGAGTGATGATTTTTGTTGTGCTTGTTGAACCTAAATGCTGATTAAACACAAAGAATGTAAAATACTTTTCTTTGTCAAATATCCCATTTGGGTTTGATTTATGTGTCTCTCTAATTGTAATGATAAACACTCTTTTAGGAATTTTAGTGTGAGGAAAAAGTTATAGGACTAATGGCAAATTTGTTTTTGCTGTTTTTTTTTTAAATGTCAGTGTTACTTTGGTGTTAACTGGAAATCCCTAATAATAACAACATAAATATTGTGAAGCAGATCTAGTTAAGATTGAGTTTTGTTGTTTTAATGCATCTATAATTTCAAACAGAGACTCGTGAAGAAGAGATCACTTATGCTGAGACGACATTCAACAAAAGAAACACACAGAAATCGGTGAGACAATGTATTGTTAATTTGTTGAGTATTTGAATAATTTCAGATGTAGATCAGTGTGTGCTTTTGATTTTGTCTGTATAATATTGAAGCCCATTTCTACCAGATAATAGAAAATAATAAAAGAAATAAAAATATTTAAGAAATAAAAAAAAATAAAAAAAATAAGAAATAAAAATCATGCTCTGGTAAATCATAATTATGACAAAAAGACGATATTATGACATACTAAATAAAAATTGTGAGATTAAAAAGTCATAATTATGACTTATAACAAAAATATCACATATAAACAGTAGAAAGTTCAAATTATGACTTAAAATGTTGATATTATGACATACAATTTTGCATTTTTAATCTCACAATTTTGACCCTTTGTCCTAAATATGATTAAACTATCGGATGTTTATAAAAGACTTGTTACTTTAAAAAACTATATCACATTACATAATTATTATATCTTGTGTTATGCATTTGTTTACAGAAAGTTGAAGAGGAGGCTCATGTGGAATATGCACCAATAAAATTCAGAAGATGATCAAACTTTAATGTTGTTCTGAGTACAAGACCCAGATTGTGTGATCATTTCACTGTGAATCTCCTGAATAACATCAGACTCTGAGCCAATGGTTAGTTTCATCCTAAAGGGTTTAAAGTATGATAAAAACCAGATTAATTAAATGCTCTCCTAAAAACTTCAAAAGAATTGACCTTAACTGCAATACAGGGACTTTAAACTAATTATGTAAATCATGTTGCCCATTGCAGCATTTTTATGTTTGCAAAACATAGATGCAAACAAATGATCCAAAGGTGACAAAGTGAGCTCTGCTGTGGTCTCAATCATTTATAAATGTGGTTTGATCTGTTGGGTTGACAAACAACTTATGCATGAGAATGTTTCTGCTGCTGGATGTTTGCATTTGATGTCAGTTTTTCTGAGGTGTCAATAAAGCGTCTGTGTGTCTGAGGTGTCATCAGTGTGTCCATGCGAGTGTGTCTGAGGTGTTATCAGTGTGTCCATGCGAGTGTGTCTGAGGTGTCATCAGTGTGTCCATGCGAGTGTGTCTGAGGTGTCATCAGTGTGTCGGTGCGAGTGTGTCTGAGGTGTCATCAGTGTGTCGTGCGAGTGTGTCTGAGGTGTCAGTCTGTGTTCACAGCGTGTCGTTGCAAGGATTGTTTTCATTTATGCACACATGAAACCATCGATGAATTCTCTACAGGGAAGCCACTTTACTACAAAATACTAAACTCATTCGTGCTGCTGTTTGACAAAAAAAGGTCCAAAATCAAACTACTCTCAGAAATAAAGGTACAACAGCTGTCATGTGTAGCTTTTCAAAAGTACACCTTATGTGTACCTTATTTACACTTAATGGTGCATATTAGGAACTAAATAGTCGAAAAGGTACAAGCAAATGTGACAGCTTATACCTTTTTTTTCTGAGAGTGCAGTTTCAAGAGTTTCAATTCTTTGTAAGCAAAACTATACTTGATCGCTGATTTTCTTAAAGGTATCCTGTTTTCTGCCAGTGTCTGGGTCATTTTAAGAATGAATGCACTGTATGACTGGCAATTTTTGATTTGAATTTGATGGTTGTTAAAAATTTGTTTTCATCAGCTTTGAGGAGAAACTAAATGCTGTTAATAAACTTGATTCTTATGAATAGCACAACAGAGCTCCTGTCCACGGTGAAACGAAGCTTGTGAAATCAAGATTATAATCAGATAGAAAATCCCACCTTACATTCCCTTGATAGAGATAAAGTTCAGGCACATGAGGTCTGCTCCAGATATATCCACTCCTGCTCCAGTTCCAGCTCTGCAAAACCACCTGAGAGTCAGGGAACAAAACATGAGTGATGCGGTGAAGGAGTGTTAACAAATGACAAAGACTAAACTATTTTAACTTTAGTAGAAAAGAAGCATTAGCAAATATGTGGTTAGTGCGGTGTTGTGGTAGATTTTAGTAGGCCTGTTAATGCTACCTCTCGGCAACACAGAATGAGGAATCATACACGTCTGAAGCACAGGACTGTGTTTTTGGTAAAGTTTACACGCTGATAAGTTGACTTGAAAAACTCAAGCGGAGTTTATGACGTCACACGAACATAACGGTCACACAAAAACATTTGTATGCAGTCTATGGCGGTCACACAAAACATTGTTTCAATTAAATGAAACGCATCAAATGAGTCGAGGTTCATGCTGTTTCCTTTAATGTAAATAACATCCCGTTTTAAATGTTTATCTACCTAATGCATGTATTGTCAACCCAAAAACAGCCCTACGAAAGCAGGCATACACACACAACATCGGAAGTGAAATTAATACAATGTTTGACCACTAGAGGACAGTCATATGTCCACTTCTTCTTCTGGGGTTTATTGGTGGTTGTCAAACAACGAGCTAGTGCATTTCCGCCATCAACTGGTGTGGAGTGTGGACCAGAATGTCTACTAGTAGGTCTACATTGTTTAAAAAAAAAATACTTAAATTAGTTTCTCTAAGGTATCGAAACAATAAATCATAACACCTATCTAAAATCTTACTCACGTCGTATTTTCAGCTTTCCTTAAGTTTTGGATCAAATCTTCTTTTTCATATTTCTGACAAAATATATCATAACATGTTAGTTGTTTCCTCCTATTTCAGAAATCACATTTCCTTTGTTATCTTTACCTATTTTTGAACAGTTTGATTTACACTATTGTGTCTAAACCTAAGCCTCGAAATTATCTCTTCCTGTCCTATTCCTCACTATTCCTTATTGTAAAAAAAGAAAAGAAAAACGTGTTGCCTAACAATTTTAAGTACAGTCAATCTGGATTTTTAAGTAATTAAAACTTAAACTGCATTAATTTGACTTAAAATAATGAGTCGAATCTTGTATAACTTATTAAAAAAAGTTTAAACTTATTTTGATGAGTTAAAGTAGGCTAATGTGTAACATGTTGTCTTAACTTATTGATCATTTAACATATTTATCAATAACTTATTGTTATTGTTATTAATAATTTTCACCACTTATATAAAAAAGAAAATCAAATGCATTGCTAAACCATAAAGCATGTAACCTACATATAACCATAAAAATATTTCCTCCATGTTCTTACTCTAAAATCGTAATTTGTGATTTTCTTCAGTAAATGTGGGAGAAATAAATGTAATTTCTTGATGTAAGACATAGCCTAGCCTGATATCACATTACCATTGTTTTGCTGTGGTAAAAATCACAATAATAAGTATCCCACACAGTGTGCTCTTGTTATAATTTTCCTGATATTTCATTAATACAGGGCTCTATTTGGGCCAAAGAACTGATTCACACACAAGTCGCTCACTTGTCGCCACCTACTGGTGTAATATGTGCTGCCTGCTTTCCTCTCAATAACAAAATAAACACAACTCAACTCTTAAATTGAGAAAACAGCAAGTATTTTAATTAATCATAAGAAAAGCATTTGATCATCATAGCAACATTGGATGTTTGCAAAGTCTTGTCACGTTTATAGCACATTATACTATAGATTGCTTAAAATTGCTACAGCTTTACTGTATTAAACATGAAAAACAGTGATTGCTTAAAATTGCTACAGCTTTATTAAACATAAACAGTGTCAGTGTGTAATTTTATCAGTAGTATATTCATTTTCTACTATCTTGATTATTTAATGTAGGTTTAAATAAATCTGTCATGAAAATGACAGCCAGTGTGTAAATGATTATATTTCAACAACGAATTCGAGTAAAAACTATTTTAAAATATGATTTAGAAGTTAATGCAAAAACTGCCTAATGTGCAGCTTACATGTGTGCAACGAGTGTTGATTATTATATTTAAAACTGAATTTAGGCTAATAGTTTGCATATCCTTAACCTTTAATATTATAGTAATGTGCACAGGCCCCACATAGTTTACAGCATTAGCAGAGATATATATTTATATCCTTTAGAACATTTTGTTATTATTTATTTAAAGACAGAGACACAATTTGTTCAGTAAAACACTGTTTAATAATAATTCAATAAAAATTAAGTTTAGTTTTCTCCGCAAATTCTCCACTATTACAGGTAAAATTGAATCTTGATTTATTGATTACAAGTCATGAGGTTTATATTTTTATGTTTTCAGACAGCTGTTTAGTTTTATTTGCTCTTATTAAACACACAGTAAATGTGGCCCAAGTGTTGGGGTTATTTAGTTTTTAAAAGCATATAAATATTAATCCTGTACAGAAAAGAAATGTTATTAATGGTTAATAAAAAAGTGGATCATGATTTTAATAATGCTCATCACATTAACATACAGAGATCTTTCGAGTTTCAGAAAAGATAGTGTTGTGGGCTTTACTTTTAAAAGTGTTGAAGGCATTTTTTGACTGATGTAAAGTTAACAAAAAATGAGCACAAGATTTAAGACACGTACAATATTAGGAACAAAGAAACAAGGCAATCATCTCCATCAAACATAACATTCAACAAGACAAATACATCAGCAAAACAATTATATATATAAAAAAAATCATACTTGACAATCACAGCAGAACTGGAAGGGAAAAAAAGAGATGAAGACCTAGTGTGTCATTTGTCTTCCATTTCACATGCAAACCAAAAAATAAAATAAAAAATAATTCAGCACCTCATAACATGTCAGAGATTTTTGTTTGAGGAAGATAAATAAATATCTACCAAATGTATGAAGACTTAAAAGTCCCCCTGTGGTGAAAATCCAGCTTTTAATGTTGTTTATATGTCTCTGTGGTGTTATTAATGTGCTTTAAGACAAACCATGTGCAAATGAATAAGTCAGCACCATTGCGGAGTATTTTCTCCTTAAACTGCAGTGAACCAAAGACAGTCACAAAAATACGGTTTGAAATCCCTGGTATACACTATACCATAAGTATACAGTACATATACACACGCAGAAATTACGCTGTAACATTCTCCCAGACAAACAATACATCAAGTATTTTTCAGTATTTTGAAAACCCAGAGTTTGTTTAACTGGTTTCATGCAACAGGCCTCCAGGGTTAGCGTTACTGGTTAAACAATAAACATTAGCAACATACAGTGACTTTTCCAGCAACAGCAACAATAGAGAGAAGAGAGTTTCAGCTGATCCGCTTCTCTTCATCATGTTCTAATTCTCTTCAGTGTCCATTTCAATCATAATATCAACATTATAAATGATTTTACATTGTTTTCCAGGCAGCCTCGGCCTCGTCTTCTTCCTCGAAATGTTTCGGATCAGGTGGCGAGCTATCACATGTCATCATTCTCCTGTAAGAAAATACAAATTTACAAAAGATAAAAGTAATGAGGAGGATTGATGTTTCAGTTACACAAGCACACACACACACACACACACACACACACACACACACACACACAAAAAAAAAAAACTGGTAAAAACGTACATGTCCCTTTTTAATAATACTGTATTTAAAAGATAATTTTGTCAACAACAAAAAAAGGAAAATCTGTGTGAAGATGCCATAATCTCTGCTGCATGAGGACAGCATATGTGAACAGAGCAATAAACTACAGTGTCTGTGAAGTAAGATCTGTAAGTCTATTGTGTATATATATATCTTGATAAATCTTTTATCCAGCAAGGATGCATTAAACTGATAGAAAGTTACACCGTAAAAACTAATTAGTTCAGTTTACTTAATTAAATTGTGCAAACTCGTTGCCTTAATTTAAGTAAGCATAACTTAATTACATCAAGTTCTTCTTACTTAATCTATTTAAGTTCTGTCAACTTAATTCTATCTGTGATCTGAGGAAGTGTACTCCCAGAGTGCATTGCGGCATGAATAAATTAATTGCTTTGTTTTACCATTTTTGGCTTTATTTAACCATTAAAATTGTATTTGCTATCGTTATTGGGGTTATACTGACAAGAGACAGCAAATAAAATTGCAATGGTCTAATTAATTAAAGTAATTTAAAAAAAGCTTGTTACCATTGTTGTGGTTTGCATGCTGAATGTTGAAGTCTGTGTGTGACTCAAGCAAAATTGCAAGATATTGTCACAAATATAGACGGATTATATCAACCCAATTAAAAGTTTATGCTATAAGTGTTTGCAATTAAAATGTAAAAAGATAATTATTTAACATAATCATGTTATACATCATAAATACATTCATTAAGAACATGGAAATAATGTAAGTATATATACTGTATATATATAATATTTATTACTTCACTTCCTTTGAAATCAAATAACTGTGATTTCATGTTGCATCACTGCATCAATTGGAAGAGAATCAGAATGATATAAATGAAGTTCCAAGTGCCCAACCAAAGGGAACACTAGTCACAATAATGGTGAGGAATTTTAGGTTGATTTTAGGAAATCAACATGAATTTATGAAGTCAACTTATGTCACATAAGTTCTCCCAAAATGTTTAGTTGTATTGACAATAACATTCAACAAGACTGGAAAATGAGCGTATGCAACTAAGAAGAATGATGACTGCAGAAGTGGAAGAAATTAGTGAAAAGTCTATTAAGAATTCCCCCGCATCAAAAACCATTTGCCCCGCCTGCTTTTTTTTTTTTTTTTTTTGCTTTGGCAAAATGGTACTCAAACCAGTCAAGTAATGTTTAAAAGGGTTTTCTGAGTAATGAAGGCATAGCATGCAAACAGTACAGATTACTAATTTTTTTTCAGTAAGTTCAACACATTGCCGGAGATTAATTAAAGTTAACTAAACAATAGTTAGTAAGAACAATGTTAGATTTTACAGTGTACAGTCAATTTAATTATTTCAAATTATTTCAAATAAATTAAACATAACTTTCTATTCATCAAAGAAACCTGAAAAAAAAAATGTCCACAACTGTTTTCAACGTTGATAATACTTTTGTGAACATCAACTCGTCATATTAGGATGATTTCTGAAGGATCATGTGACACTGAAGACTGGAGTAATGATGCTGAAAATTCAGCTTTGATCACAGGAATAAATGTATTTTGTCAGCCTTCTAGTTAAACATAAAGGATGTGAAGAGGAGACTGTCATTTTCAAAATAATAACTCTCTTTGGTAAAATTCAGGATGGTTTGTCAGAAACTGAATTGGAAGAATTTATTGATCTGCAAACTCAGACTCCGTGTATAAGAATAAGACAGAGGACGCTTTTATTTGCTCTAGAAGAAGATGGCTAGAGCAAGGAGAACAAAGTACAGCATATTTATTCAGAATGGAAAATAATAATTCTAGAAATTGAACCATTAACTCTTCAGTTAATGTGGCCGTTATCTGATTGGCTTGAGTAAACGGTGGGTGGAGTCCACTTATTTGTGGATTTGTCTGCACTTCCACGCTAGAAGTGTTTCAAAATCCACAAATGCGTGAGGGGATTTACAAATGCACAGAAAGCGGTTCACAAATAAATGCCGGGCAGAGTTGTGTTTGTGACATTCAACACATTTGTAAATATATTTTTTTATTTGCAAATCTCATATTTTTTTGTGAATTTGATATATATTTTGTGAATCTCTTTACATTTATTTGTGGATCTCAATCTATTCCATTTGGATTCATGCAACAATTCTAACCCCATAACAAACATATTATTAAAACCCAATGAGCTGATGATGCCACATTACATCAGAAAATCTGTCATAAATAGCTTTGAACATGGGGGCTTTAACTTTCTTGTTTTTGCTTCTTTAAAAATTGTGTTTAAGATCAAATGGTTGAGGCAGTTTTTGAATGATTCTGATTCTATATGGAATAATATATTATTCCATAAATATATTATAATATGTATTATAAAGTTGGTGGTCTCCCCTGTGGTAGATTTTTTAAATGAGATAAGATTAATGATGTTGCTAACAACAAAGATATGAATTATACTAACATCTCGTGATAAGTTCTAACACTCCTTTGGTCCTATGTCTGAGATGACTAAAACTTCCATTTCTGATTCTAACAATAAATCTAAATTGAGCTTACTTCCTTTTTCTCTAGGATGTAGCCATCAGACAAACTCTAACCTCCTAAAGTTTTGACTTAATATAACTTTGGTAAAAGGAACTATGAAATTACACTAACCATTATATTGTGAAAGTATTGATTGAAATATTAACCCCTCACAATATTTTTGATGATACAGGATATTTTGCTGATGTTACTAACAAAAGGTAATGAAAGGGGGGATTTGCTTTGACAATGTAACCAATCGTGATGATGGAGAGCGTGATATGTTAGTCATGATGATTCTGTTTTGAGATGTCTGGGTTTGAAAACATGTGATAATGTAACATGTCATATTATAAAAACTGTTGTATTCGTGTTGACTGATGGGATTCTCAATGGGATTTGTCAGAGATCCACCGGCCTTGCTTCTTCTAGAGAGATTCTCTGAGAACTGCTCGAGAACTCTCCTGGCCGTGATTAAATCATTTAAAGGACATTTGCTGAGGTCTGCCTGTTATTTTCTGTTGCGCAACAGGTTAGTTTAGGGAACCAAGTAAGTAAGTTAGAGTTTAGGGAAATTGGCCAGTGTCGACGAGAGACGCAGAAGCTAGAGTATAAAGGTTATTAAGTGTCGACGAGAGACGCTTGGGTGAAGACTGGGCACCCCAAATAAAAGAAAACTAAATACCTTATTACCAATTTGGGCTGGTACTTGATTTACAAAAATAATTTTAGTCCCCACAGGTATTTATTTTATATCCAATATATCAAAATAAAACACTTTTCTTTTCAGATTGGTTTAATAATAATATACTTTTGGTTTCTCAACTTGGTCATCTGTTTTCTTATTCTGAATTCTTAACTATTGTATTCCCGTCACCCCACGAGACTTTGCCATAGTGATGATGTCATCGCCAGTGGAGCTGTTGCACTTTTATAAATCTCAGCTGATTCTTTACTCTCTTCTTCCTCTTGGATACATCCTTGTGAGACTGCAATAGGGAAGATTTGCTTTTTATCTAGTCCCTCTCTCAGGAATAGAAAGATTAGACAACGTTTTCACAATTAATGTCCCTTCTGTAATATCTTAATTGGAGTAACTGTTTTAATGATATTCTTTGGAAGAAAGTGTGGTCTCTCTCTATCCAACAAATATTTAATCACTAATAAAGTTAAGGAGGTATCATTCAAGTTCTGACGTCGATTTTACCCAGTCGACCTTTATATCAAAACAGTGTTTCCTGAGATGGATCCCCTTTGCTACTTTAGTGGAAGAAGTCTTCCTAAAGTTCATCTGGCTACTTTTTGGAAGAAATTTTGTCTGTTTGTACGTGCTTATTTATTAGTCAATTTTTCTTTGGTGTTTAAGGATGTCTTATTTTAATTTGATAACTCTGACAAGAATCTAAAGGGCAAGCATTTTCTTATGAATCTATTTATTTTTCTAGCCAGGTTTTTTGTACAAAAGTGTAATTTTTTGTCTGTCAAACCTCTTTTTATTATTTTTCGTAAAGAGCTGAAATGTTATTTGGGTACTATCTCTTCTTCCAGCAATGTCAAAGCTTTAAAGTCCATTACGTTGAGAACAAAGTATAATATTTATGTTTTTTTTTACAATGAAAACAAAAAAAGGGGGACTCAAGGCATTTCTGTCTCTCAAATTTAATTAAAATTATATTTTACCCCTGGCTTAATATTTGTTACATGTATTCATACCACTGTTCTTTAAAAGGTTTTTGTGCACAGTAAATCTCATATCTACAATACTTACATCCTGTGGAACTGGTGCATGGCTCTTGTAGAGACGATAGTAAAACACACCAGCAGTTACAACTGCAGAAACCAGCAGAACACCAACAACTATTCCTGCTACAACACCTGAAGACAGACCTGAATCTGCAACAAAGACAGACAGTCATCATTACAAAAGAGTGAATGTTTATCCATCCAGTATTTACCAATAACTTTGACTGATATTTACACCTTTATACTTTTGTCATCAGCTGTATGATATTGTTTTAACTGATAAATGCACCTTTTGTTTTTAACAACTACAGCTCAAAAAGCATCAGCACTTGGATCTAAACTAGAATGAGCAGCATTCACTGGAAAACTGGCTGATATTATACATTTTGCATGTTAATAACATCAGTCAAAGTGTCACTGACTCAAAACTTACTTTTTTAAACAGTCCAAAACCCAAAACTTATTGAGTTGATTTAAAATATTGAAATCAATTTCAGATTCCTCAATGGAAAATACACTGAATGACTCAATTATACTCACCAATGACAGAAACACTGAATCTCTTCACTCTAGTGATGCTGAAGATTTTGCTGCTAATGATGATCTGTAGTTTATATTCTCCAGAGTCTGTGTGTCTGGTGTTTGTGATTGTCAGAGATCCAGTCTGATGATCCAGCTTCAGTCTGTCTCTGAATCTCTCAGTATCTTCATTACACTGAACATCTGTACAGATATCACTGACATCTCCACTGATTTCAGCGACGACAATGTCATTAAAATACCAGGTCATTAAATCATTTGGTTTTCTTGCTACAGGAGGGTCAAAAGTGATGGATTCTCCCTTGTTTTTCTTCACTTCATCTATTTCAGCAGCAGTGACATCTGAAACACAAACCAAACAGATGCTGGAGTATCTTTTGCTGAAAACAAATAAAAACTACACAACATGAGAGAACTGTGAACATGACGATTGCATAAGCCCCTTCTTGACTTTTGATCTGAAAAGAAACATTTTGGTTTGTGACTATAAATGCACATTAACACTGTGCTTTAAAAATATATAAACTCCATTTAAACATTATTAAATGACTCACCTTGGACATTAACACTGAATATCTTTTCACTGTCGCTGCTGCTGAAGATCTTCAGTGTATATTCTCCAGTGTGTGTGTGTGTGGTGTTTGTGATGGTCAGAAATCCAGTCTGATGATCCAGCTTCAGTCTGTCTCTGAATCTTTCATCACCATCTTCACACTGAACATCTGTACAGATCTTACTGAGATCTCCACTGATTTGTGCGATTCGAGTGTCATCAAAATACCATTTAATAACTTCTTGTTGGTTTGTTTGAACACCAGTGTATAAAGTGACTGAATCTCCCTTCATCACGGACACTTCATCTGATCCAACACCAGACGCATCTGAGCAAAACACAATAGTGTAGAGTTTTTTGTTCTACAGATCATAAATGTGAGTAGAGAAATATGCCTGGATTCATCATTTTAAACATGCAAACAAACATCAGAAAAAACTCAGACTAACACATTGACTCATCAGACAAACATGAATCTCATGAATGAGAGTATAAAGGTGCTCTAAGGCTAAGCGATGTCGGGTGATGTCACTTATTGTTAACGGTTGAAGTATTGTCAAACAAAATGGAGGCTAGCTCGACCCTCCCTCCTCATCCGCGCACTAACCCCCCAAACCCACCCCCAAATCCTTCTTGTCTGGAACAGTTTGTTATGTTTGGTGGTGCGGGTTAGCCCAGTTTGTTTTGTTGCTGTTTGTGGAGTCTGGGGTGTATGCAGAGACCGCATTTTTTTACAGTGTGTTCAGGGGACAGGCAGCTAGATATTGAGGAGATGTTTGCTGTAGGCTATGTGACAAAAAATGTTGGCTTAAAAAACGTGTGACATCGCTTAGAGCACCTTTAGGTCCCTAAACAACCCACGTAAATCACGTGTATAAGGCAACATCTACATAATTTGGCATAAGCTTTACCAAAGCGAATCGCATTACAAGCTACATGCACAATGTTAACTTTTACTTATGTTTATTGTAAAAGTTGAGTAGTTTAAAAGGACACATCGCGCAGCAGATCTGATCTCGTTTCAACTGCGTTAAGGGGGTCGCACACCATAAATTAAACATGTATTTGTCTCAAATCGTGGTTAATCTAGCCTATCCCATACAAAAATGTAATATATGGCCATATATGTAGGCTACTTATATTTTAAATAGCATGACATATATCTATACATATGTTTGACTTATCTGAGAACACAATATATACCTGCAACATATATGAACATTTATGTGTCCAAACACGTGAAGAAAATATTTGAGTTCATCCATATATGATACCGTATATCTGCATATATTACAGTATAGTATTGGTTTCTCGCATATATGGTCGACATTAAGTATAAATATGTGACATACATATTTGTTTCCCACATATTTAATAAATGTATGTAAACATGCATGTGATACTGATGCATTGAAATAAGTACATATATGCACATATACATATATGCGTCTTACATATATTTAACATTTATGTGCACATACGGGAAAATATATGGCACTTAGGCTACATGAAAACGGCCATTTTTGCTATATTTTGAAATATATGTTTCATATATGTCTATGTGTTTTATATATATGAATTTTGCATATATTCTCATATAGGCAGCAGACATACATGGGCACTGACATTATATATGTATTTTACATATATTTACATATATTACATTTCTGTATGGGATAGGATATACGTTAGGCCTATTTTCAATTCATGTTAACGGGCGTCCGGGGTAAAGTTCAGACTGCAGACTCAGCAACGATTGTATTAATTGTACAGTACAATCATAACATAGTACAGCCATTATCTTAATTCCATAATGTCCTTAAACTTAAAAATATTGCTGGCCATAAACTGAGAAAGTGCGCGTCCGGTGTGCGATACCTTTGTCCTAGACGCGAACGCTGCGCTTCTCGTCCGGTGTGCGACCACCTTTTCAACTGAACTATTTTCTCATCAATAAACCTAAACCGAATCTAGCAATCACGTGCCACAACTGACGTTAACAAAGAATATGTCTTACTGTGGTCGAGTAAAAATGAAATCACTGTAAGCACGTTAAAGAAAAGCTTCATTTTCACCACTTTTCTCCTCAGAAAACGAATTCAGATTCTCATTCATTAGTGTTATAGCCTAGCTACTTCTGATTTAATGGTCGAATGCAAAGTGAAAGTAAACCCTCCATATGAAACAGGGGCGTCGGATTTATAGGGATGCTAGGGAAGTGTCCCAATAGTGACACTGATTTGTCCCTAGCAATAATTTCGATCAAAAATTTATATATAACCACTGTTGCCTGATTGGGTCTTGTGGGTTTTACGTAGTTCTTATTTTCGGAAACATCTAATTTAGATACAAATCTATTATAAATCTATTTTAAAAATGCGCAAATCCTGGAACACAAACGGTTAATAGATCTAGGTCCCGCCTGCTTAACACACATCGCTAAACTGATTGGCTTTGTGTTTTCTTTCTAACTTGTGAGAGGCTGTATGGCAAGCCGTTATAGCTTAAATGGGCTTTATGCCCAGCTGCACTACTTCCTGAACTTCAGCCAGCTCATTTGTTTCCTGTCTGCCATTATTGGACAAACTGATTAATCCAGGTGTGCCTGGCCTCAGTAACAATAATCAGGCACACCTGGATTAATCAGTTTGTCCAATAATGGCAGACAGGAAACAAAGGAGCTGGCTGAAGTTCAGGAAGTAGTGAAGCTGGGCATAAAGCCTATTGTCACATAAAGCCTTACTCGTCGTAATTGCATTTTTACAAGTAAGAATTCAATTAGAGTGCTTTAAAATTCAATTCTTACTAGTAACAATTCGTACGATTAGAGAGCTCTCTAATTGGATCCTTGCTATTAATGTAATTGCAGAACTCTTTAATTCAATTAGAGTTCTGCAATTGCATTCTTACAAGTAAGAATTCAATAAGAGAGCTCGATCTCTAAATCAGTTTTTACTAAGAATTACATTTAGAGAGCTCTTTAATGCAATTATTACTAGTAAAAACTGATTTAGAGAGCTCTCTAATATGGCAAGCTGTTTTAGCTTAAATTTTACCCAGCCTTACTCATCGTAACTGCATTTTTACTGATAAGAATTCAATTAGAGAGCTTTACAATTCAATTCTTACTAGTAAGAATCCAATTGCAGAGCTCTTTAATTCAATTAGAGAGCTCTTTAATGCAATTCTTACTAGTAGGAATTCAATTAGAGAGCACTACAATTCAATTCTTACTAGTAGCAATTACAACTAGAGAGCTCTTTAATTCAATTCTTGCTAGTAAAAATACAATTAGAGAGCTCTCTAATTAAATTATTACTAGTAAGAATTACAATTGCAGAGCTCTCTAATTCAATTCTTACTAGTAACAATTCTAATTAGAGAGCTCTACAAATTAATTTTTACTAGTCACATGTCTCCACTGACTTCCATTCAGTTTTAATTACGGAGCTCTCTAATTTAATTCTTACTAGTAAGAATTACAATTAGAGAGCTCTACAATTGAATTGTTACTAGTAAAAAAACGAAAAGATATGTATAATTGCAGAGCTCTGTAATTTAATTAAAGAGCTCTGCAATTGAGTTGTTACTAGTAAGAATTGGATTAGAGAGCTCTCTAATTGTAATTGTTACTAGTCATAATTGGATTAGAGAGCTCTGCAATTGCATTCTTACTAGTAACAATTCAATTAGAGAGCTCTGTAATTAAAAATGAATGGAAGTCAATGGAGACATATGACTAGTAAAAATTAATTTGTAGAGATCTCTAATTGTAATTGTTACTAGTAAGAATTGAATTAGAGAGCTCTGCAATTGTAATTCTTACTAGTAATAATTTAATTAGAGAGCTCTCTAATTGTATTTTTACTAGTAAGAATTGAATTCGAGAGCTCTCTAATTCAGTTGTTACTAGACAATGCAATTGCAGAGCTCTCTAATTCAATTACAGAGCTCTGCAATTATACATATCTTTAATTTGTTTTTTACTAGTAAGAATTGAATTAGAGAGCTCTGTAATTAAAAATGAATGGAAGTCAATGGAGACATATTATAATAATAATAATAATAATAATACATTTTATTTGTTTGGCGCCTTTCTGGACACTCAAGGTCGCCTTACAGAATGGTACATTAGAACCATTAGATATGACTAGTAAAAATTCATTTGTAGAGCTCTCTAGTTGTAATTGTTACTAGTAAGAATTGAATTGTAGAGCTCTATTATTGAAATCTTACTAGTAAAAATGCAATTACGGCGAGTAAGGCTGGGTAAAATTTAAGCTACAACGGCTTGGCATAGGCTGTATTTGATTGTGCGGAGCGGCAAAGCTCCTCGAAGGAAACCTCCTAGATGCGGTAAACAAGGGAGTAATCTACAGGTCTGTGCACAAACATACGGGGCAAATCGCGTCAAATGATTCGGGGACAGCTCAGTATTTACAATATAATGTATGACAATCGCAGAAGTGGCAAACATAATCATTAGTGTGTGTGTGTGTGTGTGTGTGTGCGCGCGCGCAAAGAGCACTGAAAACATCAATGAGTAAAAACATCACTTAGTTTGATCCGTTTTCCAAAAAAGGAAGAAAAGAAAAGAAAAGAAAAGAAAAGAAAGAAAATACCCATAAGGACAAGATTTTCGTATATTGCCATTTTTGTAGGGACAAAGCCAAAATGTCCACACAAAGATGGCAATTTCCGAAATCCTTGTGGGGAATACAGCTTATAAATAATACTAAGTTTTTTTGAAAATGCAGAAAGTTAGCTGTGATAGGGTTAATGTAGGGGGATAGAATACACTTTGTACAGTATATAAATCATTACGACTATGGAAAGTCCACATTAAACATGAAAACACAAAATTGCTTGGTCTGTTGAAATGAGAGGTCTGTTTGATCAAGTTGAAACCCTCTCATCAGCTGAGGCTGAAATGAGTTTCATTGCTCTTTGGACACTGAAAACATGGTTCAAAACAATGGCACAAGTTGCTGTGTGGACAATAAGGATGTGAAACAAATATGCTAAAAGTTAATTTCTGTTAACGGGATAGTTTCCTTAAAAAATGAAAATTCTGTCATCATTAAGTTGTTTCAAACCAGTTTCTTTCTTCTGCTGACCACAAAAGAAGTTATTTTGAAGAATGTTGGTAAATAGACAGTTGATGGGCCCCATGAAAGTCAATGGGGTCCATCAACTGTCTAGTTACCAACATTCTTCAAAATATCTTCCTTTGTGTTCAGTAAGAAGGACATTTATAAGGGTTTAAAACAACTTGTGGGAGAGAAAGAATTTTTATTTTTGGGTGAACTATTCCCGTAACTATCCCTTTAATGACAGATGCAGACATGTGTTTGGCTTCTTCAAAAAGCAAGGAATAAGACCGTATTACACTATTGCATTTCACTATGAACGGAGTAAAGTTCAGTCTCTGTTAAACTCCCTTCTTGTCTTTAATAGTTGTCCTAACATTACAGAATTCATTAACGTATTGTTAAGGTCAATATAGACTAAAAATCGTAATATTATCCTATTAATTTCCTGATTCCTCAGCTTCTGGGAATGTCCCAACCAATCTCAAAACCAAACCTACGCCCTTATTATGAAAAAACAGCGAGTCACAGAACAAAATGGACATTACAAAATAACCGGAAGTCGGAGCTGGATTTCTCTTTAAGCCAGGCAAATAAATGATTATATCAATTTATATAAAATGTTAGTACTTATTATTATATTAGTAAGTACTTACTTATTTTATATTATTTGATTAAAAAAGATTTGTCAAATACAAATCATGTAACGAAGATCATAGACATAATACAAAAAAAAAAAAACATTAAGCTAAACTTGAAATTATGAATATGTGCGTATATAAATATAATTTATGAATGTGTACAGAAAGAAATGCCTATGCAATCATATTGTAAGTTATATATTTATTAAATATAAATAAACATTCATATAAACTTAAATGATTAAAGACCTGTCTAAAAGAAAAAAAAGAACATGGTCTTATCAGAGTCATTGTCTCATTTAAAATCATATTTTGCTATAATTTAAGTTCAGTTTTACATTTGCAGTACTTCAAGAAAATACATTCTTATCTATGTTTAATAAAGCAGCTGTAATTTTTGAAACAGGCTTGTTATTTGTAGTTCTTAAATCAGAATGATCAACAACAATCCTGAACTATTCACAAACTGTGGATGCGTAACTAGATTGGATGAAGTATCCCTCCAGCATCTGGCACCAATCACTGCAAAACCTGAGTAAAAGCCTAGCATCTCTCCTTGTTTTCCTCTTCCAAAATAACCAAGAGGATTCATAAGAAAATTGTGACATTAATATCCAAATGACCTTATTAACAGTACACATGCATGCAGCCACACAAATTACTAAGCACCTAGCAGTGATCACATTTTCATTCATAATTTATACACCTGGTAAGCAGTTCTTGTAAATATCATTGCAGTATTTGCAGGGCTGCAGTGTGTACATCTTGTAATATTGTTGACATGTCACAGACTTCTCTCTCCAATGTGTTACACCAGAATTAAATTTGAGGAGCATAAAAACCAGGGGATAAAGTAAAACATTTAATATCCAACCGAGGTGAACAATTATTATTGTTGTTGTTGCGAGGGAGTTTCACATACAACGGCTGAGAGGGTGATGGCAAAATCGATAGTGAATCTTTCTGTCTTTTAGCTGCTTTTGTCTTTTGCTATTAGAGCAAATGCAAACACAGAAATTCTATTTTTTTTGTCGGCTCGCATTCACTGCTATAGAAGTTTACCTAAAATGAAGACGTCTGAGAACCCTGGAAATGTGAAAAAGGTACACAGGCATGGCAGAGAGCAAGGCAGACTGCTGTTACTTTTCAGATCAAATAAAGCTTTACCCCTTGAACTCGTTACTATAGACTATATTTACTTGGAATGGAGTAAAGGTGTCTTTCAGTATATACTGGTTGTAGTCGACCACTTTACCAGGTATGCTCAAACGTATGCAACCAAGAAGTAGTCTAGAAGAACACTTTATACAATCTTTCGAAGCAACTTTACAGTGTTAACAGGAAAATTCTGCATTTTTCAGTATTGTTCAGCTCATACTGTCATAGAAAAAGACAACCTTGGTCAGGTGTTCAGTTCTCTTCTGGCCTGAACACTGTATGATTATGATTCAGACTGCATCACAAGTCAGATTGTGGACTGGTAGCATTCAGAACATTTCATCCCGTTCCTTCTGCTTGAAGATTGGATTCATCACGCCGGTGTGGAGATGAAGCACTTGATGATGCATCAAGAATAGATACTCTGCAATGAAAGCTGTTACACCTTGTAAATAACTTACTGTCACTAGTATCTGAGATACCTGAAGCAGGAAAGATGAAGACCAGAAATATTAGACCTAGAACAGAGAGAGGTACTTCAGTGAACAGTGACACAACTAATTTAGAAGAAGAAATGACAGCCAGGGATAGTTATGCAAGAGTTTGAACCAAGCATTTGTGTACGTTTATGTTTGTTATTATTAATTCGGTCATTGTCGTTATAAGCATGTTTTTTTTTTCCAAACTATTTATTAGTACTTAGGATTTTAATGCAATGTTTCATTAAAAGACAACACAGAAGACCAACATTGTCTCTCTCTGTCAAACTGGTTACAGCTATCAGACAGGAAAATGTTGGTGTATTATTTAACTTTTTGACTCAGATTAGACCTTTTTTTAATGCATACAGTGTTTTATTGGCCTGTAAAGCTGTTTTGACCTTCATAAAAAGACAGGAAGAATCTCTTACCTTCAACACAAGATGTTGATTCAGGTCAAACCACATCTGAAGAAAACCGCAGGCTGATTCAGACAAAAGTTGCAGTTGCAGAAGATGAGCTGAAAGAGCAACGATGTGAGATGGAAGATAGTATTAACTTTTTGTTGAGTTTTTACCATACTTTTGAAAATAGCTCTGTGTTAAATAATGGAATGACATTTTTTTAGACTATAAGTCTTAATAAGAGCCAGACAAGAATTTATATTTAACTATAAATCATTTGTAAAGAGTCTATGTGGGTAAAACTCTGTTCTGGGAGGATTCACACGCCAGCTCAAGTGCTTTCGACAGATTGTTTCATAAGATCAGACTTTTCAGGAAATGTTTCATGTGCTTTCTTTGTTATGTTTGTGCTGGTGGCGTCTGACTGGTAAGTCGTAAATATATATTTTTGGCTTTATTTCAGTTACATTCTTCACATACCCTGGACCAGAAAAGCAGTCATTTATATATCATCTGGAAGCTGAATAAATAAGCTTTCCATTGATGTATGGTTCGTTAGGATACGACAATATTTGTCCGAGATACAACTATTTGAAAATTTGGATCTGAGGGTGCTAAAAAACAAAACATTGAGAACATCGCCTTTAAAGTTGTCCATTATGTTCCCGATTGTGCTGCATTCACTCACAAAAATAAATGTTTTATATATTTATGGTAGGAAATTTACAAAATATCTTCATGGAACATGATCTTTATTTAATATCCTAATGATTTTTGGCATAAAAAATAAAATCAAAAATTTTGACCCATATAATCTATTGTTTACTAATGCCACAAATATACCCGTGTGACATGTGACTGGTTTTGTGATCCAGGGTCACATATGTTAACTATCAAGGTGATTACAACTTTTCATGATGTAATCATCAATGTAGCTTCATACATTGTGCTCTGGATCGAAGATAAAACTCTCAGAAGCCTTAATCTGTGTAAAATGAAATCTTAATCTGTTTGTTCATCAGGTGTGTTGGCTGATTCAGTGTCAGTGATGGAGGGAGAATCTGTTATACATTGATGATATCGAAATACGTGAAGGCAATGACATACTGTGGAAATTTGGAGCTGAAAAGTCTCAAATAGCTAAAATAAAGAAAAAGAAGCAAAACTTCTCCACATCTGATGTTTCTGATGGGAGATTCAGAGACAGACTGAAGCTGGACGATCAAACTGGATCTCTGATCATCACAAACACCAGAACTGAACACACTGGAGTTTATAAACTAGAGATAAGGGTAGTGAACCTGAAATCGATAATATTCAGTGTTTCTGTCTATGGTAAGTAAATAATTATTTGTCCTGTCCTTCAAATATTCTTGAATATTCAGTACAACTTAAGCTTAATTAGCAGAATTTGTGGCATAATGCTGATAGTTATTTATGGTGAAGGACTTAATTTATAATTCATGCAGTGCAGACTATTTGACAACTTTATTCAGTTTCTGGAAATTTTATATCAGTGTGTGTGATCTCAGCATCAGTCTCTCTCTACCTCTGGAAGTGGAATATCAGCAGAGCTTGCAAAATCGCTAGCCCGACGTCCCGGGCTATTGTGTTTTCCAGTCGGGCCACCAAAATGAATAACCGGCCTGCCCGACGGGCTATCTGAAATAGTGTAATTAAATTGCTCCCTTTAATCACATTATTGACTAGTTATTTTAAGGAAAAATATGACCGCGCAAGTTTTTGATCATGCTGATTTATCCGCAGCGCAATTTCTCGTGAATCTCCGTGCCTGTTTTAAGAGAAACACGTGATCTGTGGCGTAAGTTTGTTTTAAAACGTGGGTGGGACAGATGTGTGTGTGTGTGTGTGTGTGTGTGGGGGGGGTGTTGCTAATCAGATATATGTAACAATTCAAATAACAATTTGAGAAAAAAAATAACATTTCGATGTCTAGAAATCATTTCAATAGTAATATTACATTGGGTTTAATTAGTCTTTTAATGAGATCCAGTAATTTGTTAGTAATATTTTCACATGAATAAATTCATAGATCAGCGATTTTGCTTGTGTACCTTAGTGGTCTTGTGGTTAAAACATGTGCCAAGCGTTGTTCTAGGTTCTAATTCGCACACGTATAAACTTTTTTTTTTTCTCATCAAAACCGAATATGTTCATCAGTGGTTACAGTCTATATCAAGCAGGGACACGTTTGTGTGCATTTTGTTTTGTGATTTCACCGGAATGAATAGTCTCCTGCAATGGCGATAGATTGAAGCGCGCGTCCGAGTGAAGACTGCGCGAGCCACAGAGAACACTGTATCCATGCAACTGATAGCAGCAGCAAAGAGCATTCAGCTTGAGTTCAAAAACAACACATTTAAGCACTTGATTGTCTCTTATTTAATATCGACCCTGCGAAAAAGTGGTGGGGACATGTCCCACCCATAAATTACGCCTATGCACAATAAAAATTAAAGCTCCACTTTCACATAAATGCTTTACTTTGCGTGTCAGAATGTTTGAATCCATGTGCTAACACACTATCACTGTAAAGTAGAGATGCTCCGATCAGCATTTTTGGGGCCGATTACCGATCGGTAACCGATCAAAAATCACCAAAATCATGATCTGCCAATTGCCGATCACTGCCGATCACAGAATGGCAGGGGAATGGGAATCTTTTATCTAGCAGAGTTTGCACCATTTGTAGAAATTAAACTAACTATGAATTAACTGTATTGAAAAAAAAAAAAGTAGAAAAAAAATAAAAAAAATAGTAGAAATAGGCTACAGTCAAGATCTTGAAGAACCACCAAGTGTTTATTTAATTGTCTTTAGTAAATGAGATAACTTAAGGCTACTGCAGGCCATCTTTCCCAAATAAGGCAGAGTAACATAAAATTACTCTGGGGATGGGATCAAGTTAAATGAATTCCATAATTCTGAACGTGATGTCTTTCCACCTCTTACTATCCCTGCTGTATGGTTCATGTCGTTTAATGGTATTTCTCACAGTCGGCAAATTTGAGGGATGGGGTTGTTGAGGGATGGGGTTGTTGGCGTCGGTTGGTTTAGTTTCTTATACTCGGCATATTCAGATGTTGTAAGGCGTGTTCGAAGATGCCTAATCATGTTAGTGGTGTTAAAATGCCGTTGGTGCTTCCACCTCGAGGGATTTCAGCATGACATACATTGCAAATGGCTAATTTTACGTCTTTGTCGGACACTTTGAAAAACTTCCAGACGGGAGAAGGAGAACTCATGTTGCCACTAGCAAGCTCCGCTCTGCTGTTCTGTGCCCGTGCGCCGCGCATGCAGGTGGAAAAAAGTCACGCGATTAATTTACGTCACGTTATCGGCTTTTTTATGATCAGCGCTTTTGGGGTTCGCCGATCAAGCTATAGCCTATTTTTAGCCAATATCGCCCGATCATGATCGGCGGCCGATCAATCGGAGCATCACTACTGTAAAGCTGCTTTGAATCAAACAAATCTGTATGGTAAAAAGCGCAACATAAATAAAGGTGACTTGACCATCATATATTCAGCTATAAACAGCATAAAATAATTAGAGCACCATTTACTTGCCTCAAAAAAGTCTGGTATTGTTATTATTATTATTTATTGCTACACTTCAATAAGTGAATTATTCCATCAGAAAATTAACACTTTTAGCGTTGTCAGACTTTAAAACAATGGAGCTGCGCACTTGTTGATGTTTGTGTTCTGAAAAAAATTTGAATGAGGGTTTTGACTACCAACCAATTTTCTACATTAAAAATTGTCTTTTTATTTGGGCTAGTAAAATTCATTTCGGGCTACCAAAATCTGAAGAGTGCCTTCCCGAAGGGCTACAAGTGATTTTTAAATTTTGCGAGCATTGATCAGGATAAAAACACCTCCAGCTGTGTGCTGAACAATCCCATCAGCAACCAGACCACACATCTGGACATCAACACACTCTGTCACACATGTGCAGGTACCACAGCACTGATGATATATGTGTGTATTCACTGACCTGATCTCTGTCTTCTGTTGTAGATCAGACTGATGCATTCACTCGTGTGTCTCTTTTACTCATTATCATCCTCCAGTCTCAGTGTCTCTGATAGTGTTGATCTCTGCAGCTGCTGGTGGTGGTTTTCTGTTGATTGTAACTGCTGTCAGGATCTTCTGCACCTGCAGGAAATGTAGAAAAGCAGGTTGAGGACATTAAAAAAATTATGCAAGCATCAACATTATTATTTATTTTAAACCAAACCCCTTATGAACCAAACCCACTCTGATTAAGACAGGACTCATTGACTGTAGCTCAGGTTTCTCTGCTAATGTGCTTCACCTGTTACTGTCATATCATTCTCATTAATCCTCACATGCTGATCTGCACTCATTAAACATTTAAACTCATTGCACTTTAAAGAGACCAATAGCAGCAGGCATGAATGAGTTCAGTTTTACATTTTGGTGGCATCACTCTGCCACTGAACGTGTTCTGCCAAAACACCGATAGAGCATGCAGTGGGTGTCTATCATTGTTCATGATAATGTTTCATTTTCTCAACATCCTGACCTCCGCCACTTGCTCAACCCAGTCCTGTGTGAAGACATTGATGGAGCTTGCATTTTTAATCAGTTTATTTAGCACCCTCCCCCCAGCACACCACACCACAGCACACCAAAGAAGAAAGCACTAGCCACAACAGTCGTATAGGACGTTCACAGCAGAGGTTGGCAAATGTTGAAAGATTGCAGTTTTCTCAAAAAAATACTGCCTGCTTTGACCTTTTTTTATATACTGCCTCCATGTGGCTGGACCAGTCCAGTTTGTTATCCAGCTGCACTCCTACTTATAGTTGGAGACAAGATCCACATCTGTTCCCTCAATGGAGACTGGATCTGGTTTAGGCCTCATCCTTCTAAAGTCAATGACCATTTCTTTTGATGTTAAGCATCAGGTGGTTATTGTTACACCAGCCCACAAAGTTATTGTCCTTCTGTATTCCCCCTAACAATATTCTCTGATGCAGCCAACGACAGCGGAGTCATCCGAATATTTCTGAAGAAAACATGTGTCAGAGTTACATTGGAAGTCTGATGTGTAAAGACTAAACAGGAAAGGTCATAGAACGGTTCCCTGTGGGACACCTGTGCTACACAGAACAGTCTCCAAAACACATTTTTGGAACCACACATACTGTGGTCTGGCAGTAAAATAGTCAGTCACCCAGAAAACAAACTCTGGCTCCTCCTGTATCCTCATCTTCTCACCCAATAGTTCTGGCTGAATGCTATTGAATGCATTTGAGAAATCAAGAAACATAATTTTTAGTTGCACCAGGGTTATCAAGATGTTAATAGACCCTCTTGAGCATGTAGGGCGTCCTCTACACTGATGTTGGGCTGGTATGAGAACTGTAGAGGGTCAATGAATATGCACACTTTGGGTCTGATGTTAGATATTACCAGATTCTCAAGTGTCTTCATTATGTGAGAGAGGTGAGGGCGATGGGTCTGTAGCCTTTGACCTCTGTCGGATGTTTCCTTTTGGGAACAGGGACCAGGCATGATGTTTTTCACAAAGAGGGAATCTGCAAGGTCAGATTAAACAGATGAGAAAAAAACAACCACAGATCTTGCAATCTGCGTTGTTGTGACATGTAGGTCCATTTTTGGGGAGGTACACATCAGGGTAGGGCGTATGGTACACGAATATGCGTAGACTCGACGTAGAAGTAAAAATTGAGCTTTACGGTAGACTTTCATGTTTGTCGTGGTCAGAAAGACTTGATGAAAAAGTTGACTCTTGTCATTCTTCTCCGACACAGTTTTCAAAGCACTATTGTATCACACACTGTACAGATGCTTGTATCGAAATGACACTACCACATGATTTATGACGTTTGAAGCTTCGAACGTAATGCAGTATCCGAAGGTCGGAACAGCTAGTTTGAAAAAAATTGGCGCTTCGCCACCACACCTGATGTATAAAAAGAGAAATGATTATCGAGGACGGAGGCATTATTTATAAATTATATAACCCTATACTTCCTTATAACATAAATTGAAACACTAGTTGTTGGTGGGGTTTCTATGTTCCACGTGTCAAGTTTTTTCAACGCTGTTTTGAGTTTAGGCTACTTTGAGTTTTGACGACTGAAATTGATTGGATCACGTTGGAGTTGGAGCCAATTAATATTGAAAAACAGTTACTTTTAGTGAAATTACTAAAGTTAAAATGGTACGCACGACCTGTGAACCAGTTAAGGCAGAAGGAGGGGGAATTTTCTGTGCTTTTTCAGCCACTGAAAGACATGGAGGAGGAAATGCGTTTCAGATATTTTGGGATGTTGACAGGTGGTTTGACGATTTGGTTCGTCGTGTGCTGCCATTTATGATGATATTGATGATGCTAGATAATTTATTAATCCTTCTTAGGAAGTTAGATGTGTAACAATAGCAGCAACCACATTCAGTCCTCACACACAACATCAATCTATCTGCCTAACTACCGTGTTTGTCGTGGTCAGAAAGACTTGAAGAAAAAGTTGTGCCTTAAAACTCGTCATTCTTCTCCGACGCAGTTTTCAAAGCACTATTGTATCACACATTGTACCGATGCTTGTATCGAAATGACAAAAGCATGATTGATGACGTTTGAAGCTTCAGAACAGCTGGTTTAAAAAAAAAAATGCCGCTTCGCCTCCACACCTGATACATAAAAAGAAAATTATTATCGAGGACGGAGGCATTATTTATAAATGATTTAACCCCATACTCCCTTTATAGCAAAAATTGTAAAAAAAAAAAAAAAAAAAAAAAAAAACATAACCAAAATATTTTTTCAACTTCTCAGTCAATTACTAATTATTTACATTTACATTTATTCATTTAGCTGACGCTTTTATCAAAAGTGACTTACAATTGCTATATTTCAGAGGTCGCACGCCTCTGGAGCAACTAGGGGTTAAGTGTCTTGCTCAGGGACACATTGGTGTCTCACAGTGGATTCGAACCCGGGTCTCTCACACCAAAGGCATGTGTCTTATCCACTGCGCCATCACCACCCCCACATGTAATTATGATCACATTCTTTTAAATTTTACATTATTGATCAATATGTGACTCCATTGACCAGGTTACACATGACACAAGTTGTGGTCTCATTGGCACAAATTAATTTAGACCAGATTAGATAGAAATGTATTGATCCCAGATTGATTCACTCCTGTGTCACAGACTTCTGAAGATTTGTTTGGTCTTCTGCTCTGCTGTAATTTGTTAGACATGGTGGAGAAAACAAGTCTGACCACCAGATGCCGCTATCGCTCTTTTAAAAAATATATTTTTTTTTTAGATATTGACGTTTTAATCAGGATACTTGTCATATTTATTCTCTGCCAGGATCTTTTATTTTTGTCTATTCTTGTTCTTTGTGCCACATTTTTTTATCTCTTTGTTTGTTTTTTGTTGTTGTTTTTGCATGCACTCTCATAATACATCTGAAATGTTGTTGCTTTGCTTTAGTTTAATTTAGCGATTCACAAATAGTAGGCCTAGTCACAATATAGACCATTCAGAAACTCAAATTATATTCTATTTTTAGCTTAACCTGTATGGAAATTTACTCACTTTTATTAAATATTGATCCCACCCTTCAATGTTCTCTGTACTCTCGTGTAAAAAGAAAATTGGCATATTCAACAAGCATATCATCGCTCTCTAGTGTCCAAAGCAGAAAATCACATCTCTCTAAGAATATCTTACTTTCACAGGATAGGGTGCGCTATAGTTACTGCTGTTCTCACAGTCACTGCTCTGATGTTTACAATAATATGAGCTGGGTAGAAACTGATTACATGTAATCTGGATTATGCAATCAGATTCCAAAAATTTACGTCAATGTATCATACAAAGCTGCCTGTTTCCAAGGCACTTCAGTGGGGATTTAACAGAAATTCACCACTCCATGATGATTCAGGCAGTGTGGTATGGTGTATTATCCTGTTAGTAATGGCCATCACCGGCAGAGAACACAGTTGCCATACATTGGTGCACTTGGTCCGCAATGATGTTCAGATACCTGACATTTGTCAGAGATTGTGCTGTTGGGATAATGAGGATTAAACTGTCCAATCTCGATGATTTTAGGCCTATTTCATGTCTTATTGACGATGGTATGTAGTTAGTGAAAATTGGACCCTAAAGTGTGACTAATAAATATGCTACTGTTTTTCTCCCTCAGTGTCAAACAGTTTCTCATGTTTTTCCCCAGTAGATTAAAATGCCAAAAAAGCTGTTTATAGTAGAAGCACAGAAACTCTTCACCTACAAACTAAACACTCACACACTGAATGCCCAGTGTCACCGACACATGTTTGTCCACCCAACGGATCAAACCACATTTAGAAAAATAACGGCAGCAGGTTTCAGTTTGACTCTGAAGATAAACCCCAGTAAAGCCAGTACTGTGAGATAAAACACGGTTTTAACTTGTACTCTGTTTTTTTATTCACTAAATTTTAGAATAAATACATATCATTTTAAAATCACTAGAGTTATGCTCAATTTCACTATGAAATTCCACAATTCACACAATATTCTTCTACTTTTAGCCATTTGAAACAGGTAACTACACTCTCAGAAGAAAAGCTGTCACTGAGTTGGTACTATGAACCCTTCTAATATGAAAACTTAACCTTTTGATAAAAATAAAGAATATTTTTTTTATCCATCAAGAAAAGTAAAAATGTTAAGGGCCTGAAGAACTATAACCTTATATCATATGCAAATGCAATGTGTGAACTAGGTGGGCCAAACGCTGCATAGGAGGATTCACACAACACTAACAGTTCTGCTGTTAGATCACACACTGAACCACTGAAGAAAATGTTTCACACGTTAGTTTTCTTCTTTTTTTACTTTTGGAGTCTGACTGGTAAGTTATATAAGCATTATTATGGCTTGTTTTTTTTTTTTTTTTTTTTTTTTCGTTTCAGTGTAAATTTGAATTTTAACAAAATAATTATGAATATTGTATCAACATAATACAAGATCTATTAACTTTGAATGCGGGTCTCTTTTGGGATTAGGATTAGGTTTACAGTGACATTTTCAGGTCTGGACATGGTCATAACTATAATGGAAATCTCTACAGTGAATGTAAATGTTCAGAAAGAGTGAACTTTCCATTGAGCTTTCAAATATCAGGCCATTTTTTGTTATATTTTTGCGGCTATTAATCTACAAATGTCATGTAAATTCAGTTTGTGCTTGTTTTGGATATTCTCAACTTTACATAAAAACTTCAGCTGATTTCAGGCTTTGTAAACCATCAGTGACCGTAATCTGTGTAAAATCTGTTTGTTCATCAGGTGTGTTTGGTGTTTCAGTGTCAGTGATGGAGGGAGATTCTGTTACTCTAAACACTGATCTTACTGAAATACATGAAGATGACCACATACAGTGGACATATGGAGCTAAAAAGTCTCTGATAGCTAAAATGAAAAAAAACGAGCTAACTTTCTCTATACATAATATTACTGAAAGATTCAGAGACAGACTAAAGCTGGACGATCAAACTGGATCTCTGACCATCACAAACACCAGAACTGAACACACTGGAGTTTATCAATTACAGATAAGTGGGAAAAAACTGAAATCAAAATCATTCAATGTTTCTGTCTATGGTGAGTAGAGACGTCATTTGTCCAAACGTTCACATATTCTATTTACATTATTTTATAGATGACAGATTCAGTGACCATCAACACACTAAACACTCACTCCACACAAAATGTATTAAATGGATTCACTACAATTCACAACGTTGAAAATAATCTGATTGTTGTGTTTATATTCCTCTTATTCTCTCATGTTTTTCAGCTCGTCTGCCTGTTCCTGTCATCATCAGTAACTCTTCACACTGTTCATCATCATCATGTTCACTGTTGTGTTCATCAGTGTTGAATGTGAGTGATGCGACTCTCTCCTGGTATGCAGGAATGAGTGTATTGTCCAGCATCAGTGTGTGTGATCTCAGCATCAGTCTCTCTCTACCTCTGGAGGTGGAATATCAGGATAAAAACACCTACAGCTGTGTGCTGAACAATCCCATCAGCAACCAGACCACACATCTGGACATCAACACACTCTGTCACACATGTGCAGGTACCACAGCACTGATGATATATGTGTGTATTTACTGACCTGATCTCTGTCTTCTGTTGTAGATCAGACTGATGCATTCACTCACATTAATGACCGTCTCTCTTTTCCTCTCCTTCAGTTCCTCCAGTCTCAGTGTCTCTGATAGTGTTGATCTCTGCTGGATCTCTGATGATTGTTGCTGGATTTGGGATCTTCTGGATCTGCAGGAAACACAGAAAAGAAGGCAAGTTTTATCTTCTCTTTTTCAACAAGTTAAATAAGAAATAATTCTTTGAAAATATGTTATAAATATTTTAGCCAACTGATAGCCCTATTTTATCATTTAATTAAAATGATTCTCATAATTTTAATTGTCATAATAAATGTCTATTTCTAATTGTATAAAATGTCACTGTACGTCGCTCTACACATCTCACACAAAAAAAGTTTCTCAAACTGAATCAACACTGGAAATGCAAAAACAGAAAAGTTTTTGAAAACATTTTTATTAATCTAATCTGTTATGATGTGGCTGGTGCTCTAAAATCTATGTATATGAATGATAACCATTGCTGTGCTTGTTGAACCTAAAAGCTGATTAAAAACAAGCAATGTAAAATACTTTTCTTTGTTAAACATCCCATTTGGGTTTGATTTATGTGTCTCTCTAAATTTAATGATAAACACTCTTTTAGGAATTGTTTTGTGTGGGAAAAGTTATAGGCCTAATGGCAAATTAAATTTGTTATTGCCGTTTTTAAAAACTTTCAGTGTTACTTTGGTGTTAATTTTGAAATTCCTAATAATAACACACAGGCTGTGAAGAAGCAGATCTAGTTAAGATTGAGTTTTGTTGTTTTAATGCATCTATAATTTCAAACAGATGAGACTTGGGAAGTAGAGATCACTTACGCTGAGACGACATTCAACAAAAGAAACACACAGAAATCGGTGAGACAATTTATTGTTAATTCGTTGAGTATTTGTATAATTTCAGATGTAGATCAGTGTGCACTTTTGATTTCTATCAGATAAGATATAAAAGTCATGCTCTGGTAAATCATAATTATGACAAAAAGATGAAATTATGACATACTAAATCAAAATTGTGAGATTAAATTCAGAACTATGACTTTAAATGTTTAAATTATGACAGATTTTGACTTGCGTATGTCATGTTTTGCCATTTCTAAACTAACAACTTTAACTTTTTTGTCATAATTATGATTTAACTATAATTTATTTATTTATTTATTTTTCTGATGTGGTGGTAATGGCGTTTCAAAGTATAATGATCTATCACATACAGCAAATCTCAAACACAACAGCCCCATCGGATGTTTATAAAAGTTACTTTACAACACTATATCACATTACATAATTATTATATCTTGTGTTATGCATATTTACAGAATGTTGAAGAGGAGGTTCATGTGGAATATGCACCAATAAAATTCAGAAGATGATCAAACTTTAATGTTGTTCTGAGTACAAGACCCAGATTGTGTGATCATTTCACTGTGAATCTCCTGCTTTGGTATTATGAGAAATCACCATGTTTCGTCCTAAAGGGTTTAAAGTATGATAATAGAAACCAGAATAATTTAATGTGGCCCATTGCCGCATTTTTATGTTTGCAAAACATAGATGCAAACTAGTGATCCAAAGGTGACAAAGTAAACTCTGCTGTGGTCTCATTCATTTATATAAATGTGGTTTGATCTGTTGGGTAGACAAACAGCTTGTGCATGAGAATGTTTCTGCTGCTGGATGTTTGCATTTGATGTCAGTTTGTCTGAGGTGTCAATAAAGCGTCTGTGTGTCTGCGGTGTCATCAGTGTGTCGGTGCGAGTGTGTCTGAGGTGTCATCAGTGTGTCGGTGCGAGTGTGTCTGAGGTGTCATCAGTGTGTCGGTGCGAGTGTGTCTGAGGTGTCAGTCCGTGTTCACAGCAAGAAGTTGCAAGGATTTTTTTCATTTATGCACACATGAAAAAGTGACGCATGAAAAGCACACATGGAAGCCACTTTACTACAAAATACTAAACTCATTTGTGCTGATGTTTGACAAAAAAAGGTCCAAAAATCAAACTGTGATTTTACTTTGAAAATTGTAAATATTATTTACTTTGTGTGCATGATGATCCTGCAGTTAAACAGCGCTACTCTCAGAAATAAAGGTACAACAGCTGACATGTGTAGTAGCTTTTCAAAAGGTACACATTATTTGTACATTATTTACCCTTAAGGTGCATATTAGTAACTTTCTAAATGGTCGAAAAGGTACAGCGTGAGTGACAGCTTATAGCTTTTTTTGTGCAGTTTCAAGTTTCAATTCTTTCCAAGCAAAACTATACTTCATACCTGATTTTTCTTATAAAGTTTATATCCTGTTTTCTGCCCATGTCTGGTCATTTTAAGAAAAAATGCACTGTATGACTTGGAATTTTTTATTTGTGTTTGATGTTTGTTAGTAAGTTTTCATCAGCTTTGAGGATAAACTAAATGCTGCTAACAAACTTGATTTTTTTAATAGCACAACAGCGCTCCTGTCCACGGTGAAACAAAGGTTGTGAATTCAAGATCATATTCAGATATAAAATCTTACGTTCCCTTGATAGTGATAAAGTCCAGGCACAATTATATGAGGACTGCTCCAGATATATCCACTCCTGCTCCAGTTCCAGCACTGCAAAAGCCACCTGAGAGTCAGGGAACAAAGCATGAGTGATGCGGTGAAGGAGTGTTAACAAATGATAATGATTAAATGATTTTAACTTTAGTAGAAAGAAGCATTAGCAAATATGTGGTAAGTGCTGTGTTCTTGAATATTTTAGTAGGCCTAACTACTGCTACCTCTCGGCAACACAGAATGAGGAATCATTCATGTCTGAAACACAGGACTGAAAGTAACTTTTTTTGATAAAGTTTACACGCTGATAAGTTGACGAACAACTCGAGCGGAGTTTATGACGTCACGCGAACATATGCGGGGTTTTTTACAGTCTGTGGCGGTCATAAACATTCTTTTAATTAAATGAAAAGCATCAAATGAGTCGATATTCATGCTGTTTCCTTTAATGTAAATAACGTCTCGTTTCAAATGTATCTCCACCTAATGCTTCTGTTGTAAACATGACTGTAAAATCCTACGAAAGCAGACACACACACAACGTTGACCACTATACGGGAGGATACCGGCTCTACACGAAGGCTATAGAATCTAGCAAACGTTTTGGGTGTCGCCCAGCCCGCAGCTCTACATATATCTGTCAGCGAGGTGCCTTGAGCCAACGCCCAGGACGATGTCATATGTCCACTTCTTCTTCTAGGGTTTATTGGCGGTTTGTAAACAACGAGCTGGTGCATTTCCGCCATCAACTGGTGTGGAGTGTGGACCAGAATGTCTACAGTAGGCTTACATTGTTTTAAAAAAAAAATACCTCAAAATTAGTTTCTCTAAGTTATTGAAACAATAAATTATAACACCAATCTAAAATCTTTTAAATCACATTGTTTTTTCAGCTTTCCTTAAGTTTTGGATCAAATCTTTTTCATATTTCTGACAAAATATCATAACATATGTTAGCTGTTTCCTCCTATTTCTCAACAGAAATCACATTCCTTTGTTATCTTTACGTATTTTGAACAGTTTGATTTAGTTCATTGTGTCTAAACCTAAGCCTCGAAATTATTATCTCTTCCCGTCCTATTCCTTACTGTAATATATATATATATATATATATATATATATATATATATATATAGGCTATATGTTGTACAGTCAATTTGGATTTTTAAGTCATTTAAACTTAAACTGCATTAATTTGACTTAAAATAATGAGTCGAGTCTTGTATAACTTACTAAAAAAAGTTGAAACTTATTTTGATGAGTTAAGGTAATGTGTAACTTACTTATTATAGGGTTATTAATAATGTTTACCACTTATAGAAAAAATCAAATCAAATACATTGCTAAACCATAAAGCATGTAACCTACATATAAGCATAAAATATTTCCTCCATGTTCTTACTCTTAAATCATAATTTGTGATTTTCTTCAGTGCATGTGGGAGAAATAAATGTAATTTCTTGGTTTAAGACAGTAGTCTAGTTCCTGATATCACATTACCATTGTTTTACTGTGGTAAAAATCACAATAATAACTTACTGTTTATTATTGTGATTTTTTTCAAGAACAACATCCCACACAGTGTGCACTTGTTATAATTTTTCTGATATTTCATTAATATATAAAGTATTTAAACTACAAACGGAATGTATTCTGTATTAAAGCGCCATCTAGTGTTCTTTCAAGTTATTGTTGCTGGTTTCAGAAAGAAAATGATGTGTATATGGGCTGATGCAAAGTTAAAGAAAAAAATACATGTCTAAAAGTATTCTGCTCATGAAATAAAACCTCTTTATATGCACAGATCATTTAAAATATTTCAACAGCTTATTAAAACACTGAAAAAAGTAACTGTAAAACTGTAAAAGAAACAAAATCATCTATGCCCAGCTCTTTAATATATATATATATATACAAACACACACACTCGTAAATCCAACAGAAAATCAACTAAAATTTGCTTTCCTTTAACATGGGGTAAAAAGAAAGCAAAATTAATTAATCAGAGTTCATCAATCACAAGTAGTTTATTAATACTAATTATGTCATGAAGGTGTGCAGGTGAGTGGATCTAAATGCAGGAATATTTTAATAAAACACATAAGGAAACACTAGGAACAAGAACACGAAACACCACACATAACACCTACTACTAAGAAAACACAAGTGTAACACAAGCACTGTATATACACAGGGAAGACTAGCTTCACAAGATATCAAGGCGGCGTGATAAATGGGAAACACCTGGTGAAACTTATCAACATGAAAAAACTACAAAGAACTACAATACATGAAACAAGACAGGAAATAACAAAAGACTCCAAAACCACAGGGAATACACAACAAATATATAGTAAGTGCATACAGTGCCTTACACAAAACACATCATATCACATAATATACTTCTATAAATATTAATTTTACAACAAGTTTTACCATGATACCACATGCAAGGCTACATATCTGATAAGAAAAAAAAATAATAACAAGAAACATTTATTAATCTGAAAAACCATCAAATATGAAGTGTCACTCAATGAATTCTGGGAATCTTCATGGGTTTTCACTGTAAGCTGATTTTTTTCCTTTTTACATTCAAAATGGCAAGAAAAAATACATGAAATGTAAGGTTAGTTTTTTAACTCTATTATATTTAAGTAAACTAAATGTTAACCAATTAAACACATTTTTTCCTGTCTAATTTTTAGTCTTTCACAATGCACATTAGTTATTTTGAGTATACTGTAAATGATACTGTATATATCTGCAATTAAACGCCAGTTGTTTGATAGTTTTGCGAGAGAGACGGGCCACCCTTTGGAATTTTTCTACGCCGCTTTCCTATAGGAAGAAAACAGATTCACAGAAGTAAAAAGAAATGAGCATGATTGATATTACACGGACAAAAAGACTCTAATGAATCTGATTGACATTTCTGTACAGTGATGCCACATGTTTGAATGCAGTTTCTGATGCTTTGTGATTAAAACATGCAATCAAACTATTCAGGAAGAATTTGGATGTTTCTAAAATGGCTAAACATAAAAATCATGTGACTTTGCGGGTGATTTGTATCGCGAAACATCGAATTTTGCAGTTAAACATCCATCCAGTCAACTTCCACTGTCTGAAATAGTTATATAGGTGTTTATGTAATGATGACTGAATGAAACCTCATCACGCATACACACACAGAAAACACCAAACCAGAAATTCTCACCATTTAGACATGCAAACACCAGCAGAACACCAACAGCAACTCCTAGTATACCCACAATCCAACCTGTAATGAACAAGAGAGTCATTATCACTTGAGCTCGAAAACTGATTTTTCAGGAAGGATATTTTTGACAGATTTTTCCACCTTCATCATCTTTATGACATATTTATATTTATAAATGGCGCCACCTGGTGTTTTATCGTCTAAAAATTACATTAGAGAGCTCATGGGGAAACTAAATGATATTATACATTATGTTAATTTATAGATAGGCCTCAATGAAAACATAAAAAACATTGAAATATATTCTAAACATGCTCAAGGGAAAATTAACTAAATGACTGAATTTGACTCACTTTTGACAGGAACATTGAAGGTCTTTTCACTGATAATGCTGATGCTGCGCTGACGGCGGATGATGATGCTTCTGTTGCTGAAGATCTCAAGATGATATTCTCCAGAGTCTGTGTTTGTGGTGTTTGTGATGGTCAGAGATCCAGTCTGATGATCCAGCTTCAGTCTGTCTCTGAATCTCTCATCACACTGAACATCTGTACAGATCTTACTCTGATCTCCAGTGATTTCAGCAATACGAGATTCATTAAAATACCACGTCATTACATAATTTGGGTTTTTTATTACACCAGGATCAAACGTAAAAGATTCTCCCTCCTTCACAGACTTGGTCTTCGTTTTATCCGTCTCTGCATCAGGAACATCTGAAACACAAATTAGCATGCAGGGTTTTTTTTAGTGTTTTTACTGTTATAAAAAACAGCAACAACATGAAACAAGAAAGAACTGAAAACAAGCATCTGCTTAGCGTGTATATCAATATATTATGAGGGGAACTGAATGGAAATATTTGTAATTCACCTTTCCATTAGCTATGATATTCATCATAACTATGATGGTCACATTTCGCCCCCTAGTGGGAGTCACGCAGAACTAGGGCTGATCAACATAAATAATGATAAAATAATAATAACATTATTACTTATTCCATATTTATTCACAACCACCATTTTACAGGAGTAACGTTTTAGTTAAAAAATACTGGTAGGCTAATTCTCACCTCGAGCTCAGTTTTTTTAATTACTTAGCATAGGCTACAAATCTAGCCGAGCTGTAGCATTAGGTCTAGCCACAAAAAGTTCAAAAATTTAAACACATTCGAAATTTAAATCGAATCCGACATTTCAGGCGCCATATTGTTGGAACTCCTCGCAGGCCGTAGCCTACTCTTCATTGAAAATTAGTAAGTTTTGAAAATTAGTAAATTTTGCTTTGTGGCTTATCGGAGAATTTTTCTTTTTTCTTTTTTTGACACCAAGCTGGACTGCAACAGCATGAAGCTGTCTATACTGACTGGACCGTTGCAAATCCATTTGTCCGTGTTAAAGGGACAGTTCACGCAAAAATGAATATTCTGTCTGTCATCATTTCCTTTCTCTCATGTTGTTCCAAACCTGTTTGAATTTCTTTCTTCTGCTGGACACAAAAGAGGATATTTTGATACCACTGACTTCCAGTGTGTGACATCTGACTGGTTACTAACATTCTTCAAAATATCTTTTTTTGCGTTCAGCAGAAGAAAGAAACTCATACAGGTTTGGAGCAGCACGGGGGTGAGTAAATTATGACAATTTTCATTTTTGGGCGAACCCTTTAAAGTAGTGCGAGCGCTTGGAGTACTACGTCAGAAATAGAATGTGGCATCAGTTTAACCAGAGAATGTCTAATATGGGAAGAACTTTCACTCTCAGTAAACTTCCGGCTTCTGAACTGGTTGCAGTTCCACTCTGGTTCCATATGAGGGCGCTAACAGAATGAGTGCAGAATGAATGGAGGTCAATGGAGCTATACCCCTCAAAATCCACTTTTCTCTTTTTTGTCTAGTAATTTGAATGTTGTATTCGAAAGGAGATGGAAAGAAATTACTCATTGCTGGGTGTTAGATTTTTTAGAGTCACTTATTTGTTTTAAAAAGTCTTTTAAAATGTCAATGACGTCATACACATCGTTCCACCAGAGATACTGCTTTACGGCAATCCTCCAGTCACTTTGGTGCTTTCGCACTCTGCACTTTCTTTTCATCGACAACACCGCTGACACAGGTAAATACACGCGCTAGAAGAGTTTTTGTTTTGTTGTTTTAAAAGACCACGCCGAAAATACACACACACACTCTGGTCCTGCTTCGGATGCCACGAATCACGATGCCATGAAGCGGTATCTCTGGTCGTAATCAGTCCTTCACTGACCAATCAGCGTTCATTAGCAGAATGCTAGCGTGTTATTGGCAACAACAACTCACAACAACCTGTAAGAAATCAAAAGGACATAAGTACTCGTTCATTCAACTTTCGACCTATAACCCATGAACTTGCAAAACCTACATTCAAATCTGAGAGTTCTCAACGGCAATTGGGTGAAAGAGACAAATTTAGCCGTCTAGCTCCATAGACTCCCATTCATTTTGCACTCATGGGCGACCCGCGATAATGTTGGGAATGGGTTTGTGTGGCATCCAGTGTAAACAGTATCACTGATTATAGTGGATTGATTCTATTGTCTTTTGTCACGTTGCACCATTTGCATTCGGTGTGTAGGTGTTATAGTACAAAATAGAGAATATAGTGAATAGCCTATTCATTGATAATTTAGTTTTTAATTTTTATTTTATTAACTGAATGTCAGAAAAATCAAATAACAGAATCCATCAAAGAGATTACATAGGCTAATTCTAAAAATCATTACAATAAATTAAGAGTTCAGATTTAATGATTCTAATTGTATTACAGGTTAAAATGAATGGAGATAGGGCCTACTAAAAATGTTAGCCTACAATTTAATCTAGTTCATGGAAATACATAAAAAAAACTGCATGAATTATAAATAACCAACAAACCTATTGTGACTATTCTATAACCAGGTGATTGTCACATGACCAACTAATTACTGCTTAAAAGAACTCTGATGAAGGCTCATTAGCCGCAACGCATCGGTGTGCGGTTATTTGTAAACGTTTTTTAATTTTCTAAAGATTCACTTCAATTCTTGAGTGTCATGGCTTTATATGTTTTTATAAACCAACAAAAACATCAGCAACAATAAGGCAGGCATATATTACCTCAACGGTCCCACTTATACTGAAAATGTAAATGTATTACGGTGTCCACAATCACACGTTCCCTTTCTTGACTTTTATTAATCTATAAAGCAAAAGATGTCCAAATGTTGTACTTATAAAACTGATTTTACACGTCTTTTTAATACATCAAATTTTTTGCACTTTAGGTTACTGGTGAATTAAACAGAATTATATATGAAATGCATTTAAACAGATGATAAGAGAAGGTCATACTGGAGAGAGGAAGGGATGGGTTGGTATGTAAATAAAGAGAGAATAAACAGCTCTGAATGTTAAGGTGAGGCAGACAAGAAAAAGATATCAATCTATTTTGCAGCAATAGTTTATTTACAAAAAAAAAACATAAGATGTCGGAACATAGAAAGAGAGAACATAACAGCTTTGCACAACTTACAAAGACAATGCTGGACATTGAACTGAGGGCAATTATACAGAAGAAAATTAGGAACTAAACAAGACACAGGTGAAGACAAGTATGACTATGACAACTAACTGGTAACTAACAAAGGAAACAGAAATGAAACACTAAAACAAGGAAACACAAACTAAATGTTGTTTGAACAGAAATAGAAACTGAAACCAAACTTTACGCCTCTGCTGTAATAATAAACTCACTGTGATTAAGCGTTTATAACCTTAATCTTTAAACATTTATTAAATGACTTACCATTCACAGTCATACTAAAGATTGTTTCACTGATGGTGTTGCTGCCGATGATCTGTAGTTTATATTCTCCAGAGTCTGTGTGTGTGATGTTTGTGATGGTCAGAGATCCAGTCTGATGATCCAGCTTCAGTCTGTCTCTGAATCTCTCAGTGCCTTCATTACACTGAACATCTGTACAGATCTTATTCAGATATTCACTGATTTGAGCGATGCGGGTGTTATTAAAAAACCATTTAATCTTTTCTTGTTGGTTTGTTTTAACATCAGTGTATAAAGTAACTGAATCTCCCTCCATCACAAACACCTGCGCTCTGTCTGTATAAACACCCAATGCACCTGAAGAAGAAATTAACAATTAATTATTAATCAATTCCAAGAAAGTGGGAATATAGAACAAGCACAGGGAAAAGTATAGTTTGTGAAAGTGTTTTTATTTGATCTTTTTTATTTATTTGAATCAATTTATGTTTGATTATGAGATATTACATAATACATTTGAGTAATAGTGTCACAATTTCAAATTAAACAAAGCATTGGCTGAATGAAATACAACAGAGACAACTAATTACTAGTGTAGGCTACAATATCAAAGCTTTAGTATTCCAGAGGGTGCTACTAGTGCTTAGGAAGATCCAGGGGGGAAATACAAAAAAATATATAGCCTATATTTAAAAAAAAATAAACCGATTTTAAAAAATAAAATATTTTTAGTCAGAAATCTATCAAATAAATAGCCTACCTAGTAAATAAAAACATAAAAATATTCACAAATCATGATTAAAACAGTTTATACAAAACAAAATATAACTTGTTCTGTGCCTCGAAAGCAAAACATCTGCGAATTTTCGTTACGCAAGAGAACGGTGTTTACAGTTGTCGAGGAAATGAAACCAATGAATGCCTTGTCTGCAAAATAAGCTGGGGTGGATAAAATAAAGTTTTATAACACAGAAAAAAACAATGAATGCCTTGTCTGCAAAATAAGCTGGGGTGGATAGAATTAAGTTTTATAACACAGAAAAATTACTTCAAATGCTTAGGTTCAATTTTTCAGACTATGTTTGCGTGAGTGCTACGCACGACATTTTGACATGTTATTGTGTGACTGTGATGCCCCTATGCCCGCGCTTGCGTTCCTGTTTCTCTCCGACTCCGTCTCAAAGTGCGCGCACCCTGCATGATATGCGAGTGATCTCCTTCGCGTTTCAATAGCCTAGTATTAATCACTTTTTTACGTCTGAAAATAACGTTACCCGATTTGAATGTCAAGTTTGTGCTTTTAAGGGCGAAAGAGCACCGCTGAAAGGGAACAAAATGGAAATCGATTTAGAAAAAAAAAAAAAACAGCCCACGTAACTTACCAAGCTGGAAAACCCACACTGGGACGAAAATGAAGAAGTTCATCACCGTTTCCATGACGCATGCAGATTTAGAAAATGAAACTTTCTTATGTTGACGGCGCCATTTCAACATCGATGTAAAAAGTGGGCGGAGCCTATAAGTGACCGTTCTTCAGTAGCACTAAAAGTCATAAGGGTGACCACCCGTCCCGCTTTGCGTTGTACCGCACAGCATTTTTATCCCTTGTCCCGTAATAATACTTTTGTAAGAAAGCATATTATTTATTATTTTTGCGGCGTAGTTTTTTTTACCTATATAATATTTAACAGCGCTTCGTCAGTTCAAAAGCTGTTTTTAAAATCCTATCCAATGGTTGAAAGGACAGGAGTTAACACGGTCACTAGTAGTTTGTGACGGCTGTCGATCAAAATGTGGAGCGGTGATTCGTTCCATGTGTTCCCTGTCAGAAAACAAATGGATAATTCGGTAAATTAAATGTTACATTTAACAGAATGTATCAACTTGTTGCCTGCTGTGGTTGTTTTAATTCACATCCTTTCTAAAAAAAAAATTATGATAGTTTTTGTTTTAATATATTCTTAATATATAAGACTGTCAATGATCTAAATTCATTTTGGTTTATATTTTATTTGTTCATTATTTATTTTGTTGGATTTTAGTTGGACTTGGTCAGAACTGTTTCAAAAATAGTGATCTGCATGATGCCTGCTGCCTTTGGGCTCAGTGATGTTGAATTTTAATGTTATGTAAAATAAAGACATGTTATGTTACTATGTAGGCTATGTGATGTAATGGTGTTTTCTGGAAGGGACTAAAGAACAAAGAATTTTTTTTTAGCTGAAAGGCAGAATACAAATGTTTTTATTAAGTTAGATAAACATTATATAACAGTTTCAGGTTATGTTTTAGTGTTGGTAACATGTCCCACATTGTCCCACACAAACTTATAATCGTCCCACATTTGGTTTGTTTGATGGTGACCACCCTAGTCATAAGTGAGCTGAGATCTCAACATTATTTTCATCATGTATCATCCGAATGCAGTGGTGGGCCGTCAGGGCCAGCAAGGCCTTCTCTGCTTGCCTAATCAGAATCACTGACTTGCACTTTAATATTTTTTTTTCCATGAATGAGTATTAAATTATTCACAATAGTCCATTCTCTTAATTTCTTAGCTTTTCTCTTGGTTGCGCTGCTTCTAGTGGTGAATGTTTATGTTAGAGCTTTTATCCAATCATATTTCAGCCATCGTGTGTTGCCAGGGTGAAAGAAATCTGCCTTGTGGCCTTAAGAATTGATAGTGCAAGGGCATGTAGCTTAAAATAAATGTCAATTAAACTGTTGCTTTAACCAACCAGATTTAACCAGCCAATCAGATTCAGATTTGACTACACTGGGGCCCATCTAGCAGGCTTACAATAAGGTCGGCATTTTCAGGTCTTTCGATTGGATGGTCAGAGCGCTAGTAGTCTGCGATTTCGTAAAATCTGATGTCATTGAAAATCTGGCCTAAAATTGTGCAGTGTGCATCAGACGTCATAAGACATAAGACTCTCACTTGTCGCCACCTACTGGTGTAAATTTGTAAGCAAAGGAAAGGGTCAGAGAGACAGTCTTTTTAAATAGAAACATTTGAACTTTCTCCTGCAGTGTTAACCATCGCATCTTTTACAGCACTGAAGTAACCAACCATTAGGCCTATATTAGACATCTCTACCAAACTATAACACTGCATTTAGAATAATTCCTAAATGATAAGGTAACACTGTGGTTTATTGTAAGCTAAAGCAATGACTGTTAAAAGTATAAATTAATTTAAATGAAAAATTCGTATTGAATCAATGAATGCTACCTTGCCAAACAGAAGTATTTCTTATTTGACAGTTTTTCAAACATATTTTTTTATGGATTCATTTTATTTGACGTTCGGCATTCTGTGTAAGGGAAATCAGACTGTGAGGTTCATAACAGCAGTACAGGAAGATGCTCTTCACCTGCAAATTAAACACACATCAAACAAATGGCCTTTCTCGTGCATGAGCTAATTTTCTGTCAAGAGTTCAACCGAGAAAAATGACCACAGCGGGTTTCAGTTTGACTCAGAACTGCTCGTTTCAAAGTAACCCGGGCAATAATGCGAGATGGCGGATATCCTTTAATATTTGCAACAATTGAAGGATAATAAAAAAAATCTGAAATCCATAAGATTTATTTTATTATTAAATTTAGGTTGACTAATCCAGTTTTCCACTCTTTTTTCATATTTAACAGTCGAAAACTACCTCTCAGTACCCATCAATGTTAAAATTTTTTGAAAATTGTGTTTTACGGATTGCTTTTGGCCCGTGAGAGCCAGAAGAACATATAATACATATACAATATATATATAAAATCATAACATGCGTAAAGAGTGTGCGCGTGAACTAGTAGGGTTGTCAAACTCTGTCGTGGGAGGATTCACACACCAGCTTCAGTGTTTTCAGCGGATAGTCTTATTAGATCAGAGTTCATGCTGAACTACCGAAGAAAATGTCTTACACGCTTGTTTTGTTCTGTTTGTGCTCTCTGATTGGTAAGTTATAAATTAATTTTTATGGTTTCATTTATTTCCGTTTCAGAAAAAAAAAAAAAGATTCTGCAACTGTTCAAAATATTTCAAGGACGTATTTGCAAATTCACAGAGATTACTGTGAGATCTTTGGATTCGGGCCTCTTCTCAGTGAGTCTTGTTATAATGAGCCAAATATGAAGCTACTGAAAGTCTCCAGCAGAATTCACCTTAAACTAGTTTAACTTGACTGTAGCCTAATTAATTTGTATGAAGACATTTACTTTGCTCTACAAGCAGATAAAACTTAGATTAAATTATTGATTCACACACATTGTGTCTTCTTTATACATGTTACCTTTCATTTTGTGTGGTGTCTCTGCTGCTGTTAAAGTTTGTAAAATCTTTTCTCTAGGTGTGTTTGGTGCCGAAACAAATGAAATACAGTCAGTGTCAGTAATGGAGGGAGATTCTGTCACTCTAAACCCTGATGATACTGAAATACATGAAGAATACAATAACATACTGTGGAAATATGCTGAAAAGAATATTATAGCTGAATTCAGTAGAAGTTATGGATTCTTTACTTTTAATGTTCCTGATGGGAGATTCAGAGACAGACTGAAGGTGGATGATCAAACTGGATCTCTGATCATCACAAACACCACAACTGAACATGCTGGAGTTTATGAAGTACTGATAAGTGGAGCGAAACTGACATCAAAAACATTCAGTGTTTCTGTCTATGGTGAGCCGAGATCAATTATTCAAACATTTGCATATTCTTGTGTTATTGAAATAATCTTTGGTTCAGAAATTAAGCAGAACAATTGATTACCACAACAATAATTCTGCTTGTCAAGAAAAAAACTAGCAAAAAAAAAAACAAGGTTATGGTACGGCGAGGCGCTTACAATTGAAGTTGTTAAGGTATTTTTTTAAGATATAAAAGTAGAAATGTAAAGCTTATAATTATAAAAAACATATACATTAACTCTACTGTCAAAATAGTATTATTTGAGACGTAAAGCTTTAAATCATATTTTTTCCAGGCATTTCATGGTATTGTTTTGTAAAGCAACAAAGTTAAGAAGCATTATTATAGTGTTGAAAGATTAATCCCATTGATGTCCATTGTAAGCGCCTCACTGTAACCTACATTTCTTCTCTTTTTATTTTATTTTTATTTTTTAAAATAAACAAAAATGAAAACAAGGGGCGAGTCATAATTATTTTTGTGGTTATCAAGTTCATGCATGCTGTCGACTGAGCTTAATTTGTACTAAACTCTGAATATTCCTTTAATTATTGTTACATAAATACATTTTTACTCATTATATTTTGAGATGATGGAAACACTCACAGAATGGTAACACACTACACCAGATTGATGTTTAGATTTACCCACATTTATATTTATTCTCTCGTGTTTTCCAGCTCGTCTGCCTGTTCCTGTCATCAGTAGTAACTCTTCACAATGTTTTTCATCTTCATCATCATCATCAAATTGTTCACTGGTGTGTTCATCAGTGTTGAATGTGAGTGATGTGACTCTCTCCTGGTACGCAGGAATCAGTGTATTGTCCAACATCAGTGTGTGTGATCTCAGCATCAGTCTCTCTCTACCTCTGGAGGTGGAATATCAGGATAAAAACACCTACAGCTGTGTGCTGAACAATCCCATCAGCAACCAGACCACACATCTGGACATCAACACACTCTGTCACACATGTGCAGGTACCACAGCACTGATATATTTATTTCCTGACCTGACCCTGGATGACAAAACCATATGGGTTGTCATATGGGTAATTTTTTTGAAATTGAGGTTTATACGTCACATGAAAGCTGAATAAATAAGCTTTCCATTGATGAGTGCTTTGTTAGGATAGGACAATATTTGGCCGAGATACAACTGTTTGAAAATCTGGAATCTGAGGGAGCAAAAAAATCTAAACATTGAGAAAATCGCCTTTAAAGTTGTCCATTTATGTTCGCGATTGTGCTGCATTCACTCACAAAAATAAATGTTTTATATATTTATGGTAGGAAATTTACTAAATATCTTCATGGAACATGATCTTTACTTAATATCCTAATGATTTTTGGCATAAAGGAAAAATTTATAATTTTTACCCATACAATGCATTGTTGGCTATTCCCACAAATATACCCGTGCTACTTAAGACTGGTTTTGTGATCCAGGGTCACTCTGGTTTTGTTATAGATCGCAATGACACATTCACTTACATTAATGTTTCTCTTTTCCTCTCCTTCAGTTCCTCCAGACTCAGTGTCTCTGATAGTGTTGATCTCTGCTGCTGCTGCTGGATCTCTGGTGATTGTTGCTATAATCGTGATCTTCTGCATCTGCAAAAAATGTAGAAAAACAGGTCAGAACAGCAAGCAATTATCTGTATAAATGTTTATATTTTTTAAGACACAAATATTAAAAACTCATTTAAACTCATGTTAAAGCAGTTCAGACCCAGGAGGAGGACAGAACTGATTCAGCATTGTGTAAACCAACAAAACGGAAAAAGGTAAGAAGTTGTTGCAGTCAGTTAGTGTGATTGAAGTTGATTGAAGTTTGCAGCATCAGACGGTCAGTGAACAGACGTGCGGCCTATAGACTCAACTGTCATTATTATTACCTTTAGTATGGAGAGGTAAAAAAAAGGATAGTTTGAACTAAAGGGTTAGTTCGGCCTAAAATTAAAATCTTGTCATTACTCACCCTCATGTCGTTCCAACCCCGTAAGACCTTCGTTCATCTTCAGAACACAAATTAAGATATTTTTAATGATATCTGAGAGGTTTCTGACCCCTTCGTATAGAGTGCAATTTAATAACCACTTTCAAGGCCCAGAAAGGTAATAAAAACATTGTTAAAATAGTCAATGTTACTTCAGTGGTTCAACCTGAATGTTATGAAGCGACGAGAAAACTTTTTGTGTACAAAATACAAACAAAAATAACAACTGTATTCAACAATCTCTTCTATTCCACATCATTCTCCTATGCTGTTGATGTAGTGTACACAGTGCAGCGCTTCCGGGTTCTACGTAAGAACGCCAGCTCATTATTGGCCGACGCTGGTCACGTGAGCACAACGACACATTCGTGTGATGTAGCTGATGTAGAACCAGGAAGTGCTGCACTGTGTTTACAACGTGAACAGCAGTGCTGCCAACTATTTTCAAAGGAAAGTAGCTAACGCCTTCCCTAAAAGTCACTAAATGTCGCTAGATGGCGTCATACGTCAATTAGCATATTCATGACGTCATCGCGTCGTATTTGCGTTGTGCCTGCCTAATGTGTTTTCTCATTAAATTCATGCTCACATAATATAATATAGCCGAATGTCCAATAAAGCTGTTCTCATTTCCTATATTTTTTTGTCAGACAATAGAACGAGTAGCTTTTTTTTTTTATATGTAAAAATGTACAAATGAAGTTGACAAGAAGTGACGACTACTCATGAGGATGCATACAGTGATCCATCGTCAGGACAGATACAGATAAAGTAGCGACACCTACAATGAAAATAAACATATTAAAACAAATGCCATGATCATTAAAAAATGCAATTCTATTAACAATTTTATAGTCTTCAAACAGATCAGTCTTCCTCTGTCGATCTCGTGTCTACACCGGGTGGGTCTACAATCGTGTCTGGGCCGGATCTGGGCCAACACTATTTTGCTGTCTGGGTTGACTGAACTAGATCATTATAATCAGGGAAGTTGTTGTTGCACAGTGACGCGTCTGTAGATTACGGACAGCCCATTTCTATTTTTAAAGTGCTGCTGTCCGCCTGAAAGGTTATTTATTTAGATATATCATGAATGAGGTGTTATGGATTGTATTAGTTCCTACATGTAAAACTCTTGACCGTTACACCAGCCGGCCCATGGACAGTGACCTACTAATTTAAATAATGTTTTGTTTAAAATTATATGTAAACAGTTGTAACTATAATAAATAAATTGGTTTGTTATTTTCAAATAACCCAAACAAGGTCAGTTTTATACCATTCAATTTTCATTGGAGAGAAAGTAGGACACAGAGTTGTTGTGTTGAAGTGTGTGCTCGATCTGCAGCGTCTCTGCGGTTCATCATCATCTGAGCTGAGATGCAGCTTTAGCAGACGTTGGTTTCTATGTAGACGTGATGCAACAAGAGTCTCTGCTGTTGCTTTAGTGTGAAAGTTATTCTCAGACTGAGACAAACCTGCAGAACTTCAACTGTTTGATGATTTAACGGTTTAAAAAGTCATGATTGATGTCATTTCCTCTTGCTGCTCCATGCTAACATCTGTCATGTACAGTAGTTTTTCAAAACAAAACATCTCTGTATTTGTACATTAATATTTGCATTAATAAGGTCTTGTTATTAAGATAATAACAAGGTAATTCAGAGAGAAACCTATAGTGCTGTCGCATCAGAAAGTTTCTGATTGAGTTTGTGTTTCCTTACAGAAATCAAAGTCGGACGCTGTGTATGAAAATGTCCCCAGAAACGATGATCATATCTACTGTAATTGATGTTAAGAGTTTATTTGGGACAATACCTCACACTTTTGGTTTTATTCACATTTATTCTCTACCAGGATGTTTCTGTTTTGTCTTCACTCTTTGTATCATATCTTTTAGTGCTATTGTAATGTCTGAAAATGTTTAATTTAGTGGTTAACCAGTATAATTACAGAAATGCCACTAAAATGTTCTTCACATACCTAACGTTCATTATTAAAAAATAATCACACCCTTCACTGTGCTCGCACTGTCTGTCATTTACTGTTCTTTGTTTTTATTTTATTTTTGCAAAATATAATTGAACGTTAAGTGCATTGCAGTGGTTTACAGTATCAAACACGATAAGCTCTGCTGGATATTTTGTCAAATGTAAAAAGCACATCATCGCTCTCTAGTGTTTAAAGCAGAGAATCTCTTTTAATATTTTTAATATTACTCGAGGCTTCGAATGCATGAGAGACACCTGCTGCTCAAATGGTGCAGGAAAAAAATGGTCATACATGTATCTAAATATGTATTAAAGTATTTATGCTAATGTTGTTTCAGAATTTTATAACTGGGCAAAAAAAAAAACGAAATGTAGTTGTTTATACTGAATAAAAGAAGGTGAAAAGTGAAAGTGACTGTGAAAGTCACAGAGGTGGACTTAACAGAGAGAAGTGGAAGTGCTTGTGTAACTTGAGAGGAAAAAAACACTAACGTCATTTCACTAAACGGAGTACCTGTCGACACAAGCTTGTATCTGGCGTAACTACTTATTACTAAACAGGCTGACATTAATTCTGTCTACAGAATTACAGACATTTTCCGGAGGTTTAGATGTTGATGGGTTTTTTTTTTTTTGTTGGAAATGCTTGGGCAGTGATGTTCGATTCTTGAATGAATCGTTCTTTTGAGCCGGTTCTCAGAAATAAACGGTCGACTCGGTTCACTAATCGACCTGATTCGAACTTTAGTTCCGGGTTGATGACGCAAGACGCACACAGCCGAAGTTGCACGTCCGACTGAAAAAGAATCAAATGAGCTGGTTGAACCAACTGTCGAAGTCTGCCGAGGATTACCGAGGAGTCTTATGAGTGATTGACGAGATGCAATGAGGTACGTTACTTGCTTATGACTAGTTTTATTAAAAAGCCCTACATTTTTGTTTAAAAGAATGAGAAGACCTGAATTTTAGAATGGTTTGTGCATGCATATTTTTCTAGTTGTCAAGCGAAATCAAGGAGCTTATTCTTAAAACTTGTTTATTCTTTCTATAGGCTTAGTTAGTTACTTTAGACATGTCGTGTTGTGTAAAATTCAGTTCATGTTGAAAAACTGTTCCAGTGGGTGGAGTATACATGAATATTCATGAATTACCCCTGTTGTGGGCGTGGCCTTGAGACAACGCGCAAAATGTGTGTTGTGTAAAATTCAGTTCATGTTGAAAAACTGTTCCAGTGGGTGGAGTATACATGAATATTCATTAATTCACCCCTGTTGTGGGCGTGGCCTTGAGACAACGCGCAAAATGAATGGAACTGAAAATAACATTGCTCGCTCTTCAAATCGCAACTCGGATTATTTTCAAAAGGTAATGCATTTTCAATGTTAAGCATTAACTGCAGTCCACATTTTCAAAACTATTAATAGTCTAGTTTGTGTAATATAAATTTTCTGAGCTGTTTTATCTGCTTACAGGCATTCAGATAAATAGGTGAGCAAACAATGAGCGAATGACCTATAGATGCTCGTCTAGGCTCAACCCGGTATCACGGTAAAGCGTGTAATACACACGCTGGTCCACTAGCGGATGCGTGTCAGGGTCACGCTTTGCCTCCTCAAGGCGTGAACATGACACGCATGAATGAAGGTTGAGTACCAGCAGGGGGCAATAATATCCTCTATGCCAACAACTCTCCACGGACCAAATAGAAGCGATATAGTGCATTCTCCAAAATTCCCGCGTCGTTCAGGTCGGTCAAAGCCATATTTGTATTACGGTGCTGTCATTTAAAAAATCTACGTTGCTATAGCCTAACGTTATATTTGTGTGTATGAAGACTGTGGAGCTTTTTAATCTATGGTGCTGTTAACGTTACTGTGGTCAATAACGTCAATGGAAATTATAATACAGTTTATTTCTCTTTGATGTCTTTAGCTTTTATTACTTCATTTGTAAGGCTTTACATTTGATTTGATTTGAATAGTTTGTTTATGGTTGGCATTCGGTGACTAGAGTAGCCTACAGCAGTGTTGACAACAATGGCATGAAATAAACCTCTACACATGTATCTGTGCAATAATAAAATGTATATAAGCTTGGCTGGTGTGAGTATTTTTGTCATTTTTAATTTCATAATTTAATTTGTAGTCTATAGATATAAACAGTGTTTCCAAGCCTCCACAGTCATTTAAGTAAAGCTCAAGTTCCCTTAATCAATACCAAACTACTCGTTTTCTCATATTATACTGGATATTATGTAAAATTATGAAGTAACACAAGTAAACGCATATTTACTTGTATCTGTCACACACACACACACACACACACATACACACACACACACACACACACACACACACACACACACACACACACACACACACACACACATATATATATATACAGGGGTTAAATTGGGATTTATTATGTGGGGGTGCTCTCCCTAGGGGGGTCCGGGGGTATGCCCCCTCCGGGATTTTTTTTTTTTTTTTGAAAAATAAACCATTAAATAGCACTTTCTGAAAAGTTTTGTGCAAAGAAATGGAGACATTGAGTATTACATGATATGTGAAAAACTGCAAGGTTAAGAGCATATGCATTGTTGTAGTATCAACAGGTATTAGGACATTTAGCATTTGCATTACTGTTAATCAGTCATCACTCGATTACACATTGTATTACCTTGTTATGATATACAGTGACCCATACAATGTGCCAAACATAATGTGCCACATGAAGAGACAGTGCAGTATATGACAGTAGCAACAGCTGAGAAGAGTTGGGTCTGTGGTGACCAGGTCCAACTCACACACACTTCCTTCTCCCATTCTCTCTCTTTACTACTACAACACACACACACACACACACACACACACACACACACACACACACACACACACACACACACACACACTCATCCTACTCTGCATCATTTCTCATCAAGATATGCACAAGTCACAAAAATAAAACCAATCTATCCTTGTGGAAAGGTTGCTTGGTAGCTAAATGTAGGTCTAGCAAGTCTTATATTTCTGTAATTCACACAGATCAAACACAAATATGCTGACTGAATATATTGCTAGTTTATTTTGAGTAGCCAGCAGTTCTATTGGCAGTTTGCTGATAATCCGGTGTCCTAGCATGTCTTCCACAACCCGCGCAACTACAGATCTCCCAGGAAAAATATTTATTATCGCTGCGTACATTTATCCGTGTCACCTAGATGCGCGTGCGCGAGCGGTGCGCGACCATGGTCGACTGACAACGAGATTAAGCAGCTGAACAAGAATACGGCCGTGTTCCGATTGTTCTCAGCTCCGCCGAGACAAAATAGACATGCCATTTCAAAAATCTTTCATTTATTGTCATAAATATGTTTTGAAAAGCATCACTTTCATCAAATTTTATGTGACATAATTTCCAGTAGGCAACTGACTGCAAACGAGCAGGTTTATGTGCCGGGGCTGAGCCCCGGAGAGCCCCGGCCCAATTTAACCACTGTATATATATATATATATATATATATATATATATATATATATATATATATATATATATATATATATATGTGTGTGTGTGTGTGTGTGTGTGTGTGTGTGTGTGTGTGTGTGTGTGTGTGTGTGTGTGTGTGTGTGTGTGTGTATGTGTATGTGTGTGTGTGTGTGTGTGTGTGTGACAGATACAAGTACCTTAAATGGCCCATTTTACCTGATATCACCCTATATATATATAGCCTATATATATATATATATATATATATATATATATATATAGGGTGATATCAGGTAAAATGGGCCATTTAAGGTTTGGGGGTCCCAGCTCCTCTGGAATTTAGAGCCAATGACTGCAAATGATTTCAAACTGTTGTCATAACTGCGCTTGACAAGTAACAGGTGATTTGATTAGTTTATGGTTGATATGGTGGGCGGGGGAATAATTCAAATCAAGACTACACCAGAAAGCTGCATGGTAAGTAGCCTGGCATACCAAATCTAACTTAACTATTATAAGGATGATAAATCTATAAAAAAACAAACATGCACATAAAAAAATATGCATAATATCTGTCTTGATGGCATCAATCAGAAATAATGTTGTTAGTTTGGTATATATGATCATATTTTTTGAAAAAGTGATGTTTTTCTTGGTGGCCCAATTTACCTTAACCCACTAAGGTAAAATGGGCCATCATCTTTGTGTGCGTGTGTGTGTGTGTGTGTGTGTGTGTGTGTGCCTTTGTTTATATTGGACCAAATGCCCCCACAAGGATAGTAAAACCTGAGATCACCTACATTGTGTGGAGCAGCCAGCAGTCCCCACAAGGGAAATGGTTTAATAAATATACTAAACTTTGAATTTTGAAAATGTAAAAATGCATAAAGTTTTCTGTGATGGGCAGGTTTAGGGGTAGGATTAGTGTAAGGGGACAGAATATACAGTTTGTACAGTATAAAAACCATTATGCCTATGGAGAGTCCCCACAAAGATAGCGAACCAGACGTGTGTGTGTGTGTGTGCGCACGCACACACCCTCACACACACACACACACACACACACACACACACACACCTCTGACATCAGTTTACTGATGCTGTTTCAAAATGGAATTTTGGAACTTTTTGGAATTTTTAATTGCACATTTGAATATGTGGGTTTTTTCACCCAAAATGTTTTTTTTTTAATGGCGCATATGAGTATGTTTGTTTAATGCAGCATGTGGCTGTATAAGCAATTGTGTTTTAAAATTAAAATTGAGGATAAATTAGCCTACTATTTCCCTTTGCAGTTTGACTGGCCCATTTTACCTGAACAACTGGCCCATTTTACCTGAAACTGCTCATGCAAAAAAAGTTGTTTTATTACATAAATTATTAAAATTATTAAATTATTTTATTACATAATTTCAACACAAAATTATCAAAAACAGTCATTATTAATCATAAAAACACATGGAAAAGGCGTATTGTATTATTGTCCCAAACGATTTACCAAAAAGTGGCCCAATTTAGCTGATATCACCCTATCTATCTATCTATCTATCTATCTATCTATATATATATAACAAAACATCACGTGTAGAAAACAACCTATATGTTTTATAATGGTGTGTGAAATCATCCCAAATTTAATGATCCATAATGTTGTGTTAATAATGTTTAACATTTTGAAAATCTTACCAGATTTATAATAGCTTGAATATGTCACGTTACAAAAGGGGAAAGAGAACTCAAATGCAGTATAAGTATTTATTTAACAAAAGAAAACAAAACACAAAGCAAAACCCACAAGGGGGAAAACACAATAAATGAACATGAAACAAACACAGGGTCAAGAATACAAGGAACACGCAGACCAAACCAGGAAAACATCTGACAATGACACGACAAAGACTGCAAACAAGAGGAGACTTAAAAAGGGAACAAATCAAGAGGGGACAGGTGGAACAACTCAAACACTAATCAGATAACGAGGGGGAGGGATCAACAATCAAAACAGCACATGGCACAACACAACAAACACCCATGTGCAACACAAGACAGGACAGGCATGTGACATAACCCCCTCTCTACGGAGCGGCTACCAGACGCTCCATCAGGCTAGGGCGGGGCAGGAAGGAAACACCAGGGTGGGACGGGCGGGACTAATCGGAGGGACTGAAGGGATAGACCAGGGCGTGACAGGAACATTGGGCGGCCAGGGCAAAACAGAGAGTCCATAGGCCGGTGAGGGAGAAACACAGAGTCCATAGGGCGGTGAGGGAGAAACACAGAGTCCATAGGGCGGTGAGGGAGAAACACAGAGTCCATAGGGCGGTGAGGGAGAAACACAGAGTCCATCGGGCGGCCAGGGCGGCGAAGAGCCCTCGGGCGGCCAGGGCGGCGAAGAGCCCTCGGGCGGCCAGGGCGGCGAAGAGCCCTCGGGCGTCCAGGGCGGAGCAGATCCTTCAGGTGGCCAGGGCGGTGAAGACTCCTCGGGTGGCCAGGGCGGTGAAGACCCCTCGGGTGGCCAGGGCGGTGAAGACCCCTCGGGTGGCCAGGGCGGAGCAGACCCCTCAGGTGGCCAGGGCGGAGCAGGTCTTTCAGGTGGCCAGGGCGGTGAAGACTCCTTGGGTGGCCAGGGCGGTGAAGACCCCTCGGGCGGCCAGGGCGGAGCAGACCCCTCGGGTGGCCAGGGCGGAGCAGACCCCTCGGGTGGCCAGGGCGGTGAAGACCTTTCAGGTGGCCAGGGCGGTGAAGACCTTTCAGGTGGCCAGGGCGGTGAAGACCCTTCGGGTGGCCAGGGCGGTGAAGACCCTTCGGGTTGCCAGGGCGGAGCAGACCCCTCGGGCGGCCAGGGCGGATCAGGCCCTTCAGGTGGCCAGGGCGGTGCAGACCCCTCGGGCGGCCAGGGCGGTGCAGATCTTTCGGGAACAGACACCAGCTCGGGAACAGACACCGACTCGGGAACAGACACCGGCTCGGGAACAGACACCGGCTCGGGAACAGACACCGGCTCGGGAACAGACACCGGCTCGGGAACAGACACCGGCTCGGGAACAGACACCGGCTCGGGAACAGACACCGGCTCGGGAACAGACACTAGAACAGAAACAGTCACAAGGACAGACACAAACACAGACACAAACACTGGCTCTGGCTCTGGAACAGGCACTGGCTCTGGAACAGGCTCTGGAACAGGTATTGGCTCTGCCTCCGGCTCTGGAACAGGCATTGGCTCTGCCTCCGGCTCTCGAACAGGCATTGGCTCTGCCTCCGGCTCTTGAACAGGCATTGGCTCTGCCTCCGGCTCTCGAACAGGCATTGGCTCTGCCTCCGGCTCTGGAACAGGCATTGGCTCTGCCTCCGGCTCTGGAACAGCAGACACTAGCTCCGGCTCTGGAACAGCAGACATGGGCCTGTCCAGGATCCGAACTAGACGCTCCAGATATTCCAGATCCAGGAAGGCAGACGGCACTGGCTCTGCCTCCGGCTCTGGAACGGGTACTGGTTCTGCCTCCGGCTCTGGAACAGGCATTGGCTCTGCCTTCGGCTCTGGAGCCGGCAATGGCTCTGCCTCCAGCTCTGGAACCGGCAATGGTTCTGCCTCCAGCTCTGGAACCGGCAATGGTTCTGCCTCCAGCTCTGGAACCGGCAATGGTTCTGCCTCCAGCTCTGGAACCGGCAATGGTTCTGCCTCCAGCTCTGGAACCGGCAATGGTTCTGCCTCCAGCTCTGGAACCGGCAATGGTTCTGCCTCCAGCTCTGGAACCGGCAATGGTTCTGCCTCCAGCTCTGGAACCGGCAATGGTTCTGCCTCCAGCTCTGGAACCGGCAATGGTTCTGCCTCCAGCTCTGGAACCGGCAATGGTTCTGCCTCCAGCTCTGGAACCGGCAATGGTTCTGCCTCCAGCTCTGGAACGGGCACTGGCTCTGCCTCCGGCTCAGGAACGGGCACTGGCTCTGCCTCCGGCTCAGGAACAGACACTAGGTTCAGCTCCGAAACGCCGGATACCGGCTTCTCCAATATCCGAGCCAGCCGCTCCAGATAGCCCTGGCTCAGGAAGGCAGACAGGACGTGGACAGTCTCTCGCTGGGCAGACGGGACGTGGGCAGTCTCTCGCTGGGCAGACGGGACGTGGGCAGTCTCTCGCTGGGCAGACGGGACGTGGGCAGTCTCTCGCTGGGCAGACGGGACGTGGGCAGTCTCTCGCTGGGCAGACGGGACGTGGGCAGTCTCTCGCTGGGCAGACGGGACGTGGGCAGTCTCTCGCTGGGCAGACGGGACGTGGGCAGTCTCTCGCTGGGCAGACGGGACGTGGGCAGTCTCTCGCTGGGCAGACGGGACGTGGGCAGTCTCTCGCTGGGCAGACGGGACGTGGGCAGTCTCTCGCTGGGCAGACGGGACGTGGGCAGTCTCTCGCTGGGCAGACGGGACGTGGGCAGTCTCTCGCTGGGCAGACGGGACGTGAGCAGTCTCTCGCTGGGCAGACGGGACGTGAGCAGTCTCTCGCTGGGCAGACGGGACGTGAGCAGTCTCTCGCTGGGCAGACGGGACGTGAGCAGTCTCTCGCTGGGCAGACGGGACGTGAGCAGTCTCTCGCTGGGCAGACGGGACGTGAGCAGTCTCTCGCTGGGCAGACGGGACGTGAGCAGTCTCTCGCTGGGCAGACGGGACGTGAGCAGTCTCTCGCTGGGCAGACGGGACGTGAGCAGTCTCTCGCTGGGCAGACGGGACGTGAGCAGTCTCTCGCTGGGCAGACGGGACGTGAGCAGTCTCTCGCTGGGCAGACGGGACGTGAGCAGTCTCTCGCTGGGCAGACGGGACGTGAGCAGTCTCTCGCTGGGCAGACGGGACGTGAGCAGTCTCTCGCTGGGCAGATGGTTTTCCTCTCCTCCGTCCATGACGGTGAGGAGCCGGCTCTGAACTGCCCACCACTGGTGTATGATTGTGAGGAGGCCAGGATGGAGAGTGATGTTGACCCTCCTCTCGACCACCTCCTCCTCCTTTACAACCTCCCCGGGTCCCACGAAAGATTACCTGGCGGGTCCCCCGAAAATCTCTCCTGTGACCTCCACGGTTCCCCGAAACCTTGGCCAAACACTCCGACTCCTCCCTTTGACTGGCCATAAAAGCGAGAGCCTGAAAAATGTTCATTCTACCGGGTTCGTTGGAGGCCGGAGTCATTTCGTCATGCCCGATCCTGGAAAATTGAGTAGATCCAAAAGTTGCGATGGTATAGTCCGGGCAGTCCAAAAGATCGTCATCCATGCAATCGTCGACCTCCATCTCTGTCCCAGTGTGATACCCATACTGCTGAGTCCTCCAAAGTGGTCGTGTCATTCTGTCACGTTACAAAAGGGGAAAGAGAACTCAAATGCAGTATAAGTATTTATTTAACAAAAGAAAACAAAACACAAAGCAAAACCCACAAGGGGGAAAACACAATAAATGAACATGAAACAAACACAGGGTCAAGAATACAAGGAACACGCAGACCAAACCAGGAAAACATCTGACAATGACACGACAAAGACTGCAAACAAGAGGAGACTTAAAAAGGGAACAAATCAAGAGGGGACAGGTGGAACAACTCAAACACTAATCAGATAACGAGGGGGAGGGATCAACAATCAAAACAGCACATGGCACAACACAACAAACACCCATGTGCAACACAAGACAGGACAGGCATGTGACAGAATATTACACAACACCAGACAGTTCTCTCTTCTTGTAGTGGATCAGACACATGTGAGATCATAGGCGGATATCGCGGGATGATACACTCATGCGTTTTGTTGCTGATAAACTGGATGTAATTTAAGTTATGTTGCTTTTATATTAAAACAATTATAAATTATAAAGAGAGAAAGAGAGAGAGAGAGAGAGAGAGAGAGAGAGAGAGAAATATATATATAATGAAAGTCTAAGGGGAGTAGGCTAATACAAGTCTAACCAATAGAACCATACATTACATCATATCATATATACGTTATATAACAAGTCTATAAATGGTCAGTATCCGGCGATTCATCCTTTTGGGCCTTGGGACCCGAAAAGGCTTCTCAATGTACAGTATAACATATAGAAAGGAGAAGAGAAGGAGGAGGGAGAATAACTTCTCCTCCATTAATGAATAACCAGTACATTATCTCAAGACAAAGGAATCTCTCTTATGAATTTTATACTGGACTATGCTGAGACTTTTAGATAGTTCAACTTAACTTCTAACATAGAGCTAGCCAGCTAACTAAATAAATATGAATAGCTGAGCACCTGTGGTTGTTACCAAGGCTACACTGACAGATTACGTGATGGTGTACCAGCCAATCAGACAAATTATTATAATGTTATTTTATAACAATACTCATAATAATATAAATATTTATATATATTTAATATTTATAAAATTTATAAAAAAAATAAAATAATTTGCTTTAATTTTTTCTTCCAACTTGCTGCGGGCCCCACTTTGAGAAACCACTGTGATAGATAACCAGAGGTTATGGCTAAAGCGGTTCAACAATGCCGCCGTAATAGCCCTCTCTATGGTCGCCCATATAACAACTTAGTTAAAGCCCAAACAATAACTATGCAGGGTTTTTTTTAGCTTAACTGAACAGCTTCGGAGTTATTGGAATGGTTATATGACTTTTTTGGGTTGAAAAAATTGCCTGTGAGTGGAAAAACCACACTTGCAACTTTAGGCCGGCGGGCAGAGTAAGAACAGGAACAGAGAAAGGAACCGAGAGGAGAGAAACAGAGAAAGAGGAAACGGCAGACTGACCGAGCGAGGAGTCAGACACGTATACATCGGACCTGCGTTTTCAGAATGGCGAAAAAACGAAGAAAGCGCAGTCGGAAGAGTCTAGAAAAAGGTAACGAGAATCTGACCGCACGAGGAACCAGACAAGAGTCCCACTCGCTCAGGCTTTCACTGTTAAAGTTGATTCCTGCGATTATCATAACAGTTGTCAATATCTCACATAATTATCAGCCTACATGTTGTAAATAGTGTAAATGAACTATTGATAAATTGCAATAATTATGTCTAACAACATAATAATAGACATTGTTACGAAATAATGCGACGTACATGTATCTTTATTGATGTCATCTGGCATTTTGTAATGTTTACAATACACTCAAAAAACACAAATCAAATTATACAGTAGGCTAGGCCTAGGCTATTTAATTTAGCTGCAATCATGTAAAAACGTCATATGCCATCAAACGCGGTAGGATACTTTATTATTATAAAGTGCAGAGGCCGTGGGTGCAGAGGCGCTCTGCGTGAGTGGTATTTATGTGACGTAAAAAACAAGTACTCTAGGGGTCGCTGTTTGACAAAAACGGAAATCCTGCATAGTGTGCCTTTAATAGTATTTTTATCCAGCCCCCTATTTGCGACTGCATAACATCTTAGTTAAAGTCAAGTTAGTCAGGAATCTAGAATCCCACCAGATGTGCCTCACGCTCCATCTAAACTGGGAGTATGTACTTAACCCTGGATGCAGATTTGCATAAACATAAGACTTCACTGAATCTCCTTGAGAACATATTTTCAGAGTAATTCAGAATAAATTCAAACGTAACACTTTATTATGTCAGGTATATATCATGCCAATTACATAATCAGTTCAAAGATAATCTAATAACATCAAATGCTCAGAGATAAAGAGTAAAATATGTACCGGACTCATTACAAATCGGCTGATCTCATTACAAATCATGCTGAGCCTCTTGTGCTCTTTCTTTAAATAACCAGACCGAGACAGAAACTTCGTTTACATGGAAACATTCTGCACCTTTTGAGGGCAGGATGCCATTTGCCTGGAAGAAGACACACCCTTCTCTGTAAGGAAGATATTTCTAAACTCTTAAAAACTTGTATTACCATTTTTTTTTTACTTCTGTGGAGAATGAGACATTATTTAGTACCAGTCGCACTGAGACATTTCAAATGATACCAAACATGTATAATACTGTATGATAATTATTCACATTAAATCATATAGATTTTTGGGTGAATTTTGGTGATCTCAGCATGGGAGAGAATGAACGGGGGAATAGGGAAAGAGATGTAGATTAGGATGATACTGAGGTGAGACTTACAATGGTGATGCTAATTTCACAAGAGAGAGTTAAAATGTTAATTTCCTTTGTTTTCTCACACCGTTTGGAGGTTTTCGCCTACTTGCTCCCTATTGGAGCACAAGCTCCTCCCACTGAGAGATTTCCGCGCAGAAGTGATGTTTCTTAGTTTCTTATCTTGTAGTTTCTTATCTTGATGCATATGTAGATAAAGAGTCTGAGCTGTGCATAGAAACAGGAAACGGGCCCTCACCAAACTAAACACACATGCTCTAAACACCCGTTCTCTCTCTCACAAACAAGTTTGTCCACCGACAGATCAAACAACATTTCTGAAGACATCCGACCGCAGAGGTTTCGGGTATGACTCAACAGCTGAACTTTAGGCAATCTGGTAATGTGAGGTGGCTGACGGTTTTTACTTTGTACTTTATTTTTTCCACACAATTTAATAAACTGAATATAAACAACCATTTTGAAATCACTAGGGGTTAGACTAAATCTCACAGAATATTCTTCTACTTTTATATATTACACACAACTATTTATTATCAGTTCATTTGGGCATTCATATATATATATATATATATATATATATATATATATATATATATATATATATATATATATACACACACACACACATATATGCACTGTGTTCTGTGTTCCGATGTGTTCAATATCGTACATTAGATATATAGATATACACCTGTTCAAAACACGTTCAGAGCATGTGTGAGTAAAGTAGGAGGGTCAAAAGATTCACACACCAAATAAGCAGGTTTAGCAAGAGTCTTATCAGATCAGAAGTTTTGCTGAAGAACTGAACAATATTTTTCAGATGTTTTGTTTGTTCTGTTTGTGCTGCTGGAGTCTGATGGGTAAGTAAAAATATATATATGGTTTAATTTCTTTCAGTTTCAGGGTAATAAAGCTGCTGCTACAGTTCAGATTACATTATTTTCTACTTTAAATATGTACTAGATCAATATCATGAGATTTACTTACTTTAAATTCAGGTCTCTGTGTTTAATTGGAATTTTAAATCGAAATGTCCAGGGTTTCTTTTGTGACTAAATTTCTCTCGCTCAGAAATCCCAAACCTCAAATGAACAGCTTTCAAATCTGAAACGTTTTTTTTTTGTGTGTGTGTGTGTGTGATTTTCAGTATCGTATATTTCAATGATTACAAATGCACACTCTTCCCAGTTATTTCTCAAAAAAGTATATTAAATATATCCAGCAGAATTACACTTGTACTTTCAAACTGTAATTATCATCATGTATTTATTTTTTTAAATAGTATTTTACTCTATAGTAGATAAGTTTAAAAAATAATAAAGATAAAATCTTTACCTTTTTACCATCTTTACCTTTCAATTTGTTTTTGTCTTTGCTGTTGCTCTGGATGTTCTTCAGTTCATATTTAAACAATTCAATTTACATCTGATTTCAGGCTTTGTAAACCATCAGGATTCTCAATCTGTCTCTCTTCATGTTCATCAGGTGTGTTTGGGGCCGAAACAAATGCAATACAGTCAGTGTCAGTGATGGAGGGAGATTCTGTCACTCTAAACACTGATATTACTGAAATAAGTAACGACGACATAACATGGACATTTGGAGCTAACAGCTCTCTCATAGCTAAAATTAAAAAAAAGAAACAAATCTTCTCCACATATGATGGTTCTGATGGGAGATTCAGAGACAGACTGAAACTGGACGATCAAACTGGATCTCTGATCATCACAAACACCACAACTGAACATACTGGAGTTTATACACTACAGATATTCGGAGCTAAACTGTCATTGAAAACATTCAATGTTTCTGTCTATGGTGAGTAGAAATCACCAATCCTGCTTTCTACATTCTTTATTAACTATTTACACATTTAATCATTTCTATTTTGAGATCACAGACACAATCACTAACTGTTAACACACTAAACACTCACTCAACACACTGATCCAAAAATATGATTGTTGATTAGATTGATCCAGATTTCTATTTATTCTCTCATGTTTTCCAGCTCGTCTGCCTGTTCCTGCCATCAGAAGAGACAGTTCATCATCATCATCTAACTGTTCACTGGTGTGTTCATCAGTATTGAATGTGTGTGATGCGACTCTCTCCTGGTACGCAGGAATGAGTGTATTGTCCAGCATCAGTGTGTGTGATCTCAGCATCAGTCTCTCTCTACCTCTGGAGGTGGAATATCAGGATAAAAACACCTACAGCTGTGTGCTGAACAATCCCATCAGCAACCAGACCACACATCTGGACATCAACACACTCTGTCACACACGTGCAGGTACCACAGCACTGATGATAAATGTGTGTATTTACTGAGCTGATCTCTGTCTTCTGTTGTAGATCAGACTGATGTGTTCACTTACACTAATGAATGTCTCTCTATTACTCTCCTCCTCCAGTCTCAAGGTCTCTGATAGTGTTGATCTCTGCTGGATCTCTGATGATTGTTGTTGCAGTCGGGATCTTCTGCATCTGCAAAAAACAAAGAAAAAAAGATCAAGAAGGCAAGTGTTACCAATAGCTTTTTTTAATAAAAAATATACTCTAAATCTTATCATTTTAGTAGTTAATGTCTTTTAGTTTCTTTTTAAGTGAAGAAACTGAAATTACATTGTAAGTTACTGGGTTTCGGTATACATTTGCATATAATGTCACTGGGCCACATTCTTTACTCGTCTCTCTCACAAACAGAATCAAATTACACTGTAAATGCAAACACGGAAATGCTTATCTACATTATTTCAATATTAATACAACTTTCTACCTTTATGAACATAATCGTGCATATTTAGCTTTCTGCTGATGATGAAATTAACATCGCTATGAATGACAATGTGGTCATCGAAAATTATGTATTAAGAATATTGTTCTAAATGTAATTACTGCATACTCTGCTATAATGTCAAATTCATGAACGCTAATTAAACTTTTATTATTATTATTTAAATAGAGACAGCTTGTGATGTAGAAATAACGTATGCTGACACAATGAGCTACAGAGGAAATGCACATAAATCGGTAAGATATTTAATCTCTGCATTTAGTCTGTATTTTAACAGCGAGTGAGATTTTGATGTGTGCTTGTGTTTTTGTCTGTATAATGACCTCACACACTACACACAACAGCATTATATCAGATATTATAAAAGCCATAACATTATCATTCAATGTCAAAACTTCACAATTGATACCTTTAAAGGGTAACTAAACCCCTGGTCAGAGCCTGACTTCACACACTGGCAATTTTTGAAAAATGCTGGAAAAGTGGGCGGAGCCCAGCGGAGATCGTTTAACTGTCGTGGCCTTCCCAAGTCGACTTGCGATGTCGCCATCCTGTCACACACCTCTGTCGAAATAAGTAAATTGTGTACAGGAACAACAACGTGTACAGGAATATGCGCAGACGTAGCCTATATGAAGGGTCTTGCTCTTGGACACGTTTATCCGGAGTCCAGCTTTTTCCGCTTTGCTTCCCAATGCAGCCGTTTGCTCGCAGAGTGATCGTTGAATAGATCCGAGCAACGCGATATCGTCCACGCAAGTAGTCCTCCATCTCGTCGCTGTGGGTGAGGGAGGGTACGTCGCATGAAGAAATCCATAGCGAGAAGAAAGAGGAATGGCGACACTCCCGTGTCAATGCGGAAGAATTCAGAGACACCCTGGTGGATGCGGATGCAGCAGCTCGATTCATGATAAATGTTGCGGAAGAACCGGGATGCCGTATAAGTGAACAATTTTCCAAAGAATGCCATGAAGTATACTGTCGAATGCTTTTGTAAAATCTATGAAATTGACCGGCAGTTTCTGTAGTTCAACTCTTCGCTCAATAATTGTTCTTAAGACGAAAATTTGTTCAGAGCAAGATCAACAGTGTAATCCCAGATAGCACACGTACATCACTGAGACGTCTATTTGATGTGCGTGTTTACATCTAGAAGACGTATTTTACCTTATGTAGTGTTTGCTCATCTGCAATACGTCTATAGGACGTTTCCTGTCAGATGTCAAATAGACGTTTAGAAAATGTCTTTAAGATGTAATGATTTAGAATGCATGTTAAACTGACATCTTCTAAACGTCTATTTGACATCTGACAGGAAACATCCTATAGACGTATTGCAGATGAGCAAACACTCTTAAAAATACGTCTTCCAGATGTAAATATCACATCAAATAGAAGTGTGCTATCTGGGTTTAACACTTTAACACTTCTTATCTGGGATATTACTTAATTTTAATCTTTTTTATAAAACTGTTTATTTTTGAAAGATTGACAATTTTGCTATTTTGCACCACCACTTGATATCCACCCAGATAGCACACTTCTATTTGATGTGATATTTACATCTGGAAGACGTATTTTTAAGAACGTATTTTCAAACACTCTTAAAAATACGTCTTCCAGATGTAAATATCACATCAAATAGAAGTGTGCTATCTGGGCAATGTAAAATTTGGGTCCTGAAGCAACACGACTGAGAACTCAATCTGCTTCATGTTAGCTTAGCAATAAGAAGAAGTTACATATTACCAAATTACATTGCATCACTGTTATAAAAAAAAAGCATGATTTCACATTGAATTGCAATCAGTCTTCAGACACATTTTTAATATATTAATTTTATTGGTATTTTATCTTGTGTTATGTTTTTTTACAGAGAGTTAAAGAGGAGGTTCATGTTATGTATGCACAAGTCGCTAAGCGAGAATCCCAAATCCAGAGAAGCATCAGCCTTGTTGACCCATTGGAGAAAAATTATGTTTGACTCTTCAAGGAATTGTTCACCCATAATTTACTTGCTCTAAAGCCATCCGAGGTGTATACCTTTCTTCTTTCAGTCGAACATAATCATGTTCACGCATACGGCCGTTGCCGGAAGCATCCATAAGTTTTAGTTATGGATATTTTCCCTCCTAAAACCCATTGCTTCATTTTAGAAGGCATTTATTTTCCTACTGGAGTTATATGATTTACTTTTATGATGGATAGATGCACTTTTTTGGGTGAACCATCCCTTTAAATGAATATCTACTGTAACTGAATGAGAGAGGTAGGTTTCTTTTGACTTTTGATACTCTTCATTATATAATTATTGCTTTCATGGCTATATTTGCACTCTAATTCATGTATATAATGTTATTTTACTTACCTGTGTCATTATTTTTTGCCATTTTACTCGTTTTGAGTTGTATTTTTGTCTCCTGGTAAATATGTGGAAATGAGAGCACGTGATGACAATTACATATTTTTTTTATTTTATAGAGAACATAAAGTGCATTTTCACTCAAAGAGACTGCGTTTGTGTTTTGTATCGGGTATGTTTCTGTTTTATACTATTTTCTTGTGTAGCCTAATGTGATTTTTATTTGCTCTATGTATTGCTCCTCTTCTTCCCTTTTTGTATTGTAACTGAATGGGAGAGAAAACAAGGGCAATTCCCTCTCATAGAGGCTGCTTATTTTTGTCTTGTATCAGGAGAATAAAAGATCCAGTGAAACGGTCGCTTGCTGTCCCTTGTATAACTCCACAAAGCTACACAACGCAGAATCAAGTGTTTTATAACTGGTATGGCTGGACACACATCACACTTGGCTTCGTGAGCCACTGGTTACACATTGAAAGTCTATTTTCAAGCTTAAAAAAGGTTTTTGCAAGAAGAACAAACCTCATTGGTTCTGGTGCATCAAGCATGCAGATTGGAGTTTCTAACTAACTCAAATAAATGAGATACACGTGTAGGCTATCTAGAAAACATAGATGCAAAATATTCATCAAAACAAGTCATGCCTGCTTCATTTTGTACAGAAATGGTTTGATTTGTCGGTTGGACAGACAGCTTCATGAGCGTGCGACCACTGTAGGATGTTTGTGTTTGAGGTGTGGTAGCGTGCGCCGTGCGGTTGAAGATGTTTCCATTTCTGCACATATGTAGCTCAGCATTTGACTTCCGCTCTGCACAGCTTTACAATGAAACTGATTCTGGCAGATAAAAGATTGTCACATTAGACCATGACATTATTTTGAGATCTTACAGTGTGAATGTGAAATAAGAAAATATCATAATTATATGTGAAATATTAAGATTGATGTTCAAGGACGTATGCATCTCTATATGTATCAATCGGCTTATATACTCATGCTGTGGTCCTGTAGTTGCCCGTTTCTATAGTTATATCCAGCTCTAGCAAGAAAAGCAAGTCATTTCTAGAAAGCTTCAACTATTCTTGATCTCACACCTATAGTCCCCACATCCTGAACCTGTTTTATAAAGTTCATCTCATATCCAACAAAACATTGTTTGGTCTTTGTGGGTGCAGACTGATACTGAGCTGTAAATATCATGTGACTGATCACTCAATATTGAAACTTCCTTCAGCAAACAGTGAAAAACACGTCTATTTGAAAAAACATCTTCTATACTTGAATGAATACATAAATGGCTGTCAATGTATAAAAATACCTTTTGCCAACGTATTGGTGTAACTAACAGCAGGGGTTAACTGGCAATTAAACAAGACAAACCCAAAATTAAATGTAAAATTAAAATTAATGTAAAATTACCAGATTGATTACCACATCTGCTGTTAACACAAGCAACAGCTTTCCATCTTTTTACTGTTAAATTTACATGATCCAATTAAATGATCAGACAGACTCTTTCATCCACAAAATAAGGCTTGCTGTCCAGCTTATTTCCATTTATTTATTTATTTTTAAATTAGTTGTGCTTTTGCAGCAAAGCATCGCCATTATTATCATCGTGCATGCTTTTTCGTCCGTACATTTGCATTCAACTCGCTTTGCACCATTTGTTGTTGACTCATGAATGAGGTGCCCAATTGTGTGATGCCTATAGAGGAGAGGGGTGCTATTGACTTTTATTAGCAATTGGGTGTACAATTTTTAATAGCTCAACCTTTGAACGATAGGGAGCACTATAAATAGATCTCACAGTAGAGCCAATAATAAACACTGTACACTGATGAGCCAAAACATTATGATCAGTCACAGGGGAAGAGAATATTGTTGATCATCTCCTAACAAGGCCTGATATTAAGCACTGGGTAAATTAGATGGTAAGCATGATTGTAGTAAGATGGTAAATGGTGAGATACTTGTTTGTCATTTGTATCAGGTATGTTTTCAAACAATCAGTTCTTGAAATAAATTTCACGAGTCAGATAAATTGTATGCGTATTTGGCTTGTTGTCCGAGGACAGGGTGCCGAGCTTGGTATTTGCCCAGAATCTGAGCACCCTGGTGTAGGGATGCTGAAAATTGTGAGTTGACTGTGTGTGTGTGTGTGTATATATATATATATATATATATATATATATACTTCCTCTCATGCTGATAGGATAGTGAGGGGTTACAATTTTAAGAATAGATTTAAGATCTGCTGATCCTATTTTTCTTTACATAACATATTAAGATAGAGAGACTGAATTTAGCATTCCTGTTTCTCTCTGTTGAATTTAGCATTCCTGTTTCTCTCTATTGAGCCTGCCATTCCTGTTTCTCTCTATTGTAAGTTAAATTAATCAGATTACTGAAACTCTTGGTGGCTCTTGGGAGCTTTTGTCTCAGTGGGAGAGTCCTACCATTCCTGTTCTCTAGTCTGATTGGATTGGAATTGGTAACACTCTCAGTATAGGGCAGGTTCCTAAACCTGTATACATCATTTACATGCTTTGTTCATCACAATGTTAAGCCCTGCACCTAAATGTATATAAATTGCAAGGGAACGTTTCCCTTACTTAGACTCGAGACGAGCTTGGAAGACTACAGCGACACACAGCTTGTGTTCTCAATAAAGAAACCTTCTTAAAAGATACACCCGAGTCTCCTGGTCTTCACTTCTGAGTTGCCTACACTTTAGAAGAAAAAGTTCACAACAATAGACATGGTAATTGCTGACAATGAGTTGATTTGATAGATCATTTAACCGTGCTCCTCTCAAACTTTGTAAATGAAACATCATGTAATGGATGCAGAAGAAACGGGCAGGATTAAAGATCTGAGCAACTTTTAACAAGGGTCAAATTGTAATATGGCAAGGTGAGAGTACCTAGGATTGTGTGTTTCTCCCGGTCAGCAGTGCATGGAAGAATTTACTAACTGTGTCTGAGGAGGGACAATCCACAAACTGGCGACAGGGTGTTGGGCACCCAAGGATCATCGATGCATGGGGTAACGAGGGCTATACTATCTGGTCCGAGTCAAGAAAAGGTCTAGTGCAGCACAAGTAACACAAAATGTTAATGATGGTTATGGGTGAAATGTGTCACAACACACAGCGCATCACACTCTTGTGGGCAGTGTAGCCACAGACCTATCAGAGTGCCTTATGATGAGTCTAACATCGAAAGAGCCTACAATGGGCACACAAGCATCAGAACTGGACCTTAAAGCAGTGGAAGAAGGTCCCCAGGTCCGACTAGTCCAGTTTTATTTTACATTACATGGATGGCCGTGACGTGTGCACCCGTTTACCTGGGGAAGTGACGCACCAGGATGCATTTTGGTATGATGACAAGCCAGCGTACGGAGTGTGATGCTCTGGGGAAACCATAGGTCCAGCCATTTATGTGGATGTAAATTTGGAAACCATGTAAACCATTCAGGAATGGTTTGAGGAATATGATGAAGAGTTTTAAGGTGTTTCCCTGGCCTCTTAACTACCCAGATCTCAATCCAATTGAGCACCTTTGGGATTGGCAGGACCAACAGGTTCGTGCCATGGCGGCTCCACCTCGCTACCTACAGGACTTGAAGGATCTACTGCTGACGTCTTGGTGTCAGAAATCAACAGGACACCTTCAGGGCTCTTGTAGGCCTCAGGGGCTTGGTGCAGTTTGGGCGGCAGATGTGGAGGACTAACATTAGGCAGGTGCTCACAATCTTTGGCTCATCGAATCAATGACACAATCAATGAATCAATTGTATCAGTAGAAATTTGAACAGGTACACATAAGTTAGTGGAAACAACTCAAAATGACACATTCATGGCAGTTATTCATTATATTAAACAAAATATTCAATTATAACTGTCATATCAAAATAAATGATAAACTGCTGTGTGTAAACAAGTAAAGACCTTTAGAGTTCAGTGAGTGGTTATGAAATGAATCAATGAATCAATGAATTCAATGAATGAATCAATTGTATCAGTAGAAATTTGAACAGGTACACATAAGTAAGTGGAAACAACTCAAAATGACACATTCATGGCAGTTATTCATTATATTAAACAAAATATTCATTTATAACTGTCATATCAAAATAAATGATAAACTGCTGTGTGTAAACAAGTAAAGACATTTAGAGTTCAGTGAGTGGTTATAAAATTTAGTGAAAAAAGTGGTTATTTTAAATTAGTGTGGACGTGAAATGTTCACTGGTATTGCTAAATCTTTGTATCATAACAAACATATTTCTCTTAGTGTTAAAGTTTCAGCTGATGTTTTTCTCTCATTTTCCCATTGCTTCTTCACTGTCCTTTTCAATGAAGGTACCAATGTAATAAATGGTTAAATTGGTGTCTCACTGTCAGCCTCAGTCTGATTAGAGGACGTCCCATGATCAGTAGTTCAACAGTATTTCATAGTCGCATACATCTCATTGGCAGGAGTCATCACTTCAGCATCATTCTGATTAAAGGAACGAATCCTCCTAAAACACCTGTGAGAATATACAGATACACAGATGGTGAGAGAAGAACAGAACTGATGATTCACTCACACACACACACACACACACACACACACACACACACACTAGAGACTAGGCATTGTGCATTTCTTTCCGTGTTTGCAGAATATATAGTAGTTTGCAGAATATATAGTAGTTTATTTGCCTAAATATTAAACACATTGTGTAAGAGCCACTGAATGTTTGTTGTAATTCCATTGTTAGACACTGGGTGGAGTGTGGTTTAATTACAATATAGGTTGACAGAAGGTAAGAGAAGAGTAAGAGAAGTCAGGTGTGTAATGTGAAGCACATTTTTGAGCGTGTCAGGACATGTGAGGGTGAAAACAAGCTTGTGGGATTTAAGCTTGTGTTTGTGCATCAGAACTGTGAGTTTTAAATGACATTATCGAGCTTTGTGATTAATATAGTTTACAAACGCAGCACTGGACTGGAAGTGTGTTTTCTGGATCTCACATGTCAGAAACAACCCTACAACACCTCTAAAAACAAGATGGTTAATCTTGAGTCTGATAAACTGAATCAGTTTTATCTTCTGTACTACGGGAATAAAAATGTTTGCATGTAATTGCCTGAAGCATTGAGAATTAAATATCACATTCTGGAAAAATTTGGCCTTTTCTAATAGTGACTGTCATTTTATATTGTGAGTTTTCATTTTAAACACATCTTCTGATTTTGCAACATTTATCTTTCCTAAACAGCCTGCACATCTAAAATACTTAAACTATTGTATTAGTGAGCACAAATAAGACTCTCTACATAAAGTTGCACTTTTTATTTTTATATTTATTTTTATATAATTAATAATTATATTATATTATTTAATAATAAATTATTACAAGTATTTAAGTATGTTTTTATCCTCAAACTATGTTTTACTCTCGTTTGGTAGCACACTTAGCGTAACTGAAAAACAGAAGAACAACTCCACAAACTGCGGACCAATAAATTGTTACTTTATTTCCTTATTTGGAGGTCCAATTTTCTTAGAATGGGTAAGTAATTCTTTCAGATTAAATATTTATGCAAAATGTTGGCTATTTATCAGATTAACTAGGTTGATGTTTGGATATGCTTTCATGTTTAAATTGATTGAATTTGCTGTTTGTGTTTGCTAGGAGCATTTCTATTATGCACCAAGTAGCTAAGGGTCCCAGGCTTGGCGTTTAAAGACTGTACAGACTAGAACCCGGTGATGGTAAGATTTAACACATACCATATGAGAGAATCATGGGCACAAACATAAAAAAAATAATCATAGATTTGTTGCTATTTGGTATAACTAGATTTTCTGTTTCATAACACTCATTTTGAATTTGTCCAGTCAAATTACTTTACTAAAATAATCTTTTTTTTATTTATTTTTTTACTTAAAATTAATTTTCAAACCAATTGTTTTCATGACTTGACAGGTAGATGTTTTCTTGCTGTTTAATATTAGACTCAACCGATTGGGAAATCTTTGCCCATCACCTGCCCCAACATCACAACAGCCACAAGAAGTGGAACAACTTGAGGGTGAATAATGACAGAATTACAATTTTTGGATGATTTAAGTTCACTTGGAAATCAGTAAATTCAAGCCTTAATCGAACCAAATTAGTTTCTTATTTGAGTCACGAAAGTCTAAGATGATTGAACTTTTTCCACCACAAACTTGCTGTATTTATAAAACACAAATTGTATTAATTGTAATTGGTATGGTCTTGTGTCGTCTAGGGAACCAGCACTTCAGGATTTTTTGAAAAAGGTGGATCTGCACAGCCTTTCCTGCTCTGTGAAACAACAACTATGCACTGAACTTTACTGTTAGCAACACAACTGATCCACTCATATCCTGCAACTGTTTTTCGTCTGCTGAATGTTGTTGACTCAAAGCACTGCTGTACTGTTGCAAAGTCAAGGCTACTGAATCAACTTCACTGACACAGGACTTACATTCACTGACACAGGACTTGAAGTATTACAGACCATTAAATAAGCAGCTTTCATATAATTCTGATGACAGAAATGCCTATATTGTGCCTTCATCATTTATTTGAAAAGTTAACCTATGATGTGAAGGAACTTGTTCATTAATAAAAAAAAACTAGTTTGTTAAAACAACTGTTTGCATTTTGCCTTTATTTTTTAACTTTACATTGAACAGAATTCGACTATGATCCCAGACTAAGGTTACAATTTAACTTTTGGATTGTTTTGAAATAAAGTTTTCGAAGAGTAATAAGCCCCTTTCACACAGTGCATTGATCCCGGGAAATTGCCAGAACGCCTTCTGTGTGAACGCAAACACGACCCGGGATTGATGCCGGGATCAATGCCGGGTTGGGGACCTCATCACTACGACACACCCCTTTACGACATTGGTCCTGGCTTTTGTTCACACAGCGCGCGTTCCGGGACTGATCCCGGCAATGTTACTAGGTTCCCAACCCAGCATCAATCCCGGGATCAATCACGGGTCGTGTTTGCGTTCACACAGAAGGCGTTCTGGCAATTTGCCGGCAATTTCCTGGGATCAACGCGCTGTGTGAAAGGGGCTCTAGTAACATTGCCGGGATCAGTCCCGGAACGAGCGCTGTGTGAACAAAAGACGTAATCAGTGTCGTGTCGTAATGTTGACGCTGAAGTGAAGTGAAAGCAGGGTAGTGAAACGGTACGTAATGCGCTAGTTTATGATCGAATCAGAGAAAAAAATGCACAAGCGTGGTTTCTCCAGAGAGAAATCGCAGCTCATAAGCAAACTATAGACGCTGCTGAGACATTACATGTCACATCGATGTCACGTGTCTTTACGGGTTGTGTGTGAACGCACTCTCTGATTCCGGAAAATCACTGGCAGTGTGAATGAACCAAAATCAAACGAACCCTAGTCAAATCTCGGGTCACTTTATCCGTGTATTTTCCGGAATCTCTGTGTGAAAGGGGCTATAGAGTGATGTGTTTATTTCAAAGTGAATTTATTCTTTTCAGATTAAATGATTTGTCAGTTTATTTTAAAGTTCTTTAAAGTAGGTAATGCAGAGCCCTGATAAGAAAAACTGGGATCGCCCTTAGTGTTGTTTTTATTTGTAAAAAGGTTCTATCAACACCAGGATAGTGTAATATTTGACTCCTATAAGGGTTGAGAAGATTGTGATTTCCATTTTTTAGGTCAACACCTGAACAGTGTAGAATTTTAACTCTGCCAGTTTTTGCTACAAAGCTGCACTCAGCTCTGTAACAGTGTTGTTATCTGCATTGATGTTAATATTTTACTCTCTTTTTTTTCTCTTTTACTCTAGTGTTCATCTTGTAACACTATGTCGGTGTTGTGAGAGGCAACACTTTGAAAGTGTTGAATTAACACTTTGTGGTTGGTTCCCATATATAGTCTTTTAAAGGTTTAAAATTAACTCTATTGGTGTTGATTTACGGATTTCAAATTTTGAAAAATTCTAATCAGATTTGTCTAATTCATTCCGATTGATGTGACTTTTATTCCGTCTATTTTATTCCGATTACAAGAGGATTATTAAAGTCGATGTAAATGCAGCTGCTTTCAGAGTATTTGTGTATCCAATTGGAATTTGATTTACAATTAATCCCTGTTTACACCCGGTTTTAAATGCGTTTTGGTCGATCGGATCACAAGTAAACGAGGGCAGACACATTCCTGTTAATTTGTCTCTGTTGTCCACTTTCAACCACTTCTGTCCTGATTTCTTCGAAGAGAGGGTCTATGAGCAGGTAAAGATACAGACAGAAAACACACGGAGATCATTAGCTTTAGTTTCTGCTCTGACAGACGCAAGACCAACTGAAAGCAGTGAGTGTGTGTTAGAAATCAGGAATGATGAGAGAACATTGTGCTTGGTATGTTTTTCGTCTTCAAACCAAACTTGTCTCCAGCCGACAAAGTTTAAATCCCATCTGGCTAGAGCTCTTCTCACAATGTTTACACATTAGTTCAGTAGACAGAGAGAAGACGGTCTTTGTGGCTGTTTGAACATATTTTCGACCACATGAGCGTTTACACTACAAAAGTCATCTGGTCCAATGCGTTTTTAACTACCTCTGGAAGTGGTCGACATCTTAACACCAGGTGTAAACAGGGCCTTTTTGACTGTCCACATTTGAAAACTGTTCAGATTCGATTTGTGAGTCCCGTGGCGCTCTTTCATTTTCAAGAATATCTGCATTGCTTTCTACGGAAATGACGTTGCATTGTTAGGCAAATGCCAAAAACAAAAACGGCAACACAAAGTGGCTTGCAATACAGATATTGTCTTATCAGTTGTCGTCTCCGCCAGTCTCAAAGTTCAATTCCATTATATTGTAATTTTCTGTTCGACAGGCACTTTGCAACAGCACAACCTTGTTTCTGCAGCATCTTTCAGCTTATTTTACACAGCGTGAGAAAGTGGGATAAACAGTGTGAAATCCGATCAGAGCGGTCAGACTGAAACAGATTTCCAGGACTGTGATTGGAATAGGATTTCAAATATGAATGAAGCTCAAATGGATTTGTAAAAATCACATTGCATGTAATTTTTTTGCTGTTCACAATTGCTAAATCGGATCAGATTTTAACTGAATGAGGCTTTCTGTTTAATAATAATAACAAAATCAAATAAACACAGATCACGTTGAAGTATTTGATGAATTATCATTTACACACAGTTTCAATCTTGTTAAATCAACTGTAATACTCACTTGTGTATCCGATAGTAAATCACACAACAAGCAACAGAATAACAACAACACCAACAACTATTCCTGTTACAGCTCCTGAAGACAGACCTGAATCTGGAACAGATGAAGACAGACAGACAGACATTATTACTAGAGAGTGACTGATAACTAACATTAACAATCTTCGTCTGATATTTAAACCTTTGTACTTTGGTCATCAACTGTATGATACTGATTTAACTATTAAATGACAGCATATTTTAATAATAAATAAATAACAGCAGCTAAAACAACATCACGGCGCTTTGTGCTTAAAAGGAAATGTTCACAGAAAAACTACTTTTATGCATTTTTCATGTAATATTTTTTTCTAATTGCCCACAATAAAAGGATTTACTAGATAGATTAAAAAAAGAACTAGCCTATATTTTAAAATTGTTCATGATAGCTAAATTATACTCACTAACAGTAACGCCGATGCGCTTCACACTGACAGCACTGTTGATGCGACGAAGGCCGCTTCTGCTGAGCTTCAGTTCATATTCTCCAGAGTCTGTGTTTCTGGTGTTTGTGATGGTCAGAGATCCAGTCTGATGATCCAGCTTCAGTCTGTCTCTGAATCTCTCTTTACACTGAACATCTGTACAGATCTCACTATGATATCCAGTGATTTCAGCGATGAGAATCTCATTAAAATACCACCTCATCACATCACTTGGTTTTCTTACTACTCCAGGATCAAAAGTAACAGATTGTCCCTCCTTCACGGACTTTTTATCCGGTTCTGTAGCAGTAACACCTGAAACACAAACCAACAGATGATTGAAGGATCTTTCTTGAAAACAAAACAACAATGGAAAAGCACTATGGAAACAATTTCTCTTTTTGTGTGTACAAAATAGTGTGCAGTGCACACATTTTTAAATATTGTAAAAAAAAAAAAAAAATTAACAGTGTTTTAAAGAGATAAACAAGTTTTCAAACAAGTGTGAGTACACCATTAAAATACAATAACAGAAAAGAACACTTCTGAATGTTGATTTGTGATTTGATTTAAACCTATTTAACCTGCTTTTAAACATTCATTAATTGACTCACCGTAAACAGTAACATCGAAGATCTTTTCAATGATGCTGCTGCTGCTGATGAGTTTCAGTTCATAATGTCCAGAGTCTGTGGTTCTGGTGTTTGTGATGGTCAGAGATCCAGTCCAATGATCCAGCATCAGTCTGTCTCTGAATCTTTCATCACCATCTTCACACTGAACATCTGTACAGATATCACTGAGATCTCCGCTGATTTCAGCTATTCGAATGTCATTAAAATACCATTTAATATCTTCTTGTTGATTTGTTTCAACATTAGTGTTCAGAGAGACTGAATTTCCCTCCATCACAGACACCCCGACAATATCAACACAGAAAAGCACTGAAAAAGAAATTAAGTTACTTATGAGCCAAACAAAAATAAACAACAGGTAAGTGCTGAGAAAATGTTTATCTAATGCTCATAAAGGTTGAGTAGAGAAATTCGTCTGGATTCATAATGTAACATCCAAACAAACAGCAGCAGAAGATCATCGTTGATTTACACAATCACTCATCAGACGAACATGATTCTCACATTAAACTTAATGAACATCGTATGAGCCAGAAAAAAGTAAGAAAATTGTGATTTTAATCACAAAACATTGTTTTTAATTTTAGTACTAGTTTGAAAACACGTGGGATGTATGGGTTATTTTCGCTTTATCGTTAGCTGGCAGAGAGATTGTAAAAAAAAAAAAGTCTTACCATGATCGAATAAAAACATTAACACCAAGAACAATTTTAATAGAACCGCCATTTTCAAAAATAAAATTACAATTCACTTTTTTTACAGTCTATATTGCAGATACGTAAAAAAAAGTCCCTAAATCTGCATTCTGCTTGTTTACCGCGTAACTTCTCCCAAATCTCCCAGGAATCTCCCCACCCATTTCCTTCTTCTTTGTATTTTTTTGGCGGTTGGAAAACCAACTTGAGGTGCATTTCCGCCACCTACTGGGAAAAACTATATCCTTCTAGTTAAATCTGAATATCATACACCCATTTCTGTGCATTCTGAAATATATTCAAAACTGTAATGACATTCCAAATCTATTAATTTTTCAACAAGATTTATTTCTCTTTTGCCTCACAGTCACAGTGTAAGATCACACGTGAATGAACATATGTTCAACTGTGTCTGATTTTCCACTCTCCTTCCTCTTCTCGTTTAATGGCGGTTGTAAAACCAACTTAACTGGACAGAACTGAGAAACAGTAATGGACCATAGGTATGGACCCTTTTCAAACAGTGATGACACGTTTTAACGGTCATCTGCTTCTTCTTTTCTTTTCTCTTTTCTCTTTCTTTTCTTCTTTCCTCTTTTTTTAAACAGATGTGCATTTATAACTCTATAGGCCTAATTTTTATTATATTAGGCCTACATTTGCATCACATCACATTACAAAAAAAACAAAAAAAAACGAGTTAATGCTGCTGTGAGGTGTTTACCTGCGGTGGGTGACGGTAAAATTGACATCTTTCTTCTCTCTTACTGCCAGTATCAATCTCTCTGTTTTTTCTTCTTCTTCTTTTTAAAGTTGTGAAAACACTATTGTGGAATTTTCATATTCGGATGGACTATCCCTTTAAAATTGAAAATGAAAACTGAATAGCACATACTAAACTGACATATATTAGAAGGTGTGGCATTTCAATGGCTCCACTTTGGTGGCCTGTGGGCTACTAATTGATGGTTGAAGTCAAGTTGTTTGAAATGTATTATAATAGCTCCATTATTTAAAATTATTATTAAATTAAAAACACCAGTAACTTTTTTTTTGTGAGATGTGTTTTTATGCATACAGATATGAAATAATCCACACAATTAGTGAACAAGTCCCACTGCTTTATGAAGCATTATTACATTGAGATCAAATTATATCTTTAGAATATTTATTTACAACTACAGCACTATCACAAATCAATCACACACATTGGGACATATAAAATAACATTTTATTAATATTATTGAACATGGTCTACATATTATGAGAAAATGAAACAGTTTTTGTTTTTTTTGTTTTTTTACCTTTGATGCACGTAAACATGTTTTGGAGACTCTAAAACAACATTAGGAAACTTAAAAAAAAAACATAATAGGGGCATTTTTAAAATGAGGATTAAGTTCTTTTGAATTTAAATTTCAGTGTAATATAAGATTTTTATCGATTTTGTAGATTTTAGGCTATTGGGCTTGACAAACATCAGATGAAGTATTTTCATTCATTTAACAACAGCCATACATGTATGCATCAAGGTGGAACTTATTAAATAATCTCAGTAAAGTGTTTCACCAACTATAAAATAAATCAATAGGCTAGTTAATGCTTGTTTGGTGCTTCTGTAGATTGTGGATTTATAAAAAAAAATCATTCTATTTAAAGTCAGTCAACCAGTCTTTTTTTTCCCTGATGGTTGAACAAATAATAATAATAATAATAATAATAATACATTTTATTTATAATGTGCTTTTCTCACACCCAAAGCGCTAACAGAGTAACAGACACAAGTAGTGTGGGTCAAATGTAAGTGACAACAGGTGCACTGAAGAGGCAACAGCAAAACCATCCACAAAAAGAAAAACAATTTTGCACGAAAAGGGAATGTTTTTGTAGGTAGTGGCCATAGACAATTGTTCTCTCCTTATTCTCTCTGACTGATTTGTCTTCAGTTTTGTGTTTTGCAAGGGTCCTGTTAGGTCCAAACTTGTGGAAATGGGTTTCAAAGTGCAAGTTTTTGAAAATGATACTTATCGTCTCTGTGTAAACTACAACAATATGAATTTGTGAAAACAGTGACATCATGCACATGAGTATTATGTGATCAGTCTGTAGGCTTGTATTGTTTCTTTACAAAATGATGTCACTGACACACACACACACACACACACAGAGAGAGAGAGAAGAGAGAGAGAGAGAGAGAGAGAGAGAGAGAGAGAGAGAGAGAGAGAGAGAGAGAGAGAGAGAGAGAGAGAGAGAGAGAGACTATTCACTATATAACTTTCCATCATTTAAGATATTATTAATTTGGTAACCCTTTACAATAAGGTTAATTAGTTATTAGTTAACTAACATAGTTAACATGAACTACAAATGAACAATACATCTTCAGCATTTATTAATCTTTGTTAATATTAATTTCAACATTTGCTAATACGTTATTAAAATCAAATGTTGTATTTGTTAACATTAGCTAATGCACTGTAAACTAACATGAACAAACAATGCACAGCTGTATTTTTATTAACTAAAATTAATAAAGATGAATAAATACTGTAACAATTTTTTTACTCATGGTTAGTACATACATTATCTAATGTTAACTAATGAACCTTATTTTAAAGTGTTACCATTAATTTCCTCAATTCCAAGTCAGGCAAGTTCTGCATCAAAACTGCATCCCTACAGTAAGTATACTTCAAGATAAATTTTTATCAAGTATACTTGAGTACAGTTTTCAAGTATATACTTTTAAGTATACATTATATAATACGAATACTCTTATCAATCCTAGTAAACTTGTAAGTGTACTGTTTCAATACTTCTTAGGACTAAATTGGACCACTTTTTTTGTGTATAGAAGTATAAGTGTACAGTAGTAAACTTTGAGTACACAACTTGTTTACAACTAAGTTTTTCGTTTGTACTGAAACTATACGTGAATTTATGTATCCTGATAGTTTATTAGTCACATACTTCTAGCACATTTTAGTTCAGAAAAATACACTTTGAAGTATACTCTCGGTAAACTACTAGTTTAATAGTTTTATACGGCAAGTATTGTAAGTTCTTTAAGTGAACTTAACAACATGTACATAGCTGGCTGTACAATATGTGAAGAATTATGTTTTTTTTTAACATTAAAGCATATTAACCTATTCTATTACACCCAAACAACTAAACAAATGAATGAATAAAATAGCATCATATGACCTGTTTAAAAAAAAAGCCCGGTAGATACACACGCAACATAATATTGTCATAAAACATGAGGTGAGACAGAGATGAAGTTAACAGGTCTTTATTCACAGATAGTTTAGATCGTGCAGGATCCTCAAGCAGGAAAGAGATGAACATGAGCAGCGACACGTCACTGAGGAGTCTGTGTTTCTTTGCAGGATGCTTCGATGAGATGACAGATGATGAACAGTCTGAAGGATCGACGAAGAAGGCAAGTAATCACAGGTAGATACATTCTCATGCATAGACTGAAGAAACCAGACAACAGGTGTGTGTGTGTGTGTGTGCTTTTTAAGGGTGCGACAGTTGTGAGAGGTTAATATTTCAGTGATTGTGAACGAGTGCAGATGAAGGACCTGTTGATGGCATGCTGGCTGAATCCGTCACAAATATCTTTTCCAGTAGTTTCATCAGTAGTGCAGAGTCGATTCATGTTGTCTGACATGTTTGCATATTTGTGCACATGATATGTGTGCTTGCATATTGCAGTATGATGCTGTGTGAAAGTAGTAAAATACACTTCTTGGTCATAAAGAATGAGGTACTAAACTGCTACAAAAAGCATGACAGCATCATAAATAAATCTCTACAGAAAAACATGAAGCATTTGCTTTTCTATTGCTGACAATGTGCTTCTTTCATAAAATACATTTTGGCTACATGCTTTAATTAATTTAAATAGCTAAAAATGGTGACGTCGATCTGGCATCTTCAGTCGGGTACGATTCATCAGCAACAGTCAGCAAAGGCATCCAAGCCTTATTAGTGTACGAGTCTTCAACATGATGCTCCTGTAAGAAAACAGATTCATAGAAGATAAATTAAATGAACAAGACGGATGACTTTCTTTAAAAAAATAAAATAAAAAAATAACACAATATCTTAAAGGGATAGTTCACCCAAAAATGAAAATTCTGTCAGTATTTACTCACCCTCATGTTGTTCCAACCCCGTAAGACCTTCGTTCATCTTCGGAACACGAATTAAGATATTTTTGATGAAATCTGAGAGCTGGATCACTCCTCCATAGGCTTCAAAAGGATTGAAACTTGCCGGCCTCGAAAAGTTATTAAAGACATCGTTAAAATAGTCCAAGTGACTACAGTGGCTCAATCTTAAGTTTATCAAACGACGAGAATACTTTTTGTGCGCAAAAACAAACAAAAATAACGACTTTATTTCAACTATACATTTCCTTCTCTGTGGGCCTCTAGTCAGTTAACGTAGTGTGATAGCGTAGAGCTACGTCACACGTAGGCTCACTATTGGCCGACGCTGGTCATGTGGGTGATGCGTGTGACGTACAACAACAGAAGCTTACGCTATTACACTAGTGAACTGACTCGAGGCCCACAGAGAAGGACATGAATAGTTGAAATAAAGTCGTTATTTTTGTTTTTTTGCGCACAAAAAGTATTCTCGTCGTTTGATAAACTTAAGATTGAGCCACTGTAGTCACTTGGACTATTTTAACGATGTCTGTAATAACTTTTCGGGGCCTGCAAGTTCAATCCCTCAAGAAGCCTATGGAGGAGTGATCCAGCTCTGATTTCATCAAAAATATCTTAATTCGTGTTCCGAAGATGAACGAAGGTCTTACGGGGTTGGAATAACATGAGGGTGAGTAAATAATGACAGAATTTTCATTTTTGGGTGAACTAACCCTTTAAATATTGGACGTTCCTTTAGATGAATATTCAGTCAAAAATTGTATTACATTGTCACTGCACTAACATACACATCCACACACGTGATGACATGCAGATTCAACAACCAGTTTATACATTTAAAGCATTCAAAACTCTGTGCGCACACTTGTATATTTGCAAATACTGTTTTGCATTTGTGAAACATATTTTGCAAATATAGGGCCAGATTTACTAAACGTCTTCATCTGGCATTAATAATAAATGAACACGAAGGGAGAAAATGATCTCCCAGTTCCAGCATGTCAAGCGAAAATAGGTTAAGACATGCTTATTTGGGCTTTAAATAATGGCTCAGATCCCAGTAAACTGACTACGGCAAACTTTAGTAAATCCCCTAGCATGGGGAACGCCTACAAATGCATTTGCAATAAGGTCAGCTGCAAAAATAACTGTGTCCGCTCCTGATAGCACACGTATATCACGGAGACATCTATTTAATGTGCGTGTTTTCATCTGGAAGATGTCATTTTTTTAGAGTGTTTCCTCATCTGCAATAAGTCTATAGGACTTTTCCTGTCAGATGTCAAATAGACGTTTAGAAAATGTCTTTAAGATGTTTATGATTTAGAATGTATGTAAAACTGACATCTTAAAGATGTCTATCAGATCTTATTAAACGGTTCTGTGGAATACTTTATTCTGATTGGTCAATCGTGCCATCCAGCGGTATGTTATTCCCCGATAACAACCGCTGTAAACAGAAACATTGAAGTCAGCAGCGCTATAGGCTTGCTAGGAACAATTTTTCTTCGTGGAAGTTTTGCATTTGGTGAGCTAATAAAATATTAAAGCTGTCGAAACAATATTTTATGTACAGTTATTTAATTATGCCATCAAGTTTCGTGGACTAGCTCTGCCTTGTTTCATACAAAAGCAGATGCAGTCATTTTGTGTCTATTGTTTTGTACACTGTTTTAAAATCGTGCCTGTTTGTATCTTATAGTCCAACAGTTTAATCTGAAATCAATATCTCTTATCTCTATAATTACTTATGTTGCGAAATGCTTTGTAATAAGTGGTATGACTGTATACCGTATCTCTTAAATGTCCATCTAGTTTGAACTTGGCGCTTGCTATCAACTGCTCTCTCCGCAGAAGCTTTGCGTTTAAAAAGCTAATAAAATATTTCAACTCAGATCAATACTTCGTGTCTAATTATTTACATATGTGGCAAGTACCCGTTTAATAAGCGGGATAATGTACATCCAGCCAGTTGTTCTTTCAGAATAAACCCCCTTCAGGCTGATGCAAGAGATAACCGGCTGGATATACATTAGTAAACACTAACAGCAGATGCTTTCCAGATGAAGTGATCTTTAAAAGAATGAATCTATTCATCGCAAATGTTTCATTATTGGATTTTTCTATCCAAACGTGAAGTGAATCTTTTCAAAATTTGCACACAAAAAAAAAAAAAAAATAGTGAATTAAGTGCGTTTCCATCAAATTGTTTGAGAGAATGACAGTGGTTTTGGGGTCCGTGTACCTTGGGATAATTTGTTTTCTTGTTTTTGTCCTCTAAACAGAAAAACCAACAAACCGTTCATTTATCACATATTAAACCCTCACAAACATAAATAAACAAATTTTCATACACTGGATAAAACGACGTGAGATTTGTTTTTTTTATGTTCATGAGAAGGGTCGATATGTGATAAATGAACGGTTTCTTCGTTTTTCTGTTTAGAAGAACAGAAAGAATAAAATCCCAAGGTACACGGACCTATTGGTAAACTAGTAACCAATAGTAAATAAAACACCATCAGCGGAAACAGCCGATTAGTCACGTGGGTTTAATGTTTGCCATTTCAGAATTTATTCGGTAAATGCATTTCAATCTCCCATTATTCACATTAACACTTTTTCGCACAAGTCAAAAACCAGCTCAAGCGTGTGTACATTTTTTTGGGGCGAATTTAGGATTTTTTTTCAGATATTTGCCGTTTCCATCACTCGTTTCTGATGCAATACTTCAAAATGTGCATAAAAACAGGGTGATGGAAACATACTGTCTCTTTAGTAAATCTTGAAAGTAGTTTTTTAATGCCAAAAGAGGGTTTGCGCTGGCACAAGCTGATAGTAAATCTGGTCCATATTTTATTTTATACATGAATTAGTGTATCCTGATTATATTTACAAATAACTCAGCTGTATGTATGTGACACTTGCATTCTGTCCTGCTTTTGAAACTTTGTTACGGTGACAGTTGATCACACCGGCGGTGTGATTTAAAGCTGCAGAAACCAGCAGGAGAACACCAACACCAGCACATATTACTGCAACAGACTGACTGGATTCTGTAACAGTAAAGACAGACATACATAACCACTAGGCATCAAATCATAATCAACTTTACTGATATTCTATTTACCCCAGGTTTTTTTTTTTAAGAAAAGCAATTAAAAAAGCATGAATATAAGTGAAAACTGAATGTTATCAAAATGTTATTGAGTTAAAGCTCTTTTTTCTATGAACAATTTACACCGAAACTTTAAATGTTCTCAATAATGTATCATTTAAATGAATAAAATGATATACTCAACCATAGACGGCAACACTGAAGCTCTTAAAGCTCCTGATGCTGATGTCGCTTCTGCGGCGACGACGGATGCTGATACTGCTGCTGTTTATCTCCAGTTTATAGAGTCCAGTATCAGTGGTTCTGGTGTTTGTGATGGTCAGAGATCCAGTCTGATGATCCAGCTTCAGTCTGTTTCTGAATCGTCCGTCAGCATGTTCACACTGATCATCTGTGCAGGTCTTACTCTGATCTCCAGTGATTTCAGCGATGAGAATGTCATTAAAATACCACATCATCACATCATTTGGGTGTTTTATTACACCAGGATCTAAAATGACAGATTCTCCCTCCTTCACTGACTTTCGCTTCACTTCATCTCGTTCAGCAGCAGAAACACCTGAAACACAAACCAACAGATGCTGGAGGATCTTTTTTGGAGGGAAAGTGTACAACAAGAAATAACTGGATATGTATACATGAATTTCTTGAAAATAAGGATAAACAAAATGAATGACAGAATGAAGAAATATCATTATTCATATAGCCACAAATATTTTAAAATTGATGGATTACTAGTTATACTAATAATATTCATAGCAAAATGCATTATTAAATTTAATTTTTTAAATAACTAAATATATTTTTGTCAAACAATTAGGGGTGTTAAAATTAATCGTTTCTACGATGCATCGTGAGTAAAAAAACAATTGATTATAGCCTACTGACGTTTCTCTTACGTCATTTGTCGCGTACACGCTTCACGTTAAATCGTCATATATTATGACAACAGGATTGTTTGACATGGTAAAGGATAAGACAACGTTGACATGTTTGGTCTTGCTGGGATAGATCTGCTATGCTGCTGCTGCTACAGAGCAAGTACGGGACTTGCTACTACCAATTCATACACGACACGCTGCTGTTGTATAATATAGCGTACATGAATTACCCGTAGCAGATCTATACAGGTGGAGCTGGGGAAGGTGGAGGGTTTCTGAAAGCCCTCTGCACATCTAAGGCAAATACTACCCATGTATTTGAAGGTTGGGCACGCAAGCTCATTAGCTGCTGATACAACAGTAACCAATCAAGTGTACCCTATAGAGCATCAATTCCCAACAGGGGGGTCTCAGCCCACAAGGAGGCCTCAGCGAGCTCTTTGGTGGGTCGCGTCATATTTTGAAAAGTGTTGAACAGTGAGCATTAAAGCAGCAGTCCGTAACTTTTTTTTGTGTTCAAAATTTACTAAATTTATATAATGAGCGAGTACATCATGAATCCATTTTCCAAACCGTGTTTTTGTCTTATCCTGAGTCACTATGGTACACCTATAATAAGTGTTTATATTGGGACTATTTTACACTGGTTTGGGTCGTTGTTACGCAGCAGCAAGGACGAAGCAGAGAGTGAATCCAATAGCAAGCACTTTAATAATACAAACAGGTAATCCAATGGACACAGGACAGGAACACGGAACAGCTACCAGCAACATCAAACAACGACCGACAAACACCAACTGAAGAACAAGGGTATAAATACACAGACAAACAAGCTTAACAAGATAACAAGGGGGCGTGGCTAATCAGAAACACCTGTGGAAACTAATCAACAGAACGGGGAACAGCAAAACATGTAAAGACAGAGAAACACATGACAGACAAGAACAAGGAACAAAACAAAACACCCACACCGTGACATAGACTCAGACCACTCAGACTCTGGCTCGGGGACAAACAACACACTCACGGGTTGGGGAACAGGCAACACACACACTGGCTCGGGAACAGGCAACACACACACTGGCTCCGGCTCGGGGACAGACCACACAGACTCTGGTTGGGGAACAGGCAACACACACACTGGCTCGGGAACAGACATCACACACACTGGCTCCGGAACAGGCAACACACACACTGGCTCTGGCTCGGGGACAGACAACACACTCACTGGTTGGGGAACAGACATCACACAGACTCTGGCTCGGGAACAGGAACAGACTCTGGCTCGGGAACAGGAACAGACTCTGGCTCGGGAACAGGAACAGACTCTGGCTCGGGAACAGGAACAGACTCTGGCTCGGGAACAGGAACAGACTCTGGCTCGGGAACAGGAACAGACTCTGGCTCGGGAACAGGAACAGACTCTGGCTCGGGAACAGGAACAGACTCTGGCTCGGGAACAGGAACAGACTCTGGCTCGGGAACAGGAACAGACTCTGGCTCGGGAACAGGAACAGACTCTGGGCCGAACATCTTGTCCGTAGACACTGGCTCGGAGGCGGCCATCTTGTCCGTAGACACTGGCTCGGAGGCGGCCATCTTGTCCGTAGACACTGGCTCGGAGGCGGCCATCTTGTCCGTAGACACTGGCTTGGAGGAAGTGACGTGAACAGTCTCTGGATCGGCCATCTTGTCTGTAGACACTGGCTCTGTAGAAGTGACGTGAACGGTCTCTGGATCAGCAGAAGTGACGTGAACAGTCTCTGGTTCGGCCATCTTGTCCGTAGACACTGGCTCGAAGGAAGTGACGTGAACAGTCTCTGGATCAGCAGAAGTGACGTGAACAGTCTCTGGTTTGGCCATCTTGTCCTCAGAACGGAGATGACCAGACGGGCGGCCAGGGCATAGACGACCCCTCGGGCGGCCAGGGCGGAGAAGACAGTCCATCGGACGGCCAGGGCGGAGACGACCCCTCGGGCGGCCATGGCGGAGACGACCCCTCGGGCGGCCAGGGCGGAGACGACCCCTCGGGCGGCCAGGGCGGAGACGACCCCGGCTCGGGAACTGCAGACACCGGTTCGGGAACTGCAGACACCGGCTCGGGAACCGCAGACACCGGCTCGGGAACAGCAGGCACACACACTGGCTCGGGAACAGACGACACACTCACAGGTTGGGGAACAGGCGACACACACACTGGCTCGGGAACAGGCGACACACACACTGGCTCGGGAACAGACGACACACACACTGGCTCGGGAACAGACGACACACACACTGGTTGGGGAACAGGCGACACACACACTGGCTTGGGAACAGACGACACACACACTGGCTCCGGCTCAAACAACACACTCACTGGTTGGGGAACAGGCAACACACACACTGGCTCGGGAACAGGCAACACACACACTGGCTCCGGCTCGGGGACAGACCACACAGACTCCGGCTCGGGAACAGACGACACACTCACTGGTTGGGGAACGGGCGACACACTCACTGGCTCGGGAACAGGCGACACACACTGGCTCGGGAACAGACGACACTCTCACTGGCTCGGGAACAGGCGACACACACCCTGGCTCTGGAACAGACGACACACACACTGGCTCCGGCTCGGGGACAGACCACTCAGACTCTGGCTCGGGGACAAACAACACACTCACGGGTTGGGGAACAGGCAACACACACACTGGCTCAGGAACAGACATCACACAGACTCTGGCTCGGGAACAGGAACAGACTCTGGCTCGGGAACAGGAACAGACTCTGGCTCGGGAACAGGAACAGACTCTGGCTCGGGAACAGGAACAGACTCTGGCTCGGGAACAGGAACAGACTCTGGCTCGGGAACAGGAACAGACTCTGGCTCGGGAACAGGAACAGACTCTGGCTCGGGAACAGGAACAGACTCTGGCTCGGGAACAGGAACAGACTCTGGCTCGGGAACAGGAACAGACTCTGGCTCGGGAACAGGAACAGACTCTGGCTCGGGAACAGGAACAGACTCTGGCTCGGGAACAGGAACAGACTCTGGCTCGGGAACAGGAACAGACTCTGGCTCGGGAACAGGAACAGACTCTGGCTCGGGAACAGGAACAGACTCTGGCTCGGGAACAGGAACAGACTCTGGGCCGAACATCTTGTCCGTAGACACTGGCTCGGAGGCGGCCATCTTGTCCGTAGACACTGGCTCGGAGGCGGCCATCTTGTCCGTAGACACTGGCTTGGAGGAAGTGACGTGAACAGTCTCTGGATCGGCCATCTTGTCTGTAGACACTGGCTCTGTAGAAGTGACGTGAACGGTCTCTGGATCAGCAGAAGTGACGTGAACAGTCTCTGGTTCGGCCATCTTGTCCGTAGACACTGGCTCGGAGGAAGTGACGTGAACAGTCTCTGGATCAGCAGAAGTGACGTGAACAGTCTCTGGTTTGGCCATCTTGTCCGTAGACACTGGCTCGGAGGAAGTGACGTGAACAGTCTTTGGATCAGCAGAAGTGACGTGAACAGTCTCTGGTTCGGCCATCTTGTCCGTAGACACTGGCTCGGAGGAAGTGACGTGAACAGTCTTTGGATCAGCAGAAGTGACGTGAACAGTCTCTGGTTCGGCCATCTTGTCCGTAGACACGGGCTCGGAGGAAGTGACGTGAACAGTCTTTGGATCAGCAGAAGTGACGTGAACAGTCTCTGGTTCGGCCATCTTGTCCGTAGACACTGGCTCGGAGGAAGTGATGTGAACAGTCTCTGGATCAGCAGAAGTGATGTGAACAGTCTCTGGTTCGGCCATCTTGTCCGTAGACACGGGCTCGGAGGAAGTGACGTGAACAGTCTCTGGATCGGCCATCTTGTCCGTAGACACTGGCTCTGTAGAAGTGATGTGAAACGTCTCTGGCTTGGCAGAAGTGACGTGAACAGTCTCTGACTCGGCCATCTTGTCCGTAGACACTGGCTCGGAGGAAGTGACATGAACAGGCTCTGACTGGGCAAACGTGACGTGAACAGTCTCTCGCTGGGCAGACGTGACGTGAACAGTCTCTGGACCGGACGGGACCAGCGGCGAGGGCTCTGGGCTGACAGGAAGTACAGGAAGGACTTCCAGGCATTGCGGGACGCGGGAAGTCCTCTTCCTCCTACGTCTCGGAGAGCGAGAGGGTGCTGGGCTGGACGGGACCAGCGGTGAGGGCGCTGGGCTGGACGGGACCAGCGGTGAGGGCGCTGGGCTGGACGGGACCAGCGGTGAGGGCGCTGGGCTGGACGGGACCAGCGGTGAGGGCGCTGGGCTGGACGGGACCAGCGGTGAGGGCGCTGGGCTGGACGGGACCAGCGGTGAAGGCTCTGGGCTGGACGGGACCAGCGGTGAAGGCTCTGGGCTGGACGGGACCAGCGGTGAAGGGTCTGGCATGACGTGGCTGACGTGAAGCTCTGGCTGGACGTGGCTGACGTGAAGCTCTGGCTGGACGTGGCTGACGTGAAGCTCTGGCTGGACGTGGCTGACGTGAAGCTCTGGCTGGACGTGGCTGACGTGAAGCTCTGGCTGGACGTGGCTGACGTGAAGCTCTGGCTGGACGTGGCTGACGTGAAGCTCTGGCTGGACGTGGCTGACGTGAAGCTCTGGCTGGACGTGGCTGACGTGAAGCTCTGGCTGGACGTGGCTGACGTGAAGCTCTGGCTGGACGTGGCTGACGTGAAGCTCTGGCTGGACGTGGCGGACGTGAAGCTCTGGCTGGACGTGGCGGACGTGAAGCTCTGGCTGGACGTGAAGCTCTGGCTGGACGTGGCTGACGTGAAGCTCTGGCTGGACGCAGAGATCAGGCGATGACCTGGCGTACCGCGGAAGGAAGCTCTCCAGACATCGGCCGAGTGCCTCTCTCCAGTTCAGACCCGAGAGATCGGGGAGCTCCCTCGGATCGACCTCCTTAGCCCCTAGCCGGTAACACAGCTTAACCGCCTCGTCACCGAGAGAGCAGGAGGCAGCGAGAGGGGCAAACCCCCAGGTATACTGGAACAGATCGCAGCTATCCAGGGCCAAGGCCGCGATCTGACCGGCGAACTCCTGGCTCATGCTGGGAAGATCAGGTGAGATCTGTGCTGCTGGATTCATTGGGTCGGTCGTTCTGTTACGCAGCAGCAAGGACGAAGCAGAGAGTGAATCCAATAGCAAGCACTTTAATAATACAAACAGGTAATCCAATGGACACAGGACAGGAACAGCTACCAGCAACATCAAACAACGACCGACAAACACCAACTGAAGAACAAGGGTATAAATACACAGATAAACAAGCTTAACAAGATAACAAGGGGGCGTGGCTAATCAGAAACACCTGGGGAAACTAATCAACAGAACGGGGAACAGCAAAACATGTAAAGACAGAGAAACACATGACAGACAAGAACAAGGAACAAAACAAAACACCCACACCGTGACAGTCGTACTGCTGCGGTGTAGCCCAGTGCCTGCGTGACTTGTCATAGACATAAACAGAGAGAAGTAGCTCCGGCTACAGTGTTCTTCCGCAAGACACATTATTCTGTTAATAAACGCATGTTTATTAATCGCTAGAGTGCAAAACAGTCATATTACATTAGCTAATTTTATTCAATGGCCTACTGATGTTTTTGTTATAGTATTTTCAATATTATACGCTATTATTTGTGCATAAACATATCTGGTTATAGTAATAAACATACAATTTGTTTAAAACCAAAACATTTTGACATCCTTGGGGCGTGGTTCAGTGGTTCATGTAGGTTGTCTACAAACCGAAAGGTTGGTGGTTCGATCCCCGGTTCCACCTGACCAAGTGTCGAGGTGTCCATGAGCAAGACACCTAACCCCACCTGCTCCCGACGAGCTGGATGGCGCCTTGCATAGCTGACACCGCCGTGGGTGTATGAATGGGTGAATGTGAGGCAATATGTAAAGCGCTTTGGTGGCCATTGGGTCTGTTAAAGCGCTATATAAATGCAGTCCATTTACCATTTACCATCCTTGCTGCAAGCTTACAAAAGCGACAATATCATTAAATGTGAAGGGGGGCCCTAAAATAATTCTTGGGAAAAAGGGGGTCTCAGACAAAAAAAGGTTGGGAACCACTGCTATAGAGAATCATGTGATTACAAACAGATTCAGCCTGTGAAGAATCTCGAGATGTTTGGTGTGGTAATGGATATTTTTTTGTGTTTGTCATAGTAGTATACTTTGTTTTGTTATTTGCTCTTTGAAACTTTGTGTGCTGTTGAACTTGGCTTGCTGTTTTCATTTTACGCTTTGCCTGCCCTGTTTTATGATGGACCACCCTCTTGAACATTTCTGGCCTCGCCCCTGGTTCAGTGCAATAAAGCAACGTGTGATATTTATACAAATTACACTTAATTTTTTGTAGGTCAAGTAAATGACCTATATACTTAAAATACAAGTATAGAATAAATAGCTGGTCACAGATATAATAAATATCAATGATGATAATAAAAAACATAGCCTGCTTTAAAACATTCATTAAATGACTCACCAAGGACAGAAACGCTGAAGGTCTTGTCACTGTCACTACCGCCGCTGAAGATCAGTAGTTTATAGAGTCCAGCGTCTGTGGTACTAATGTTTGTGATGGTCAGAGATCCAGTCTGATGATCCAGCTTCAGTCTGTCTCTGAATCTCTCTTTATCATCGTGACATTGATTATCTGTATAGGGATCTCCATTAATTTGAGCTACACAAGTGTCATTAAAATACCATTTAATTCTCTCTTGTTGGGTTTGTTTAACACTAATGTGTAGAGTGACTGAATCTCCCTCCATCACAGACACTGACACTCTGTCTGTATCATCAGCACCAAACACACCTGGAGAATAAATGAACAATAATAAATCACAGGAGAGAATAATAAATTACGCAGATCATGCAGTTCAGAAATCAAAGTGCGTCAGGCCGTTCTATTAATTAAAACTGGACAACTGAAGCAATAGACGATATAGAGTGGTGCAGGTATGACATCACTTTGTAGGCCAAAACGTAGAAGCGAGTTGCACTTTCGGTTCCATCGTCACAAAGTCAATGTTTTTTTGAATGGGGTTTTGACTAAATGGCTGAACACAAGCTCAAGACACTTTCACGTTTTATTCTATGACATAAAATACATCAGTATTAACCCAAAAAGGCAGTTGCTAACAAGTGGCTAAATGGGACTACAGAGGCTGTCGAGGAGATTAAACGTCATCATGCTGAAAAGGTAAACTGAGTCCGCTTATACAGCATAGTTATGCTTATATAATTGTGCTTGTATAAACTATTCTAACTATTCTTTCTGGGAAAATGTTCTTAAATAAAAACTGAAAGAGTTGTCTGAAGCTTAGTGATGGTGACGTTGAATTCGTGGGACCGTGGTGTAGTTCGTTCATAAGCTTTTTACTCATGTCGACTGCATTTGTTGTGTTCACCTGTGAAAATGATCTTAATGGACAAAACGTACAAGTACCATAAACTTTTGTTGATCACAGAGCTTGTTTTCGGAGATAATCCAAAAGCCTATGGGAAAATCCTATTGGGTTTTTCTCGAGGGAACCAGTGTGTGACGCTGATGCGAACTGTCGGTTGGCCTACAAAGTGACGTCATACCTGCACCACTCTATTTACAGCACATCAAATATATAAAGCAGTTTTATATCTTTAATGAGTGATCGGTTTCTTATTTTAACGACACCATCTTTACCGCCGGTGTCCTTAGCCAATGGCTTTAGTTAAATTATGATATTTACGTATCTTTCATAAACGTGCATAAGGAAAAAAGAAAAAGAAAAAACATTAGCCTACTAGACAACAACATCTAGACAAAACAATGTCACTGACATATTTTAAGACATGCCAGTCCAAGTTGCTTTCAGTTAAAACACCTCAAACATGCATTTTAGTCAGGGACTAGCTTAACCTTGTCTGTGAAACCGGGCAATAATATGGGAAATAATTAAGAAATAATATGAATTACTGCCCCGGAATCCTGATCGGAAGAGAGATAAACATTAAAAACAAATAGTCTGCGTCTTACCATTGACGAGTAAAATACTCGCTATGTGCAAAATCAAGAACTTCATTCCTATAAAAATAATGGATGTTGTGTGGAAATCAATTGTTCGCTCAAAAAAAAAAAAATTATATAGGCCTATATATTTTCTGTTCTTGTGCAGACGCTTTTTGCTGCGAATAATCCAGATACCTCTGAAGCTACGAAACCCGATCCTCCACGCCTATCGATTGGTGATATTTGACGCTTTTTGTGAGAAAAATAGAGGATGCTTCTAAAACGGAAGGCTGCATCCTAGTGAAGCTGTGTCCTTCCTAGTCCAGTCCTGCGGAGGGGGTTATGATGATGGTGTCTTCCTCCTCAGCACTGTGAAGGCTATAGGATAATAATGCCTGTTGTCCGACCTCAGACTGCTGTGACGTATGGTCTGCGGTTGGATAGACAATTAGTCAATATTAATTAAGTGAAGTACATTTCAGAAACAAATTATTGTACAGCGAAAATAGTTCCAAATAACGTCACAGCAGAACGGTTGCGCGCGCGTCTCCAGACAGTGTGAATCGTTTGAATTTGAACGAGTGAGTCACTCATTAAGACTTGACGCCACTTATTAAGGTTTTTGATTCACATGTTCAACATTTCATATTTCTACATCCTAAACGTTATTTTAAACATCCATCTCATAACGTTTTATGAAATTGCAATTGCATGCCACTTTTGAACTGCATGAATCAGTTTGTGTTATAGCCTACATCTAAACAGTGACTGATTTATTATTCTAACTTAATTTATTGATAGGCTACATGTAAAAAAAATGAAATGGCATTAAAGATGAGACAAATTTAATAAGGTTAACCTTATAAAATGTATGTCTCATCTTTAATGTCATTTATATTAATACATATTATTTATATACGGTACATTTACATTTATTTATATATTATTTATATACAAAATATTGACGTAAAAAAATGCTGTAATGAGTTTAGGTCTGAAACAGTATTTGTTTATATTAAGAAATTCATAATAAATAATAATGAAGCAAGATATCCTGTTGAATTGATACCCTCCAAGATACCCTCAATGAATTTCATATTATGGTCTAAATGATCCTTGAGCTGTCTGAATCACAAACCAATTCATACTGACCAAACCCATCTGACCAAAGAACAAGCTTACAAATTTTTGTGTTGACAATGGACAGCTGCAAAGCTACCATGTTTTTTAAATAATATCCCACATGAAAATTTGCACCTAATACTTTTTGTATTGCAAACACACCCTGCATTTTTAACACTAAGATTTTCCCATTTCATAGATTAGATCAGGGTCGAAATTAAAGGGGTGTGGGGCAATTCAATTAGGCAGGATATTTTCCTTATCCATGGCCATATTTCCGGACGCTGATGGTGTTTTATTTACTATTGGTTACTAGTTTACCAATAGGTCCGTGTACCTTGGGATTTTATTCTTTCTGTTCTTCTAAACAGAAAAACGAAGAAACCGTTCATTTATCACATATCGACCCTTCTCATGAACATAAAAAAAAAACAAATCTCACGTCGTTTTATCCAGTGTATGAAAATTTGTTTATTTATGTTTGTGAGGGTTGAATAGCTACCTGTGGAATGTGGAAATGAAATTAAAAGTGTTGATTGCAGCATCACATTTAGATCCTCTTAGGTTTCATCAGATTTCTTTGTTCATTATGCCTTGAGCATTATGATGGATAATTTACGTGCATGGGTCTAGTCTTTGCATCTGTTTGTTTGAAGTTTGAATCAGGTTTCCTCTGTTTGTGGCTTGGTGGCGCTGTCACAAAAACTAGCGTCTTCCTAGGCTACAACACCATAGTGTCTGATATCACACTAATAATCCTTTAATATTTGTTTGTTTGTTTGCAAGAACAGCATCCCACACAGTGTGCCCTTGTTATATATTGGCTGTGAAGATGGGCTCACAATGTACCCATCTTCGGAGTGCAACAGGAGGTTAACAATTTCACAAAGCTCAAATCATCCAAACTGGTTTCTTGTCTTGAACATGACAATGAGTTTATTACTCAATTGGCCTCCACAGTCACTAGGGGGTATTCCAGAAAGCAAGGTTAACATAACCCACTGCCCGGACTAGCTCATAGCCTTGTTAACTCTGTCATTCACTGTGAGCTTTTGTTAGCTGTTTACACTGCATCTCTGAGCATTCTCCCTGGTTTCATTGCCTCTTGGTTCTTGGATTCTTGCCTGTTTTTTGGATTGGACCCATAACACCAAAAAGGAGGACAGGTAAGAGGCAAGAATAATTGCATAGGACTCGCAACTACAATACAATTTTGTCCATCATATCTATGGTATCATGATACAGTGATTCTGAAATAGCCTACTCTATTCATTGCCAGACATTTTGATCTACATATATCTTGATGTAGACCTATGTGTAACAGAAGAGGCAAAAAAGTGTTTGTTTACAGTATTTGTATTTATTCTGTTTCAAAAATTGACCACTAAGAACCTGTCTTGCAAAGTGCACAGTGCCTGAAAACATAACATTTCTGGACTTCTGGAAATAACAGAAATACATAAATAAACAAATAATGAATGCGAAAAATAAATAAACACACAGTTCTTAACAAAGAAGTTCACCCTCTGCACCCTCGTTTGATATAAATTCGTGCTCTTTTGTCCATTCCGGATTAAATGAGTTCTGACGTTTCGGCATGTTAACGTTATGATATGATGTAGCCAGCACGCGGAGGCTTGTTTACATTTTTAACCAATGATATATCAGATATTTATTTCACACCGCTTTCAGCCAATCATTTGTTTGACCAGAGATCTTACGGCATGACCGCTATGCTGCTGCATCCCAATAAAGATTCTAGAGCAAGTTTTTTTTTAGGCCGATTAAGCGCAACTCCGAAAAAGGAGGACAAATGAGTGTCCGGCTTGAGGCTGCACCGGACGCTGGAAAGGGGGCTTAAAATCCGGACGTATGGCCACCCTAGTAACTCGACATCCTTGCCTCATTTGGTTCTATGAATATGCAAATTAGCCCCGCCTCCACTCACTCACAGCAGCTCAGAGATCCACTCGTTGACGATCACACGTTGATCTGATTGGTTACAAGGTCGTTTGTGACGTCAGAAACACCAGTGATTCACTGCTGTTTTAAGGAGAAAATACTCGATTAGGTGGAGGAACAGATTGGTTGATTGTAAAATTTGAGCTAATTTGCTACATGCTATTTCCATTCTCTTTACTAACATGCTATTTCCATTCATTTTTAAACTAATAATATTTGCACCAGTGTAGTACATTTTAAAACTGCATGCAATAAAAACATTCAGTGCTGCCTATTATATTTATTTAAATCATAAACGGATGCTGTTATTGTGACCTTACTACAGTAAAGCTGTCCTTGAAGGTCCAGGAGGGAAGCCACGGTAATATATTGTTATATATATATATATATGGACTATACTTTGAAAGGATGTGTGTTCAGCTTTATGTATACAGTATTCATGTCAAAAATGAAGTAAACTTTGGACTTAACAACATGAGCTCCACGCGTCACGGTCGATGTGCCACCCCGTCGGATCACTGGACACCACCTCAAATTTGAGCTATGAGCCTATATTAAATATCTGTTGGCTGAAATATAGCTGTGGATGCATGATGTCCATTTTAGTGAACACATGGTTAATCAAAACTGACTGTATATATGAAATTAATGTGTACTCATATATTACTCTGTATATGAACACAATGTTATTATTCCTTTAAGTCATCATATTTTGGCATCTCTCAACCACATATTTTTTGTTTTTAAGGAATTTTAGTTGCAGTTACAACTTCTGGCCACTGTGTGGAAGCCTATGGAGTGAGGCAGTAGTGTGTTCACTGTAGTGGCTCATGTGCAGTTACACTGAAACCCGTGATTTAAAAGAAAAGGACTATTGAATAGCTGTCCAGTAGTGGCCAACATGCGTAACATGACTAGAATAACTCCCACGGTCAGTTAAATACAGGAAAATGTCAGTAAGCTTCACACTAAGCTAAGCTTTGGAGGATCCAAAATAGCCAGGGTCCATCCATGATGAACAAACATATTGCAAATGCTTACATCACTTTGCACATGACACTGTTTATAAGCTACATTTTTGTGATAGAATTACACATACATTAAAAAAAAACTCTTCATCTGTCCAAATGTCATTTGATTGATTAGGCCTATTTAATGAGGGATAAAAGAAGTTCTTATGGGCCCGTTTTGAACACCGTTTAACTGGAAGAAGAAAACAGATTCACAGAAAGTAAAGGAAATGAACAGGATCTCTCTCTCTCTCTCTCTCTCTCTCTCTCACACACACACACACACAGACACACACACAAAATACTCTTCAGTTTGATGAATCTTCAATCTGATAAACTGAATCACATTATCTTTTTATGTACTAGCAATTCAACATGTTTGAATGCAGTGTCTGATGCTTTGTGATTAAATTATCCACAAACTATTCAATAAGGATTTGATTGTTTCTATAAAATGGCACACAAAAATATAACTGCATCATGTGACTTTTTTGCATGCAATTTAAAACATGAACAAATAGACAACAGGCCACAATGAAAACAAAATCATTGAAAAACTCTTTTTACTCACTAGGACCAGTCCCATTTCGACTGATAATTCTGATGCTGCACTGGCGGCGGATGATGCTGCTGTTGCTGAAGATCTCAAGATGATAAACTCCAGAGTCTGTGTTTCTGGTGTTTGTGATGGTCAGAGATCCAGTCTGATGATCCAACTTCAGTCTGTCTCTGAATCTCTCTTTACACTGATCATCTGTACAGATCTTACTCTGATCTCCAGTGATTTCAGCAATACGACTGTCATTGAAATACCAAGTCATCAAACCTTTGGGGTTTTTCACTACACCGGGATCTAAAGTGACAGACCCTCCTTCCTTCACTGACTTTGTCTTTGTTTTAACCGTCTCTGCACCAGGAACATCTGAAACACAAATAAACATCTCCTATAATAGAATAGAGGATACTTCTGTGAGATTCTGAAACCTCCTTTCCGCTCTCTCTCTGACATTTACATGTGATTGTTGCATTTGTCCCGTAGTGATTGTGATAGTCCCCTTAGTGGCAGCACACATAACTTTTAAATTGGTCGTGAAGCAAAAGTTCACATATTATTAGCCATGGTGAAATGACTTATTTGAATGAATGAATGTATTAATATATCCAAAAATGACCCTCAATACATCTAAAAAAACAAACAAAGAAAAACATGGTAGGCAAAGCTTTGCCTCCGCTAGCCTGCTAACTAACATTACAGTATTGATGTAGTGTTTACTGTTGCTTCTGTAAGCTCTTGCTTTTGTAAGACTGTTCATAGGAAAATTATCCATGATTTTGTGATCGATTACTGTCTATTACTATAGTTTTCCAACAAATATGATTAAATGGTGGATAACATAAAATATATAATCTATCAGAAACAAAAAACAACATATCACTCGTATGTTTTGTATGTTTAAAGTCATACAAAATGATGTATGTTTAAAGTCAGTACATGCAATCCGTTCATCACAATCCTCTTGTTCGTTAACATTGTCAGGGTCCCCTTACGAAAAAGAAGTATACTTCAAGTTCATTTTATGAAGTATATGTAAGTAATGTTGAAGGATATTTTTAAGTATACTTTATGTAGTAAGTATACTAACATCAATGTGTACTTGTTGAAGGAGCCAAATGGGTGTTTGTGTTTGTTGGGCCACTAGATGGTGCTGTAGGCTTAACTATATTTGTGAGGGTTCAACAGGTAGTTGGGAGTGTTGAACCCGGAAGGGCAAAAAGTTTTTGACCACGCTACGGCGGAGTTTGGTAAATGCTGTTGTCTGTACTGAACTGCTGAACTGAAACCCTGTGAGAACTTGTGGACGTTATGTACAATGCATCTGTGTGGAGGACAATAAACACGGTAGTATGGCAATCAAGACGATGCCTCTGGATCTAACATTACACGTACAACATGTTTATCAGTAGCCGCCTGGCGTGTCATTACACGTAGCCACGGGACAACAACTATTAGACTGGCTATTATACTTGTAGTAAACTTGTAAGTGTACTATTTCAAAACTGCTTAGAACTAAATTGGCCCACTTTTAGTATACAAAGGTATACGCTTAAGTGTACTATTTTGTAACAGTAGTCAACTTATAAGTATACTAGTAGTTTACTATTTTAATACAAGTAGTACATTTTAGTTTATGAAAGTACACACTGAAGTGTACTCTAAACTACTAGTTTAGTAGTTTATACTGTAAGTATACTTGCAAGTTTCATTTAATTGAACATAACATTATACTTATAGTTTACTATTTATATATTATTTTTGCACTTGCAGTATACTACTATGTTCAAATGTAGATATTATTATTTACCCTTGAAAAATACCTTTAACTGTACTTTAACTAATTTTAAAAACATTTTATTAGCTTCATGCATCCTTTTTTATCAACACTTGAATGTCGGTAAGTTTTATAAAGAAAGGCAACATTTTAAACAAAAAAGTTGAGAAAATCACATTTTTGTCAAAGACTACGCTTGATCAGATTCAGAATGATGGTAAAAACACAGATGGAGAGTAGATCGAGTCCAACACCCCCACAGCTTCACAGTCGTTTTCTCTTCATGGGCTCGACATTTCACTAGTTTTGATCACTGTTTAATGTTTGATGATCACGTTATTTTACATTTGCGTGAGCAATCTCCCATCACGTGTTTCAGCTTCTTCTTCTCCTGTGTTTTGATCTGGAGATTCTGTACTAGAAGATGTGTCATATGCGTGTACAGTGAAAACATGTACTGTATAGCTGGAAAATTCAGTCAATGGTGGGGAAAGAGTAAAGTAGAATTAAAGTAAATTCCTATGTAGGCTGCACTACCAGTGGACTAGCCTACACAAAAATTCAGTTACACAGAATTAGAAACATATCTGTTTTATATCATATATTCTAATCAATATTTTCAAACAATGTAAGTTTCATAAGACTGTATATGAAAAACTATGTAAAAAAAAAAGTATATTTAATAGGCTACTCTATCAAAAGAGTTAACACAACTACAAACCAAGTATACTTTGAATACTTAATTATACTTTTAAGTATATCTCGATCAAAATATTGAGTACAAGTACAGGCCAAAACTTGGACTTTTCTCTCAGTATAAGTCAAGTAGGCCTACACGTAAGTGTAATTTTAAGTATATTTCTGAGAAGTACATAAAGTATATTTCTGAGAAGTATATAAAATGTAGACTGAAATTATACTTTCTTATTTTTAGTTTAAAAGAAGTGTATAGGCTACTAATAGAACACTTGAATAAACTTCTTTTTGGTAAGGGACGGGTCTGAATCCGGGCTCGAAATGTTTTGAAATCTTTGAAACTGACGCGTTAATATTTACATCTGAGCAGAGCTCGCGGTTACGAAGGGGCGGGACCTTTCCCAAACATGCGCTGAGCGCTGCCAATCACAACACACTGGGACAGCTAACCAATAACAGCACATCTTATATTTCGGAAGAAGGGGCTTCATCGAAAACAACGCGTTTGAGAAAGACTGGGGAGAGTAGGCCTACACCCCCCCCCCAAAAATCAAGATGTCATATAAGGACATAAAAGGATCCCTTAAAAAATGTAGGCTACATTTTAAAAAATGAACAAAACTGCTTCAAAATTCACGGTTTCACTATGGGTATTTGTTATTTTCTTTGTAAAACAAAACGTCAAAGTGTAGTCCACAAATGTCTGGGATGCAACTGTAATACAGGCAAAGAGAATAAACAGCTCTGAAAGTAACTGATGTAAACACATTGTGATTATGCATGTCTTTAAACATTTGTTAAATTACTCACCATGGACAGTAGTAACACTAAATATCTTTCCACTTATGCTGTTGCTGCCGATGATCTGTAGATGATAAAATCCAGAGTCTGTGTGTGTGATGTTTGTGATGGTCAGAGATCCAGTCTGATGATCCAGCTTCAGTCTGTCTCTGAATCTCTCAGTGCCTTCATTACACTGAACACCTGTACAGATCTTACTGAGATCTCCAGTGATTTGAGCTATACGGGTGTTATTAAAAAACCCTTTAAAGGGGTCATATAATGGTACATGCACTTTTACAAGTTGATTGTACTGAAATGTGTGTTGACAGTGCCTGTACACAACCATCATATAATGATAAAAATCCATCCAGTGTTTTTGTTTTAATCTCCTTATATCAGTGTTTCTCAACCTCTCCTGCAGGGACCCCCTGACAGGACATGTTTTTGTTTTAACCCTGAAATGGCACACCTGATTCAATCAGTCAGCTGCACATTAAGCCTTTAATTAATTGAATCAGGTGTGCCATTTCAGGGTTAAAACAAAAACATGTCCTGTCAGGGGGTCCCTGCAGGAGAGGTTGAGAAACACTGCCTTATATGTTTTCCCCTGCCTCAAATTGAGCCGTTCGTTTTTGTGACGTAGATAAAACGGACGCCCCTCCCACAATTGTTGATTGACAGCAGCGTTTCAACACAGCCCCGCCCTGAGCGAGCTGTCCTCATAGTCTGTCATTGTTTACACTGGAGCAGAATGGCGTCTTGCGATTGTGGTGTTCTGTTCTTGGATGTAATAACGAACACAACAGTCATTTTGATGTTCCTAAATCCGAACCGCTGAAGACGCAGTGGCTGAGTTTGTTTACGATGGGAATATTCCCCACGATCAACGTCAATGCGTTCATGTTTGCGCGAATCATTTCACATCAGACTGCTTTATAAACGAGGAGGGTCAGTATGGTTTTGCTAAGAAGCTGCTCCTGAAAAAGGAATCGATACCAACTATACGTGTTCCTGCTGCACCTCCAGAAGAAGTGAGTGTAACGTTTCATTAACCTTTAAATATTAATCTTTGCAAACCGCTTGCAGGCTTCACGATGAATGTGGCTAATGTTTACACTCAGGGTGCATTACGGCATGTATTCTATGTAATGTTACGACGTTCTCAATATAATTAATAATCCCATGTTTATAATGAACAACGCGTTATGGTTATTGTGTTATTAAAAATGACTCGGTTACTAACGTAACCTCGGTTCCCTGAGAGGAGGGAACGAGTATTGCGTAAGTAGCTTACGCTATGGGGAAAACTCCTTTTCTCGAGAATATTGAAGTCTTTATGTAAAACGCATTGCAGCTGCACAGCTGACAGCAATGAACGAAGGAGCTCGGTCATTGGCTGTGCTGCGGCAACTTGCTCGAACCAATGACGGGGCGACTCTGAATGCGCGACCAATGAACGCGCTCCGCGCCCGCGCGCGTCAGAGCCCGCCAAGATGGGCGTGGCCAAGCTATATACTGGGCGCCCCGTCATGAGAGTTCTTTAGGTTAAAACGACTGAAGCGAACTAACCAAGCACAAGCACGGCAGCTTACGCAATACTCGTTCCCTCCTCTCAGGGAACCGAGGTTACGTTAGTAACCGAGTCGTTCCCTTTCGAGAGGTCTCTCCTATTGCGTAAGTAGCTTACGCTATGGGAACACCATGCAAAACGCTGTGCGTGCTGAACTTCGCCTTATGATAGCCAGAGGCAGGTGCCTGAGCTAAAAAGCAAAGTTATCATCCAACTAGCCGGCAGAGGCGAGCTTTATATATGGGAAAAAATACAGAGCGGCTAGAAGGCGCTCAGTGTGACACAAGCACATACATAATCTAGATGCGAACTCGCAGTTCAACTAGCATCATGCTGATAGCACATTGGAATGCAATGTCGGGACCTGTAGGTTGTAGAACCTGATAAATGTGGACGGTGAGGCCCAGCCTGCCGCCGCACAAATATCCTCGATCGGTATCCCGCTCGACCGTGCCCAGGAAGAAGCCACACTCCTGGTGGAGTGTGCTTTGACTCCCCAGGGGCATTGAAGTCCCTTAGCTTCGTAAGCCAGCGCTATAGCTTCAACTATCCAGTGAGAGATTCTCTGCTTTGAAACGGCGGAACCTTTCGTACGGTCGCCAAAGCATACAAACAGTTGTTCTGTCTGTCTGAATAGGGCAGAACGCTCCAAATACACTCTGAGAGCCCTAACGGGGCAGAGTAGATTAGCGTCGTGTTCGTCTGCTGGAGACGAAAACGCAGTTAGGGGGATTAACCTGTGCTCTGAAGGGAGTGGTGAGCACTTTAGGAATATACCCCTGTTTCGGCCTAAGGACGACCCTGCAGTCGTTAGGACTGAATTCTAGGCAGGCAGCGCTTGTCGAAAGCGCGTGCAGGTCGCCCACTCTCTTGACCGAGGCGAGTGCCAGCAAGAGCGCAGTCTTGAGCGAGAGCTGTTTAAGGTGCACGGTTCGGAGTGGTTCGAACGGGGGCCCTTTAAGAGCGTCTAGGACAGTAGCTAGGTCCCAGATCGGCACTGAGGGGGGGCGTGAAGGGTTCATCCTCCTAGCGCCCTTTAGGAAACGAATAATTAGGTCGTTTCTTCCCAATGGACGTTCCATTACAGGGTCGTGTGACGCTGTGATGGTCGCCACATATACTTTGAGCGTGGAGGGGGTGCGGCCCGCCTCCAGAACCCCTTGTAGAAAAACGAGTACATTCGTAATCTCGCATGTCTCAGGGTTCAGGCCCTTGGCATTACACCAGTCACTGAACACTTTCATTTCTGGGCATATAAGCGTCTCGTGGAGGGCGCCCGCACCTCAGCGATGGTTTTTTAGTGCTCCGCTCGCAAGGTTCCTGGGAACCCGTTGAGGGGCCATGCATGAAGGGCCCACAGATCGGGGCGGGGATGAAATATCATCCCGCTGGCCTGACTGAGGAGGTCTGGCCTCAGTGGAATCGGCCGTGGTGCAGATTGCATTTGCATCAGATCTGGAAACCATGTTTGGTTCTTCCAGAGTGGGGCTATCAGCAGCACTGCGTTTTTCTCCTCTCTGACCCGACTGATGACCTGTGGCAACATCGCGATCGGGGGAAAGGCATATAAGGGGCGGCTCGGCCAGCTCTGGGCGAGCGCGTCCGTGCTTTTCGTGAAGAAAAAAGAGCAGTGCGCGTTCTCCTTGGAGGCGAAGAGGTCGATCTCCGCTTTGCCAAAGGTTTTCCATAACCACTGAATCGTCAGCGGGTTGAGAGCCCATTCTCCTGGGAGAATCTTGTCTCTGGATAGCATGTCTGCCCCCTGGTTCAGGGCGCCTGGCACATGCGCTGCTCTCAGCGAGCGCGAGTTGTGCTGGGACCATAAAATGAGTCTCCTGGCCATTGAATGCATGGAGCTCGACCTGAGTCCACCCTGGCGATTTATGTACGACACTACCGTCATGTTGTCCGTACGGACCAGGACGTGTTCGTTTTTAGATGTGGGAGCAGGGCTCTGAGAGCCAAAGCGACCGCTTTCATTTCCAGACAGTTTATGTGTAGGCGCTTCTCCGGGTTTGACCAAAAGCCGGAGACAGGCCTGCCCTCATAAAGGGCCCGCCAACCTATTTTGGAGGCATCTGTCATTATCATCTTTCTCCTTGTGTTCACACCCAGACTCACGCCTGACTGGTACCAGTCGGCGGCTTTCCAGTGCGTTAGGGCTTTTATACAGCCGTGGTTCGCTCTGATTAAAAAGTGGCCCAAACGCCACGCGTGAGTAGGGACGCGGCTCTTTGAGCCAGCGTTGGAGAGGGCGCATATGCAACAATCCTAGCTGGAGTACGGCCGATGCTGAGGCCATGAGACCGAGCATCCTCTGAAACCGTTTGACGGGGGCACGCGCGCGCGCCCGCCCTGAATGATGTTGCAAGGTGCTGGATGGTAAGCGCGCGCTCTAATGAGAGACGCGCTGTCACTTGCATCGAGTCTAGAACTATTCCCAGGAAAGAAATCCTCTGGCTGGGAGATAGTATGCTTTTTGCAAAATTGATTCTTAGACCCAGGCATTCTAAATGGCTGATAATCCAAGATCTGTGTGTTATTAACTGACTCTCTGATTGTGCTAGAACCAGCCAATCGTCGAGATGATTCAGTATTCGCACTCCCCTTCGTCTTAGGGGGGAAAGTGCTGCATCCATACATTTCGTGAATGTACGGGGAGCCAGGGACAGGCCGAACGGAAGTACTGTGTACTGGTATGACTGTCCATCGAAAGCGAATCTCTGAAACGGCCTGTGATGAGGCGTTATTGGAATGTGAAAGTAAGCATCTTTCAGATCCACTGAGAGAAACCAATCTCCTGGGCGTACTTGCGCGAGGATATGCTTGGTTGTTAACATTCTGAACGAGCGAATCATTAGTGCTCTGTTCAGGTGTCTGAGATCTAGGATGGGGCGGAGACCGCCATCCTTTTTCGGGACGAGAAAATAGCGGCTGTAAAAACCTGTCCCGCTCAGAGAGGGGGAAAACAGTTTCCACAGCGCCCTTTTCTATTAGTTTGCGCACCTCGGTGCGTAGAACATGTGAACACTCCTTTCTCACTTTTGTCTCGACCACAGTCGTAAAACGTGGTGGTCTGCGAGCGAACTGGAGCGAGTATCCGTGCTTTACTATATTCAATACCCATTTCGGCATATCTGGAATGTTTTCCCATGCCGCTGCGTGTACAGATATGGGCTGAATACAGGCTAGGGGCGGGCCGCTGTGACGTAGGGACCTGGCCAGCGAATCGCCTGAGCTCGTAGCTCTCAGAGGCGCGGGCACGCGCTGAGCAGCTGAGTGAATGGGCGCGTGTGTGATTACAACAGCGCGCGCTGTGTTTGTAAAACTCGCAGCCTGAGCGGAGGTTGTGTTTGACACTGTAAGGACAGTGTTTATAAGTGGGGGTGCATAAACAGTGTTATGCACACGCGTCACCTTTATAATGTTTCCCGCTTTTACTGGGGATGAATTTATAACTGTGTGAACAGTGCTTGTGTGTAGTGGTACGTACATGACCGTAGGCACGTGATCTACATTCATGGGAAGCGCAGCCTGAGCTGGGAATGAATTTGGCACTGTTTTGACAGTATCTGGGAATGCACACTTTGTGGACATGTTAACCCTTAGTGACGCAGGCAGAAAAAGACTTTTTTTTTTTTTTTTTTTTTTTTTTTGTGCGTCGCCGTAAAAACGGTGTTTGTTTGCAGATGAGCGAGCTCTGTGACTGGCCCATTGACTGCTGTATGGACATATCCAGCCGCCTGTAAGGGGACTGGGTAATGTTTGAGCTTTTGCAGAGAGAGTGGTCCGGCTTTTGCGAGACACGCACTCTCTCTTCTCATTTCTGTGGCTAGGACGGCTTTTGAGAGCGCGAGCGGCGTTGAGCGTCAGCCTGAGGCGCGGGCTGAGAGGCGGTGGGAGCTGTTCTAGGCCGCTGCGGCTGTGGCGGTCTCTGTCTGCTCTGCGATGAGCTGGAGCGCTTTGGCAGGAAATGACGCATAGCTTGTGAAGCGTTCTGGGCCTCAGTGAAGCGTTCTGCGAAACCTTTAACCGCCGGTCCAAACAGCCCGCTGGTGGAGATAGGCGCGTTGAGAAATGGCGCCTTATCCGCGTCCTTCATCTCAGTCACAGTCAGCCACAGATGGTGCTCGAGAACAGTCAAATTAGCCATAGCACGGCCAATAGACTGGGCGGTGGCCTTCGTGGCTCGCAGAGCTATCAGTTGCGCTGCGTAGGTCCCTGAAGGCTTCGGGTTCGGGCCCAGACTCGTCCATAGAGCGGAGAAGCTTGGCTTGGAACACTTGAAGTACCGCCATTGAGTGAAGCGCTGATGCAGCTTGGCCGGCGGCGGCGTAGGCGCGACCGGCGAGAGCAGAGGTAGTGCGGCATGGTTTCGAGGGGTGGGAAGCTTTGGCTTTCCATCCGGTGGTGGAGGGCGGGCAGAGATGATTGGCCACGACCTCCTCGAGGGGCGGCGTTCCCTCGTAGCCTCTTTCCTTCGCGCCGTCCACTGAGGAGAGCGAAGAAGAAAAAGAAGGCTTTAGGCTCGCAGAGTGGGGGGCTTTCCATGACTTGGCGGAGAACACCAATCGAGCCCGAGGTCCTCCACGGCCTTCGAGAGGATGCGGATAATCTCCGTATCCATGGTGGAGCCCGCACTCGTGCTAGCTAGCGTCGACGGGGCGGGGTCGAAAGTGGAGCCCGGCCAGTCGTCAGATGCAGCGTCGATGGACAGGCTGTCATCCACTCCCCCGTCGTCCTCGGACGCGCCGAAAGTCACAAGGCCCACCGCTCTGCTAGAGGGGTGTGGGTCCGGCTGAGTGAACTGAACCGGCGGTGGGGAAGGCAAGAGCGGCGGTGAAGCACGCGGAGACTGGCTCGCCGTGACGTCACTGAGCTCAGGTTCAGGAAGCCTCTGTGAGCGGCGTTTTTTTTTTTTTTTTTTTTTTTTTTTAAAGCGCGGCTCAAACAGAGGGGTGGCGGCGATGGGCTCGCTCGCGGCGAAAGCGGCGAAGCGAGCCCGCAGTGTGGAGAGACCCAGGTCGTCACATTCCGGGCATCCGCCCTTGGTCAGAGCAGCTTCTGCGTGGTTCCGGCCCAGGCAGCGAGCGCAGATGGTCTCTGCACGACGCGCAGGAAGGCATTTGAAACAACGCCTCAGAAAATTTGCTCTTTTACAAATGTCGCGGGGCGAACAGATGTAAAATACTTGCGTGTGTGGCGCGCCGGATGGCTCAGTAGGATGGTGTTCGAAGGCGGCTGAAGGTGCCGACGTCCTCGTAGCAATCCCGCTGGTATGCTTTTCCACGGCGGCGAAGGCTTTCAATAATCCGGAGGATCCAGCGAAGAAGGTGTTCGCTGAAGGAGATTAAATCTAAAGAACTCTCATGACGGGGCGCCCAATATATAGCTTGGCCACGCCCATCTTGGCGGGCTCTGACGCGCGCGGGCGCGAAGCGCGTTCATTGGTCGCGCATTCAGAGTCGCCCCGTCATTGGTTCGAGCAAGTTGCCGCAGCACAGCCAATGACCGAGCTCCTTCGTTCATTGCTGTCAGCTGTGCAGCTGTAATGCGTTTTACATAAAGACTTCAATATTCTCGAGAAAAGGAGTTTTCCCCATAGCGTAAGCTACTTACGCAATAGGAGAGACCTCTCGAAAGGGAACTGTACGCACAGAACAGAGGGGGCGGAGTGAGCAAAGCTCATTATCATTTAAAGGCATATGCACTGAAACGGCGTGCTGAAAACAGAGCTGTTTTTGAGCAGGTAAAATGAGTGTTTTCTTAAAATACTAATGAGAATTTTTAATAAAAGTATATTACAAAGTTTTTATTTTGACCCTAAAGATTCATATTAACTTGTACAAAAATGGCATTATATGACCCCTTTAATCTTTTCTTGTTGGTTTGTTTCAACATCAGTGTGTAGAGTGACTGAATCTCCCTCCATCACTGACACAACATCTGGTTTCACACCAAACACACCTGGAGAAGAAAAGAACAGATAATCATAATTAATTTAAAGTGAAAGTATAGGACACATACACCAAGCATAGTGAATTTTGATTTTCTGCCAATTTCTTAAAGGGTTAGTTCACCCAAAAATGAAAATGATGTCATTAATGACTCACCCTCATGTCGCTCCAAGCCCGTAAGACCTCCGTTCATCTTCGGGACACAGTTTAAGATATTTTAGATTTAGTCCGAGAGCTTTCTGTCCCTCCATTGAAAATGTATGGTTGGTATACTGTCCTTGTCCAGAAAATAATATTAAATGCTGACCAATACTTAATTATAGGCCTACTACTTTTTTCTATACTAAAAATTATATAACTTAATAAAACAAGCAAAATATAATTTTTGTCATATGAGTTATTCGTGAATACACGTGAACATCTCAATTGTCAGCAAGCAATGAATTAATGCATACATTAAATAATTATATTTTATATACTGACAACAATCGAAACATGAATAAATGAGTAAAAGAACAAATAAAAGTAACCATCACACAATAAACAAATGCATATACAATTCAACAACACATGAAACAAAGCTTTATTCAAACAAGCATGTATTTACAGGCGCTGAAGCCCACATCCTACTGCCATCTCAACACAGCGGTTCCCATTCTGCGGCTTTATTCTGATGAATTCACCAGAGGTGACCGTGCCTTCGTGCCGGAGCTTGTTGCTGCGCTGCGCTTCACAATCTGAGGCGATAAGGGCAGATGGAGAGATGGAGCGTCTCATCCATGGCACCGTTTCCAGGATTCAGCTCTAGGCTCCTCATCCTCAGTGCTCACACCAGTCTGAATAAAAACATGTTTTGTTACTTTATAGATTTGTTTATTTACAGCACATTTGTCTAATGTCAACAGTGTTGACAACAGTGAATTAACGTTATCCTATAATAATGCCACACATATATCACTCAGATGTCTTTTTCATGTTGTGATGTGCTCATCTGCAATATGTCAATACTTACAATATTTTCCTTTCAGATGTAAATAGACATTTTAAATAAGCGTGTTTAAGATGTATATGGTTATGTAAATCCACTTTAGAGACGTTAAGTGTGCTTAGAGCTCCCCTGTTAGCTAGCTATACAAAACATGTTTTTACAGCAAAATCACAACTAACTAACTACTTTACACCTTCAACACTTAAAACGTTTACTCTATAGTAGTTTAACACATAAGGAACCGTGTTTACTCACATTTGAAAACCCCCGGCGTCGCTGATCTCCGTAATGTTTGATAATGACGTATGCTCTCGCGTGGCCTCCTGGGATAGAAGAGTATCCTTCGGTTTTGCACTCAAAAATCGGGCCGGAAGCAGTAAGCCATCCGGGAACTTCTCGCCTACTCTTTTATGAATACTGATGTTTCGAACGTACTGCTTCCTTCACGTACTGTTTTCGCCTACTATATAGTAGGAAAGTAGGCATATTCGAACGCACTTAAGTCCGAATCTCGCGATAATTAGTACGTCACCCAGCTAATTCTCGCCTACTCTTTTATGATTCGTACATACTTTTCGCTCGCCTACTCTTTTTCCCCTACTATATAGTAGGGAAGTATGCGATTCCGAACGCAGACAGGGAGGTTGCCGCTTGGTTGTCATTAGGCTTGTTTGAGATAAGCAAAATCTGCGCAGAACCGATCACCGGTGATCAGTGCGTAATGCATGCCGGTTAGACATGTGTCCGAGTGCGGTCCGCCTTGCTCTGATGTCATGCTGACGTGTGGCAAAAAGCTCTCGCGAGCGCAAGGCGCACGTGTTGGATTCTGCAGTCGCGCGCAGTTGCTCTCCACCGACTGCGCTGATCAAAAGCATGATGGGAAACGACTTGCTGACGACACAGCTTAATGTTGATTGGTTTAAACAACCGTGATGTATTGTTCTCTTTAAAAATGTTTGATTTTAAAACTCGGATATCATGTTTTATGTGTTATATGTTATGTGTGACTATTCCCAAACTCTCGGACAGTGCGATCTCTATGGGTTATGCAATGTCATTTTATTATATAAAAAAACACATAGCCTATGTCTGTATTAAAGAAAAAATGATTGATAAACACTTATTTGGAATGGAATTAAATAACAAGTACTTTGGGTGTCTTGTTCATTATATTTATTTTCATATAAAAGCAACAGAACTTAAATTACATCCAATTTATTAGCAACACTGTGCACGAGCGTGAATCCCGCGATATCCATCATTGATCTCGCAGGTGTCAGATCCACTGCGAGAAGCGAGAACTGTCCGGCTTGCCTGCGCTTTTTTCACTCCTCCTCTCACTACAGCCGCCTACTCTCGCCTACATTTCAGGCGAGGCAAGGCGCATCTCAAACAAGCCTACTCACAACCGACAAGAACCGCCCACTCAGGCTAGTGCTTCTGACTGACATGTAAACTGGCCAACCATCGATGAGAAGTTCAGCGTCTGTACGATCATCCAGCCAATGAAATTAGATATTTTGGAGCCAGGCGGTTTGTTGATGTGTAAGTTAGTAAAATGGGTTTATCAAAATTCTTCAAAAAAAGGAAGTAAAACACCCCCAGCCAGCACTAAAACAAGATACAACAGCTTCAGCTGGTATCTGTAACTTTTAATCATAGTATTATATTTCTTATTCGGTATTAAATTGTGTCTGATTTACATTTTGATCGTCTAACAGTTCATGGTTGCGCAGCACAGTCACACACACGCGCATGCGCGCGCGCACACACACACACACACTCACACACACACACACACACACACACACACACACACACACAATTAGAGCGTTATATGTTTGGTTAACATGGCCTGCCTGTGTCAGGGCAACAATTGACCCTTCGCTAAGCCACGCCCGAAAACCGCCACTGGCCAATCGTGTCTTAGCAACCGTAACTAGGCGAGGGAGGTCTGGCAAGCTTTCGAGCGAGGGAAACATGCCGAAGCGTTGTGCGTGTGGATTGTGCAAATCTGATACCCGGTATCCTAAAAGTTTGGACGGGGGAGTGGAATTTTTTTCCTTGCCGAAAATCTAAAAGTCAAGGGGAGAAATGATGTGCGCGGATCCAGCAGTGTGGGAGTATGGGAGGCCGTATGAGACGAAACCTATTGAAACACTTGCACGTTCAAATTAGACTTGCATAGACATGTGAAACACCTGCGATACACACTGAAACACCTGCGATACACACTGAAACACTTGCGATACACACTGAGACTCTTGCGATACACACTGAAACACTTGCGATACACACTGAAACACTTGCGATACACACTGAAACACTTGCGATACACACTGAAACATTTGCGATACACACTGAAACACTTGCGATACACACTGAAACACTTGCGATACACACTGAAACTCTTGCGATACACATTGAAACTATTGCGATACACACTGAAACTCTTGCGATACACATTGAAACTATTGCGATACACACTGAAACTCTTGCGATACACATTGAAACTCTTGCGATACACATTGAAACTTGCATTCAATGCAAAACAAAAATGAAAAATATAGTAGCATATAAAATAAACATAGCCTACATTATACATGGCATTAATGTATAATACATGGCATTAATAGTCCACAAACAATATTTATTTTAAAGCCTAAACTACTTTATTTATTTAAAGCAAAACTAAAACCAGCATTGGGCATTTATAGGCTAAGTGTTGTATTTGTTTATATTATTATTACTGTACAGTTTTTTACGATTGCTATGACAGATTTTTCAATACTTTTAACAATTTTCCAAAACTCTAAACACAGTTATCACTACATCCGCCTGTGTAAGCTATACTATTAACGCATTTATTGTTGCTTTAACACAAAATGCATACAATTAACACAAATTTAAAATGCTTGAACTTCTTTTACACACAAGCTCAAACAAGACCAAAACAATGGATTTTTACTGCCAAAATTACCAATGCTTTAACACTGTATGTCAGAACAGATAACACCATGTTCTAAACCTAACCCAGGCTAAAGTCAAGGTAAACAGCTGTTTATATTGTGAATTGAAATACAAATATATCCCCTGTATTTTATTCTATTGTTACTGAGAAACAGCTGATTGAATAATGCAAAAATATAAATCACAGCTAATTTCAAATCTAGGAAACACACTCAGGTGTTGAGGTTCTTTCAATTGCATGACCATATAGTATAAAAGAGGACATTTCGGGCTGATTTTTTGTGTAAAGGGAACAATATAGAGCAACGAAAGAAAGAAAGAAAGAAAGAAAGAAAGAAAGAAAGAAAGAAAGAAAGAAAGAATAATGTCTGCACTAGGTAGAGGAAGACGTGTACCAGGACAAGGGAGAGGAGTGGGACAAGGACAAGGGAGAGGAGTTAGAATGCGTGGTGGCGCTCAAAGAAGGGCCAGAGCTAGGGTAACTAATGAAATAAGACCTGCACGAAAGACTTGTGCCAGAGGTAGAAAGGGGACAGGTGAGAGACCACTTGCCAACGTGATCACATGGACAATGTGGCATTCCACCATTCCTGTGCAGTTCATTGACGCCTGTCCTAGGATGATGTGCCTTTTCCTTGCTCCTTTCTCCCCTTTCCTCAACCCCATTGAGGAGCTTTTCTCATCCTGGAGATGGAAGGTTTTTGACCATCATCCACAAAACCAAATGTCCCTCCTGGATGCAATGGATGCTGCATGCCAAGACATCACAGCTGAACACTGCCAGGGGTGGATAAGGCATGCCAAACGATTCTTCCCACGATGCCTTGCCAGAGAAGATATCAGGTGTGATGTGGATGAGAACATGTGGCCAAATGCAGAAGACCGGGCAGATTAGAAGATGACTCTTTTTTTAATTGTTTTTATTCTTCTTGTGCTTTTTCTGTTTGTATATTTTGTATTTTCACATAATAAATGGCAGCTATATTGCATATTTTGTTATATTTCAGTAATGTCCTTTTGCAAATAAAGTATTTACTGTATTGCAGCAATTCTGTCTCTGTCTTCGTTTTTTTCATAAACCGTACAATCTATAAAGCTACTCTGAGATGGTCATTCATTTTTTGTATTGAATTTCTGCAGCAAAATAAACAAAATGCATGCATTTACTAAACCCAACAAAACAAAAATGTAGAGAGGCTTCAAAAGAAACTACAGTTCAAAACACAATCTATGATCAATACAATATACTGTCTGTTGTATAAGGGCAGACCTGACACATAAAATAATGCAGTTTCTGTCATTTCAGCTGATGATAGTGTTTTTTTGTCATTGTGTTATGATTGACTAAATGTTCCTGTTGGAAGAGAACATGTGTTAGTGTTTTGAATAATTATTTGATTTAGAAACATGTTTGCAGTGTTTTGTTAGACGTAGTGTATTATGTTAGTGTATTATTGTATTTTGAAAATTAGTTTTGGAGTTTAGTTTACAATGTTTGATTTTGAGCATGAAATTAACCGTTTTGCCAATTGTGTGTTTTAGGTGTGCTGGTGCGTTAAGAGTTTAGGAAACTTGTTAAATGTATAGAAAAACTGTCATAGCGATTGGAAAAAACTGTAATATGTGCTTTTTAATATTTTTATTTAACTTATTTATTTAGCCTAAATCACCGCTTATAGGCGGGGGAATGGCTCTGAGTTTCGTTTATTGGAAATATGAACTGAATTTAGATGCTTTTGAAATAAAAAACTTTGCGTTTAATAAACAAAATAATATTTTTTTAATGAAGATGGCGTTTAGAGTGGTAAAATATTTCCCTGTTCCCTGAATCAAGGGCTTAATTTTAGGAAAACACATAACGTGTAATTCATGCGGTGCGTTCATATTCTGGGCTCATCTGCTTTTATGTACTTTATTAATAAGGTGTGTGCAGAATTTGATCTTTTAATTTTTAACACTAGGACTTCCGGAATTCTATAACTACTATAATGGCCATAGCAGTCATTCTGACTGCTCATACATTATTTGCATATAATTTAATAAGCTATATCAAATCTAAGAATAAATGGATCTGTAATGTTAGGATAGGTAATAACAAACATCAGAACACTACATTTTAATTATGATTTATGTAAAAATGTATTAGTTAACCAACAACCACTCAGCCTCATCAAGGCTCTGAAGCATGGCTAAAGCCTCTGTGGCAGTCATTCTTCTTGCTGACATTGTTCTGATATTCTCTTTTCAATATTTCAATTTGGTTTTAGCTCGAAGCTAAAGCTAGATTTCAGCTTTGCAATAGACTAAACAAACAACAAGAGAAATTGTTACTAGTCAACGGTGATGCATCTTCAAGAACGGGAAAAAGGAGCAACCGACACACGGTCTGTAATGCATACGGTCCGTATGACTGCTATGGCCATTCAAGGTAGAAATACTCAAAACTCTTTTGTGTCTTGTAATTTTAATAAAATAACAATGATAGAATAAAATATAGGCACATTTAGGAAAAGTAAGGGTCCTATAGTTACATGGGTTTTATTTCAAAATAAGTTATTACATTGCAAATTTTTAAAACAGTCAAAATGACTGCCTTGGGAGTTCTAGTGTTAATAATGTCTCATTAAGTCACGTTAATATTTTTTCACATTAAGCAATAGAATGTCCTGCTATACTATTTGCTTCAGCGTTTTGAACGTAGAAGTATGATAAAAGCATGATTAGCTATAAATATTTTATTTTAAATGTGTATCGCAAGAGTTTCAGTGTGTATCGCAAGAGTTTCAGTGTGTATCGCAAGTGTTTCAGTGTGTATCGCAAGTGTTTCAGTGTGTATCGCAAGTGTTTCAGTGTGTATCGCAAGAGTTTCAGTGTGTATCGCAAGAGTTTCGATGTGTATCGCAAGAGTTTCAATGTGTATCGCAAGAGTTTCAGTGTGTATCGCAAGAGTTTCGATGTGTATCGCAAGAGTTTCAATGTGTATCGCAAGAGTTTCAGTGTGTATCGCATGAGTTTCGATGTGTATCGCAAGATTTTCAATGTGTATCGCAAGAGTTTCAGTGTGTATCGCAAGAGTTTCAGTGTGTATCGCAAGTGTTTCAGTGTGTATCGCAAGAGTTTCAGTGTGTATCGCAAGTGTTTCATTGTGTATCGCAAGAGTTTCAGTGTGTATCGCAATAGTTTCAGTGTGTATCGCAAGAGTTTCAATGTGTATCGCAAGAGTTTCAGTGTGTATCGCAAGAGTTTCAATGTGTATCGCAAGAGTTTCAGTGTGTATCGCAAGAGTTTCAATGTGTATCGCAAGAGTTTCAATGTGTATCGCAAGAGTTTCAATGTGTATCGCAAGAGTTTCAGTGTGTATCGCAAGTGTTTCAGTGTGTATCGCAAGAGTTTCAATGTGTATCGCAAGAGTTTCAGTGTGTATCGCAAGTGTTTCAGTGTGTATCGCAGGTGTTTCAGTGTGTATCGCAGGTGTTTCACATGTCTGTGCAAGTTTAATTTGAACTTGCAAGTGTTTCAATGGGTTTCGTCTCATACGGCCTCCCATATGGGAGACCCCATGATTCACAACTAACAGTTAAGTGTCGACAGGATTAACAAAAACACCTATTCCTTGGAAGTTGGAAATAATTACGGTTCTTTGTTCATAATGCACGTTTTAACGTAAAATTAGACGTTTAAAGACAAGATGGAGGCTCACTGACATACTTTAAAATATATTTCAGCATTTTGTTAATCGATGGCTTACTGTCGGCCCTGACTGAGTAACTTTAACCCAGTCCGATCGCGGCTCTCCCGGTGTTATTGTTATTCCACAAGATTTATGGATGAACTGTTTGATTTATAATTATTAGATTATTTTCACATTTCACTTACCCTGCTGTGCACGAACATAGCTGTTCCTCAATTTGTGTGTTTCCCATTTGAATGGTCAGCGTATGAGGCGGCTACTGCTGCGACTATAGGCTTTAGCTTCAATTTTTCTGAAATTATTCTCTAATCGGTTGCATATTATGTCGTGGATATATCCCTTGAATGCATACTGCAGTCCCTTTTGTCTTGCTCTCTCAGATATTTCACATGTTCGCCAAAAATTACTAATTATCTCATTGGGAATGTCTGACACCGGTGCATACACACTGTAATAGACGTGCTAGATGCGAACGCTTGACAGGCGTAGCAACAGTAACTAAGGAGGGCGGGGCTTAGCGAAGGGTCAATTAAATAAAAAAAGATAATAAAAGTAAAGAAAATATTTCGCTAACGAAAATGGTTTCAAACAAAGCATCACGGTGTTTACTGAATGAATTTGCTTGTAAACGATTCACTGACCCCCCCCCCCCCATTCAAAAAACATTTCTTACTTTTTTTCTAAATGAATCATCTGTTTTGAACGAATCGATTGAATAAACCGACTCACTAATTAAGGCAGTGGCTTGCCGCCATCTAGTGGCAAAGTAACGTTACCATTCTAATTTTTTCAATATTTCATATTTCTGTATTCCAAATTTGATATTTTTGATACATTAGCCTCATACGATTATTTATGCAAATTGTGCTGTGTAATCGCTATCAATTGCTATTGAATTGCACTTGACCTGATGTTGAACTTGACCTGTTCTGTTCCCTTTGTTTGTAAATAGCATCTTGGAATGTTTGGTATTCTTACTTTGGAATGCATTATTGCATTTTTGTTGATGAGGGTGGATTGATGTTTCAGTTTAACTCTGTGTGACATTGTGACTTTTAATTTTAATAAGCCAGAAAGAGTTACCTTGTTAAAAAAAAAAATAAAAAAAATAAAGAAAAACAAAAAAAAAAATATTAAACATTTTATTTAAAGTTTATTCCTTGTATCCTGACACATACATGGATTTCTCTGGGCTAAGCCCCGGACATCCACTCACCCTAGAACCGCCCCAATATAATAACAATAGTATATTGATTAGTTGAATCTATAGCTCATATAGCCTATGTTTGTAAAGACGATTTCATTTGAAGAATAACAAATGTTAAATAAAATTACAATTAATTACAATTTTGGTGTGTTTCTAATTCATTAGCTACAGTTCTCTATGTAAAAACCTTTAAAATGAGTAATTATAATTTTTCACATATAGCCTAGGATGTTCAGTTAGCCTAAGTTTTTATGAAAAAATTGGATTTAATAATTTCCTCTGCGCAGAAACATAACTAATTAATCAGAAAGTGGTATCATCACACTTACTTTGGCAGCAGCCACAGCTGTACAAAGTATTGGCTGTTGGAGATGCCGCTACGAGATGCCGCTGCAGCGAGAGCTGGCTGTTGGAGATGCCGCCGCAATTTCAGATTTGTAGGCCTACAGCTTATTTGAATTAATATCAGAATTGTGCAGCACATCAGAAACTCATTGAACGCATTTCTGTATTAACGGAATAACCGTTTATATTCATATTTAATAACATTTCAAATTAATATTTAATAAACAGCATTTTCTGAAACATTAAAGTGATATTGACATTTCTTGCTGGAAACCTATAACGTTAGCCTGCATCAAGGCTACTCAGAACAATTGCAGCTTTCTCTGATGTAATGGAGAATCAGAAACTCAAAACTTTATTTACAAAGGATATGCTTACACATGATATGCAACTCTGTGGTAGCTACATAATGTTATTTAGTTAAAATGCAGTTAATAAAATAAAAAATATTGATTGCTGGAGATGCCGCTGCACCGGAAAGTCCTGGCCGCTGGAGATGCCGCTCACTGATGGCCGCTGGAGATGCCGCTCACTGATGGCCGCTGGAGATGCCGCTCACTGATGGCCGCTGGAGATGCCGCTGCACTGATGGCCGCTGGAGATGCCACTGCACTGATGGCCGCTGGAGATGCCACTCACTGATGGCCGCTGGAGATGCCGCTGCACTGATGGCCGCTGGAGATGCCACTGCACTGATGGCCGCTGGAGATGCCACTGCACTGATGGCCGCTGGAGATGCCACTCACTGATGGCCGCTGGAGATGCCACTCACTGATGGCCACTGGAGATGCCGCTCACTGATGGCCGCTGGAGATGCCACTCACTGATGGCCGCTGGAGATGCCGCTGCACTGATGGCCGCTGGAGATGCCGCTCACTGATGGCCGCTGGAGATGCCGCTCACTGATGGCCACTGGAGATGCCGCTGCACTGATGGCCGCTGGAGATGCCACTCACTGATGGCCACTGGAGATGCCGCTGCACTGATGGCCGCTGGAGATGCCACTCACTGATGGCCGCTGGAGATGCCACTCACTGATGGCCGCTGGAGATGAAACGTAAGGTGCAGAGATCTCCAGTTATCTTGATATGTTCTAGTGCATATAGCCGGAACATACCATTTTTCAAGTTGGAGATAGATTGTGCTTGTTTGTATTATGGGGATTGCGTGTCAGAAATGAGTTTTTGAATGTTACTTATTTATGTGACAATGTTCTGCTGTTGAATGCAGTGATGAGTGTCACAGGGAAAGGTTCCACCCCGTGATAATGGTTCGGCGGGAAACTTGTGTATTTAAACCATTGTCTGAGCATGTTTGGGGAGAGGGTGCATCATGGATAAGGGGCAAGCATTTGAATATGTCTGAGGTGAGACATACAGATATATTTGTGCATGTGCCACTAGGCATTGTTTAGTGCTAGGTTTGCTGCTCACAGAATTTTTTTGTGTGTGTCTTTTTAGCACCAGTGTATGTTGTATCAAGTTTTTATTTTTTGTTGTTGTACTTTATGTGGACTGCACCTTGTGAAATGCAGCATGTCAAATAAAGTACAACTGGCATTAGGAAAACTACGGCTTTGTACTGAGCCTTCCTAAACTTCTCCCAGGCCTCTCGACAACACACTACATAACAGGATCCCAGTGGGATGCCTGATTTTAGGTGAAAATTAGTCAACAGCTCACTTATGAACATAATTATGAAAATATGAACATATCACAGCAGTCCTCGGGTCTTTACACTGACTTACATTTAGGATTGATTTTAAAGTATTATTACTGGTACATAAATCACTCAATGGCCTCGGACCGCAATTCATTGCAGATATACTCACTGAATATAAACCTAACAGATCACTCAGATCATTAGGATCACATCAGCTGGAAATACCAAGGGTTCACTCAAAGCAAGAAGAGTCTGCTTTTAGCTATTACGCCAGCCGTAACTCGGACCAGCTAGAAGAGATCAGGGGCCTGTTTCAGAAAGGAGGTTAAGTAAAAACTCTGAGTATGTTAACCCTGAAATGAGGGAAACTCTGGGTTTTCCGTTTCAGAATGGGAGGTATGTAAAACCCGAGAAAGCAGAGTTAGTCAAGCCCGTTTCTGAAAGAGAGGTAACTTATACTCAGAGTCAGTTACCATGGTTGTTATATGTGTTGTTATATGTGTATGTGTATACTGCTGTCTACACAAATAATTGCCTTTGAGGACAATAAAGTTAAAGTAGTTTAAAGTAGTTTCAGGATGGTAACTTAACCTAACCTGGTCGGGAGCAGGTTTTCTTAAAGCTGCCGTCGGCAACATTTTTTTGATCATATTCAGTGAAATTGACACTATAATCTGACAGAACAACATAAATAAAGTGGTTTTAGAAAAAAACCCGAGCTTCCAACTCCACCTGGAGCGTGTTATTTGTTTTGCAAAAATCCACCGCTCCCGGATCATCGGGTCCAATCAGCGCAGGGGTAGCGCAGCGCAGTCCAAGGATTTATTTTTATGCTTAAAGATTTAACTGATTGAATTATGAATTTTTATTAATTTTTTTGAAATACCATGAAAATGAGTATTAGTTCCATAACTTACCTTTCTGTCAGTTTTCACCTGATAATATAACAGTGATTAAGAATGATATTTGTGTATTGACTCGGAAGTATGTGGACGTCTATTTGTCGGGTGCTGTTGCCATGGTTAATCATAATTTTGGAGCTCCATTGATCATGGCTTTTCATTGTCGTGGTGTACGCACTTAACTCAGAGTCAACCTACTTAGAGTAGATTGAACTAACTCAATTCAGCTGTTCTGAAACCGAAAACTCGAGTTTCCCATCTCAGGGAATCAACTCAGAGTTACAGTTTTAACTCAGAGTTGGTTGAACCTCCTTATTGAAACGGGCCCCTGGGCAGCGGGCCAAATCAGTCGCCAGATAGGCTACATATAGTGGATTTTCTAATTTATTAGAAAATATTGTCATATTGTTAATGATTCAGTTGAACAGCCAGTTAGCTTGAGTAAAGGTCAAAGGTTGAATCCTAAAATGTTAAAGATCAAAGTTTAGTTCCTCAGTGTTAAATGTATAGAGACACAATGATCATTCTACAAAATGATTTAGTCTTTGTTTAAACACAAGGCACATCACTGTTGTCTCTTACTGAGGCTGTGTTGCAGGATTTTCTGGAGATTTTGACATGATCCCCACAGAAGTTTCTTATCTTATAGGCGATCAGCACCATGATGACATTTATAAAACCTGTTATTTGATGCGTTTATATCTCTCATCAGAGATATCTTTTGATGTGTTCTGTAGGCAGATAACATTATTTCTGAACATGAACAGATTTGATAACCAAACAGATTTTTTTAATGTTCAAAAGGTCTTCATCTGCATCCTCACATGCATGAAATGACACCAAATTAAATGAAAGAATATGGCAATGTGATGAACTAATCAGCACCTCATAAATGTCATGCTTTTTTTTTTTTTTTTTTTACAACTTATTAAACTTAACATTAAAACTTAATTCCAACAAAGGACCTAATAATGATCAATGATATCTGAAGATATTTGTGTTTACCATAGTGTGGAAAGTGAGCTATAATATGATTTACACTGAAGTATTGACAGAAAAGTACACTTGCTCTATGTAGAGCTCATGTATCACAGTATGATAGCGTCTGCGACAATGCCCGTCTTATTCCAGTAAACATAGGCATTAGTTATAAAAAGATAATTATGTTGCTGGTAATGTGCTGCGTTATTCCTCATTACTGATAAATAGGTCGTCTTCTTTGTAGCAGTGTTTATGTAATTTTGGCTATTTTATTATTTTAAAAATTATATTAAATATTAGACAATATAATATTATAACAACTTCACAAGCCACGATTCAATAATATTGTGATTCAAAAAAATTTTCAATATGCTGATTGTATGCAGTAAATTGATATTTACTACCATTTTGCAACTGCAAATGTTTCCAAAGAAAAAATACTGTATGTTTTTATCTTTTTAATAAAAGTAAAAAAAATACACAAATACAATTGAAAGATAGCAAACAAAAAAGAGAAACAAACAAAACAACATACAATGCTCAATGTGCAAAGTAGAGCCAAAATTAAATAAATTCAAATTGCACATAGTATTTGTATTACAAACAGTACCATTGGATGTAAACAGTCAGACACTGTATATGTACATACATTCATGTAAACAAACGTTTTTGTAAACACTAATGAAAACAGGCACCCGTATACAGTTAAATGTGCTTACTGTCAAAGGCACTGAAATATTGCACAAAAGCAGCATAAGGAATAACAGCATATGTGATTCAGTCAGTCCAACAGCCAGCATATCTGTGTTGTTAATGTGAGTGAAGTCTTCTAATGGACTGTGGAAAGAAGCTATTACTAAGTCTGGCAGTGTCTGGCATGCTACGATAACGTTTGCCAGATAGGGTCACTGATTATTTCACATTATATACATATGAGGTCTCTTTATTAAAGGAATGTAGACCAAACTTGGCAGGAGGTATTAAGTTTGGATTTTTTTTTTTTTTTGAGGTATTAAGTTTTTCCATACTGCATTGTGTTTTTAGTAGAAACAGCCAAATGTCTGTTTAGTTTCATTCAGTCAAGTAATAAGTTTGTGAACAACACACACATCTGTTTTTATTCATGTTTATGTCTTTTATTTTTAGTAATTATGAGTGTATAAATAGCCCTCTTGTCTCAGCTTTGTTCCCGTTAACCATTGTGGGTGAGTGTTATATTTTATGTTTAAGTCAAGTTGTCAGGTTATTGTTTATTTTGTTCAGTTTTTGGTTAGTAAAAGACATGCCATAGTAGGATATTATTTGATAGTTATAGGCTGTAGTTTAATACATTGTGCGTGTTTCACCAGGCATTTAATGTGGTAGTGATGCCGATGTTATTTTTGTAACCAGGATCCATTTTTAAAGATTGGTCTATGAATGGTAGCTTAAATATCTAGTAGTGTCATAAATGTATCTTCTCTGTTTAGTCAAATCGAATTTAGGTTATGGGTCGAGTGATAGATATATTAGTTGCTGAGAAAGAAAATAAAAAATGAAGGGGTCTTCTGCAAGTTGGATAGTTTTATACAAGGCTTCTTATTGCACTATCGAGAGAGGAGAACCAACCTTGGGGTTGAATCACAGGAATCATTTTTGAAAAAAAAGGTAATTTAAATTCGGGGGAAATGTTAATTTTAATGAATGTTATGCGACAGTTTTTACGATAAAAGTCAGTTTGATCTATCAGTTAAGGGTGTTTTTGTATTTCTTGTAACAGAGGTAGACAGTAGGGTATCTCAGACTTTGTGCAAAAGGAGTAGCCAGACACCCTGCTAAAACGGTTAATGAGTTTGTGTATTGATGGGAATGAAGATAATGCAATCTAATAAATAAAAGTACATTATCTGCATATTAGCTTATTTTATGGCAGTATGAATCTGATTAAATTCCAGAAATACTATAGGATTGCCTAATTGCCGCTGCCAGTAGTTCAATAAAAAGTGCAAATGTTAGAGAAGGCAATAGGAATCCTTGAGTACCTTTGAGATGATTCTATTATTGGAGGCTTCAGGGGAGTTATAGAGTATTTCATCCAGTTGGTGTTTTAAAACCAAAATGACAGTGTGGGGAAGAGACATTAACAATTGACCCTGTCTAATGCTTGTTCTTCATCTAGCGATAGTACTAAGAAAGGTTGTCTGTCTTCAGGGATGGAGTTATTATAAAAAGTAATTAATCAACCTTATTCTGAAGTATGGCTCCCTTTAATAAATTCTGTTTATTATATAAATAATAATACATTTTATTTGAAATGTGCCTTTCTCAAACTCAAAGCGCTTCAGAGTTAAAATTTCCTAATAATTTACTCACCCCCACATCATCCAAGAAGTTCCACGTCTTTTAGTCGAAAAGAAATTAAGGTGTTTGAGGAAAACATTTTTCTCCATATAATGGACTTCAATGGGGACCAACGGGTTGAAGGTCCAAATGTCAGTTTCAATGTAGCTTCAAAGGCTCTACACGATCACAGCCGAGGAATAAAATAAAAAAATCCCTTATCAAGCAAAACGGTAAAAAAATAAAAATGTATATACTTTTTAACCACAAATGCTCATCAAAGCTCTGCGATGCGACACACATTACGTAATCAGGTTGAAAGATTAATGTAGCGTAGGGCGTAAAACTCTCATTTTGTTCTCCAACTTCAAAATCGTCCAATGTAGTGTTGTCAAAATATTCGGTACTTCGGTACCAAGTCGGTACTAAAAAAATTTAAACGTCACGGTACCAAGTACCGGTGGTACCGAGTACCTGGTCAAACCTGGATACGCATGCATGCACGAAGAGCGTGAAGTTGCGTCCTCTTCATGAAAGCGCTGAGACATGGCAACCGGCGGCGCTGCTGGTGTGGTGGCTGTAGGGTGGCCATATGTCCGGATTTTGGCCGGACAGTCCTCCTTTTTGGAGTTGCGCTGAATTGTTTAAAAAAATTTACCTATAAAAATCCCGCATATTGATAGCGGCTCCCTGATGCCCGTAAATTAGTTAAAATCTCCTGGAATCTAGAGCCGCGCATGCGAGACAGAACATACTGTATGTGCTCCAAACCGTGCAGCGCGTGGCAGAGAGCGAGAGACCTTGCGTAACGTCACCGGTTTTACCGGTTCATTTGAGAAAAACTATCGTCATATCATACACAGACACTCAAAGGTCTTTACGGCAACCCGTCAAAATAAGACTTTGGTTTAACTTAAAGAAATTGACAGAAATAATTATATTAGGCTACTGTACAATAGATTAAGCTACGTCTCCATTCATTAAAAGTACTACTACTAGCCTACTAATAATAATAATAATGTGCATAGAAGGTTGCTTATTTTTCACTTGATTTTTTTATAAGCAATATTTCTCAATATCATCAATATTTTCGTTTAAACAGCATGAAGCCTTCAATGCTTTCATAAATTTACGTCATAAATAATAAAGTCATTGAATTGTTTGTATTTGAAAAATAGTTAAATAAATTGGAAAAATAGTTCAAACTGATTTTACTGTGGTACCGAAATTGGTACCGAGAACCGTAAAATTTTAATGGTATCGGTACCGACTACTGGAATTTTGGTACCGTGACATCCCTAGTCCAATGTCATTTTAACTTTTTTTTAACGTGATTACGTAATGTGTGGCACATCACAGTTAGTGCAAGACCAGCATTTGTGGTTAAAAAGTATATAAATGTTTTTTTTCTAATTTATTATTTTATTTTAAATGACAGATCGTTTCGCTAAATAAGACCCTTATTCCTCGGGTGGGATCGTGTAGAGCCTTCGAAGCTGCATTGAAACCGCAATTTAGACCTTCAACCCGTTGGACCCCATTGAAGTCACTATATGGAGAAAAGTCCTGGGATGTTTTGAACATCTTGGATGATGTGGGGGTGAGTAAATTATCAGGAAATTTTAATTCTGAAGAGAACAAATCCTTTAAGGCACTGATAACAGCTTATAGTCTGTCAGACAGTGTTTTATTTTATATATATATTGATATCGGACGGAAGTTGGCACATTGTGTTAAGTTTTTAGTTGGTTATGGAACGTTTTACAAAGAACGGCCTTACTAACAAGGTGTTGACCCTATTCAGTTATGAAATGTTATGTGCTGAATCATTCGTATATTGTTGAAAATACATTTGCCATTAACTGAATAGAACTTGGGTGCCAAGTGGCAATAAGGAGTTATTTCGTTGTGAAAATAACAGATAACAGTTTGATTAATTTTTTTTTTTTTTTTAGTATAACCAGTATTACTGACTTTATGTAATAGTAATGATATGCTGGCTGTTTCCTTCACATTAGACACATGAAACAAGCTTGTGCAGTGTATATATGGCATTAAAGGTGCTCTAAGCGATGTCATGCGTTTTTAAGGCCGAAACATTTTTTTGTCACATACAGCAAACATCTCACTATCCGCTAGCTGCCTGTCCCCTGAACACACTAAAAAAAAGAGGTCTCTGTAGACATAATTTACAAATTTACATCAGAAAATCCTGTTTCAGGAAGCACGGAAGGGAGGGGGAGGGGACGGGATGAGGAGGAGGGAGGGTCGAGCTACCCTTCGTTTGGTTTTACAATACTTCGAACGTCAACAAGAAGTGACGTCACCCAACATCGCTTAGACCACCTTAAAGTAGACAGCGTATTGGATTCTACCAGCGAGCAAAAGGTTTGTTGCATAGCAACTGGCCTGCATTTGTGTGCGGAATTAACACTTAATTAACACATAAACATGGAAAGATGGATGTTCAGAAATAAGCGAGGACGTACTTCCTGTTTAAATGTGAGAGAGATATGGTAATGCTTATTTAAGAGTGCAAAGCATAAGATTTATAAGTGCATAACTTAAGTGCATATCTTAAATATACTGTATGCATTTCGAAACAAAATAAGGCTGTGAAAATATTGATACTTGGCATCAGTAAAGCCCAATTTATACTTCTACGTCGAACTCCCGCCGTAGCTACGTCGTAGGCTGTGTGTAGAGTACGTACCCTTCAGCATACCCTCATGTGCACCTCTCCAAAAATGTAACAACGTGTCAGTTCTATGCGGATGTAAGCGCTGTGATTGGTCTGCTAGAACCCCTCTCTCGGGTTTCACATTCTTCCTCTGCATGTGTAATTGCGCATCAACGCAGACAACGACACAGAACTATAAATCAGCCATAAGAGGCGTCCCACTGGCAGTATTAGAGGGCAAGTCTTCAACACCATTTTTCTGGAAGAAAATACAGATTCACTGAACATTATCATGATTAAAGTTTCAGTTACATAAACACAAAAATACAAGATACCAAAGAATGCTTCTTTGTAAGTGTAAATATTTGTGTTATTTCATTTTATCTGGCTAATAATTTGTGTTTTTTTTTACTCTGTCAAGTTGTGCGTCCATAGTGATAAAAATGTTTGTTTTTTTTAAAAAGGACAACTATTCAGAGGGTACATTAATGTTACACCGTTATAGCATCCTATGTTAAATAATCATATAATTAATATAAAAAAATATAATAAAGTAATAATATAAATAAATATTCACACAACTAAAGTACTTCATTCTAAAGTAAACAGTCATAAATAGTCAGTTATTATAATTATTAAGTAGTTATTTCTTAAACCCCTTCTCACAGATGTCAGTCTGTTGTAACCTCTAAACAGATTCAGTGCTCATTATCACCTGGGGTCGGTTGCACCAGCTGGACGTACACCTGGTCATGAGACTAAGCTTAACTTAAAATGCATTGCAAGTCATGCGTAGAATTAATACCTGTAATACCTGCACATCTGAGACTAAATCTTACGCATAGTCAAAGGTAAAGTCTTGTTGTTTCCATGGTGAAAATAAAGATAAATTAATACGAATGGCAACGGCGCGTCTGGTATACAGGCTACATGATCATGATTAATTAAATCAACGAGTTATCAGCGCAGTGACAACACTTAACAGACAGAAACGGAGCGCTGTCCCCAACACTGCAGGTGCTCATTTCTCTTCGATTTTATGCCAATGCTTGCATACCAAAATATGCACATTCTTAGTAATATAGCATATGCATAAACTTTTACAATGCGAGTCATTTATTTTTATTTTTTCCAGCACAGCAGTCATTTTTCATCTTTTCGTTGGAACCAATAAATTCAAATTTGTAACCATGGTAATACGAACGGCGTCTCACCCATCAGTGCGGTACAGCATATCAGTGTGTACGTGCATTGTCTACGCTAACCGTAGCTGCGCCTAGTCGTGGTTTTAGATGGTCTAACACATGTATATATTAATCGGAAAGCTGGGCGTAAGTAAGTCCAGTGTAGAGCTTACAACCAACTTTTTTATGTCCAGCTGATGCAACCGGCCCCTGATCACTGTTCTGCTTCCTGATGCCTGTTCACATTACTTTGTTTAATTAGAAAGAAAATGCAATTTAACAATTCTTTTCACACTTAATTTCATATTTCTGTCTTGTTAAATCAGCTGTTTAATTCTCACCTTTTATTTTTGCACCAGCAATGATCATCAAAACAGCAACAACCACAACAGCAACAGCTATTCCTGCTATAGCACCTCCAGACAGACCTGGAACAGCTGGAGACAGACAGTCATTGTTACTAGAGACTAGTGATGTATGTCTCGAGACCGGTCTTGGTCTCGACGTGGTCTCGGTCTTGTCACGGCCTTGACGGTCTTTGGTCTTGGTCTTGTCTTGGTCTCGGACCTCTCGGTCTTGTCTAGGTCTCGCTGTCTCAGACCGAGACAGTGGTCGGGGGATTTAGCAATACAATACTACAATATCCACGGCGATATCCGCAACGGATTGAAGCGCGCGTCCGAATGAAGACAGTGCGGTGTGCGCGAGCCACACGAGAAAACACTGTATCCGCGCCACTGATCGCAGCGGCAAGGCAACGAGCACTTTGATCACTTGATTTAAAAAAACACATTGGCCTATCATGTACAGTTTTTGATGTATTAATATTTAGTAAAACACATATCAGTGACATGATGGGTTTTAACTTCATTCAGGAGATTTTGGGTAACTGCACAACTGACAGATGACATTGAGCGCACCGCCAACGGTGTGTGTGTGTGTGTGTGTGTGTAACCATAGCGACAAAACGACCAACTTTCGGATCCTGCACTTAAGCCTATAATTTCGTTTTAAAAAATATAATTATGCATTTAAAAGTTGCAAAATGGATTCATTTGGAGACTTCGAAATCAGCAGAGATAGGCAGGCAATGCAAAACAAAATCTTACAAGTTATTACTTAGCTTCAACACTAGTCTGTTTTTTTCCCTCCGGTCTCGAATTGGTCTGTCTTGGTCTTGGTCTTGTCTTGGTCTCGATACCCTCTGGTCTTGGTAGTGTCTTGGTCTCGGTTTAAGCGGTCTTGACTACAAGTCTACTAGAGACTAGTGTTGTATTGATTGCATTTGAAGCAGGAAGTTCTACATCCAATCACAAATGTAGTTGATACAAGACAAGACTGAGACTATCAAAGAATGGTGCAGGTAATATGCATTACTAATATTATATTATAACATTGTGTAAAAGCTCTCTTGAATCGATTTAAAATATTGAAATGTATTTTAAAATGCATAGAATTACATAAAATTATACTCACCAGGATCTAAAATGACAGATTCTCCCTCCTTCACTTTATCTCGTTCAGCAGCAGAAACACCTGAAACACAAACCAACAGAAGGTCAAAGGATCTTCTGCAGAAAACAAACAAACAAACTACACAACATAAGAGAGCTGTGAACATGAATACGATAGCACAAGCAATTCTTGACATTAAATCTGACAAGCAACATTTATCCAACTGTCATGCTTATGAACACATTTTACATAGCCTACTTACATAATATTTAAGAAAGAGAAGCTGATCAGAGATTGTATAAGAAACTGTCAGTATTACCAGAGCACAACTGCAAAACTAACAGATCATCACTGGTAATGATTCAGCTTTAAATCACACTGAACTAAATGTGTACTTAAATTGTTTTTTAAAATAATATAGAAAAAATATTTAGAAATGACCTGCATACTGTATGTGAATTAATTGTTAAAAATCACTAAACAATTTAATGATGTGATTTAAATGTACATAATTGTTTTTAAACATTATAACTCACCAAGAACAGTAACACTGATGATCTTTTTACTGTCCCTTTGGTTTCTGTTGATCCATAGTTTATATTCTCCAGAGTCTGTGTTTCTGGTGTTTGTGATGGTCAGAGATCCAGTCTGATGATCCAGCTTCAGTCTGTCTCTGAATCTCTCAATGCCTTTATTACACTGAACATCTGTACAGATCTTACTGAGATCTCCACTGATTTGAGCTATACGAGTGTTATTAAAATACCATCTAATCTCCACTTGTTGGTTTGTTTGAACATCAGTGTTTAGAGTGACTGAATCTCCCTCCATCACTGACACTGACACTTCATCTGATCCAACACCAGACAAACCTGAAGAAGAAATCAAGGTAACACTTTAGAATACTGTATCTTACTTACTGCATAACTTAAGGAATTATTAAAGAACTAGTAGGTAATTCTTCATTAACTACTTCTTCACTGCTGTTAACTAAGGAAGATGTGTTAACTAATCAGTATGTAATAGAATTTTATGATTGTGTTAAGTTACAGTTAGTTAACCAAGAACTAATGAATTCTGTCATACCTCCTGAAGAACTACTACTAATTATCTACTAATTAAGGTTCAAGAAAAATAACTAAGAAGTAACTAATGAACAGTCATACAAAACTCCTAGAAACCTAGTTTCTTTAACTTTAAGTCCTCAGTTGCCATGTCCGTAATTTAGACTAACGTTATAGCAAAACATCTAACGTTAACGTTATTCGATCTCACTTTCGAAACACATTGTGAGCTAAATACAAATACTAAATACATTCTGTCGAGTATAAGGTGATCATAGCTATTACAAAATGAACCCAGAAGAGAGGCTGCAACACTTGTCTTACCATAGTAGAGCACAATTAAAAGAGCAGCTATGACCTCCATGTTTGACTTCGTCCTTCGTCGTCTTCTTCTTCTTCTTCTAGCTTTACAACTTGTAGGTGCATTACCGCCACCGGGCGCCACCTGCCAGGAGTGTGGGCCAAGATTGCATCACCCATACCAGTATGAAATGCCAAAGCTGACTTAATAAAAAATAAATAAATACATAAATAAATATACGAAGAAATGTAAAAAAGCAAAAATACATAAATAAATATACAAATAAACGTAAAAAAAAGTACAAATAAATGAGTATTTATAGGCTACTTTTATTTCCTTATTTATGTATAATTGTATTTTTTCACACATTTTTATTTGATTTATTTATAGAATAGAATAGAATAGAATAGAATGAGGCAATTTATATAGTGCTTTCATATGTACTACTGTACACCCAAAGCGCTTTACAATCATATCAGGGGTTCTCTCCTCAACCAGCACCAGTGTGCAGCATCCACTTGGATGATGCGACGGCAGCCACAGTACAACGGCGCCAGTGTGCTCACCACACACCAGCTATAGGTGGAGAGGAGAGAGAGTGCTAGAGCCAATTCAATGGATGGGGATTATTAGGAGGCCATGATTGGCATGGGCCAATGAGTGTATGTGGCCAGGACACCGGGGTTACACCCCTACTCTTTACGAGAAATGCCATGGGATTTTTAATGACCACAGAGAGTCAGGACCTTGGTTTAACATCTCATCCGAAGGACGGTGCTCTTTGACAGTATAGTGTCCCCATCACAATACTGGGGCGTTAGGACCCACGCAGACCACAGGGTGAGCACCCCCTGCTGGCCTCACTAACACCTCTTCCAGCAGCAACCTGGTTTTCTCAGAAGGTCTCCCATCCAGGTACTAACCAGGCTCAACCCTGCTTAGCTTCAGTGGGCAACCAGTCTTGGGCTACAGGGTGATATGGCTGCTGGCTACATTTATACACTTATACATTTATTCATTTATTTATTTCCACATTCATTTATGTTTATATGTTTTTATGTCTACATTTGTTTATTTTCACATTTATTTATTTATACATTTATTTATTTCCACATTTATTTATACATTTATTTATTTATACATTTATTTGTCCGTATGCTAATGAGGAGGGCGTGTTTTACCTCAGACATCAGCAATCGAGCTCAGAGTTGCAGTGCTGAAGCTTGAGGCTTCAGTGACACTTTGTGGTGTGTGACCAAATGAAACGCAAGAGGTGTGCGGACAATATCACATTTTAAGTCATGTATATCACCCTAAATGTATGTAGGGTAGGCTATATAGGGTTAACACACATAGCACACATGAACAGAAACTGCACTTCAACGGGTCTGATAGCAGACACTTGGACACGAAGCGCATGAAAGTATCCACTATTAATAACAATGTAATATAATCTGTAGAGAAAGAAAAGAAGAGCAAATAGGACATAGCCTAACCCAACTTATCTTTTTACCCACCTATGATCCACCCTTTCAACCGACTCTCTCTCCTTCCCCCTGACTTAAGCCACTGAAAGTGCACTGAGAATGTCTATCTACTGAATATGATGTATTAGCAGAATTCTGTTCTGTTGTGGTTAACACAGTCTCATCCCAAGACGTCATATAACTGACGTCTTGGGACGTCTTTTGCCCATACGTCAATATCCGCCTTTTTAGGGTACCCTTAAACGTCGGTTATAGACGATCCTGGGACGTCATACAACTGACGCTTTACCTTTAACGTCAGTTAGGTGACGGGGTAGGTTTAGGGGTAGGTTTAGGTCTGGGGTAGAGTTAGGATCCGATAACGTCATCTAACCGGCGTTTAAGGGTACCCTAAAAAGGCGGATATTGACGTATGGTCAAAAGACGTCCCAAGACGTCAGTTATATGACGTCTTGGGATGAGACTGCGCTGTTGTGGTTGGTGTCTCTTCAAGATGTCTGGCTTCTATCCCCCAAAACCAGGTGTGACCCTTTGGGGTCAAAAAAACACATGCTTTGCTGTGTGATTCCTGTGTGATTCCTGCAAATAGAACACTCACACACCACTGTGTGTCTTTCACTGTCAGGTATGCATTTATTTTTATTTTACATAGAACACACATTATAGTTGTGTGTGCTACTACATGCACACATAGACTAGATGAGATTATTCTTTAAAACACACGTTGCTTTACTGTAAGTGTTCTATGCAATAATTAGGTTAAAAGTTGTAGATGCTATGCATTTATAGACATGTATCTTGTGTAAAATTGGAATTACAGGAAAGCTGTTTGAATTGTCTGTATATACAGGAACACAGAATTGCCAGGTGGCTACAATGTGATTCACAATTGCATTATCATTTCTGAAGAAGCCTGGTTGTTTGACCAGGAGGGCACACACAACCTCAGATGGAAGCAGCTTGAAGCGTTGTATAGGTCGGTCCTACCTACCAAATGGGAGCCGCATAATTTGGGACACCTGGGGTTCGTTTCCGAAAAACATCGTTAGCCAACTATAGTCGCGAGTTCCGTCGTTATCAGCATAGTTCAACAAGTCTGTGTTTCCCGAAATCATAGTTCTAACGAACATTCGCAAACAGCATCGCAAAGTTGTGTGGTTGGAATGACAGCTCTCGACCTGTGGTTAGAAGCAGAGTTTCTTGTTTGCATGACATGTGGATTTAATAAATCCTTATTTTGAGCAAAATAAGCAAGCTGACATTCAGAACAATCTGTATCTTCTATTTAGAATACATACAAATGTCATTTACGTCATTTAGTTGGTCAAGAGATTTAAAGCGTTGTTTTTGAAGAGTGTCCATGTGCGCCTATAATTGAACCTGGAAATAAAACAAGATAACTGAAGAGTTTCTCAAAATAAGAGAAAAATTAGAAATAGTCCTCAGATGTCATGACTGTAATTTATAGCAAAACATATAGCATTAATTCGATCTCAAACAGATTCATTAAAAAAGGTTATTACCACAAACAGATGCGTGACATCATTAACTAACGTGGTTGAACGACCAATTTGCGACAATATGGTTTCGGGAAACAGTCGTGACTAGCTAGTTGATTTCTTCATTGATGTATTGTACTATGGAAGTTAAGCAGCGAGTTACATCGCTGTACGGGAAACGCATCCCTAGTCGGGAGGGCTGATGTCGCTTGTTGACGGAGGCAGATCACGCCATCGGACAGGTGATCCCTACCGACCGATGGACGGGGAGCAGCGTGATTAAAAAAAATGACAGACCGAGAGGGCCCATGTAGCCTCCGAAGGGAGCAGCTCACGTCTGCTAATGGGCCCTTCCAGCCGACGACAGGATTAAAAGGCAAGATTGCTCTGCCAGTAGGGTTTGTGGAAGTTCAATACTCACGGCTCACGGGTAAGCCTCCTCGGCAGTCAAGAAAGAAAGTAAAGCATGAATTTCTTCCAGGATCTGTGCTCTGATATTGTGAGCCACTGGGGGTGGCTCTGAGGCGACAGCGTTTGATGGGACGGGCATCGGTGTTGCTGTGAAGAGAATAATGTGATTTAGCTTGGAGGAGAGAGCTGAAAGAGGTAGGAGCCGGGGCTGTGATTGTCGGCGGAGGCAGCCTCACTCTTGACCCGATGCTTGAAGCTAGCCGGATCTTGTGTTGGAAAAAGATGTTGGTGTCGAGCGAGGCGAATTCTTGGCCCTGCGGGCTTTGCTCTGCCTTTTGGCCGTCTTGGAGGCTGGAGTGGACTTGGGAGAGAGGTTGGCTGATTGCAATGTAACAGATTGTACAGATCTGCTTTATTAATCCTCAGCGAGAACTGCATGCCAGAATTGATCAGCGCTTGCCTCAATCTTCCCGAAAAGTGGAATAGTGGGATGGCCGAACGATAGGAGGACACCGGGGAGGAAGTTGGATGTCTCGCCAATGGAGGCGAGGGTTGGCCTCGGTGACACAGTAGCAAAACAGGCGAAAGTACAGTAAATACAGTTAATACAGTACGCTGATTAACGATCAACGAACAGAGTAAGTCTGTTGTGTATATATTGTGACGAGCACTCTGTGGTCTTATCAGCGTCGCCCTGGAAACAGACGAGGAGCACCTGCATGCCCTCGTCACAGAATGATCGGCCCCAGCTGCTGTCCATCAAGCAACAGCTACATAAGCTGCATGGGCTTTGCCAGAGGGAGAGAGATCTCTTCATGAGACAGAACTCTAACACACATTCTCTATCTTTCTCCAGAAAGCAGCGGATGACCGATCAGTCAGGATCACAGCTAGTGATGTCCAAATGAAGCGTTTCGAAGCATTATTGCTTTCCGATACAATTGTGTCGAAAATGGTTCATTACTCGAAGCTTCATTCAGATAGAAATTGCAGCACCATCTCCTGGTGAAGTAAATGTAATGCAACAAAGCTGACAAACATAAAATGCAAGTAGGCTTATGTTAACGCCCCGTTTATGACGTGTTTACCGAGGCGATCAAAGCTGAAACAGTGTTAGTGCTGTGAAACTCATTTATGTAGGTGAATTTCATGTGTTCACCTCGATAATAAAACATTAAGCATGATGTGTGTGTGTGTGTGTGTGTAATTATTTCTTTATACAAGGACAGAAGATCAGACAAGCTTAAAAAAAAGTTGGAACCATCACAGAAATTCTAATGGTTTCTATTAAACTGGCTTTTACCATTTAAACCACTACAGAATTCTTTTTGTAGTGTGTTTGGCACATATTCCATTAGGATTTAATGCCCCCACCAATAGAACCCAACACATAATCAGTAGAGACCCACAGACACCACTATAATTTCCATTATAACCAATAAAATTCCTATGAAAACCATTAAATCCAATAGAATTTCTGTAATGGTGTCTATAGTTTTTTTTTTAGCAGGCCAGTATCATGTGTGAAAGCTTTATCTTGTTTAGCTGTGGGAAGCATACCTCTATAACTTGTTAACTGGTGGGACTGATATTTTTGTATGTTGAAAAGGATGTGCTTGTGTAACTGGTTGTAGTTGTATAATGTAGCAGAGAGTTTTTGAAGTTTCTGTCTTTGATGCATATTTTTATGTAACAATGTTCATATGTTCTCAAATTAATAATAATAATAAAATGTGTCAGAGGGTGTGCTTTAGGTAGGCTACATCATACAGAAGGCTTATAAGTGTTCATTAAATGGTATGGTTTTTATTCAGAAATATTATTTTCTCCACAGTCTTTGGTGAAAGGCGATTTCTTTTTTTTAAACAATTTCAACAGCTTTAGAGAATATCCTCTCGCATGGAACAGATGATGCAGGAGTACACAAAAACAGCTTAACTTTTATAAGAAATACAGCCGCCAGGTTTCAAAACTGTCGACACTGAATTGGCCTGTCAAAGCAGTCAGGTGGTTCACTACAGGAGTGAAGCAGTGTGTTTGCTTCAGACGTCATTTTCACGTGACTAGTGACGTAATGATACAAGCTCCGAAGCAGTGGTTCATTGCAAGGACCGTTCGAGTTTGAAGCAAGCTTCGGAGCGTCGGTGTCAGACGTAACATCACTAATCACAGCCCTGGTTTTCTGCACCACAAGGAAGAAAGCACACACTTCACCAGGACACCCCATTTCTTCACTGGGTTTTGTTCACCCTGTAAATAAATCAACCCTCTGGGCACTTTGCTTGAGCCATCCTTGTCGTGTGATTCTTCACCCCGTGACAATATATATACCTCTTATCTGTTAATTGGGTTGAATAACTCAATGTGCTCCTCTCGTGTTAATAAGGTTAATTATCTAAACGTGCTCCTCCCGAACTTTGTTAATAAAACATAATTAAGTGAACTTCACAAAGAGCAAGAAAAAGACCTATATGCATTATACCTTCACCCACTCCTTTGGATTCCATCGTTGGGCCATTGGGTGGTCCTTACAAAACACTTTCCATCCAATGAGTTGAAGAGAACAGAATCGTCGATTAACTGGTGCCAAATATCACTAAGAAAAGTGGAGGTTGCTGCAGTTGGAGAAGCCACTGTAAATAATAATTTAAAATATTTAATAAATTACTCGTGCCTCAGAGCATGCAGACTGAATGCAATTAACGCGGCCATGTTATCTTGCTCTCGGAGGCGGATGTCAGTGCTGTTTGGGAACACAGTTGTGTAAGGCAGTTCTGGGAGGTCATTATACTGAAACACTTCAATGACAGACTTTGGCTCAGGCATTTCAGAATGACAACAGCCTTTTAGATGCTGTCAACGAGATAATTCTGCTGGTTAGTCCAGGTAGCCTTTGCCATCCCATTGCGAAGTCACATGTTTGTTTTTTTGTTTTTTTAGCATCAGGGAATTTATTCAGTAAATGTGTTTCCATCGTTGTTTCTGCACGTTTTCTTATCGGATACATTTATCTGACTCATTTGTGGCCAAACTTTTTTTTATACACATTTTAAAATTCTTTGCGCATCTTGGCGTTTCCATCTAGGGTTTTTATTTTATTTTCTATCCTAAAATGCACATAAAAATATGTTGATTGAAGCATAGCTAATCATAACACAATAGGACACACAAAACGATCCTGCAACACTTGAGACGTCTGACACAAATAGGCACCAAACATAAGGATGCATGCTTTGAATCTGCAAGAAGGATAGTAAAAGTAATTATCCATATCTTAAGTTATAGTAAGTAATATGCCTACTGCATGTCAAACAAAGTTAGACTCGCTATAACATTAATAGTGCACTTAAATTAAAAAACTAATGGTCTTTTTAGTCTGTCCTATGGGGGAAAAATGCTTTTTAAGATCATTATGCTTGCACCGGCTGGTAGATGTTGTAGCTACACACTCTGACTGAAATTAGCATCATTGTTCATTGACATTGCTTTAGAATTATGATTTCTCAAAATCAAACAGATAAAAAAAAATTAAAAAAAAATCTGTGTACCCACGAAAATGTTTATCTCTGATGTATTATTTTGTGTTGTGTTTATCACATTCATCAATAATATTTGATGAGTAAGAATCCAGTTTGACCTGTGACTCTTATTTGACTGTGTTTGATCAGTTTTGATGGATTGATTCAGTACTTTATTAAAGCAGTTTTGTCTTGAGAGGAAGTCAGACTGTAAGGTTCATAACAGAGAAGCTCTTCACCTACAAACTGAACACAGATCAAACAAATGGCACTTTCCTGTACAAGATGTCTGTCCATCTAACAGATCAAGCTTTCTGAAGAAATCCGACCGCAGCAGTTTCCGTCTGACTCGATAGATGAGCTGCGAGAATCACACCTCAGTGAGACTGGCACTGCAAGGCAGACGGTTTGATCTTTTCAGTTTTTTTTTTCCGTAAATACAAGAACTGATATATGGATAATTCAATTGAAATCAGTAAGAACTATTTTACCATAATTCAAGAGATTGACTTATATTCCACTTTTCTAATTTTATTAGTAGTGATTCATATAGTTAGACAACCAAACATAATCAATGTTAAATGATAAAGATGAAGATTGTTTTCGACATTTAGGAACAGTTAAAGTCTATGAGAAGTCTAAATGACAGAAGGCCATGGAACAATATATAGCACACATCCAGAGCACGTGCATGTAGGAGGGTCTCCGTTGTGGGAGGATTCACACGTAGAGTGTTTTTAGCAGATAGTCTTGTTAGATCAGACACTGAATTAATGAAGAAAATGTTTCACATGCTTGTTTTGTTCTGTTTGTGCTGGTGTCGTCTGATTAGTAAGTTATAAATGTTTTTTTTATGGTTTAATAGGCTGTTTCAGAGCAGATAAAAAATAAAAAAAATATTACTGATCAGATTAGACTTTTAGTTGCTGTTATTTTGGATAAAATCATAGATCTGGGAATTTTTACATTGTAATTTTCATGCCTGAATAAGTCATAGGAACTAATTAAATTGAGAAGTCATGGGAGAATAACTGAAATTTCTGTCTATAAAAAAAAAAAAACACACAAAAAAAACACTGGAAGTGAATCCTCTATTGAGCAACTTTCATGTCTCAGGCAGTATTTATTTGTTGGTTTTCATTTTTAAATATAATTTCAAAAACTGTTTCCAGACAAAAGGAAATCCTACCCAGCTCTCTTAAAAATGAACATGAACAACCGCAAAAGTAATTCATTAGTCAAAGTGCAGTTCATATTTAGTTTCAAATTGCAAATTTCGAGCCTTGATCTGATGTGTAAACTTTCTGCTTGTTTTGAAGGTGTTTTTGTTGTTTTGACAGATGAAGTGCAGTCGTTATCAGTGATGGAGGGAGATTGTGTCCTTTTACGCACTGAAGTTACTGAAATACAAGATGACGACAACAACATACTGTGGAAATATGGAGCTGAAAACTCTCTAATAGCTAAAATCAACAGAGAGAATCGAATCTTCTCCACATATGATGTTCCTGATGGGAGATTCAGAGACAGACTGAAGCTGGACGAACAAACTGGATCTCTGACCATCACAAACACCAGAACTGAACATACTGGAGTTTATCAACTACAGATAATTGGAGCGAAATGGTCATCAAAAACATTTAATGTTTCTGTCTATGGTGAGTAGTCATAATTTGTCAAAATGTCCATATATTATTGTATTATTAATAATTGTTTAATTAGGCCTAATTAAAAAAAATGAATTAATTACAAGTCAAGATTAATCAACAGCATTTGTGGAATAAGGTTGATTACCAAAAAAACGTCTTTTGTTTACTTTTTAAAAAAATTATAAAAAGAAGACATTAAAGGCCTGTTCACACCGGGACGAATATCAGCGCGCGTTATTCGTCAGCGTTTTTCAACGCGTTTTTTGTGTTCACACCCAAGCGATTTTCGCTGACGATAAGCCGAGTGAACATGCAAATTCATTCCCTGACACTAGATGGCGCGTAATGCAGAAATACCCCGGTACACAAGGTGGCGCTGCGCAACTTTTACGCTTCTGATACTCGCTTTCACCTCCGATGAAGAGAGCAAGAATACAGCACCAGTAGCTCCAGCTCCATCAAGGCTCATTTGATCTGCAATAACACTCCATAGCAGGTCTCTTTTGTCGATATTTTTGTAATCGCTGTCGTATTTATCATATAGCTCTTTATGCTCCGAGACCAGGGGCCTCATGTATCAATCTTGCGTACGCACAAAAACTTTGCGTACGCCAGCTTTCATGCTCACGGTCGGATGTACTAACAGTGAAATTAACGTGAGAATGTGCGTTCCTCCACGCCAATTTCATGTCTGGTGTACGTACATTTCTCATAGTTTTTGTTCGTTGGCGACTCTTACAGGCAATGAAGTTAAGTTGCAAACATTACACAACGAATTGTTCTACAAGTCTATCACACTACCACCTGTGGGATGCATTGCTATTAATTAGCAATTTATAAAATAATTTACATATATTGTCACACGAGCCTTATGGGAATATTCTATCAATTATGCAATTAAGTAAGAACATATAAAAGCACATGATATTCCCATATGATGCAGTTGACCAGCCAAACATTAAAACGCAATTTGCAGCGATAGCCGGTTTTACTAATGAAATCGGAGCGATCGACTGCAGTGCACACGCATTGCTATAAAGGCGCCATCTGAAGAAGAATTTGCATATGTGAATCGGAAACATTTCCATTCAATAAATGTGCAGATAATATTGGTTACCTTCGTGGCAGTCCTGTAGTAAATCCGAGTCTCCCACAGCGGATACTACTCCAGAGAGTAAAGTGTCACCCATAATTGAGGCAATTCTCTGACCCCTTTACCACTGCTTGTTCTGCCCACACTTTGTCAGTGGGCAGCAGTTCTCCATTTAACGTCCACCTTTATATCAGACCATTTTTTTAAGGTCATTTACAGTGCGACTTTCAGATCCCACCGCATTGACGGCATCAGCCAAACTCTCTCACTCATATTTTTTCCTTTTGTTATTAATTCCGGAGGACAAAGTTCCAAAAAAATTTTTTTTCTCGTTTCTACCTCCAATAGTAGCACCTCCGATTCACTTTCTGTAAAGTTTCGCTTCTTTCCGCTTGCTTTAGCCATTTTCTTACTCCTTTATTTTGCCAAAGTGGACTCATTACCATATTTAAATGTATTTAATTAAGGGAGGAGACTGGGTGGGGCGTTGTGCTCGTGCATGTGCGCTCATTTTTACGTTAATTGGGATGTACAAAGAGAATATGCGTGGGATCCTTCGTACGCAGAGATTCATACATCTGTTTTTTTTTGTGCGTACGCACATTTACAGCTTTGTCCGTACGCAATGTTTTAGTATGAATTCAACGCAAGTCTTTGTACATGAGGCCCCAGCAGCTCAACATTCATCTTGCCCATAGACATCTTGCTTTGCATCTTCCTCGTCTTCCGGCATATATAATTGTACTATTAATTTTAACTTAATGAGAGTATGACAACCTGAAAATGAATGTTTTCGTCTTCATTGGGATTGGGGTTTAATCCTTAGGGAACCAGGTTACTGTCTGCGCCCACATCGGTGGATTAATGCACCAGGCAGATATTTTGCTCTGTCTTGTTTGGGTTTAGGAAATTGAATAAATTAAATAAATTCCATTGCACATCCTCTCAAGGATACCTGAAATCAGTGTTACAAGTAGGCCTACCCCAGGCACAGCATTTTACCATTTTTGTAGCATGAACACCATCAAACCGATGAGAGCATCGGATCTTCCAATGATTTCGACCCCCTGCCAAATTATTACCCCCCTCGTTGAAGTAAGTACCTGATTGCCTAATCCTAACCCCACCCCTAATCCTAACCCCTCCCCCACAACTAATCCTAAACCTACCAATGCTAGGGGGGTAGTAATTTGGCGGGGGTCGAAATTCGGCACACCACCGGCCCGTGCAACTGATACTCAACTGCCATTGGCTCATCTGCGTTCGAGGGGAGGGGCAACACTGAACTCTGGATATTCCTTCATTATTTAAATGTGTCATTATTTTATAATTTGAGATATCATGAAATATATTTCTGTTAATTCTCATATTTTCCAGCTCATCTGCCCACTCCTTACATTACCAGAGATTATTCACAAAATCTGTCATCATCATCACACCAGAACTGTTCATTGGTGTGTTCATCAGTGTTGAATGTGAGTGATGTGACTCTCTCCTGGTACGCAGGAATGTGTGTATTGTCCAGCATCAGTGTGTGTGATCTCAGCATCAGTCTCTCTCTACCTCTGGAGGTGGAATATCAGGATAAAAACACCTCCAGCTGTGTGCTGAACAATCCCATCAGCAACCAGACCACACATCTGGACATCAACACACTCTGCCACACATGTGCAGGTACCACAGCACTGATGATATATGTGTGTATTTACTGACCTGTCTCTGATCTCTGTCTTCTGTAACCATGTTGTTTGCATTTTCTTCTTTGAAAACAAAATAGCAGTGTAATTTCCATGAATTGAAAGCGTTTTTACCCGCGGGCAGTATCGTTTAGCGTGATTCAATCTGCGTCTGAGGAGATTGTAGACAGCTGTTATTAGCGCATGCACCAGCGGGTGGCGCACGTGAGTCATTAGGCTTACTGGCAACAGAACCAGGAACTACAGTATAATCAAGCAGTGCTTAATATACCGGTAGTGTTATTATGCCAAAATACTGATTTATTTAGTTTTAAATGAAACCATTGTAATCCTGAAAGTATTCCCCCCTTTTTCTAAATTTCACTATAATCTGATTACAATGTTTTTTGACGTAACTTTTACTGGATTTTTGTATCCTGATTACATAACGCCATTACATGTATTCCGTTACTCCCCAACCCTGCTTCTGTTGTAGATCAGACTGACACATTCACTTCTTTCTTTATCATTACAGAACTGGATGGTCAGTGTAGCCTACTTCTCAACCAGTCTCAGTGTCTCTGATAGTGTTGATCTCTGCTGGATCTCTGATGATTGTTGTTATAGTCGTGGTCTTCTGCTTCTGTAAAAAATGTAGAAAAACAGGTCAGGAATTCAGCTATTACCTTCAAATATAGATTAATGCATTTGATTAATTATACCTGAGGTGAATCAGATGCAGATTTCTATACAAGATTGCAAACTCTGTTGTTTCAACATGTCTCTGATTATTGTTAATGCAGTTCAGAGCCGGCAGGACGACAGAACTGCTTCAGCATTGTGTAAACCAACAACACGAAAACTGGTAAGGTATTTTTGTGTATCTCTGAAATCTCTTACTGCACTTTTAATAGTTAGATCCCAGTCCTGAAAAAATTATATAACAGAATTGACAGAATAATACTAAGGTCTTGTGGTGAAGGTTGGTCTGCAATAATATTCACTCTGATTATTAAAAAAAAAAAAAAAATCAAACAGTCACTTCCAGATCCACAGGTTCCTGATTGAATTTGTGTTTCCTTTCAGAAATCCAAGACGGGTGCTGTGTATGAAAATGTCCCCAAAAAACGATGATTACTGTATCTACTGAAATTGATGTTCATGCGGGACAATACCTCACACCTTTTGGTGTTGCTCACATTTATTCTCTTCCAGGATGTTTTTCTTCCATCTCTGTTTGTTTTTGCTCTTCGTATTACATATTTCGATTTTTTTTGTGTGTGTGTGTGTGTGTGCAAATGCGTAATAGTTTAATTTAGTGGTTCCCCATTAGCATAACATCCAGCATCTCAACTAAAATGTTCTATTTTTAGTTTATCACATGCAAATGTATCTATATTTCATTATTACATATTGATCTCATTTACTGCTTGTTTTTTTATTGTTAGCATGCTCTGCTGAACACTTGTCAAAAGTAGCATGCTCTGCTGAATAATTGTCAAAAGTATCAAATGGTACAGTAGGAGTGACAAATGAGCACATCATTGCTCTCTAGTGACCAAAGCAGAAAATCACATCAAAACCGCTAAAGAACCGATAAAAACAGACACAGGACCAAAACACAACACTGATTTTCACATCTAGAAAATCAATGGAATAATGTAAAATAATAAAAAATCTCAGGTTCTAGCATTGATCAAAAATATTCTCTAATATCCGCTGCAAGCTTATAATCAACAAATATGCAAGAAACAAAGAGCAAATTACGTGTAATGTGTAAGACTTCTGTTTCGCTAGCCGGTACCCTTATGAAAAGAAAATATATTTCCCTATATATGAATTATAAATATATTTAATGGTTTAAATTTGAAGATATACAGAATAATATATTGTGTTAATATATTACAATATAATGAATAATACATCAGGAATTTGTTACGCTTTTCGTATATTGAAAAATATGTGATAATATATTTACTAATATGTCATAATGTAATTTTTTTTAATGTAATTTTTTAATGTAATATTTTACAACTCATGAACATTTGTCCTTATAATATTCTTTTTAATCGTTGAACATTTTGTTTTTAGAAGTACAAATCTTGACCTCAATAGCTGAAGAAGAAAAAAAAGGCAACATCACCAAAGTCCAAAGAACTAATCTCCTGGGAACCATTTGTATCTGTAGCATGGCAAAAACGTACACACTGAAAACCAAACTGTAATAACCAAATAATAAAATACAGTAAAAGTCCGTTTGTGTTGTTACATTTCAGTAATTTTGCCAGTCAAAGTTGACAAGCTCTCTGATGAGAAACACTGAGGGGTTCAGGCTGATGCTTTTTTTTTTTTAGATCTTTCCAGATTTCCATCTGGTCTGTGCCTTTAGTGTTTGGTGCCATCAGGGTTAACTCTCAGAATGAACCTGCAAGCACAAAGGGGAAAAAAAATACGTTAATTTTCAGATCGGTGTTGTCAGAATTTGCCCTAACTCTCAAACGTAATGCTGCATGTCCATTTATGTTGATAAAAGCAAAACATCTGATTCTGAATGCACCTACAGGGATGGTACATAATTAACTCATAATCCATTACATTCAAATCATTAAAGCTTCATTCTTTTACAATACATTCCTGTGTAGCTTAAACAGTAGAGAAAGATGCAAGAATGCTGAAACAATGAGTTTGATTTCCAGGGAATCGATAACTTAATAAAAGGAACACACCACCGTTTTTTGAAATAGTGGTTTTTCACGTCTCCCCTACATTTAGATAGGTGGGCAAACGCATTTTTGTCTCAGTGCATGCATTGTCTTAGTCTGGCAGTGCCACCGCTAGCTTAGCTTAGCATAATGAATAGAATCCTTTGTTGACGGATAGCATGTCGTGAGTAAAAGTGATAAAAAAAAACTGAATTACTTCTTGTGGCCTGCGTATTCACAACGAGTACAAATAGCAATGCAGATTAAGACGAGGTGATTTCCTAGGCAGATACTGACTTGGGACGAAGCACAGGCGAAGCACTGCTACTTGGGCGTAGAGATATCACGCAACACCTGAAATCCCCCAACTTCCGTCAACATACCGGCGTGAATATTAGCTGGCTATTTTTCCTACAGTAGACATAGTGTATGGCGATAAACATGGCGAATTTTGTGAGAGACGAAGCGGGTGACTTCAGGTGTTGCGTGATATCTCTGCGCTCAAGTAGCAGTGCTTCGCCTGTGCTTCACCCCAATATAGTCCCAAGTCAATATCTGCCTAGGAAATCGTACTCTATATCGACCTATAAATCGTAACTATATTCTCAGAAGGCGAAGCACTGCTACTTGGGCGGAATGATTACCGCAACTCTGAGCAAACTCTCTGCTCCTCACCATGGGGATTCTCAGGTGCTGCGAGCAAATCACTCCACAGAAGTAGCAGTGCTTCGCCTTCTGAGAATATAGTTCCCCGTATTTATATGTTTAAAAGATGGCTGTGTCTCATATGACCTTGTTATTTGTACACGCTGTGGCTATACAAATCACAACATGTAAATAGGAAAATGTTGGCGTTATTTTGTCACTTATTGGGATTAGTATGCTAGCTGGAGCCATTTACATCCAGTATTTGGGCTAAGCTACTGTAGGCTAGTGGTGGGTGCGTCAGCCAGAGTTACGGCATGCAGGGAGATGAAAAAGGTATGTATGGACTTCTCACTCTGGGGGATACGGTGAATAAGCTAAAGTCCCAAAAAGTCGGCATGTTCCTTTAATCTGCATTGCTATTTTTACTCGTTGTGAATACGCAAGCAAGTAATTTGTTTTTTTGGGGAGGGGATCACTTTTACTCAGGACATGCTACCCGGACATGCTATCCGGCGGCGCTGCCAAACGCAAATAGAGTGTCAAATTCTCGTCTACCGCGTCTAGTTGGACGCTTGAACATTTTGAATCCATTTGCGCGTTCTAAGTGAAATTGACACGCATAAAAAAAGCAAGCGTTTGAAGCGAAATTGACGCGCATCCAAGGCGAAATCCCCTTCTTGTGGGAGGGCTAGACGGTTGTCTGTTTGCAAGATGGCTGATGTTGACTGACCTCTAGACGCACGTAAAAGCGTCTTTACATTGACTTCATTTTTAAATCACTCGCACCAGAAGTTCTATTCGCGTTTGGTGTGAACGCACCATAAGACAATGCATGCACTGAGACAAAAATGCATTTGCCCACCTATCTAAATATAGGGGAGACAGTGAAAAACCCCTATTTCAAAAAACGGTGGCGTGTTCCTTTAAACTTAAATACAATGTAAGTTGCTTAAAAGTGTCTGCCAAATGCATGAATGTAAATGTAATGTAAAATATATATATATATATATATATATATATATATATATATATATATATATTGGGTTACCGAATTCTGCATTCGACAAAATGGACAGCTAATGCTGAAGAAGGGTCTGTTAGCTGTTGTAACTGGATGATGATTCTGCCCTTCATAGTCAGCATCCATGTTTTTGCTTAGAGAACAGACTCTCCTGAAACAGACAAAGTCTGTTGGCCTTTTAGTGTTATTATAGTTCACAGAAATAAAATACAATAACAGAACTTATTACTAACAACAATGACATGGGGGGTAAAGATGATGTAAGATATGATGTTGTATGGTGTTTATAGTTTTTAATAAATTAAACAACATTTAAAATATTAGTTAGCAAAGTTTTGCTATATTGATAATGGTATATTGCTAACCCTTTCCTCCTCCTCAAACTTCAACCTGTTCTGTGTATTAGTGGAGAACGTCAGCAGTGATGTACAGTCCGGAGGCGGAGGGAATGGCTTCTGCAAATTCAAAATTAAGAACAGAAACTGATGGATGATTATTTAAAAGCACTTTAACTCTGCTGTCTGGTAAACATTTCCCCCCTTTTCATCGGCAGTTACATTATAATGTTTGGCTGCTTAACTGACGTATACTTCAGCTAATTTAGTTGATGTCATCTTACTCACATGTAGATGTCATCACCATTACGACGGCAATCACAAGAAAAGACTCCAAAACACACCTCCGACATTGCAGACATGATTCAGACCACAAACTTGAAAATAAAACAAAAGATGTAATTAACAATGGTGTCGCTTAAAGGGTTAGTTTACTTAAAAAATGAAAATTATGTCACCATTTACTCACCCTCAACTTGGTCATAACCTGTATTAATTTATTTATTGTGCTGTATACAAAAGAAGATATTTAAAAAAAACATGAGTAACCAAACAGTTTCTGGTCCCCATTGACATCCATAGTATTTGTTTTATTATAGAAGTCAATGGGGACCAGCAAACTGTTCCATTACCAACATTCTTTAAAATATATTTTATGTTCAGAATAAAGAACTTCATGCAGGTTTAGAAAAACTTGTGGGCAAGTAAATTATGACAGAATTTCTTTTTGAGGAGCACTACACCACAGCTAGCCTACATAGCCTAGTTAATCCCCGCCAAATTCAAAGTCAAAATGACAGCACCGGCCGTGATCACGGAGTTAAGAAATTTTTCTTTTACAAAATATGAGTTAATAGCAAGAGGGAGGTCTACGCCAGCGTTAGATGGACTAATGCAGCAAAAGGCCCCAAAAATTGCCCGATCGTTCCAAACAGACTGGAATGAAAGAAAATATGTGATCGACGTAACGAGAACGGCGGATGGATTTTATGTACAAATAATCTACCGATTGGTGAATCAAAAACTATTTTGGGCTTAATATTGAATTGATAAATGTGGTTGAATCAATGCAAGCCATTTGCCTTCATATTCAATTAAGCAGTGTGTGATTTTGCTTTTGCTGACTGACAAACATAATTGCCGCTGTGCAACAATTAAAGTTGCAGTAGGGAGTTTTGAGAAAATGTTGACTTAGCCTGAAAATTTGAACAAGCACAACTTCCAGGTCCAACCCCCTTGCTCTCTGCTGCGCTACAGCCCTCCCTCCACAGCTCCTCCCCCACAGCGGAGCCTGCCGTGAACGCGCAGGCTAGTAAACAGGACCACCGATGACGGCAGATTATAAACAGTTATGGAACATTCACTAATAGGGACGAAACATCAACAATATGCTTTACATTGACTATGGCATCATTCTCCGAGCCTTCACCGCAGCCCGCCGTGGTGCCGCACCGCAAGAAGCGCCGCGCCCAGCGCGCTCCCAAGCTTTCTCCAGCCCGCCAAAGCTCGCCGGTTCGCCCGCCGGCTTCGCTCGAGTCGCTCACTGACGGACAACGGCCGCCGCCTGCCGCCGCGTCCATTCACGAGCTTGACGAACCCTCCGAGGTGTGTTCTCTTCTGGCGTCAGATAGTGAGGATTGGGCGAGCTCTGTGGATCTCCCCTCCGCTAGCGTTTCCCGCCAGACCACTGGTAAGAGAGCCGGCATTGAGACTGAGCTGATGCGTCTGCTCTCTCAGGCCGTTGAAAGCATCGGCCTCGATTGGGAGGCGCCCGCGCAGCCGGCGCGCAACAGAATGGACGGACGCTTTCTCGGAAATGACGAGGCTCCGACGAAATCGCGGCCCGTGCCCTTCCTCCCGGAACTTCACGAGGAAGTGACGAAATCGTGGAACGCCCCCTTCTCCGCCAGGCTGCGTACCTCTGCTTCTGCTGCCTTCTCCTCTGTGGATGGCGCGAAGGAAAGAGGATACCTTTCTGTTCCTCCTGTGGAACCAGCTGTAGCGTCTCATCTCTGCCCGCCCTCCGCTGGACGGCGCGCGCACACGACGCTTCCTTCTAAAGCCTGCCGAGTGACGTCATCCATGCACGGTCGCGCTTACACCGCCGCCGGGCAAGCAGTTTCAGCGCTGCACACTATGGCTATCCTGCAGATTTTCCAGGCCGACCTTCTCCTTAAACTGGACGAGGAAGGACCCGGAGCGATCTGCGTGGCGGACCTGAGAAGCGCTACAGACCTCGCTCTTCGCGCTACTAAAGCCGCTGCACAGGCCATAGGACGAAACATGGCCTCTCTCACCGTGGCTGAGAGACACTTATGGTTGACGCTGTCCGAGATGACGGAAGCCGAGCGCTCTGTGTTCCTCGACGCGCCCATTTCCCAAGCGGGCCTTTTCGGATCTGCCGTCACAGACTTCGCGGACAGATTCATGGAGGTACAAAAAACTTCGCAGGCCATGAAGCACTTCCTTCCGAAGCGCTCGAGCTCCGCTGCAGGTCGCTCTAAACCGCCGCCTGCTCGCAGCTCTCAGCCGCAGCCTGCACCGCCCGCCGCCGCCGCTTCACAGCGCCGCCACGCCCGAGACCAAAGACCGCGCTCTCGCTCTGCTGGACGCCGCCCCCCTCAGCGCGGGCCCCGGCCGAGGATTGAGATCAAGCCCGAGGCCTCAAAATCTTCCTAGCCATTCTAGGAAAACGACGGTGTTCAAATCCCGCTGCGGCCGGATTTTCACTGAAACTTCTCGCTCGGTCAGTTCCAAACATCGCGACTGTCCCAGTGTATTTCGCAGAGAGTCAGCCGGTGTCACAGCCCGTTTGCCTGCGCACAAAAGCCGTTCTTACGGCTACCCAGATAAATCCAATAAAGAGTGCATTTTCTGGTGTTCCGGCCACGGCCAAAGGTGTTATGAGTGTTGTAAGAATGCCCACCCAGTGCCCATTCCCACACACAAACACAGCCCGCCACGGTGCAGGGCTAGCACAAATAAAATCGACTCCGGTCGATTGTGCAAACAATGTAGTGCAAGCGCCCATGTCACCATGCCCGCTCACACTACATGCTGCGTGTCCCATGGTTTCTGTAAAAACGAAACCAACACACATTCAGTCGGCCATGAACGACAGTGTTTTCAGTGTATTAAATGTGCCCGCAGCCCCGCGCCCACATTTTCTCACAGACACGCCGATTCCCACGGGATCTTCCCCGCTCGCTTTTTATGCACAATCTGCCATAAAGAAGCTGAGCGCGGCCAGGTCGCCCGCTGTGATCAGCGCGCCCCCCGCCTCGAACGCTGTAAACACGGTGTTGTGTTCCCAGTATGCACGGGCTCTCGAGCTGCCGTTTTGTCGCGGCCAGAGCCCGGATTTCATTCTGCCTCTAGCTATTCACGCAGATGCGTGGTCAAAGCTTCCCGGGGTATCAGAATGGGTGCTGAACACTATAAAGAGAGGCTACTCGCTACAATTCACGCGACGCCCGTCGAAACTACGGTGAAAAACGAAGTATCTCATCTACTTCGTGCCGAAATAGCGAAACTACTGAGCAAAGGGGCTATAGAACCTTTATCTCAGGCTCAGAGCGAAGGGGGCCTATACAGCAGATATTTTCTGGTACCGAAAAAGGATGGGGGTCTCAGACCCATTTTAGATCTGCGACAGCTGAACAGAGTGCTTGTGAAACGCCAGTTCAGAATGCTTACGACCAGGAAAATCCTCGCGCAGGTGCGCTACGGGGACTGGTTTGTGTCGATAGATCTGAAAGACGCCTATTTCCAAATACAAATAGCGTCCCATCACAGGCGATTCTTGAGATTTGCCTTCGAGGGCCAGGCATATCAATACACAGTCCTGCCGTTCGGCCTGTCCCTAGCACCTCGTACATTTACGAAGTGCATGGACGCGGCGCTCGCACCCCTGAGACTTCAGGGCATGCGAGTCCTGAACTACTTGGACGATTGGCTGATTCTAGCTCGATCGCGATCGGAGCTCATAGAACACAGGGCCGCATTACTCGAGCACCTCGAGAAGCTGGGCCTCACAGTCAATTGGGCGAAGAGCTCACTGTCTCCCAGTCAGAAAATTTCCTTTCTGGGAACCGTGTTGGACTCGCTGTCCATGACAGCACGCCTGTCACCAGAGCGCGTACTAAATATTCAGCGCGGCGTGAAATCCTTCCGCCACGGCGCAATAGTCCCGCTCAAAAGGTTTCAGAAAATGCTGGGGCTGATGGCCTCAGCAGCCTCTGTACTCCAGTTGGGCCTGCTCCGCATGCGCCCACTGCAGATGTGGCTGAAAGCGCGGGTTCCACCCAGGGCATGGACAGCGGGTCTGTTTCGCCTCAGGGTCGACCTTCAGTGTGTGTCAGCTCTGGAACCTTGGAGAAAAACCGACTGGTATCAGTCAGGTGTGAGCCTGGGGACCGCTTCGAGTGTAAAGGTGGTGTCTACGGACGCCTCCACCTCGGGGTGGGGAGCGCTGCTCGCTAGCTGGCCTGTGGTCAGAACGGGAAAAGCTCCTTCACATAAACTGCTTGGAGATGATAGCAGTCGACAAAGCGCTACGGCGTTTTTGTCCCCAGATAACAGGCCACCACGTCTTGGTCCGGTCGGACAACATGTCGGTGGTGGCATACATAAATCGCCAGGGTGGCGTCAGGTCACGAAACCTTTACAGGTTGACGGAACGCCTCCTGGTTTGGGCTCAGCACAACCTGCTCTCACTGAGAGCAGCGCACGTGCCTGGTCACCTGAATGTGGGACCAGACAGACTGTCCAGGAACAATGTTCCAGCAGGGGAATGGTCGCTGCACCCGCAGACGGTCCAGCTGCTGTGGAAAACGTTCGGCAGAGCTCAGGTGGACCCAGTGTTTCCCCTACCATTGTTTTGGGGGGGCGGCCCGCCCCCGCAAAACGACCCCCCGCCCCCCCTAAAATGCTGACGAAATACAGTCATAAAAAAGGAATTTAGTGTAAAACACGGAATTTCACGGAATTTGTAAATTTGAGGAAAAAATAGAAAGCAGTTCAGTACACTTGAAATCAAATCGCGATGTAGACTAGTGTGTGTGAATATTAAAACACAAAGACTATTTAAATACGAATCCTGCATGTTCTGTGTGAATGAATGGTGCCCCGACGCGCAGTTTAATTTACCACACACACACTGAAGCACGTGTGACGCTTGCGCTGTTATTTGGCCTATATGAAGACACAAATGCATGAACTTCCTCTCCAGGCTCTAGATCCACTCTGAAAGTCACTTCGTGATCATTTCACCGCTTCATTTGAGAAAAACTATCATCATGACAAACACACAGAACCTCAAAAGGTCTTCACGGCAACCCGTCAAAATAAAAGTTCGGTTTAACTTGACAGAAATCTATTACTGTTGTACATTAGAATTTAGATATATCCCAATGTAATAATACACTAACACTAATCCAAATAAATTATCATCAAAACTGAAATTTTTAAGGAATAATCCATGTTTTAATTTGAACAGTTAGGCTAAAGCTCATTGTGCAGCCAGTTATTTGACAAAAAGTTTATTTAATTTCATATGATTAAAATTGATGATAAATGCTAAAATTTGTGTTTTATGTCTTCATTTTATTACCAGAAAAAACACAACACAGAATTAGTGTGAATTTTTTTTCCATATATATATATATATATATAAAAAAAATGTTGTATAAGTTTAATGATTCATAGTACATGATTTCAATTAATAATAAAAAACAAATACACCACGTATCCGTAACACGCCCGCTCCGCAACACTAGCAGTCCCACCCCCCCCTGAAAAAAAATCCTAGGGGAAACACTGGGACCTATTCGCGTCCCACGAAAATGCTCATTGCCCGGAGTTTTTCTCGAAAAGCAAGGACGCGCTGGCTCATGTTTGGCCCCGCTGCCCCCTATATGCTTTTCCTCCTGTCTCGCTCCTGCCTCAGGTGTTGGAACGAATCAGGGAGAACGGATGCCCAGTGCTGCTTGTAGCCCCGCTCTGGACGAACCAGACGTGGTTCCCTGCCTTGATGCAGCTGGCCAGCACTGCCCCATGGCCTGTACCATTGAGGAGAGACCTCCTCTCTCAGGCGGAGGGCTCGATTTGGCACCTTCGCCCGGAGTTATGGTCCCTGCACGCATGGGCCATCAACGGGTACCCGCTAGCCTCCCAGAGGGAGTGTTAAACATGATCGCGCAGGCTAGAGCTCCGTCTACCAGGCGGCTCTACTCCTCGAAATGGTCTGTTTTCTCTGCATGGTGTCAGGCCCAGAGCCTTTCACCTGTGGAGTGCGGGGTTTCGGAAGTGCTTTCCTTCCTTCAAGAGCTACTGGATAAGGGCAGGACCCCATCCACGCTCAAAGTATATGTGGCGGCCATAGCAACGTTTGCAAAACCGGTGTCTGGCCAGTCGCTGGGGAAAAACGACTTAGTCGTGCGTTTCCTTAGGGGAGCTCGGAGGCTGAACCCCCCAAGGCCCCCTTCAGTCCCGACGTGGGACCTTTCCATGGTCCTGGAGGCCATGAAAGGCGCCCCGTTCGAGCCAATCCAGCTGGTGGACATGAAACACCTGTCGTTCAAGACAGTGTTTCTCATGGCTCTCGCTTCAGTGAAGCGCATAGGGGACTTACAGGCGCTTTCAGTGAGCGCGTCGTGTATGGAGTTTGGGCCTAATGACTCGAAGGTCATCCTCAAACCAAAGCACGGGTATGTCCCGAAATCCCTCAATACGCCGTTCAGGGCCCAGGTAATTTCCCTGTCTGCCCTTCCGGTTCTCAGTGAGGAGGAGGATGCAAGTCTCCTTTGCCCCGTCAGGGCATTAAGAGCTTATGTGTCACGCTCGTCTGTTTTCAGACAGACGGAGCAGCTTTTTGTTTTGTTCGGCGGGCGTTCCAAGGGACTCGCCGCCTCAAAACAGAGCCTATCCAGATGGATAGTGGATGCCATTGCGCTCGCTTACTCTGCGAAGGGCTTACAGTGCCCCTTGGGTGTCAGGGCGCACTCCACGAGAGGCGTGGCCTCTTCGTGGGCATGGTCTAGCGGGGTTTCCCTGCAAGATATCTGTACGGCCGCGGGCTGGGCCTCGCCGTCTACATTTATAAAATACTATAACCTGGAGGTACCCGCCTTACAAGCTAAGCTTTTGGCGGTCTAAATTCAGTGTTATCTGCCCCGCTGTGCGGCCCAGATGCTGAGTTTACTGCAGCCCCATGAGTATTGACTCACGTATGGCCACCCAGATCAGGCTGAATGCTTTCAGCCTGGCTGCGCATTTGATTGTCATATAATAGCCCCGCTCAATGCTTTTTTATAGGGAATGACGCTTCCAGCCTCTCTTCCTCTACTTTATGTGAGTTTATGGTGATTATGCACTACATGAGCCCTGGGCTTCGGCCCCTGGGACTTTGGTGTTGGATCCCTGTACGCACGGCGTGTTGCATTGTGTTCCCCTAGCGTAAGCTATTACGCAGTACGAGAGATACTCTCGTAAGAGAACGTACTCGGTTACTAACGTAACCTCGGTTCTCTCTAGAGAGGGAACGAGTACTGCGTATCTTGCCGTGCGTGGAATACGCTCTGGTTCGCTTCAGCGATAAAAACCAGCTTGTATCAGCCTAACGAGCATATTTATAGGGCGAGACCACGCCCCTTCTGGCGGGACGGGACGATATGGGCGCGAATTGCCCCCATTGGTCTAGGGATGGGCGATATATCGCACGATATTGTTATGCGCATCTCGTCAGTAAAGCCGGTTCCTTGATTAGTAGTAAATCGCCTTCACCTGCTTTCAGATGGAGCGGCATTTACTCTACAGCACAAACTCCAGTGTTAAATTAACACTCAAGAGTGTTAAAGTTAATGAGATAATTAAGTGATTAATTTAGTGATGTTTGAGCATTATTGAAGACACCTGATGTTAACAAGCAGAATCATTGAAGGCGAAAATCACAAATTGTAAGCAACCGTTATGGCGATAAGTGTTTGCTTTAGTTTGGCTCTTAACCTTTATACATTCACTTTAAATTTGTTTGTCTACTGTTATTAAATTATAACAGTCAAATGAACAAAGAAAAGTGTGATCTGTTAGTGTTGGTTATGTTCTGGCATAAGCATGCTGTGATCTGAAAATGAGTCTTTTTGAGATAGTTTGGTTTAACTTACTGGCAACAACGATTTTAGAGCATATATGAGTATAGGTACATTTTTTATAATGCAAAATTTTTAAAAAACACTGTTCTGATCAAAACACTTTAAATAAATTTATTTAGAAACACAGACATCAATAATCAGCCTATGAATCTCAACAGTGGTGACAATAATAAAGCATGTTGCAGTGGCTGCCACCAATCACAACTCATTAATGGCTCCCATCATGCATTGCGATATGAATAAATTATGATCTGAATTTTCTATGTAATTTACTTTTCCTAATTGAATATTCTGCTCGTCACCATTGTTGAGATGCATAGACTGAATCTTGAAGTCTGTGTGTGCCTAAAAGAAAGTTTTTTTTTTTTTTTTAGAAAACAACTTTTAAGAAATCCTTTATATTTTAGCTAAAATTCTGGATATTCATGCAGAATCACAGTTATGCTATAACAAACAACATAAATCAAAAACATAAAGTTCAAATGATGATTGTCATAATATAACCAACACCATCAGATCACTTTTTTTTTCCTTGTTCATCTGGCAGTTAGGCTATAACTCAAATAAAGCAGACAAACAAAATCTAAAATTAATAATATAAGGGTCAAGAGCCCAACTAAGGTAAACAATGATCGCCATAACGGTGGCTTACAATTTGAGATTTTCTCCTTCAGTGATTCTTCAGGTGTGTTCAATAATGCACAATCATCACTAAATTAATCACTTAATTATCTCATTAACTTTAACACTCTGGTGTGTGGACTCATATACACTCCCATGAGTGTTAATTTAACACTGGAGTTTTTGCTGTGTACAAAGAGCCGTAGTTAACTGATAAGCTGAGCCATATCGCATTAATTATCGCTGGCGATACGTCCGCGATATTGATGCGATATGGCTCAGCTTGTCAGTGAACTACGGCTCTTTGTAGTAAATGCCGCTCCATCTGAAAGCAGGTGAAGGCTATTTACTACTAATCAAGGAACCGGCTTTACTGACGAGATGCGCATAACAATATCGTGCGATATATCGCCCATCCCTACATTGGTCATTACGTCACGCAGAGTCTCTCTCGATAGGCTGCTGCATTTGCTGCAGAGCAACCAATAGGCGCGCGAGCTGTTTCGCCTATGTTTGCTTGCTGCTGCAAAGCTTTTTACATTAATAAAAATTAAGGATAATTTTTGGCTTCAATATCTCGCGGAAAAGAGTTTTTCCCCTAGCGTAAGCTATTACGCAGTACTCGTTCCCTCTCTAGAGAGAACCGAGGTTACGTTAGTAACCGAGTACGTTTCAAGGACCAAATGACAGTTTCAGTGCAGCTTCAAAGGGCTTTAAACGATACCAGACGATGAATAAGGGTCTTATCTAGCGAAACGATCGGTCATTTCAAAAATAAATAAAAAACTTTAAGTTTTATAAGCACAAATGCTCGCCTTGCTCTGTTCTGTGATGCACGTTCGTGACTCTCCTGTTTGAACTCGTTCATCAAAATGAACAAATCTTTTTCGAATCATTTCGTTCATTGAATGAACGAAATGACTCCGAAAAAGACTCGTTCGAAATGAACGAATCTTTTTGCGAGTCATTTCGTTCGTTGAATGAACGAAATGACTCGAAAAAAAGATTCGTTCATTTGGATGAACGAGTTCGGGAGTCACGAACGACGGTACGCGCTCGCGCTGTGCAAGAGAGGGGTGATCAGCGCGTACACGAGCGTGATTGACACTGCTAAGACATTCCTCCTGGCTCTGATTGGTTGTTTCTGACCGGGAGCGGTGTATTTCTGCAAATGGCAATAGGACCACAGGGAGGAGCCAGAGGAGCTCGATTTTTTCCACAGATTATCTGTCTCATATTCTACTGTGAGGACATAATGACAGTTTTAACAAATATTTGTTTACAAAAGCTACCTACTGGAGCTTTAAGGATTAAGAATGGTTGCATTCTGATGCTGGAGTGGACATAACTACCGATGTGTGCCTGTGCCGCGCTTGTGTGTGTGTGTGTGTGTGAGTGTATGTGTGTGTGTGTGCGTGCGAGAGAGAGAGAGAGAGAGAGAGAGAGAGAGAGAGAGAGAGAGAGAGAGCACAAGAGAGTGCCGCGCTTGTGCGTAACGTTTACTGTTATTACATATTATTAGCATAAACAATAAATCAGGTAATCTGGCTTTCAACTCAGTGCCTAGCCTCTTTAAGACATCACCGCACGTCACTGACAAGTTTGTATCCAGCACTTCTGAAAATGCACTTCTGAATGCGTCTCTGTCCCCACATTTCAAACCAAACTGACGCCCGTGAGCATTGGTGGAGATGATCGTGGAGTAGTTGGCCTAGCTATCTTGTTTGCATTATGCTTGCCTTAAATCTATTGCTGAATACGGGAATAGTTGTGATGATGATGATGATTGGATGCTTTCAAGTTGGTCAAAATGACTAATGTAGATTGGATGAATGCATGTTGTAAATTGAGTAGCCTACTTGTCTGAAAACTTAAGGCTTTCTTCTTCCTAAAACGAGTCGGACATCACATTTTTGTATACATTTTTTTGTATTTACATAATTACATTAATAAGCTACAGGACATCGTCTTTCAAAACATGACCTGCGCGAAAGAGAAAAAAAAAATGAATGCGTCATTGTACCCACCACTTCTGAAAATGCACTTCCGAATGCGTCCCTGTCCCCCCCACATTTCAAACCAAACTGACGCCCGTGTCTGTCACACACGTGCAGGTACCACAGCACTGATGATATATGTGTGTGTTTACTGACCTGATCTGTGACTCATTCTTTCTTTATCATTACAGAGCTGGACACACAGTCTTCTTCACACTCTCCAGTGTCTCTGATAGTGTTGATCTCTGCTGCTGCTGCTGCTGGATCTCTTATGATTGTTGCTATAGTCGTGATCTGCAAGAAACACAGAAAAACTGTTTGAGAAGGTGTAAGGAAGGATTTTCCTGAGACTGAATTCAAGAATTCAAACCTGCAATAAAACAATAAAAACTCAGTTATCTGCAAAGGAGATCTAAGGGACAGAGAGCATACTGTAGCACAACTGGCCCAATCTGATCTCTTCCCCCCATGCTGTGTTTCTGACTCTGGACTATCTTCTCTCCTTCAGGGCTCATTCAGGCATGCAAATCTCACAACCTCCTGCCTCCAGCTGTGTTATGTGAGGGCAAAATAAATACTTCTGGTGCGAGTGGTAAAGTTGTTTCATTCCCGCTACAGCAGAACAGTCAGAAAAAGAAAACAATGCCTGTTCTTCTGTTATGGGAGATGTCCCAATAAATATTGTTGATAACCATTTGTCTTTATCCCCCAAAATCAGGCATGACCACTTGGGTCACAAGAAAGGGGCCAACAAAGGCTGAATAAATATTTGGGCGCTAGATGTATATTGTTCTTTTGTTTCACTTGGGAATTTAAAGAGAATTGGCAAACGACTCAGGGAAGCATCTGTAAACAGAACTTCCCACACTGTTGCTGTGTGTCTCTATTGTCAGGTATGCTGACTCTTTTAAACTATTTTTGATATTGCATTTTGAATTATGTTTGTATTTTATGCTGATCCGTTATGTATTGTGTATTCCTTTTAATCTTCTTGATTGATTTTAACTCTGCCTGGCAAAATAAATGTTACATCTTGATTTATTCTGAAGTATTCTGAAATCATTATTTTAGTAGATTATAGGAGGCTGGTGCTACCACAAATCTCGCAGGGTAGGTCAAACTAAAGGCGCATGTATGAATGGAGCAGTAGGCTATCATCTGAAGACCTTTTGATTTCTGTATATCACTGATTTAGCAAGTTGTATGGAAATGGCTAAAGTAAACTACATTCTTTGTGTGAGTGAGCAGTAGGCAGCCGACTTAAGAGGTATTAGCTAACCCTGCACCCTCTGACTAAATTCGGAACTGACAAGTTTTGTGTCCGTGACAAACATGATCCAGCCGACGTGATCTCTGTGCGGCATTGGGTCCATAATGAATTAATAACTGAAAGTAGAAGAAACTCGGAATAATCAGTGACCTAAATTAAATCACACTTAATCTGTTGATCAGCTGTTAATATAGACAATACGTAAAAGATAAAGAATCATTCAAATTTGGAGTCAGATTAAAATTATGGAATCAGAATTAAAATTAGAAATAAACTGTTTAATAAGTTAAAGTGATTTTTCCAGAAACGCCTGAAAAGACATACACGCTGAAATTCCTTCGACCAGGCCATTGGATTCCGTTTTTGGGCCAGTGGGTGGACCTTACAAAGGCAAGTGTTTTACCTACAGCTTTTAAAAAAGTAATATGAAAGATAACTCTAATATTATAATTTTATTACAATTTTTTCATAATTTTCGTAGTTTATGTCATCGAGTTCCTTTTTATTAGAAGAAACCAAAATCATGTGTGCAGTTATTGGGTTTGGCACTTAAGTTGAAATATGTATTCATGTCATGTCACTGGACCACAATCTTTACTTGTCTCACTCACACAAACTACATTAAAACACCCTTCAAATGCAAACACAGAAACAGATTTCTACGTTATTTCAAGAATACAACAACTTTTTCCGATTTATGAACCATCTTGCATAAAGATGCAGTGTGTTCCTGGTGCTCAAATAAACATTGTTTTTATTATTGTACAGCTTTAACGTTGTCAAATTGAAATTTTAAAAATTGGAGTGTTACATTTCTTGATAAGAGTCTTGATAATAATGCGTATGTTGTAAATAAACAGATCTAGTTAAGATTGATTGTTTAATGCTGCATCTATTCTTGTTTAAACAGTTCAGACTTCTGTCACTTACGCTGAGCCAAGGTTCTACAAAAGAAAAGAACAATTGGTAAGATCATTTAATCTCTGTATTTATGCTGCCTTCACATGCTATTGGAATTATCGTAAATAGTTTCCTAGTTAAAAATTGGACGTGAATGCCCTTTCAGGTCAAAATTAGAATGCAATGAGCTTGTAATCATGACTTCAGAAAGTATCATTAGTCTCAGGTTAAATTCAGCAGTGAGTCACATTCTGTGAGCGCTGGAGTTTTTGTCTGTTTATTGACATATCATACATAACATCACCACATTAGATATTTATAAATGCCACAACACCAGCATTTAATATGAATAGCAATCAAAAAACTGAAAGAGTTAGGATCGCTTAGTCATCAACACTTTCAATTAACTGCAAAACCAAGATATACATTAAAAAATGATTTTGTGAAGAAAAAAAAATCTACACAAGGTTTAAAACAAGTTTGTGTCAGCTATCTAAAGTCATTACACAGCAACACACACCACAAATGCTACTTTTCACAAAAACACAACAACATAAAAGAAACTCCTAAATCTCCAACATAACTGAACAATAAACGGTAACCAGTGTGTCCCTATACTGAAAAACACACAAAATAACACTTGCATTTCAACTCTCCTAGAAGTGCCATGAAAACAATGCTGGCAACTCCACATCCTTTGTCTACAAAAATAATTAATGTAATGCCAACACAAAAGGATTAAGCAATCCAAGCTCATGAACATTTTTTGGTGACATATTCAAAAAATTATATTCTGTTGCTTCTTGCATGTTTCATGATACTTTCAAAGTTGAATGTCCACTGAGAAGCAAGATAAGCGCACGTATCTGGTCGGTAGGAGGGGAATGGGTCATTGTGACGTGTACATAATGACAGAAGATGCAAATGCGAATAACCAGGTTTATTGAATGAACACAAAGATAGTGGGATGATTGAAGAGACAGGCTAAAGCACATTGGTAGCGCAGGAGGCAGATGGGCAACCCGACAATCCGTGATGTGATGAGAAGAGACAGGATCCTCCGAAAACGGCAGGCAGACAGAAACTCAACACGAAATCCAAACGGGAAACGGGAACACCAGACAAAGACCACACAGCACAGGGACACATCCAACAACGATCTGACAAATACAAGACGAAAGACCAAGAGCATAAATAGAGATCGCTGATCAGAATCAGCTGGCGCTGATGACAATCAGTAGCTGATCAGCGACCACACACACACAAACACAGCGCAAGAAAGAGTCAGTGAATTCATGAACCGTGACAGTCATCAAGCGAGACACCGAGCGAGTCCCCGGCGTTCACTGGCCACTTGGGACGAGTACACGAGAAGACACTGGCTCTACACAAGGACTATAAAACCTAGCAAACATTTTGGGTGTCGCCCTAGCCCACAGCTCTATGTATATTTGTCAGTGAGGCGCAGTGCACAAATGCCCAGGAGGAAGCAACACTTCTAATAGCGTGAGCTCTCAACCCGAGGGGGCACGGCACGCCTTGGGTCTGATACGCCAAGACAATGGCATTCACTATCCAGTGGGCCAACCATTTCGAGACAGCCTTTCCCATCTGCTGGCCTCCATAACAGACAAAGAGCTGTTCTGAGGTCCTGAAGCTCTGCGTTCGGTTCATGTACAGGTGCAAAGCGTGGACGGGACAGAGAAAAGCTAGGGTGGGTCTGCCTCCTTCAGGGGCAGCACTTGCAGGTTCACCACCTGGTCATTGAAAGGAGTGGTGGGAATCATGGGCACGTATCCGGTCTCAGAAAAAAGTGAGAGTTGGCCAGCCAGGCAAGTTTTGTTGAACGAAAATGCACGTCAGTATCAATAATATTATAATAATTATAATATTGTTAAAATTTAGGTATCCCCAACCATGCAAGCTAAAAGGCGACAGTGGCAAGGAACCAAAACTCCATCAGGAGGAAAAAACCTTGGGAGAGCCCAGGCTCATTCGGGGGGCCAGTTCGATGGCCAATGAACGAACATGGTTCATTAAGATTCAGGCTGAAAAGAAGCACAACACTGAGCATTTCCAGAATGCTTCTCAGTAAGAAGAACACCACTCAACGAACAGGTTTAACTTCAGCATAAGCACACCTTGTAGAGGGCACTCTCGCTGAAGTGATGGTGTCTACTACTACATGATCTACTACAGGGGGTAGACCATGTAAGTCCTCCGCATCCCATCTAGAGACCACACGTGGAGGTTCCAGAGGTCTGGACGCGGGTGCCAAAGCAGGTCCTTCCTCAGAGGAAAGCGCCACGGAGGGGCTGTCATGAGGAACATTAGTCCTGGGAACCAGGTCCAGTTGGGCCAATACAGGGCAACCAGCAAGACCTACTACATGTCCTCCCTGACTTTGCACAGTGTCTGTGCAAGTAGGCTCACTGGGGAAAATGCATATTTGCGTAGGCCCCGGGGCCAGCTGTGCGCCCGTGCCGAGGGCCCCCTCGGTCAGGGAGTAAAACAACTGTCAATGGGTCGAGTCCGGAGAGGCAAACAGATCTACCTGTGTGGCTACGAAGAATCAGCTGGACCGCCTGGGGATGGAGACGCCACTCTCTTGGAAGCGTATAGGCTGTCGTGAGAGCTTGTCGGTGGCATGATTGAGCAGGCCGGGAATGTGAATGGCCTGAAGGATTGGCAGCAGGCCAGGGTGATTGTCACTGCCATGCCAATCTTGGGACTCAGCCAAAGCGGGTGCTAAAGCAGCCTCATATGAAGCAATCCGAGCGGCGTTACTGCTGCTGCGGCTGCCATATGCCCCAGGAGCGTCTGAAAAAGTTTCAGTGAGGCCGCCGTCCTACCCTTGAACGAATTCAAGCAGTTCAACACTGACCGAGCACGTCCCTCCTTGAAGCATGCTGTCTGGTTGACTAAGTCGAGCTCCAAAACGAGAAATGAGACCCTCTTGCAGCAGCATCTCTTCTCTTCTCTGATGACGAGGTCAGGGCAACCTGTCACTCACATGAGATCCACCAATAGCAGACCACATCCAGCCAACCATCCAATCAATTCCCCATGGACAAAATCAAGCCCCGCCTTACATTTGTTTAGTTTCACTTGGATATACGTCACAATAGGGAAGAATAGACAACTTTTCATGTCAACTTTAAGGGTACATGTTGCTACTCTAATGAATTAATATGCATAAGGGGTAAAGAAGGGGCGAGGATAAAGTACTTTGAGGGTATGCGCAAGTGACAAGCAGTTGTATCCCTAAAGGCACAAATTTGGCATTTTATTTTCCCTGACAGTTAATAATATTCCTTAATTTCAGTATTTGATTTGCCTGTTACCGTGAGAGGATGATTGTAGTATTACAAATTTATTAAATGTTTAATTTAGGTTAACTGAGAAAGTTAAGAGACTAAATGTTTAGATCAGCTGTGAAACACTTTCCAGCAAGAGAGTCCGGCCAATCTTGTTTTCTGTATTTGTCAGATTACTGCTCTCTATTGAGCCTGCCATTCCTGTTTCTCTTTTTGGGAGCTTTTGTCTCAGTGGAAGAGCCCTGCCATTCCTGTTCTTGAGTCTCCGTGTTTAAATGGTTATGCGGATTGGATAAGGGTGGGTAACACTCTCAGTCTAGGACCGGTTTCCTAAACCTGTATACGCAGATCCTACTCCTCTATGTAATCCCTCCCTCTTATAATGTATATATACTATAATGTAACATTCACTTAGTCAGACTTGATTGAGATGGCTACAGCGACGCAATAAAGAACTTCTGCTTGAAAGATACCTCAACGTCTCCTGGTCTGCGCTTCTGAGTTTTCTACACTTTAGAAGGAAAAAGTTCACAACATGATCAAACTTCAGTCTTTAAGTACCAGATTCATACTGTACAGACATATTTGATCTGTTGGGTGGATGATCAGCTTGTGCATGAGAATATGTCTCCTGCTAGACGTTTGTATTTGATGTCAGTTTGTTAGTGTGTTTAAGGTGTCAGTAATGTGCCTGTATAAATAGCAGGTGATGCTTTTTTTTACTGTTTTACTTCTGCTCTACACAAAACAACTTTCGACAGATTAACTCAAACCAAACATTACATACAATATATAGTGTAAGATCTTACTGTGTAAATGTGAAATGTCATATATTTTGTATATGAGAAATATTAAGATATTTAAAGCGATTTGCATCTCACTCTCACTTTTTCTTGTGTAGTTTTTTGTATTCATAACATGATACAGTTCAGTAATATCACATATGAGTTCTGTTTTCCTGGACTTCAGCACGATTTCAAATGTGATATTCACTTTGTGCAACAGTTCAATAAACGATGAGTTAATATTGACAGGTTTTTCTTTAATTTGCCAGCGATTGTTCCGGAGCAGAACAGTTGCATCTCTTGAAAGATTGAGTTTTTTTTTTTTTTTTACATTTTGGGTGGGTGTTAATAATTCAATGGCCTATTTATAAAGACAGTCACATGCTTCGTTCATGAACTCAGCCAGTTTTAATCAGCTGAATGAATGATTCTATGATTCACTTAAGACTTGTCTGACCCTACTGGCATTTATATATATATATATATATATATATATATATATATATATACATACATATATATATATATATATATATATATATATACATACATATATATACATATATATATATATATATATATATATATATATATATATACACATATATATATATATATATATATATCAACCAATAGCAGTCTATATACTATATATATATATATATATATATATATATATATATATATATATATATACATACATATATAATAAATGGTATTGTGCATCAATTAATTCTGTACCAAATGTTTTTTTGCAAAATCATTCTGCTGAATTTTCTCAATGCCCAAAGACACAAGAAAATTCACAAAGGCCTAAATTAAGCCTATTCAGCTCAAAAAATGTAAATAAAACCATAGAAAATGTTGCTTGCTTCCGTGTTTGGAGTGAAGTGCTGCCATGCTTCTCTTTAATGTAGTGTTTTTTTAATATAATTACTATATGCAGAGCTTTACTGCCATTTGATTGGATGACAAGCGTCCAATCTCATGGACTGCAGGCTTTAAACTAAGTGAAATGCTCCAGAAGTAAAAAAAAAGAAAAAGAAAAAAAAAAAGGCTGACATGTGATGTCCATTGCAATGGACGAAGGGTCCGAATGGGTAATGAATGATTATCATCGAGTATTATACATGTTTAGCATCATTTGAAATGTCTCAGTGCAACTGGTACAAATGTCTCATTTCCAAATAAGTAAAACAAAAGGTGATAAGGTTTTTAAGAGTTTAGAGATAACACACAAAGGAGGGTGGATGGTTAAACCCTCCTGCTCTCAGAAGGTGTTAACTCAATGCAAATTCCCACTGTTAGCAAATGGTTCATGTAAATCAACTTCTGCCCCCAGTAAGTCTGGGACGGTGATTAAGGTGAATTTCCACTGTGAACTCATGTTTACATATGAAATGGGGTCTGTCTATGAAATGGAGCAAGGGGCTCGGGGCCTTTTCTGTATCTCAGATCAGCCCGTGAGGCTGAGAGAGGCCGAGTCTCTCAGCTTCATGTATTTCTTAAATGTGAGGTTCGTCTTCTCTTTATTCCAGAGCATTTATGTTCTGTATTGATTATCTTTGAACTGTGTTAAAGGTCGCCCTCACGATCAGAGGCATAATAAGACCAATGCGACAGGAAATCCCAGTTGAGGTGAATTTATTGTGCAGACAGTGCAAATCCAATAGCAAAAAAACAAAAACAAGAAAAATAAAATAAAAAATAAATGTTGAAAAGAAAATAATATAAATATTTACAAGTTGTTGTTTTTTTGTGGGAAACTAGCCACAACAGCAGTTGTATCATTTGGTTAAAAAACATTTCTGGAAACCAAGGTTCTTCCACTTCACATAACCAACCTGACCCTCTACTTCCCATGTACTAACTCTGGCAGCCATTTATAGTCTAGGACACACACCTGGAGTGTACTATTCTACAGGTAAGTGTTTACTTTCTTACATATGCACTTCTTATCACCTTATGCATATAAAACAACATCTATCCATGGTTAAATTACACAATAACACAATAAGACAAACCAACTAATGAATTAAAACATATAAACCTTATTTTACTAGAATATTGTTAACCCCCAAGTTACGTCACATGGTTTCTCCCAATTAGACAGCACATCCACCATGTTTAAATACTTTGCTTCTAAAACAATACAGGTTTGGTCACCATGGTGTTTCACAAGCAGGTAAGTTCTATATGTTATAAAGTGAAACCCAAGCTTCAATAAAGATTTCAAATCAAACATGTGTATTGTGGTTATTTATAACAATGAATGAACAATGTTAGCGGCTAATGATACCCAAACACATTGTAGGCCTACATATCCACTACACATATAACGAGCAAATACACATTGTACCCTCACATATCTTAAACACATTATACACAATACCTACAAACATTCACAAACATTGCACAAGTCCGAGTATACATGATATCGGTGTCAGTAAACAAACTATGCTATTGCTGCGACAATATATGTGTGTGTGTGTGTATACAGTCCATTCATGATCATGGGGTTGCTCCGTGACAAACTGATTATGAAATTGGAATGATAAATTTACCTGACAATAAATTCTTACATAATAAATTCTTACATTTGATTATTCTAACTGACTTTGATATTTCATTATAGGGTTAAAAGAAATAGTCAAACTTTTGCTTCTATTTAATGATGCACAGATATCATTAAAAAACCTTTTCATTTATGGAGTCAGATGAAATAACGAGAGAATACATATGAGAAAATGTATTGCATTTAATCAAAAATACTTTGCCATGAGAAAAGACAGAAACACGCAGAGACCTTCACCCGCTGATCGGATGCCGGACTTTGGGCAGATCGAGCCGGGCTTTACAGCTGCGTGTCTATTTTTCTGAAATGCATTAACTCAGAATGCATAATGTTTGTTTGATTGCTTGTGTTACATGAGAAAATAAATAATTTTTGTCTACCTGATGTAGGCTAGTAGATTTAATGCAGGAGAATGTAGATGGTCAAATGGGTCAGGTATGGAATTAAATTAAAAGTGCAGCTGTCGGGTACGGGATAACGAGTCGGGTGCAGGTCTCTGCATTACGCAATACAGATTGTTAAAGATTGTAAAGCAGCTTTACAGTGATAACAGGAAAATTATTTAATGATACAAACTGAGTTCATTTCAGCTGCACAGCAGCACTAAAAGAAAATAGTGTCATTGTTCAGTTGAAGTCATTTTAGTGTTGATTCAGTGTAAAGATCATCAATTATTAAATAAATTAATTTGATCTATAAAGCAGATCTTCAAAAAAAAAAAAACAGTGATGCTGTTGTCTATCTCAGTTCAGTTCTTACTCGCACTGTAAAAAATGTACTGTAAAATTAACAGGGAAAAAGTTTACAAAAGTTTTACAAAAAAGAAAATTACAGTTAATTGTTTTGTCAAATACATTAATTTGGAGATTTAATGTTGGAGACAGTAACTCTGAAATAAACTTTATTTCACAGCAATATTTTGTAATTCCCTAAAGTACAGCATTTACCTGCCAAGTAAACTTGCAGATAAAATCCTGTAAAAATACTTTACAGCATTTACATTGCAAGTAAATATTTATTAAAACTGGCAGCAAGGCATGCAAGGGTTTTACAGGTAAAACATTCAGTCTTTCAACTGTTACAATCTTAAAGGGGGGGGGTGAAACACTCAGTTTCAGTCAATCTCATGTTAATCTTGAGTACCTATAGAGTAGTATTGCATCCTTCATATCTCCAAAAAGTCTTTAGTTTTATTATATTTATAAAAGAAAGATAGGCTGTACCGAGTCTTTCCGGAAAAAAACGAGCGGATGTGGGCGGAGCTAAATAATCACGAGCGCGCGAAGCTTTTGCATTGAGAGCGTCTGGAAGCTGTTACATCCTAAAACAAACCATGGCTAACAATCAGATTCAGCCATACATTTTTGATCCCGAATCAGATCCCGTGAGATGGGCAGTGAAATGGGGGAAAAACACATGGTCTCGAGAGTTTTTTAAAAGTAGAAATGATTTGAACTTGAGCGCAGTGTTTTTATAACACCATGTCATGCGCGAGTTTACAACATTTGTGTGTGTTTACTCGTGGTTTATGAGGACATGATTTGGTTTTACAATAAACAAACAGACACCTACAGTGGCCAGCTAAACAAATGTATTTAAACACACACAATGCATCGCATGCTCCATAGATACATTAACTATACGTGATCATGTTGTTTACTTGCTGTGCTTACACGCCGATAGTTAACAACACACAGACATTTGAAGCAGTTTTACCGACTGCTGTTCCAACGCACGACCGTGAACCTTTATCGTTGGGACTGCTCCATCCTTAAAGGGTTAGTTCACCCAAAAATGAAAATTATGTCATTAATGACTCACCCTCATGTCGTTCCAAGCCCGTAAGACCTCCGTTCATCTTCGGAACACAGTTTAAGATATTTTAGATTCAGTCCGAGAGCTTTTTGTCCCTCCATTGAAAATCTATATACGGTATACTGTCGTTGTCCAGAAAGGCAATAAAGACCTCATCAAAGTAGTCCATGTGACCTCAGTGGGTTAGTTAGAATTTTTTGAAGCATCGAAAATACATTTTATTCCAAAAATAACAAAAACGATGACTTTATTCAGCATTGTATTCTCTTCCGGTTCTGTTGTCAATCCGCGTTCACAAGGCCAGTGACGCTGCTGACGTAAGATGCTGCTGACGTGTTATCTGGTGCGTCCGTGTATTCGGGTTCAAATAAATATGTCTGGTTAAAAAAAAATGCAAGTCTTCCCCTGTGTCGAAATCCTTAGACATGTTTGCAAAGATTGTTTTGTTTACAGCGTGCGTCTCCCTCAGACTGTAACCGAAGCTCGGGCGCACCAGATAACACGTCAGCTCGTCTTACGTCAGCGGACTCATGAAAGCGGATTGACAACAGAACCGGAAGAGAATACAATGCTGAATAAAGTCGTCGTTTTTGTTATTTTTGGAACAAAATGTATTTGCGATGCTTCAAAAAATTCTAACTAACCCACTGAGGTCACATGGACTACTTTGATGATGTCTTTATTTCCATTCTGGACAAGGACAGTATACCGCACATAGATTTTCAATGGAGGGACAAAAAGCTCTCGGACTGAATCTAAAATATCTTAAACTGTGTTCCGAAGATGAACGGAGGTCTTACGGGCTTGGAACGACATGAGGGTGAGTCATTAATGACATAATTTTCATTTTTGGGTGAACTAACCCTTTAAGCATTAGACGATCTGCAAGAGCCGAGCACAGCGCTTTGATGGGCTGCTTTCGCTCTCTCGCTCTAGGCTACAAGTGCGCGCACGCCCTACTGGGAGAAGTGCCCTTAGGACCCGTATAAGGAAATTCCGGCGCATCTGACGTCACACACGCCCATACTCGGAAAAAACTTTCCGAAACTTGTGACAAACCGGAATGAGTATTTGTGGCACAGAAATACTCCATCAAACGTACAACTTAATTTTTGAAACTTTGTCCATGTTTAGCATGGGAATCCAACTCTTTAACAGTGTAAAAAACTCACTATGCATGAAATAGCATTTCACCCCCCCCCCCCCCTTTAACATAAAGATTGTGGATAACATAGTATCACAATATATTTACTAGAGGTGGGCATAGATTATTTTTTTTTAATCTAGATTATTCTCACTGTAATCTTGGAATTAATCTAGATTAACCAAGACTAAAATGGCTCATTTGAATTCTGCCGAAGGCATTATGTGTGCTACCCAAATAATGACTAAAAGTAAGTCTTTGAGAATAGTTCGCCTCGCGTAGGGATGTGAATTTCTACCAAAAATGCCATTCGACAATAGAGGAGCAAAAGTCAAATATCGTTCGAAAAAAAAAAAAAAAAAAACGCACACTCACAATGACAGAAAGGGAGGCCAATTTCATCTTTAGCGATTTGTCATCAAACAAACTGTTTATTAATTGAACAAGTAACATGTTTTCGTCGTTTTTTTTTTTACATAGTAGGCTAATTGGAAGAAGAAAAAAACAATAAGCACGACGTATTGGCTACAGTCCGTTTTTGCATCGCCAAACCTCGTTAGATCAAAAAAATAATGTCATAATGATTTTATGTGAACCTGCCTTTACCGGCAATAGCCTCCTCCTTTTTAAACAAATTAGTTTTCAATCAATGTAAACTATTCGTGTGACTATGCCCCTGCGCAATACACACACATTACCACGGGATGGCGGGTGTTCATTTCATAAACTGTACACAATGGTAGCTTATTTAACCTGTTAACCTTTGCCAGTGCGCCGACGCTCTGAAACGTTTTTTTGTAGCCTATAAATCAATGTATATGTCCAAAAAACGGATAATGTCATACTTTTTAGTAGTGCTATCGTGGCGTAATAATCTGTTTGGTTGTAAAATGTATTACCTGAATGAAATGAAATCTAATGTATCGTCCTGTGGAATCATTCATTCACAGACAGCATACGAAGATGTTCAACTAATAAATATCTTCATCGCTGGCAAAAAATATGATGCATTTGTAGATTTGCTTTCACTAGACTAAACTAGATCCACAGCCACTTCATCCAACGCTCTTGATGTTCTTAAATCTTCCTGTTACGAATCCGAGTCGAGTATGATTGAACGCGCTTGAGACGATTCAGTGCGTGAGGAACTGAACAGATCATTCAGACTGATTCGCGAACCGATTTAGACAGATCTGCCAACTTGTTTGATGAAGTCTTTGAACAGAATCGACTCAAAAGAGTGATTCATTTGTAAATTGAGCATCGCTCATGCTCATACAAAGATACAGGACGCTTGGAATAAACTCACGCTACGTGCACAATAGAACTTCCGGTTAACTTCCGTGTGTTGAGTGTGCGGTAGGGGTGGGCGATACTGAAAATTTCGATATCGATCCGATACCAAGTAAATACAGGGCCAGTATCGTCGATATCGATACCGATACCAATACTTTTTCATTTTAAAAGCAAGCACTTGAACTTGTATGCACTTTCCTGTGCTAGAGCAGTGTGTCATGATTTATGAGGTGAATGCATCATTAATATGCTAAATCTGAATACGTTTTCAAGACTACTAAATATTTTGGGATTTGTGCTCTCAACTCGCCTGTAATTAGTCAGTGACTTTTACAAAACTACCCTAATTATAGTAAATGTACTATTGTACACTAGCCTACTGTTCAAAAGTTTGGGGTCTGTAAGATTTTTAATTCTGTTCTGCATTTATTTGATAAAAAATACATACATAGGCTATCTGTTTTCTTTGCCATAGTAAACTGTAATTTATTCATGTGATCAAAGCTGAATTTTCGGCATCATTACTCCAGTCATGATTATAATTCATTTTAATATGCTGATTTGCTGCTCAGGAAACATTTCATATTATTATCAATGTTGAAAACAGTTTCATATTTTTGTGGAAACCATGATACATTTTATGCAGAATTATTTGATGAACAAAGTTGAAAGAACAGCATTTATATGAAGTATATATTTTTTTAACAGTGTAAAACCCTTTCATCAATTTAATGCATCGATCCTTGTTGAATAAAAATATTAATTTCATTAAAAAAATCTTACTGACGTCAACATTTTGAACCGTTATGTACACTTGTGGTTTGTTTATTGCGAAATAACTCCCGATTGTTTCTCTGTCATCTAAGCAAGGCTTCGTTTCCCAAACGCACTGGGCCTGTGAGCTCAGTGAAGCACCAGCATCGAACGCTCTCTGTGATTGATTGGTTTCGTCTTGTATACAGCTGACTAGGAGAAAAAGTTCTATCCTACACAATTACCCACTAACATTTGCTTATTTTTCCACTTTGAAGCTTATTTTACGCACTGAATTGCGTGCTTAATTAATAAAAATTACTGGTAAAAAAAAATACACATTTGGATCGATATTTTTATGTGAGGGTCGATCCTTTTCGATACCACGTCAGTATCGAAGTATCGATACTTCAGGATCGATCCGCCCACCTCTAGTGTGCGGTCGACTACTTCCTGTAGGTCGTGTTGTTGTAGTGGAGATTTTCCGGAGTTGCTAGTTTTGAGTAGACATAGACAACGTTTCAATATGAGCAGATTTCGGGTAAAAGAGAGGCGGTGGGCGTATCAACGCGTGAAAAACACCGCACTCCATTGTTGTGTACCCCTGTGTGCGAATTCGTCCAGGTACAACAGTGCTATAAGCTTTCATAGCTTTCCAGTGGATGTGTCGGTGAGAGCCGAATGGATGGTAAGAGTGCGGCGGGACGACTTCACCCCAAGCAAGACGAGTCGTGTTTGCAGCAGGCATTTCCAAAAGGACGATTTTGTTAACAACCCGGGGTAATTGAGAAAGTTGAAGAAAGGGGCCATTCCTGCTCTTTTTTCTTGGAATAATTTTCAAATACCGGCACCAAGGGCGAGCGTGTGGGAGCGGAGACCCAGAGCGGATAGCCCTCTTCATGTCCATGACATCGACTCTGAAGAAGAGATGGAGGTGGCTACCCTGGCACCAGATCATGATTACTGTATTACTCCTACAACAGCAATGGTCGCAGATCGGTTCGCTGAGGAAAACGATACACTTTACGGGGCAGTCATGGCCTAATGGTAACAGAGTTGGACTGGTGACCCAAAGGTTGCTGGTTCGATTCCAGTACCGGCAGGAATATGACTGAGGTGTCCTTGAGCAAGGCACCTAACCCCCAATCGCTCCCCGGGCGCCACTCAAGGCTGCCCGCTGCTCCGGGTGTGTGTATCCACGTTTGCAGTGTGTGTGTGTTCACTGCTCACTACTCTGCTCCTAATGTGTGTGCACTTACTTGGATGGGTTAAATGCAGAGGTCAAATTCCAAGTATGGGTTACCATACTTGGCCATCACGTGTCACTTTACTTTATCACTTCGCCAGAGAGTAAAGGAGCTCGAACTACAAATTCAGGCTCTCCAGCTGCGGAGTTGTTTTGGACTGAAGCGCTTTGCAGGATCGGATGAGGACATCCGATTTTATATATACCAGGTAAGTCATAATAAAGGTGTTTTGAATTGCAGGAAGCTGATGTCTTGTACCATATTAACAGTGATGGACAAAAAATCATGCAAGTCATGTACTTTAGTGAAAGTAAAGATGGGCTACTACACATGTAAAATGTTGCTCCACTAAAAGTCCACCTTACAAAAGGAAGAGTATTTTCCTTCAAGTATACATAAAATATCAAAAGTAAAAGTAATGTAATTTATGACTAACATAATGATATGTTCGGGCCCAAACTTGTGCTACCTACAGCACTCAGTCAGATACGTAGACACAACCTTTCATTGTCTTTTCTTCATGTAAAACAAGTGTAGTAAGTAGAGTAAAAATTAAGATAATTGATCATGTGTAACTAAATTAGTCTACCATGACTAACGACAATGTTATTTTTGTGTATTTTGTTTAAAAGATTCCATTCTTATGACCACCTGATGGCATTCTGGAGGCTCATCGAACCAGCGACATCAAGGATGATCCGTGTGACAAGTGTGGCAAGAGAAGCATCGGCCTCTGTGGCAGAGAAGACAACGTCGAACAGATCAACTAAGTTGCCGCCCATAGATGAGTTATTTCTTTTTCTAAATTATCTATCAACCGGATGCGCACAGAGAGAGCTTGGCCACCGATTTAACATCCATCGGACAACAGCCAGCAGGATCATCACAACCTGGGCCAACTTTCTTTACTGTGTACTGGGAGCTGTGTGTATCTGGATGACACCTGAAGAAATCACTGCCAACCTACCTCCTGAGTTCAAGGAATATGCAGAAACTCAGGTCATTGTTGACTGCACAGAACTGTGGTGCCAAACTCCATCCTCACTTGTGCTACAGAATGAGGTGTTACTCGCACTACAAATCACACTGTACCTTCAAGGCCATGATTGGCATGGCACCACATGGTCCTCTGACATTTGTTTCTGCACTCTATGGGGGCTCTATCAGTGACCGTGAGCTCTTCAGACTGTCGGGCATCATACCTCTCCTGTCCCCTGACATGGCTGTGATGGTGGACAAGGGCTTTAGGGTGGACAACCTTGTGCCAGGAAAACTTCACAGGCCTGCATTCCGCTCCAACAAGGAACAAATGGCAGCACAGGACGTCCTGGAAACCCAGTCAAACGCGCGGCTGCGAGTTCATGTTGAAAGGCTAATCAGGCGGGTTAAGGAGAACAAACTTTTTGACACTGTAATCCCTTTGTCTATTTCAGGGATCATTAGCCAACTTTTCACTGTAGCTTGTATATTGTGCAACTACCAAAATGGACCTCTGGTCAAAGACCGGAGAGAACATAAGAGCCAGGTAGAAATCTGACTGTTTGCTGCATGGCTGGCTGCTCCTCTTCCTCATTTTCCTTTTTTTTTTTTTTTTTTTTACAAACAATATACTGATTCAAACCACAATCTAGTTTTAGTTTACATTTACTGACTGTTTTAATAAATAAATTATTTATTTGAAATCTATATTAACTTGGTCTCCCTTTGTGTTGTTTGAGAAGCTGAAGCATCAAGAAAAATGAAGTGAAAAAGTCCTATATGGACCTCTATTGGAAATATGTGGTCATTGCAGTTTCTCACTTTAATTATAGTTTCTAAAGTTTTTCCACAAACTTGCAGATGGCAGTATTCTATCCCTAACACAGCAATGTCCAAAAACAATTTAGATTTAATTAAGATCGTCATTTAAGTGATTTATTCTTTAAAAATTAATTTTTCATGAGCCAATTTATGGTTAAGTAAGTATTAAGTAATTGTGCAGTAAATAGGTAAACAACTTCCAAATTTCCAGAAAAAATCCAGCATAAATGTATAGTTGAGAAGTAAATAAAAAAAAATGATATATAGTTTTCCATATAAAAAAATTATATTTCTTATGCAATCGCTCTTTAAAAGTTTGGGGTCTATCAGACTCCAAACACTAAAATTGTTATCCTTTTTGAACACTGATCTAGAATTAAGTCAAGTGGTCAATCCTAAAAGTGTTACAACTCTGTTTAGCACATATTTTCTGATTAGTAACTTGACAAATTTAAATTAACTTAAAACAACCCACTTGAAGGCCTCACACTATAATGAGATATCAACAAGAACAAGACAATTCTTAGAAGTTATTGTTTATTGATAATTCATTTTATTACAGCAGATATTTATGCACTCTTAACCCGAATTAGTTGACTTTACTCGCAAATCGCGTGGAGACCCGTTGCCTTATACCACTTTAGTTTTTACACAAGCTGAAACTAAACATGTTGAGTTGTATTAACATATAATCTTATGTAGGTGCAGTAGATAAAACAAGTTTACATTAGTAGACTTTACTGAAAATCATTAGTTCACATTCTAATACTTTTTGAGTTTAGGTGTACTATTAGGTACTCAGCATGCATTGCAACATGAAGCTTTTCATTTTCATGACTTTTAATCTCTATTGATGACAACATCAATCTGCAGTCATCACTGAATCACTTTACTATAGCTTTTTAGCTAACAATTGTGCCTTTTAAGACACACAGGTAAAACAGCCAGATAATAACTAATTTTCAAATGTCAAGGGCAAGAGCCCAACTAAATCCAACACTTATCACCATTATGGTGAATATTTTTCAATTAAATTAAACAATAATTCATCAACATCTAAACCTCTGTTAATTCTCAATACCGTCTGTTGCCGAGGCCTGTGCTCGTCCAGCCAGGTGTAGAGCCCCTTGGAAGCACGTTAGACGGGGGTCTTTTCACGTGACCTGGCAGGTTTTTGAATACCAGTGGTTTCTGCCTTTTGATTTGTGATGTGGTGTTTGAACCCCTCCCCTTCCTTATGAAACTAAACATACCAAGTAATCTCTGCTAAACTTGATTAGTGCAATGAATCTTTCAGCTAAATAGTACAAACAACTAATGTTGTTTAGTAATGATAGCAGGTTTTTACAAAACATAAAAGAATAAGTAATGATCACTCGCAAGTTTAATTAGAAACAAAATCTGGGTTTACAGTGTGTAGGTATGTGTAGAAAAAAAAGAAGTCTGCTCTCTCTCTTATTTTTTGCATCACACCACTGTCCCGGTATATTCTTTGAATCAGGGTGTCTTCCTCCGCAAACACCACAAAATCGCACCACTCCATCCCTGTTAGGAGCAGCTGACCCTGCACCTGCCAGTAGTAGCCATGACCCTGCTTCAATTCCAGGTTGCCGTCTTTCATTTTCAGATGTGGATAATCCACATAGCTCTTAACGTTTGGACATTTTATTTCCACAAGGCCGAATTTAGTACTTTCTGTTGGGTCAAAGACAACCCCATCTGGGGATGTACCTAGCCATGGAGTGTCGGGGTGTATAATGAAGCCACAAGGGTAGTAGTTCACCCTTAGGAGCTTGCAGTACTCTTCGATGGCATCAGCTTCCATTTCGAGACCCCTCTTCATTGATGACGTCTGACGGACCCCTTTGAGCAGCCGGTCTGCAATCTTATCTAAGGTGCATGGTTTAGCATGGCATATTTCCCCAAAATGTGAGGAAGTGAGTCTGGGTTTTCTCAGTCTATGCCAGTCTGCTGATGTACTTTGACTCCTAGTTGCATCCTCTATTTTTTTAGCCATCTCCCAGGTAACCTCAAGTGACTTGAAGTGCAGCTGTTGATGCTCAGTGAAAACAAACATACTGCATGATGTCTCCAGTCTGCAGCCAGCCAATGGCAAATCTGGGCGTGGTGGAGCGTCATGGTGAGCAACAGGGCGACTTCTTGCCTTGGGTTGTTGGTATGACAGGGGACTGCCTGCTTGTACCAAACCGAGTGCAGAGTCCACTAGTGGCACCTCACAGGTGATACCCATTGTACAAATGGTTGGTGCAGAAACAGGGGTGAACTCTTTGTAGATCTCTGACACTCTGAAAATGGACAGGTCCAGCAACTCTCCACTGATGGCTTTGTACAGTGTGGACCTATTTGAAACAAATTGAGAAACACCAGTAAGATACATCACTTCATAACTACAAGTTTTCTTGATTTGATTGAGAAAAGTAGGCCTAACAAATTAATTAATAGATTACTAACTACTAGCCAAATTCTCACCTTACTCCCTCGGCCATGGTCCTCTGCTTTGGTTTGGCAGACATCACAGCCGTCTTCTCGACGGGACCTGGTTTAACACCCTGTGAATATAGGCCATAAGCAGTGATGAGCGTATGTGATGTGTGTGTGTAGATGTAGTATTGAAATTAGGGATGCACCGAATGTTCGGCAACCGAAATTATTCGTCTCTGTGAAGTTTTTTTCTGGAGCACGACTCTAAATTTAAACAAAACTCAGCGAATACTAGTCACACAGGCAAAGGCAATATATCTTTATAATAATGTAAGTGTCTACTTTTAAAATGATCTAATTCAAAACAAAAACAAATATTCTCTGTTTATGTAATCTGTATGAAAAGAGAGAGATGTCAGTCGTTCTCGTGGCAACTCCTTATCTGCTAATTGCCACGGACAGCGTGCACTACTGAAACCCAAATGATCTGAGGCAATCCATGCAAACCTGTCAACGCCCACATCAACTCGATAAAACACAAAGTTTAATCAGATTCATGTACTTTACGTTGTCTTGGAAGTTGAACACTGTGAGGAATAATAATAGCGAAATAGTAATATAATCCTGGAAGAATGTACCTCAGAAGTGCTGGTTTCGGTTTCATTTCAAGGAGCAACGGATCCAGCTGAGGATTGTGAATAGTAAATTCTTTATTCTTAAGTGCTTTGTTCTAATCACGATAAAGTGTATGTAAACGCAAAAGTAGGCTTATGTCTAGGACAGTTGTTCATTTGTTGTGGGTTCATTGACATTTTTTTTTGCACTTTTCAACGCACTTTTTTAGTTACATTCTTTCAGCAGTCAGTTATAGGCCTAACACAGGCTATTCAAGAAGGGGGGCTTCAAAGATGGCCAAATAAAAATATATATTTTTATTTTACTAATTTATTTTAAGTTATATTGTGCTTTGTTTAAATAATATCTGCTGGAATGTTAAAAAAAAATTCAGTGATAAATAAATTGTATTTTTGCTATTTGATTTTTTTCTCTGAAAAGCAAGACAAAATAGTAAAAAGCATATTTTTACTATTTAATTAAATGCAATGGTGAAAAAATTGGCAAAATAAATGGAAAAAATGTGAAACACCGCGTTCGTTATACGGCCCTCGGCCAAGCGTTTCATTATTATTCGGCTTCGGCCAAGAATTTTCATTTCGGTGCATCCCTAATTGAAATTATTGTTACATTATTCCAAGACTTGCCAGGGTTCTTGGCTTGTGCCACTGTTGTTCACTCTCCGTACAGCTCAGCACTGGTGGAAAAACTGGAATGTCTAGCTGAGAATAATGTGCAGACTGGAAAAGTAAAGCCAAACAATGGTTACAGAGCACTGATCCAGCTACACATGCACAGCTGTGATGGGCCAGCTCAACAGGGATTGAGTCCTTCAGCCCCACCTGTAACAAGATGTTAAAAAAAAGATAATAAAAAAAAAAAAGAGTAGCATAACTGATTTGTCATATTTATATGGACTACTCAAGTAAGCTATTTATTTTTGTACACTGTTAGTTAAAATAGCTAGTAAAAACTTAACCTTTTTTCTTGTAAACACTGTTAGTAAAGGGATTAATAATCTGTTTCTTTTAATGTGGTCAGTGGAGCAGTCTAACAGCACTAAGCGTACACTGGTCGTTTTTAACGTGAATGGGGGACATGGGTAAACCAAATGAAAATAGAAATATTCCGCGACGAGCTGTATTATCACCGGCGGTATAGCATTTTCTATTCCGGCAAAATGGCTGCTCCAAATGGCGTGACGTCACGCGGGACGTCCCTATTGCTGTAAAATAAAGTAACGAGAGGAACGTCGCCCAACGTAACATGTAAAAGTATACACCTTGTGTCCCTGACAGGAAAATACCCTGCTGCGCGATCTGTGACAGTAGGCGCGGCGTCAATTATGTCAAATAGCTATACTAGGCTACACATGGAATTGCGCGAAAATATAACGATATTCGAAAAAGCTATTTTATGATCCCAACCCAGCTTTGAGAATAGATTAACGGCGATATTTTTTTTATCGCCCGATAAGAGTCTCACGTTAATGCAGCACGTTAACGCCGTTAACGACCCACCACTAATATTTACAAATAACTTTTTTTTAAAGCCATGTTAAACCATATTCTGAGTAGAACATTAACTTAAAATAAAAAATAACAAAAGATAAAGCCAAGTTAATATATACATGCTCAAAGTCTATTAACCTTCTGAGATGAGCACAAGAAGGTTGACTGTTGTTCCTCCTCTCTGAAAGCTTTCCACTTTTTTCCCCTCTGTGAATACAAGCATGAGCGTTAGAATAATGTTCAGAATTTAATGAAACTAGCTCCATAAAATAAAAGTAAAAATGCCACTTATACAATACAATCAGCATTTGTTGCACTACAAATGTATGAAGGACTGTTAAAGCGTTAGTTTCACCCAAAAATGAAAATTCTGTCATTAATACTCACCCTCATTTCGTTCCAAACCCATAAGGCCTTCGATCATCTCTGGAACACAAATGGAGATATTTTTTTATGAAATCTGAGAGCTTTGTGTCCCTCCATTGACAGTCTACACAACTACCACTTTCAAGCCCCAAAGGCAGTAAGACATCATTAAAGTAATCCATGTGACTCCAGTGGTTTAACCTCCATTTTATGAAGTGATGTGACTGCTTCGTTTACGCAAAAAAACTAAAATAATATACCACATTATTTACAAAATATTAATCTCCAACGCACGTTCACGAGAGCTTGTTGACGAGAACGGACAGTGTTATGTGAACGCATGTTGGAGATTACTATTTTGAAACAAACAAAGCTCTCACATTGGTTAAACCACTGGAGTCACATGGATTTGTTTAATGAGGTCTTTACCGCCTTGCTGGGGCTTGAAAGTGATAGTTGTGTAGACTGTCAATGAAGGGAAAGAAATCTCTCAGATTTCATTCAAATATATCTGCATTTGTGTTCAAAAGATGAATAAAAGTATTATGAATTTGGAATAACATGAGGGTGAGTATTAATGACAGAATTTTCATTTTTGGGTCCCCTATCGGTTCCACTTTATTTCGATAGTCCACTTTAGACATTCTACTAACTATAAGTAACTTTGCAACTACATGTCAACTAACTTTCATTAGAGTATTAGTAGACTGTTAGGTTATGGTTAGGTGTTAGGGTTCAGGTTAGTAGACTAAGTTGACCTGTAGTTGCCAAGTTATTTATAGTCAGTAGAATATCTGTTGGGGGAGCAACAAAATATAGTGTTATCAGATATTAAGCAGAAGTCTACTAATACTCTAATGACTGCTAGTTGACATGTAGTTGCAAAGTTACTTATAGTTAGTAGAATGTCTAAAATGGATTATCGAAATAAAGTGTTAAAAAATTAAGCATTTTAATAAAAAGTAAATTTTTTGTTAACCTTTAATCATATGTCTTGGAGTATCGCGATTCACAATAATATCGTATCGTGAGGGGTATCGTTACACCCCTAATATATATATATATATATATATATATATATATTGAACAAAATATATGAAAAAAAAAAACATGCACCATACAAAATGCTTTTCAAATCGCATTGCCATGTTCTAATAAAATTCTAAAACACCTGCTCTCTACATAAAGCTGCAATTTTTGTTTTTATATTATTTATCATTTAGTTTGAGAGTTAAAGGCATAGTTCACCCAAAAATGGAAATTCTGTCATCTTTTACACATCCTCAAGTTGTTTCAAACTGGTATGATCTTTTCTTCTTCTGCTGAACACAAAAAAAGAAGAATGTCAGTAACAAAACTGTTGCTGGCCCGAAACACACTGAGTATCAGCCCAAAGTCCCTAGTTCCTGTAGAAAGTTCCTGCAGTGGAAACGTGGCTACTGACTTCCATAGGGGTCCATCATCTGTTTAGTTACTGGCATTCTGCAAAATATCTTATTTTGTGTTCAGCAGAAGAAAGAAACTCATACAGGTTTTGAACAACATGAGGGTGAGTAAATTATTACATTTTTATGCTTTTAATTAATTTATTTATTATTATTATTTTGGCACTGCCTTACCTGAAGATCTGATTTACTGTATACATTTGTTACAACCTGATCCTAGACCTGGGTCGTAAAACAATTTTTAAATAAATAATTATAATTATACAGTGCTAATATAAAAACGTATCAATACTACGGTAAATTGAAATATTAATTTCAAACTATAAATCTTATATTTCTTTATAATTCAGCTGTATGTAATACTTGCATTCTGTGCTGCTGGTGTATGGATCCTGCAACGATAGTAAATCACAGCAGCAGTTACAGCAGCAGCCACCAGCAGAACAACAGCAACACATATTCCTGCTACAGCTTCTGAAGACAGACCTGAATCTGGAACAGATAAAGACAGACATTTTTATTAGATTTAAAAATATTGAACTGTATTTTAAAATTCATAAATTATACTCACCAGTAACAGTAACACTGAATCTCCTCCTAATGCTGCTGATGCGGAGTTGGTGATGGGGAATGTTGCTGCTGATCTTCACATGATATTCTCCAGAGTGTGTGTTTCTGGTGTTTGTGATGGTCAGAGATCCAGTCTGATGATCCAGCTTCAGTCTGTCTCTGAATCTCTCTTCACACTGAACATCTTCACAGATCTTACTCTGATCTCTAGTGATTTCAGTGATGAGAATATCATTAAAATACCATGTCATTGAATCATTTGGGTTTTTTATTACACCAGGATCTAAAATGACAGATTCTCCCTCCTTCACTGACTTTCTCTTCATTTCATCTCGTTCAGCAGCAGAAACACCTGAAACACAAACCAACAGATGCTCATGAACATGATTTATAATAGAATTTTACATCAAATCCTCATTTAAACAGATAAAAAGAATGTGATAAGAGATGGTATGATGAGAAACGATCATCTCCACCAGAACACAAAGCTTTTTATGAATCATTACTAACTGATATGACTCAGTTTGCCAATGGAAATTATTTACTTTTAAATCAAACTGAACTGTTTATGAACTGAGATGATTTTACAAATTCCACGTTCACAGCAATTGTGAATGTAAAGAAGTGATCGAAATATATGCAAACATTTTTCTTTATAAATCGAACACAATAATGGTGTGGTTACAACATAAAAAACATACTCACCATAAACAGTAACACTGAAGATATTTTCTCTGATGTTGCTACTGATGATTTGTAGTTGATAAACTCCAGAGTCTGTGTGTGTGATGTTTGTGATGGTCAGAGATCCAGTCTGATGATCCAGCTTCAGTCTGTCTCTGAATCTCTCAGTGCCTTCATTACACTGAACATCTGTACAGATCTTACTCTGATCTCCAGTAATTCGAGCGATGCGAGTGTCATTAAAATACCATCTAATTTCATCTTGTTGGTTTGTTTTAACACCAGTGTGTAGAGTGACTGAATCTCCCTCCATCACTGACACTCTATCCGCACCTGATGAAAAAATTAATAGTTTTATAAGTAAATTAATATAAATAAATAAAATGATATATTATAATTATATATGGAGCAGGGGCGGAGAAATGTGAAATGTGAAAAACTGTAAGGTTAAGAGCATATACTTTGCATTGTTGTAGAAGATTTAGCGTTTACATTACTGTTAATCAGTCATCACTTGATTACACATTGTATTACCTTGTTATAGTGACCCATACAATGTGCCAAACATAATGTGCCACATGAAGAGAGATACACACACACATACACACAGCCTACTCTGCGAGTCTTGGTCTAGCAAGTCTTATATTTCTGTAATTCACACAGATCAAACACAAATATGCTGACTGAATAAATTGCTAGTTTATTTTGAGTAGCCAGCTAACGTTAGCCGTTCTCTTAGCAGTTTGCTGATAATCCGGTGTCTGAAGTAAATATGAGTAAAATGCTCAAAACATCTCTTGAGAAAAATCACAAGGACAACCTAGTCTTGGTTATTTAATTTTGATTTAGTCTTATTTTCCTTACCTTGTCATTCAAGGCCAGGGCACTTTTTGAACATTTCTGGATCTGAACCGCGCTACAACATCCCGCGCAACAATCTCGCAGGAACATTAATTATTGCTGCGTACATTTATCCGTGTCACCTAGATGCGCATGCACAAGAATACGGCCGTGTTCCGATTGTTCTCATCTCAGCTCCGCAGAGACAAAATAGACATGCCATTTTAAAAATCTTTCATTTATTGTCAGAAATACGTTTTCAAAAGCATCACTTTCATCAAATTTTATGTGACATAAATAATTTCCAGTATATAGGCAACTGACTGCAAACATGTGCCGTGGCTGAGCCAGTGAGCTCGCTACGACGCCGGTCACGGTGAAACCAAAGCCCATATTAGACTTTCTCTGGTGAAACTTACAACAGCCCGCCAACGGCAAGCCCCTGATGACAACGACGACGAAGAAGACGATTTATATTCTTCTTCGTTAGTTTTTATTGGCAGTTGGCATACAAGCTGAGTGATGCGCGATGCAATGCATTACCGTCCGCCACCACGCACGGTGGTAAAGCTTTGGTTTCATTTTTTGCCGCTCCAGTCAGAAAGACTGAGAGTAAATTAAACAAAGTTGAAGTCATTTTAACTCCATATTATGGAGTTAACTAGTTAACAAAGGTTCGGGAGCGGGGCCACGCCTCAACCAGTCACCTGACTTCTCAAAACCTTCTTATATCGGGCCGCCCGTTTGGCTCGTCCTCTCGAACCCTCCCTACCCAACCCTCTCTCATCCATTCAACCATCCATATCATCCCCTCTTCTCTTTCCTTCCAGGATGTATCGAGGGGTCCTAATCACTTGGTCTACATTTAACTGAGAAGATGCCCCCACTCTGAGTCTCCTGGCCGCCAAAACCAGACGCCCAGATCAACCTGACTACCATCCCTTTTCCCCTTCCACTTCATCCTTTCCCTATTCATCCTCAGCTCTCTTCAATAAATCATTTCCGACATTCATGGTTGTGGCGTGGTCCTTGCTAGTGAAATTAAATATAAATAAAATTAAACAACATGAAAGTGCTGTGAATTTTTTTTTTTTTTTTTTTTACAGATCATTAAGATTCTGGGTAAAATATGTCTGTATTCATAAAGTAACACATGCAAACAAACAGCAGAAGTACATAATTGATTTACGCATTTATTCACTCATTAGACAAACTAGTCTGGATATCACCAGACCAAGATTAAACATTAGTCTGGGGAGTCTGCTCTGTATTTTCTACTGCACAAGAGGAGTGATCAACGGGCATAGTTCAACTGACTCGCAAACAAACCCGCCAATAGGATAGAAATATTTACAGGTTTCCAGCCTGAGCTGCAGGGCGGAATCTTAGCCCTGCTGTTTGTTTGAATCACCCACAATAAATCACTTTTTTCCATGTATTTTTCGTTGACATAATTAAAGTTAAATAGTTAAAGATATTGTAACATAAAAGTGTCTTACCATTCACACGTAAACACGAAAACAACAAGATCAAAACAAAGAGAAGCTTCATTTTCACTACTTTTCTAAAGATTGCAGATTCTGATACACAAAAGTGCTCTGTTGATCTCCGGCATTTACAGCGATTGCATGAATGAATGAACTAAGTAAGTAAGTGAAAGTAATATTAAAAGTCCCGCTTCTGGACAGGTGTGATGTCTGATTGGCCACCCCAGGTACCACCCCAAACATTTCATTCGCTATTGGCGGAGGAAGCGTACGTACATTGGTTGGAGATAAAGAAGAAAAAACAGTGTCGAACAGTGAGTGGATGAAGAGGACGCACTGCATGTTTAAAAAAATCATTTTAAAAACATTATTATCGTCATAAATCGTCGTTAATAATGTACTGACCGACTTTACTCTAGGCGGGAAGATTAGGCACATTGTTCATTGGTGAATAGGACTGCCTATTATGGCAAGTCGTTTTGACTTCTAATAAATCCCAGGATATGAATTGTTAATATCAACAATGTAATTTTCTCTACTTAAAAGGATTCACTGAAAAACTATATATATACTCTATAAACTAATAATTTACTCACCCTCGATCATGTTTTTCTAAATCTCTATGATTTTCTTTCTTCTGTTGAACACAAAACAGTTAACCGTAGCCTTTGAATTCCATAATTGTTTTTCCTACTATGGAAGTCAACTTGTAATGGGACATGGTTGGGGCACTACAAGTCCCATCAGCCCCAGCGCTGTAAGGAAGTAGTGAGGTTTGTTTGCTCTTGCTTCCTTTCCTTGATCGTGATTTGTGGATGAATGGATGTTTCGTTCTTGCTGCGATTGATTGAGTCATGTGTGAGTGATGTCGCGGCAGATTGAGCCCTTCAGAAGAATAGTAGCGGATAAGCAGTTGTTAAATACTGCCCGAGCGTCACGGAGAGTTGAACATTATGATACACACCGTTAAGGAGGTAGTAGTTTTATAATTTTATGAAATTGTTTCTAGGATTATGTTTTAATGAATTTATTATCTTTTTTTTTTTTTTTTTTGTGTTTTGGCCGGATTATTGGCTGACTGATTGTTGCCTGAGTGTCAGTCAAAATAACGGATGTTGGAGGTATTGTTTTATTAAAGGGAACTTTTTAATGTTTTTCTATTTTGTGCAGCATTTATCATGAGTGTTTTATTTGTGTGTTTTTTACATATATTGTAAATAATTCTTTGTTGTAATTAACTGTGTTTAATGCATGGTTACCGTTTACTTTAGATTTAATTTTCTTTGGTTTATTTATTATTTTGCCGGATGTTGGACCATAATTGCATAAGGAAAACCTAGGCCATAAAAGAACAGTAATGGTTTCATGGTGCTGACTTGCTTGTTCTACTGGTCCACTGTTAATTCATTTGTCTTCTTTCTTTTTGTAGATTTATTTTTAACCCAACGATGGCTGCTGGGTTACCCTCACTGTGTGGATGGCGGTGGTGAGGTGGCTGGGATCGTGTGGTGGTTTGTTTACTTTTTGTGTTTCCTTTTTATCTTTAGGTTTGCAGTGTGATTGCTGTGAGCTTTGTTGTGGTGAGAGCATTTTGAATGCCACTCTGTCTTCACGATATAGGTAACCTGTGGCTATCTGTGGGTTGCTTTTGTTATATAATTAGTTTTTCTTTTCATTTGTTATTTTTTGTGGGGATTTGCATTTAAGGTCTGTAACATTTATTTTTTTTAAAATATGTTGAATTATTTGAATAAAAAATGTGCCTGTTGATTGAAGCTGCACTATCGCCTCGCACCTGATTATATACCCCTTGTTACAAACTGCTTGATTAAAACATTCTTTATACTTTATGTTCAACAAAGAGGTCTGAGGGTTATGTAGAGAGGTTTAGATAAAGGGGTTTGAGTGATTAAATATCAGTATCTAACCTGACGAAAGTGTATTTTTTCAATGTTGTCCACATTATATTTAATCTGCAGCAGTGTTGTGAACTTTTGTGAAGATACATTTAGCCATTGACTTTTAAATGCATTCAAACTGCAAACACATGAGAGTCTCCGCATGAAATACCCACGACTGGCAGATCAACGTGCTACAACATTTCTCTCTGAAATGGTAGGGAATTAAATTAGATTGAATGGAAGATGATTGACAGGGATGTTTACGGTGACAGGATGCACGCGACAGATCTGTCCATTAAAGATGACGAAGAAGTGTGTCCCAAAGCTTGTCTACTATTTTGCTACACATTCAAAAGTACATACCTTTTCTTCATAAAAAGAGTACATACTTTTAGGGCGTAGTATCTAGTAGGCGATAGTATCAAGTAGTAGGCGTAGTATCAAGTAGGCGATTTGGGACGCAGCATATCTTTGCAGATCCTACACATTACACACTAAAGGAAAAGGAAAACATCAAAAAGCATCGTGCAACCCGAATTTTAAAGTAATTTAAAATTAAAATAAAATGATTGAATTCTGATTGTTTTGAATTTACAATCAGTTTTCTCTGAACCTAAGTATATTTAAACCTGTCAGAGAACAGATCACAGCAAATTTGATCTGCAAAAATCACAGATAAAGTAATTTGACAAAATGTGTAGTTACTTCATTTTGCCTTTGGACGGCAGCACTGTGCAACAACATTTGTTAGCAGCATTGCTACTTAGTTATGTACTCCCCAAAACTGATGCGAACTAAATAAAGTATGTGCATGAAATCAAAAATAATACAACAGTAAACCATACATTGCATTTATTCTTAAAATAACTAAAGACACTGACAAACAAAAACAGGATATATTTATAAAAAAGGGTGAGGTCAAGAATAGTTCTTAGAATTTACTTCAATAACAACTGTCACAGTATACAAGATGATACAGTAAAAGACTATACACAATGATGGATATACAGTATACAGTGAGATGCATGTCTTTGAACATCAATCTTAATATTTCACAGATATGACATTTTCAATGTTTGATTTGAGATAATCTTTTATCTGTCTGACATAATTGGATTCAATACTTTATTTCACAAAAAAGCTGCTTTAGTGTAGCGCAGAGGTTAAACTGTCAGCTTCATATGAGCAGAAATGGAAAAAAGCCCTTCAACCACATGCTATTCAGAAACACGCTACTGACACCGCAGACATGCATACGTGACATGAAGCACAAACATCCACAGACACAAGCTCATACAGGAGCTTTTTGTCCAGCCAACAGATCAAAACACATCTCTGTACAGATGTAAATGAATGAGTAAATGAGACCACGGCAGGGTTCACTTTGACTCCTTTTCATGAGTATTTTGCATCTGTGTTTTGCACTTGGAGATTTAAACACAATTTGCTCAATTTGTTGAGATTTTAAAGGTTCACCGTAAAATTAAAATTAAGTCATCATTTACTCACCCTGGTGTTGTTCTAATGCCGTATGCCCTTCTTTCTGTTATGGACCAAAAAAAAAAAAGTCATATATAATGGCAGTGAATAGCGACCAGCATCAAGCTTTTAAAAAATGACGCGAAAGAATTACAGAATGATCCCAAGTATTCTTGGGGTATCTAAATAACCGACGGACAAGGTTAAGAATTTCATTAAATAATGCATTAAATTTCTGTTTGTTTTTCACTAAACCCTATCATATACCCCCAGAACACTTAGAATATACGACACATGACACATGGGATCATTTTGTGATAGTTTTGTGTCTTTATTTAAAAGCTTGATGCTGGTCATGATTTACTGCCATTATATGGACAAGTGTGACTGGGATATTTTGTTTAAAAATTTTCCTTTTGATGATGACTTAATTTTCATTTTAGGGTGAACTATCCCTAGTCAAACATGAAAATGCTCCAATGGGCCAATATCCAATATTTAGATCACTTGTTAAAAGTTAAATGTCCTTGTATAAAATAAGCAAATTCTTTATTTTATTAGTCCATCTCTGAATATCACAATTCAAACCCCTCAGAATTATCCTGCTGTAGGTCTGCCGAATCACACTCAGGGTGAAACTAGAGCAAAACTGAAAAATATCCTGCTGAAAATAAAAATATTAAGGTTCTCTTACGAGGGTACTTTCGTGTTGCGTAAGCTAGCTTACGCTATGGGAAAATCCCTTTTCTCGAGAATACTGAAGCCAAAAAATTATCCTTAATTTTTCCATTAATTTGAAATGCATTGCTGCACAGAGCAGACCTAGGAAAGACGGCTCGCGCACCTATTGGTTGCTCTGCGGCAATTGCTGCAACCTATCGATGGACTGATCGTGACGTAAGCACCAATGAGGGCGCAGGCGCCCTCGCACGTCACGTCCCGCCAGAACGGGCGTGGCTTATGTCTATATAAGCTGAGTCCAGATAGGGTGTTCTTTGATTTTTCATCTCTTCAGCGAAGTCTTCACATCGCTGGTTCTTCAGAGAAGCCTGCGCCGTCGAAAAAGCCTCTCAGCGGGATGAGCCATCTGCTTGCAGACCAGAAGCCATCTCTTCGCCGCTTCACCGGTTCCTGCTGCGCTATTCGGCGCTCATATCCTTTTTATTATTCCTTCCCCTAAAAGAGCTGAGGCATTGTTCCAAATGCTTGGATGTTCCCTCAGCGACGGGGGACCACCACATGCTGTGCGTTTCCTGCCTGGGAAGAAACCACACGGACCACACGCTTTCCAAGGGCGGCTGCGGGAACAGACTTAGACTCCGTATCAATGACAGCGCGGCTGACGTCACAGCGCGCACTGCGGATGCAACGCTCAGCAGCGTCTTTCCAGGTTGGCAGTATTCTCCCTCTCAAGAGTTTTCAGAGGATACTAGGCCTTATGGCTTCGGCCTCAGCAGTGCTTCGGCTGGGCTTACTTTACATGCGCCCTCTCCAGTACTGGCTGGAAACACGGGTCCCGCTTCGAGCGTGGACTTCCGGCCGTGTTCGCCTCAAGGTAACCCAGAACTGTATTACAGCACTGGAGCCCTGGAAGGTGTCAGACTGGTACTAGTCAGGCGTGGATCTGGGGACGATCTCGAAACGAAAAGTAGTCTCGACAGATGCCTCCAACTCAGGTTGGGGCGCCCTTTACGAGGGGAGACCAGTCTTCGGCCTGTGGGCAGCCCAGGAGGGGCGCTTACACATAAACTGTCTGGAGATGAAAGCGGTTGAGAACGCTTTGGGGCATTTTCTACCCTTCTTAAGGGGCCACAATGTCCTAGTCCGAACGGACAACATGGCGGTAGTGTCCTACATAAACCGCCAGGGCGGTCTCAGATCTCAGAGCCTTCATGCACTAGTAGGACGCCTCCTCGTGTGATCTCAGCACAACCATGTGCCAGGCTGCCAGAACGTGGGTCCAGACATGCTGTCCAGAGACAACGTTCCCCCAGGAGAATGGTCCCTGCACCCTCATGTAGTCCAGTTACTATGGGACACTTTCGGCAGAGCTGAAATCGATCTCTTTGCGTCAGCAGAGAATGCACACTGCCCAATATTTTTCTCAAAAAACAAGGACGCGCTGGCCCACAACTGGCCCAGACGCCCGCTCTATGCGTTTCCCCCGATCACACTGTTACCACAGGTGATAAAGCGAATCAGGGAGAACAAATGCTCCGTGCTCCTCGTGGCGCTGCTCTGGAGGAACCAAGGCTGGTTCCCAGAGCTGATGCAGTTAGTGAGCATGGCCCCGTGGCCTATCCCAGTGAGGAAGGATCTCCTCTCTCAGCCCAGGGGCGCGATCTGGCACCCGCGCCCCGACTTATGGGCCCTGCATGTATGGGCCATCAACGGGTACCCACTGTGCTAGATACAATTACACAGGCTAGAGCACCCTCTACGAGACGGCTCTACGCGTCTAAGGGGTCAGTGTTTTCTAGCTGGTGCTCGGCCCAAAGCCTAGACCCACAACGCTGTGGCGTCACGGAGATTCTCTCCTTCCTACGAGAGCTTCTGGACGAGGGCAGGTCCCCTCCACGCTCAAAGTATATGTCGCAGCCATAGCAGCGTTTACAGAACCCTTGCATGACCAGTCACTGGGAAAGAACGATCTCATCATCCGCTTCCTTAGAGGGACCAGGAGACTAAACCCTCCTCAACCTCTTATGGTTCCGGTCTGGGACCTTTCAACGGTCCTAGACGCCATGAAAGGCGGCCCCTTCGAGCCACTACAGTCTGTAGATCTGCGGTGTCTCTCGTTCAAGACGGCTTTTCTCATGGCTCTCGCTTCAGTCAAGCGAGTGGGTGACCTACACGCGCTCTCTGTGAGTGCTACGTGTATGGAATTTGGGCCTAATGACTCTAAAGTCATTCTTAAACCAAGACACGGCTATGTCCCCAAAGTGCTCTCCACTCCGTTCAGAGCGCAAGCTATTTCCTTGTCAGCCCTCCCAGGGTCTGATTGTGAAAATGACGTAAATCTTCTTTGCCCAGTCAGGGCGCTGAGAATATACGTTGAACGGTCTGCTGCTTTCAGGCAGTCAGAACAGCTGTTTGTTTCGTTTGGTGGCCGCGCTAAAGGGCTAGCCACCTCAAAACAAAGCCTTTCCAGATGGATAGTTGATGCTATCGTGCTGGCCCTATAACCCTATCTGGACTCAGCTTATATAGACATAAGCCACGCCCGTTCTGGCGGCATGTGACGTGCGAGGGCGCCCACGCCCTCATTGGTGCTTACGTCAGTCCATCGATAGGTTGCAGCAATTGCCGCAGAGCAACCAATAGGTGCGCGAGCCGTCTTGCCTAGGTCTGCTCTGTGCAGCAATGCGTTTTAAATTAATGGAAAATTTAAAGATAATTTTTTGGCTTCAGTATTCTCGAGAAAAGGGATTTTCCCGTAGCGTAAGCTAGTTTACGCAACACGAAAGTTCCCTCATCTAGAGAGAACCGAGGTTACGTTAGAAACCGAGTACGTTTTTTTCTGGACAGAATTTGTGCTACATTCATTGGAGAGTTAGTAATGATTCGCACCAATCCCAGAACTCACAACCATAGACTCTGGTTGTCTCAGGAAGCTCCTAGTGAAAAGATCATGCAGCTGCTCTTCTATTCAGAGGAAGACTGAAGTTTGATCATCTCATTGAGATAGGTGCATAATCCACATGATCCTCCTCTTTGACTTTCTGTAAAAATGCATCACAAGATAAAATAGTAAAATATTCGAAACAAGACAAATTCATTTTAGAAGTCTAATTGAGGTTCAATGTGAAAAAGTTTTTAATGTATATCAGTGGTTCTGCTTCAGAGCTCAAATGTTACCTCGTACATCATGTGGTGATCCAACATAAAAGCAAAATTGTTAATCTTCCAAAAGAAACAAATTTCTTTTAAAATAAAATATTGAAATGTAATATTTACAGACCTTTGTGACCTCTTTTATGTTGTGGGTTTTTGCAAAAGATCTTGTTACTTAGTGCAACTTTTGTGGTCAACATTACGTGGCATCAGTTCTTGCAGCAAAATGTCTTGACATCTTGTAGCTCCAAAATGAGTTAATTTTAATTCGCAAATATATAAGCTGTTAAATTGTATTTTTTAAAAGATAAAATTGTGAAATAAATGAATACAAGTTTTTTAGACCTATTGTATCTATACCATATACTGAAAAAAATGGCACTAAAAATCTGATCTGATATAAGTGTTTAATGTTCAGTTTAGTTAGAGTTTTATTAATGTTTTTTTTTTTTTTTTTTTTTGTGGTTAACATTATCATTCGTACTTATAATGAAATAAATTAGATACAGTATGCTAACGTGCTATTGCTAGTAGTTAGCTGAAACATGAATTTGGAATTTGGACTGTGGAAAAGTTTTCCTCAGTTTAACTAAGATCATTGTACAAATTATATTTTGAGAGTACATCAGGCTTGCTGGGCTTTTGTAAGTGATCTCTATAGTATTAATATAGACTCACCACCACTTTATTAAGTACAGATCATCAACTGCTCGTTAACGGAAATATCTAATCTAATCGATCTGACGGTACGCGGAATCACTACCAATACTGTGAACTTTAGAGATCCTGTTCTCTTTCAGTGTTTTCCATTTGCTTAAACGGAAACGGAGAAACAGTTATGTATGTAGAAAATTATAATAATTGTAGTAAACACTTCTTTTGCAACTACATTCATAGACATGGCAGACTTTATTTGTGTTTTTTTTTTTGCTCATATTGAATGATGATTATGCCTTTTATGAATTTCTGACATGTGTGTGTGTGTGTTTGTAAGTGTGTGATTTCATTATACAGACAAAGGCACATAGCACAGACACATCTAAATCTGACTCACTGCTGAAATGAGACACACACAGAGAATAAATGATCTCACCAATTTACGTGCGTTTCTTTTGTAGAACACTGGATCTGCATAGGTGATATCTTCTGCATGAGTCTCCTCTGTTTCTGCAATAATGACAGATGCATTAAAACAGAAAAACTAATAATGAACCAATTATTTTTCTTCACAAAATATGTATTATCAAGCTCAAATGTGAGTGTTAACACACATAATTTATTAAAATATTTAATCCAATAGCAATTTTTTTTTAAATGTAACGTTATATCTGTTTTGCACACACAAAAAATTGTCCTTAGCTGCAATACTAATTATTTTTTAGATATTCTTTACACAATTTTCATTGAAACATCGTCACCCACCAGCGAAACAACATAATTTATAGATTTATAGAGTTATGTTCATTTGAACACTGGCAGTTTGCATTTTTACATGGGTAAGATTATGTTGATAAATTTGATTTTTTTGTTTTATTTTTGAATTAATGCAGTTCAATTAAAATATTTAGAGTAGCCTATAGGGGTGGGCGATATGATCAAATTTTCTTAGTAATTTTCTTTCATGATAATGATATTTATCACAATATAGCTATTTTTCCTTTAAATAAGGTTATGATATCAACGTTTTTGAAACCATTAAAATTTCATAATTATCATTACCAATTTAAGACATTAACTACTGTGTCTACAAGGATACTTCCAAAGACGGGCATTTTGAAGTGTTTGTATTTGACCATTCAAGCCCACTAAGACGCCAAATAGAACTCAGTTCAGTACGGCTTTATGTTCACGCTTCTCTCAGACAGCGGTCAGAAACACCTTAGACGGGTACGCATACACAGAAATTAGTTCCCTTTTACTGCTTTTCGCTGTTCTTTCATGCTTGAATGGTTTAACATCACTTGTTTATAAACTGCAAGTCTAAAAAAAGTCACATGAGTTTAACAGTGGATAGAGATGATAGTCCAAAATCTCTACCGGCTGACAAATTTCTACTGGTTAATCATTAGGCTACTAATGGCTAACGCTCACCCCTATTAGAGTATATTTTAATAATACTTGCTTAAATCAGTATGTAACACTTGCCTTTATGACCAGTTTTTTTGTGTTTCCTGCAGATGCAGAAGATCCCAAATCCAGCAACAATTATCAGAGATCCAGCAGAGATCAACACTATCAGAGACACTGAGACTAAGGTGTTTGAAGGCTCTATGAAGATGTTGTAATGACAAAGAGAAACAGACAATAATGTACAGTAAGTGAATGTATCCATCTGATCAAAATAAAGAGATCAGGTCAGTATATATACACACATATCATCAGTGCTGTGGTACCTGAACGTGTGTGACAGAGTGTGTTGATGTCCAGATGTGTGGTCTGGTTGCTGATGGGATTGTTCAGCACACAGCTGTAGGTGTTTTTATCCTGATATTCCACCTCCAGAGGTAGAGAGAGACTGATGCTGAGATCACACACACTGATGCTGGACAATACACTCATTCCTGCGTACCAGGAGAGAGTCGCATCACTCACATTCAACACTGATGAACACACCAATGAACAGTTCTGGTGTGATGATGATGACAGATTTTGTGAAAAATCTCTGATAATATGAGGAACGGGCAAATGAGCTGGAAAACAAGAGAATAAACAAAAATATAGATAGAAATCAACAATCCTATTTTTGTGTAGTGCGTTGATCGTCAATTTGTTGATCTGTCATCTTAAATTTTGAAATGAAACAGTTAAAGAAATGTTCTGGGTTAAATACAAGTTTATTTGTGTTACAATGAAAGATCCCTTTAATAAAACAACAATTTGTGAAGGACAGGATAAATGCTCTCTACTCACCATAGACAGAAACACTGAATTTTTTTGATGATTTTTTCGCTCCACTTATCTCTAGTTGATAAACTCCAGTATGTTCAGTTGTGATGTTTGTGATGGTCAGAGATCCAGTTTGATCGTCCAGCTTCAGTCTGTCTCTGAATCTCCCATCAGGAACATCAGATGTGGAGAAGTTTTGGTTCTTCCTTTTGATTCTAGCTATCAGAGACTTTTCAGCTCCAAATGCCCACAGAATATCTTCATCTTCAGGTATTTCAGTAACATCAGTGTTTAGAGTAACATAATCTCCCTCCATCACTGACACTGAATCACCAAACACACCTGGAGAACATGAAGAGGAACAGATTAAAACTCCCGTTGGTTTACAAAGCTTGAAATCAGTTATAGTTTGTAACATTTAAATGTGAACTGAAAACCATCGTAAAGATACAATAGAAAATACAAGTTCAAATTAATATATTTCTAGGGAGGATTTTGCCAGATATATTTATATTCACTGTAGCAAGTTTCGTTATTTTCCATAACTTATTACATTTTCATCACTATTCCAGGTCTAAAAATCACATTTTAAGTTTATGATCACAAACAGAGACCTGTCTCCTAAGTTAGATCTCACAGTAATTATTCATAAAATAAAAGCAGATGAAAATAAGATAATTCAGTAGCAGCAGCTTTATTACCCTGAAACGGAAAATAAATTTAGTAGAAATGTTTTTATAATTTACCAATCATCTTCCACCAGCTCAAACAGAACAAAACAAGCGTGTGAAGCATTTTCTTCAATAGTTTAGTGAAAAACTTCTTGCTGAAACACGTTAATCTAGTAGGTGAATCCTCCTCCCCCAACACACACACACACGTTTACATGATTCTCTTCTGGCACATATTAAGGCTTCAACTGTTATTTAACTGTAGTAAACATTCTTCATTGTTATCATTTAACATTTATAGTTTTTGAAAAGCAGTTGTCTGACTGTGTTAAATATGTAAAAGTAGAAGAATATTGTGTGAATATTGGACAAACTATATATTTCATGGTAAAGTAGAGCCTAACACTACAGAGACTTTAAAAATTGTATATATTTATTCAGTTCTCAGTTTTTGTGTATGGAAAAAGTTTATATTTTTTATAAAATTATAAAAAGCTTCTGGCATCTCACATTACATTTCACTGACGTTCATCTTCTGAGTAAAACTGAAACCTGCTGTGGTCGGTTTACATCACAAATATGGTTTGATCTGTTGGACAAACAACTTTTAGGTGAAAGTCATTCAGAGTGTGTTTAGTTTGTAGGTGAAGAGTTGCTTCTTGCTTTATGAACAGCTTTTTGTGACTCTTTAATCTAAGGAAACGTTAAACCAAGATGAGAAACTCTGTTTGACACAGAGGGAGAAAAACAAAAACATTATGATCATATTGAACTACCACTCAAATGTTATTTTGTAAAACTCATCTCTTTTTAAGACATTGATACTTTAAATCCAGGTAGTAAAATAAAACATTCTAAAGGTTGTATTTGGATCTGTGATGTTGAACAAGGTCAATGACATCATCACTAGAGTGCCAGCCTATGCCATTTTGAATATACTTGGTGTGCAGATTGCAAGAATAGTTTATTATTTATTGTATGCTGACAATGTATATGTGGATGGACAATTCCAATATCAAGTGTTAAACCTGTTAATGTTTTTAAGGATAATAGAGAGCCATTGTTTGTTTTAAATTATTTCTTTGTGTAATTTTGCATAATATATCACGTTACCTGTCTGAGCCAGTGTTTCGGAGGTTGGTTGTGGTAGTGCATATAGCCGGAACGTACCATTTTTCAAGTTGGAGATAGACAAGAGGGCTATGATGTGTTAAATGTTTGATTTTGGTTTTGAGAGGTTTGATTTTCACCAGAATACCAAATGGAGGTCAAGTGTAAATGAAATGGTTGCAACACCCTTACGCCTTACTGAAACCTGGCTTAAACCAAATGAGTATTTCGGTCTAAATGAGTCTAGTCCACCAGGATACTGTTATAAGCATGAGCCCCGTCTGATCGGTCGTGGCGGTGGTGTTGCAACAATCTATAGAGATATTCTTAATGTTACTCAGAAAACAGGTCACAGGTTTAATTCGTTTGAAGTACTTGTGCTAAATGTTACGCTCTTAGATGTAAGAAAGAAATCCCTATTATCTCTAGCGTTGGCTACTGTATATAGACCTCCAGGGCCATATGCTGAATTCCTAAAAGAGTTTGCAGACTTTCTCTCAGATCTATTGGTCAATACCGATAAAGCAATAATTGTTGGAGATTTTAACATACACGTAGATAACACAAATGATGCGTTAGGGACTGCGTTTACAGATATATTAAACTCCTTTGGGCTCAAGCAAAACATCAGTGGTCCCACTCATCGTCTAAATCATACACTAGATTTAATTATATCATATGGAACCAATCCAACTGATTTAAATATTATACCGCAAAGTGACGATCTCACTGATCATTACATGGTAACTTGCATAATACGTACCCGCTGAAATTTGTCATGTTGCGCCACGTTATAGACCAGGCAGAACAATCGTTCCAACCACTATAGATAGATTCTCAAATAGCTTACCTGATCTATCTCAGCTGCGCAGTGAACCCAAACAAACAGATGAACTAGAGGAAATGACTAGCAGTTTGAGCACCATTTTCTCTAGTACATTAGATATTGTTGCACCAATTAGATCAAAAAAGGTTAGAGAGAAAATTAAAGCACCATGGTACAACAGTGCTACGCATGTTATCAAGAGAGAAACTCGTAACCTAGAGCGTAAATGGAAACAAACTAATTTAGAGGTCTTTAGAATTGCGTGGAAAGACAGTATGTCACGTTATAAAAAGGCTCTAAAAACAGCCAGGGCTGAGTATCTCCGCAAACTAATAGAAAATCACCAAAATAATCCAAGGTTTTTATTTAACACAGTGGCTAGACTAACAAATAAACAGACATCACCAGAGCAAAATATTCCGTTACGGTATAGTAGTAATGATTTTATGAACTACTTCAATGAGAAAATAGAAAGCATCCGAAACACAATTGTAAATGTACAATCCTCTATGGTGTCTTATGATTCAGCCTCAACTATGGCCCCTCTGGAACAACTACACCGCTTTACAACTATAGGACAGGAAAACCTAAATAAACTTATCATTGCATCTAAACCAACAACATGTTTATTAGATCCAATACCCACTAAACTTCTGAAAGAAGTGTTACCTGTAGTGGAAGAGCCTCTTCTTAATATTATTAACTCGTCTTTATTTTTAGGCCATGTTCCAAAAATATTCAAGCTGGCAGTAATAAAACCTCTCATTAAGAAACCGCAATTAGATCCAAATAACTTAGCAAATTACAGACCCATTTCAAATCTTCCATTTATGTCTAAAATACTAGAAAAAGTTGTGTCCGCTCAATTGTGCTCTTTCTTGCAAGAAAATGAGATATATGAAAAATTTCAGTCAGGATTCAGACCGCATCATAGCACAGAAACTGCGCTAGCTAAAATTACAAATGATTTACTTTTAGCTTCTGACCAAGGCTGTATCTCAATACTAGTTCTACTCGATCTTAGTGTTGCGTTCGACACTATAGATCATAAAATACTCTTGGATCGACTACAAAACTACACTGGTGTTCAGGGACAGGCATTAAGCTGGTTTAGATCGTACTTATCGGACCGTTACCATTACCATTACCGTTACCAAAAACAGGTTGTACCTAGAGCATGGCGCATAGCAGGTGGAGTCTTTATACCTAAAGAAAAAGATGCTACAAGCATCAGTCAGTTTCGTCCTATTTCACTATTAAACGTTGAAGGTAAGATTTTCTTCAGCATTATTGCCCAGAGATTGTCCACCTACCTATTAAAGAATGGCTTCATTGACACTTCAGTTCAAAAAGCAGGCATTCCAGGATTCTCAGGATGCTTAGAACACAACAATGTTATCTGGCAACGAATTCAGTCAGCAAAAAAGGAGAGGAAGGAGCTCCATGTGACATTCCTGGATTTGGCTAATGTATATGGTTCAGTGCCACATGAGCTTCTTTGGCCAGCATTTGATTTTTTCAGAGTACCAATGTCAATAACAAATTTAGTGAAAGCCTATTTTGGAGATTTGCAATTTAGTTTTTCAACTCCAAAATTCAGCACCGCATGGCAATGCTTAGAGGTTGGAATAATGGCAGGATGCACCATTTCTCCACTGGCTTTTACCATGGCAATGGAAGTAATCATTAGGGCATCAATATGGGTAGTAGGAGGAGGCTTGGCTTCTTGGATGCGACTACCACCAATCAGAGCATACGTGGATGACATGACAACCATGACTACAACAGTAGCTTGCTCTAATCGGTTATTGGGGAAGTTAACAGATAATATTGAATGGGCACGAATGCAATTTAAGCATTCCAAATCAAGGAGCATCTCGATAGTTAAAGGAAAGGTAGTAGTTAAAACATTCTTCATTAATGGTGAGGCAATACCAACAGTTTCTGAGAAGCTAGTGAAGAGTCTTGGGAGATGGTACGATGGGGATCTAAAGGACACAGTTCGAGTGGGAGAAGTTAGACAACAAGCAGTGGAAGGGTTGAAGAGCATAAACAGCTGTGCTCTACCAGGCAAACTAAAACTCTGGTGCTTTCAGTTTGGTCTACTGCCAAGGTTACTGTGGCCACTGACTGTGTATGGGGTTTCTTTGACAACAGTGGATAAGCTGGAAGCGTTAATAAGTTCATACATCAGGAAATGGTTGGGAGTTCCACGCTGCCTCAGCAGAGTGGGACTTTATAGTAAAGGAGTATTGCAGCTGCCAGTCTCTGCTTTAACCGAGGAGTTTAAGTGTGCCAAGGTCAGACTGGAAATGACTTTAGCAGAGTCACGCGACAAATGTGTAAGGGAGGCAGCCCCTGTGGTAAAAACTGGTAGAAAGTGGTCAGCAAAGAAATCTGTAGTAGAGGCAAAGGCTGACGTGATATTGTGGGACAGGTACAGTATGGAAGAGGGGGTTTTGGTTTTTTTCAGTTTAGCTCCTCCTAAATGGCACAAGGCAGGCCCAGCTTAAAGGAGGAAGCTGGTAGTCAACGAGGTGCGAAAGCAGGAGGAGAGGATGAGATGTATAAAGGCCATTTCCCAGGCCAAGCAGGGAGAGTGGATGAGATGGGAGAGTGTGGAACAACGCAAAATGGGCTGACAAGACCTTTGGTCAATGGAAGAGAGTAGGATCAGTTTCCTCATTAGGTCAACATATGAGGTTCTCCCATCACCGCAGAACCTAAACCTCTGGGTAGGAGAGGATCCCTCTTGTCCTTTCACCTGCCACATTAAGGCACATTTTGACAAGATGTAAGGTGGCTCTTAGCCAAGGTCGGTTTACTTGGCGCCATGACCAAGTATTGCGATGTTTGGCTTTAGCATTGGAAGGCAAGCGTAGTAGGACCAATAAGTTGCCGCCTGTTCTAGCAAAACATTACACGCAGAAGACAATATTCCTCTGCCCAGGTGAGCAACCACCAAGAAAAGGTGCTAACACCAATTCTCGCCCAGGACAACTGGAAGCTGCTAGGGACTGGAAGATGCGGGCTGATCTTGATCAACAGCTTATTTTTCCACCTGAGATTGCCACCACTAACCTACGACCAGATATTGTCTTGTGGTCTGGATCAGCATGCATTGTTCAACTGATAGAGTTAACAGTGCCATGGGAGGATGCGGTAGATGAGGCATATGAGAGGAAGAAACTGTGGTATGCTCATCTGGCCACTGAAGCAGAACAGCGAGGATGGAGAATCCAGGTTTATCCAGTGGAAGTGGGTTGTCGAGGTTTTGTGGCACACTCTACAACCCGGTTCCTCAGAGGCGTCGGATTCAGTGGCCAAGAGTTGCATCGCACAGTAAAGAACTTATCTGAAGCAGCAGAGAGGAGCAGCAACTGGCTGTGGTTGAGACAGAAAGATTCTAGCTGGCTGTGTACAGGCCGCCATGCTACGGTTTCGTAGAATTCTTGAAAACTTGAAGAGTCTGTTGGTTTTTTTGTATAGGTTGTATAGTATTTACAGTCATTATGTTCCTGTGTATATTGCGTGAATAACGGGTGGTTGGGCAGATATTGTGTTTTGCGGTAGGTGGTATGCCATACGGAACCGTTGCCACTGAAACTGCATATTAACGCACCAGTGGGGCTCGACAGCCTTAGTCAAACGGGTTGGCGCGTATGGTTGGGTTGCGGAGAGATTGTGAGATTGTGGTTAGGTCTCAGCAGCAAGAGGACTTCCCTCTTGCTGCTGAGACCTCTTGCTCCTGAGAGGTCAGTAAGCTGGGCTGAGTTGAGTGGGGGACGGAGGGGGGTGACTCTGGGACGCCATAGTCACTGTCGAGCCCTCTTGAGGTGTCGTGGGCTAGTCGACGAAACACTGAGGATGGAAGGTGCCCACTTGAAGACCCTAGAGATGTCCCCTACTTGGCTCAATCCAGACGGTTGTCGCGCTTGGTCCACTAGGGAGACCACACTGTAGTTGCAGCCGTCGTGTGTGCTGACGCGCCAAGTACACTGCAGTCGTTAACGCTGGACAGAAGGGGAGCCACACCAACATATGGAAAGAAGCGTAAATGGGTGAAGCATAGTTAACTGTAAAGCTACGTCTTAGTGTTGCTTATCTTGGCGAAAGCCGAGTATAAATCAGCAGGAAGTTTTAACATCTACTCTCGTGTAATGGAAATCTTGGTGGTTGAATGTTGTGCTTGTTTGTATTATGGAGATTGCATGTCAGAAATTAGTTTTTGAATGTTACTTATTTATGTGACAATGTTCTGCTGTTGAATGCAGTGATGAGTGTCACAGGGAAAGGTTCCACCCCGTGATAATGGTTCGGCGGGAAACTTGTGTATTTAAACCATTGTCTGAGCATGTTTGGGGAGAGGGTGCATCATGGATAAGGGGCAAGCATTTGAATATGTTTGAGGTGAGACATACAGATATATTTGTGCATGTGCCACTAGGCATTGTTTAGTGCTAGGTTTGCTGCTCACAGAATTTTTTTTGTGTGTGACTTTTTAGCACCAGTGCATGTTGTATCAAGTTTGTATTTTTTGTTGTTGTACTTGTACGAAATGCAGCATGTCAAATAAATTACAACTGGCATTAGGAAAACTATGGCTTTGTACTGAGCCTTCCTAAACTTCTCCCAGACCTCTCGACAACACACTACATAACAGGATCCCAGTGGGATCCCTGATTTTAGGTGAAAATTAGTCAACAGCTCACTTATGAACATAATTATGGAAATATGAACGTATCACAGCAGTCCTCGGGTCTTTACACTGACTTACATTTAGGATTGATTTTAAAGTAGTATTACTGGTACATAAATCACTCAATGGCCTCGGACCGCAATTCATTGCAGATATACTCACTGAATATAAACCTAACAGATCACTCAGATCATTAGGATCACATCAGCTGGAAATACCAAGGGTTCACTCAAAGCAAGAAGAGTCTGCTTTTAGCTATTACGCCAGCCGTAACTCGGACCAGCTAGAAGAGATCAGGGGCCTGTTTCAGAAAGGAGGTTAGGTAAAAACTCTGAGTATGTTAACCCTGAAATGAGGGAAACTCTGGTTTTCCGTTTCAGAATGGGAGGTAAGTAAAACCAGAGAAAGCAGAGTAAGTCAAGCCCGTTTCTGAAAGAGAGGTAACTTATACTCAGAGTCAGTTACCATGGTTGTTATATGTGTTGTTATATGTGTATGTGTATACTGCTGTCTACACAAAGAATTGCTTTTGAGGACAATAAAGTTAAAGTAGTTTAAAGTAGTTTCAGGATGGTACCTTATCCTAACCTGGTCGGGAGCAGGTTTTCTTAAGTAAACCCAGAGTTTTTCTTTTAGTAAATGCATCTTGATTGAAGAATCTTTAGATCGCCTATTTGACTGGAAACAATAAGACAAAAATGCTAAAAGCATTTTTTGCAGTGCAGTAGGCCTACATTCATTTATTGCACATTTTTCTATATCATCGGGGATGCAGAGCACATTAGTAAAGCTGCTGTATCAGAGCGGGAAGGAAAGTGTGCCTCGCTCTCACGCTCTTTCTGAGAGTGTTTGTGTTGTTTCCTGGACACAAACCCATGAGATCCATCAAAGAGAAGTTTCACAGGATTGCAGGACAGTGGTGGAGAATTCGGTTTAAATGAGGATAATCTGATAAATGACGTTCATTTGATAATAGTCAAGTCAAGTCAAGTCATCCTCATTTATATAGTGCTTTTAACAATGTAGATTGTTTCAAAGCAGCTTTACAATTTAAGGTAACAGAGATTGGTTTAGTTTTATAGTGGTTCTTGAATAATGTTTTTTCCAGCTAAAGTTAGTTTTGATAATATCTTGCTGTGACCTCTGAAAGTAACCTAATAATTAGAATTTTCTTTAGGATTTCCAATGTGGTTGGATGCATTGATGACATGCATATTCCCATCATCTCACCTTCCGAAAATGAACCAGATTACTGTATGGAATGGAAGGATAGAGATATATGCCGTAACCACCATCACAGCTGTTAAATACACACTAATTATTCACAATTTATTTGGTCATCTTTATTTCCTACTGGATTTTAATATTCTTCCAGTATTGTGTATCTGAATACTGGAAGAATAAGATAGAGAAATAAGATAAGAGAAAATTAGAGAACATTTAATTATGTAAAAAAAAGCATTATACTTTGTGGAAACAGCTGCTGTAAATTGAAATAGACACTGAATTATTGATTTAATGTCAAATGTTTGTAATGTAGTCATGTAACCTACAGCCATGAACCTTTTATGCTTAAAGATTTAACTGATTGAATTATGAATTTTTATTTTATTTTTTGCTTGTGGGATACCATGAAAATGAGTATTAGTTCCATAACTTACCTTTCTGTCGGTTTTCACCTGATAATATAACAGTGAATAAGAATCGGAAGTATGTGGACGTCTATTTGTCGGGTGCTGTTGCCATGGTGAATCAAAATTTTGGAGCTCCATTGATCATGGCTTTTCATAGTTGTGGTGCACGCGCTTAACTCAGAGTCAACCTACTTAAGAGTAGATTGAACTAACTCAATTCAGCTGTTCTGAAAATGAACAATCGAGTTTCCCATCTCAGGGGACCAACTCAGAGTTACAGTTTTAACTCAGAGTTGGTTGAACCTCTTTATTGAAACGGGCCCCTGAGCAGCGGGCCAAATCAGTCGCCAGATAGGTTACATTTAGTGGATTTTCTAATTTATTAGAGATTGTGCTCATATTGTTAATGATTCAGTTGAACAGCCAGTTAGCTTGAGTAAAGGTCAAAGGTTGAATCCTAAAATGTTAAGTATCAAAGTTTAGTTCCTCAGTGTTAAATGTATAGAGACACAATAATCATTCTACAAAATGATTTAGTCTTTGTTTAAACACAAGGCACATCACTGTTGTCTCTTACTGAGGCTGTGTTGCAGGATTTTCTGGAGATTTTGACATGATCCCCACAGAAGTTTCTTATCTTATAGGCGATCAGCACCATGATGACATTTATAAAACCTGTTATTTGATGCGTTTATATCTCTCATTAGAGATATCTTTTGATGTGTTCTTTAGGCAGATAACATTATTTCTGAACATGAACAGATTTGATAACCAAACAGATTTTTTTAATGTTCAAAAGGTCTTCATCTGCATCCTCACATGCATGAAATGACACCAAATTAAATGAAAGAATATGGCAATGTGATGAACTAATCAGCACCTCATAAATGTCATGCTTTTTTTTTTTTTTTTTTTTTACAACTTATTAAACTTAACATTGAAACTTAATTCCAACAAGGGACCTAATAATGATCAGTAATATCTTAAGATATTTGTGTTCGCCATAGAATGGAAAGTGAGCTATAACATGATTTACACTGAAGTATTGACAGAAAAGTACACTTGCTCTATGTAGAGCTCATGTATCACAGGATGATAGTGTCTGCGACAATGCCCGTCTTATTCCAGTAAACACAGGCATTAGTTATAAAAAGATAATTATGTTGCTGGTAATGTGCTGCGTTATTCCTCATTACTGATAAATAGGTTGTCTTCTTTGTAGCAGTGTTTATGTAATTTTGGCTATGTATTTTATTATTTTAAAAATTATATTAAATGTTAGACAATATAATATAACAACTTCACAAGCCACGATACAATAATATTGTGATTCGAAAAATTTTGCATTATGCTGATTGTATGCAGGTAAATTGATATTTAATACCATTTTGCAACTGCAAATGTTTCCAAAGAAAAAATACTGTATGTTTTTATCTTTTAATAAAAGTAAAAAAAAATACACAAATACTGAAAGATAGCAAACAAACAAAATTAAGGGAAAGAGACAAAGAAACAAACAAAACAACATACAATGCTCAATGTGCAAAGTACAGCAACAAATTAAATAAATTCAAATTCACAGCGGGTGTATTGCACATAGTATTTGTATTACAAACAGTAACACTGGATGTAAAGTCAGACACTGTATATGTACATACATTCATGTAAACATTGATGTAAACAAACATTTTTGTAAACACTAATGAAAACAGGCACCCGTATACAGTTAAATGTGCTTACTGTCAAAGGCACTGAAATATTGCACAAAAGCAGCATAAGGAATAACAGCATATGTGATTCAGTCAGTCCAACAGCCAGCATATCTGTGTTGTTAATGTGAGTGAAGTCTTCTAATGGACTGTGGAAAGAAGCTATTACTATGTCTGGCATGCTATGATAGCGTTTGCCAGAGGGCAGAAGGGTGAACAGTGGATGGGGTCACTGATTATTTCACATTATATACATATGAGGTCTCTTTATTGAAGAAATGTAGACCAAACCTGGCAGGAGGTATTGAGTTTGGATTTTTTTTTTTTTTTTTTTTTTTGAGGCATTAAGTTTTTCCTTACTGCATTGTGTTTTTAGTAGATTGAGCCAAAGGTCTGTTTAGTTTTATTCAGTCAAGTAAGATTTAAAAAATTTTTTTTTTTTTTTTTTTTTAAATTTGTGCAATGAGAATAAATCCGTTATAAAACACACACATCTGTTTTTATTCATGTGTGTGTCTTTTATTTTTAATACTTAGTGTATAAATAGCCCTCTTGTCTCAGCTTTGTTCCCGTTAACCATTGTGGGTGAGTGTTATATTATGTTTAAGTCAAGTTGTCAGGTTATTGTTTATTTTGTTCAGATTTTGGTTAATAAAACACATGCCATAGTAGGATATTATTTGATAGTTATAGGCTGTAGTTTAATATATTGTGCGTGTTTCACCAGGCATTTAATGATGTAGTGATGCCGATGTTGTTTCTGTAACCAGGATCCATTTTTAAAGTTTGGTCTATGAATGGTAGCTTTAATATCTAGTAGTGTCATAATTGTATCTTCTCTGTTTAGTCAAATCGAATTTAGGTTATGGGTCGAGTGATAGATATATTAGTTGCTGAGAAAGAAAATAAAAAATGAAGGGGTCTTCTGCAAGTTGGATATAGCTTTATACAAGGCTTCTTAATGCACTATCGAGAGAGGAGAACCAACCTGGGTGCTGAATAAAGGTCATTTAAATTCGGGGGAAATGTTAATTTTAATGAATGTTATGCAACAGTTTTTACGATAAAAGTCAGTTTGATCTATCAGGTTGTTTTTGTATTTCTTGTAAGAGATGTAAACAGTAGGGTATCTCAGACTTTGTGCAAAAGTAGTAGTCAGACACATTGCTAAAACAGTTAATGAGTTTGTGTATTGATGGCAACGAAGATAATGCAATGTAAATAAATAAAAGTACATCATCTGCATAGTAGCTTATTTTATGGCAGTATGAATCTGATTCAATTCCAGAAATACTATAGGATTGCCTAATTGCCGCTGCCAGTAGTTAATAAAAAGTGCAAATGTTAGAGAAGGCAATAGGAATCCTTGAGTACCTTTGAGATGATTCTATTAACGGAGGCTACGGGGGAGTTAGAGATAATTACATCCAGTTGGTGTTTTAAAACCAAAATGACAGTGTGGGGAAGAGAAATTAACAATTGACCCTGTCTAATGCTTGTTCTTCATCTAGCGATAGTACTAAGAAAGTTTGTTTGTCTTCAGGCATGGAGTTATTATAAAAAGTAATTAATCAACCTTATTCTGAAGTATAGCTCCCTTTAATAAATTCAGTTTATTATATAAATAATAATAATAATACATTTTATTTGTAATGTGCCTTTCTCAAACTCAAAGCGCTTCAGAGTTAAAATTTCCTGATAATTTACTCACTCCCACATCATCCAAGATGTTCATGTCTTTCTTTAGTCGAAAAGAAATTAAGGTGTTTGAGGAAAACATTCCAGGATTTTTCTCCATATAATGGACTTCAATGGGGTCCAACAGGTTGAAGGTCCAAATGTCAGTTTCAATGTAGCTTCAAAGGCTCTACACGATCCCAGCCGAGGAATAAAATAAAAAATACCTTATCAAGAAAAACGATCTGCCATTTTCTGAAAAAAATAAAAATGTATATACTTTTTAACCACAAATGCTCATCAAAGCTCTGCGACACAGATTACGTAATCAAGTTGAAAGATTGATGTAGCTTATGGCGAAAAACTCATTTTGTTCTCCGACTTCAAAATCGTCCAACATCGTTTAAATGTGTAGCGCATCACAGTTAGTGCAAGACCAGCATTTGTGGTTAAAAAGTATATAAATGTTTTTTTTTGTTTTTTTTTTTTTAAATAAGAGCCTTATTCCTCGGTGGGATCGTGTAGAGCCTTCGAAGCTGCATTGAAACCGCAATTTAGACCTTCAACCCGTTGGACCCCATTGAAGTCACTATATGGAGAAAAATCCTGGAATGTTTTGAACATCTTGGATGATGTGGGGGTGAGTAAATTATCAGGAAATGTTCATTCTGAAGAGAACAAATCCTTTAAACCACTGATTACAGCTTATAGTCTGTCAGACAGTGTTTTATTTTTATATCTACATTGATATCGGTCGGAAGTTGGCACATTGTGTTAAGTTTTTAGTTGGTTATGGAATGTTTTACAAAGAACGGCCTAACTAACACCCTAATGGGTGTTGACCCTAATCAGGTATGAAACACTTATGTGCTGAATCATTTGTATATTGTTACAGGAAAATACATTTGCCATTAACTGAATAGAACTTGGGTGCCAAGTGGCAATAAGGAGTTATTTTTGTTGTGAAAATAACAGATAACAGTTTGATAAAAAATAAAATAAAATAAAAAGTATAACCAGTATTACTGACTTTAAGTAATAGCAATGATATGCTGGCTGTTTCCTTCTCATTAGACACATGAAACAAGCTCGCTGGCAGTGTAGATATGGCATTAAAGGTGCTCTAAGTGATGTCACGCGTTTTTTAGGCTGAAAATTTTTTTTGTCACATACAGCAAACATCTCACTATCCGATTGCTGCCTGTCCCCTGAACACACTGTAAAAATAAACGTGGTCTCTGCAGACAGAATTAACAAATTTACATCGGAAAAGCCTGTTTCAGGAAGCACAGAAGGGAGGGGGAGGGGACGGGATGAGGAGGAGGGAGGGTCGAGCTAGCCTCCGTTTTGTTTTACAATACTTCGAAGGTCAACAAGGTGATGTCATCCAACATCGCTTAGAGCACCTTAAAGTAAACAGCTTATTTGATTCTAACAGCGAGCTAAAGGTTTGTTGCATAGTAGCTGGCCTGCATTTGTTTGCGGAATCAACACTTAATTAACACATAAACATGGAAAGATGGATGTTTAGAAATAAGCGAGAACGTACTTCCTGTGTAAATGTGAGAGATATGGTAATGCTTATTTATGAGTGCAAAGCTTAAGATTTATAAGTGCATAGCTTAAGTGTTCACTTGGCATCAGTAAAGCCCAATTTATACTTCTGCGTCGAACTCCCGCCGTAACTACGTCGTAGGCTGTGTGTAGCGCTCGTACCCTTCAGCACACCCTGATGTGCACCTCTCCAAAAATGTAACAACGCGTCAGTTCTATGCGGACGTAAGCGCTGTGATTGGTCTGCTAGAACCCCTCCCTCGGGTTTCACATTCTTCCTCTGCATGTGTAATTGCGCGTCAACGGGGACAACGACGCAGAAGTATAAATCAGCCTTAAGAGGCGTCCCACTGGCAGTATTAGAGGGCGAGTCTTCAACACCATTTTTCTGAAAGAAAACACAGATTCACGGAACATTATCATGATTAAAGTTTCAGTTACATAAACACAAAAATACAAGATACCAAAGAATGCTTCTTTGTAAGTGTAAGTATTTGTGTTGCAAGTTGTGCTTCCATAGTGATACATTTTTTTAAAAAGGACAACTATTCAGAGGGTACATTAATGTTACACCGTTATAGCATCCTATGTTAAATAATCATATAATTAATATAAAAAAATATAATAAAGTAATAATATAAATAAATATTCACACAACTGTTCTTCATTCTAAAGTAAACAGTCATAAATAGTCAGTTATTATAATTAAGTAGTTATTTCTTAAACCACCTCTCAAAGATGTCAGTCTGTTGTAACCTCTAAACAGATTTGGTGCTCATTATCACCTGGGGTCGGCTGCACCAGCTGAACGTACACCTGGTCATGAGACTAAGCTTAACTTAAAATGCGTTGTAAGTACTGCGTAGAATTAATACCTGTTGCACCATCTGGGCGTAGCGCATGTCTGAGACTAAATCTTACGCCTAGTCAAAGGTAAAGTCTTGTTGTTTCCATGGTGAAAATAAAGATTATATATATATATATATATATATATATATATATATATATATATATATATATATCTGCGAGCAGCGATTACGGGCCCAAGCCGGTGGCACCGCAACCCCGGTTCCTTTAGTTACCTAAAGGCACCGGGGTGGCGGTGCCGCCGGACGTGCAAAAATGTAACCCTGCTTTGACTGTCGAAAAGAAGTGTGCTGTAGAGCTTGCATCAGTTTGGGTGCATCAAGTGCGCATCGAGGGCACATATCAACCACAAAGTATGCGTGAGCAACCTTCTGAAACCTAAAATGAAAAATGAGACACCTCATCCATGGGTCTTATGGATTTAACAGACACATGATCTAAGTACACAAGACAGAGTATTCATATGAAGTGTGCCATTTGGGACAGGGCCTATGATCGTGAACCACAAAAGCCACATATATGAGATTAGGGATGGGCGATATATCGCACGATATTGTTATGCGCATCTCGTCAGTAAAGCCGGTTCCTTGATTAGTAGTAAACCGCCTTCACCTGCTTTCAGATGGAGCGGCATTTACTCTACAGCAAAAACTCCAGTGTTAAATTAACACTCAAGAGTGTTAAAGTTAATGAGATAATTAAGTGATTAATTTAGTGATGTTTGAGCATTATTGAAGACACCTGATGTTAACAAGCAGAATCACTGAAGGAGAAAATCACAAATTATAAGCAACCGTTATGGCGATAAGTGTTTGGTTTAGTTGGGCTCTTAACCTTTATACATTCACTTTAAATTTCTTTGTCTGCAGTTATTTAATTATAACAGTCAAATGAACAAAGAAAAGTGTGATCTGTTAGTGTTGGTTATGTTCTGGCATAATCATGCTTTGATCTGAAAATTAATCTTATTGAGATAGTTTGGTTTAACTTACTGGCAACAACTTTGTGATATAAGAGCATATGTGAGTATAGGTATGTTTCTTATAATCCAAAATATTTAATAAACATTGTTCTGATCAAATCACTTTCAAATAAATTTATTTAGATACACAGACATCAATAATCAGCCTATGAATCTCAACAATGGTGACAATAATAAATCATGTTGCAGTGGCTGCCACCAATCACAACTCATTAATGGCTCCCATCATGCATTGCGATATGAATAAATTATGATCTGAATTTTCTATGTAATTTACTTTTCCTAATTGAATATTCTGCTCGTCACCATTGTTGAGATGCATAGACTGAATTTTGAAGTCTGTGTGTGCCTAAAAGAAAGATTTTTTTTTTTTTAGAAAACCACTTTTAAAACATCCTTTATATTATAGCTAAAATTCTGGGTATTTATGCAGAATCATAGTTATGCTGTAACAAACAACATAAATCAAAAACATAAAGTTCAATTGATGATTGTCATAATATAACCAACACCATCAGATCACTTTTTTTCCTTGTTCATCTGGCAGTTATAACTCAGATAAAGCAGACAAACAAAGTCTAAAGTTAATAATATAAGGGTCAAGAGCCCAACTAAAGTAAACAATGATCGCCATAACGGTAGCTTACAATTTGAGATTTTCTCCTTCAGTGATTCTTCAGGTGTGTTCAATAATGCTCAATCATCACTAAATTAATCACTTAATTATCTCATTAACTTTAACACTCTTGAGTGTGGACTCATATACACTCCCAGGAGTGTTAATTTAACACTGGAGTTTTTGCTGTGTACAAAGAGCCGTAGTTAACTGATAAGCTGAGCCATATCGCATTAATTATCGCTGGCGATACGTCCGCGATATTGATGCGATATGGCTCAGCTTGTCAGTGAACTACGGCTCTTTGTAGTAAATGCCGCTCCATCTGAAAGCAGGTGAAGGCTATTTACTACTAATCAAGGAACCGGCTTTACTGACGAGATGCGCATAACAATATCGTGCGATATATCGCCCAGCCCTAAATGAATGCTTACCGTTTGATGTTACCATTGGTTTTCTCATCAAGCCCATTTGTTTGGGGATGGTAAGCAGCCGTAACACTCCTCTCAATAGAGAGCAGCACACAAAGTGAGCTGTTGATCTAAATTAGAAAATAAAAATTAATCTGAACATTATTTTTATTTGGTTTATAGTACTTCTGTCAAATATTTCAATCAATAAATCTTTATTTGTTGAGCACCAAATCACAAATTACATCATCAGAACAAAATGCATAAAGTGAAGCTTACTTGATTGACGAACTCCCGTCCTTGGTCTGACAGTATGCGCTTAGGGCAGCCATGTCTATAAATGACTGTACAAAGGTTTTTGGCTACTTCCAATGCAGACTTTGTCTTTTGAGGAAAGGCCTCCACCCACTTGGAAAAATAGTCAGTGACTGTCAATATATACTGATACCCAGTAGATGTTTTTGGGAGTGGACCAGTGAGATCAATGCCAATGAGCTCCCACACAGCAGATACCTATTAGTGATTTGAATGCATAATAGATTAAATAAAATAATGCTTAGAATTGTTAAAATCTAGTCGATTACAAAAGATGGTGACCTTGATGCAGTCCAGAGTTTTAACTGCATTCAGGGGTGGTCCCACCCGTTGACATTGGTCACATTCAGATATCTTGAAAAAAAAAAAAAAAAAAGCTCAAATTACAAACAGTAAGTTTCACATACCTATTAATATGAAGATATAGACGTATAAAAACACAAGTGTTGGCTTATGGATGAACAGATAAACTACATACCCATTTGTCAATGTCCACTGTCATGCCATACCAGTAAAACCGTGAGCACATGGCAGCACGTGTTTTTAAGGTTCCAGTATGTCCTCCAATAGGTGAGGCATGAAATTCTTTAAATAAATTCATAGCCTCCTCCTTTGTCTTTATGACTCGTCTGTGACTGCCAAAAAGTAGTTCTCCATCTTTAAGGAATATTGACATAACCAATAATAAATAATACAAAATATGAACACGTGCATATTCCTGTCAGTATTATGTATTTTGATAGTAAATACTGACCGTGAATCCTGAATTTCGATGAGTATTTCCTAAGGCTTTGCTTCTGCCCTTTATTTAGGTGTGCAGGGTATGACCCCTTTAAAATGTAATCGAAAATTTCCCCCCACTTATTTTCCATGGTTAAACTACAGTTAGCAGAAAAAATAAGCATTAATCATTTTAAAGCAAAACATTAGTCGATGTATTTAATCTCGGTCAGATGCTATGCTCAGATGGCACCAAACGCTAGAACCTCGTTAACACCAGATTTAACGTTTTAACACGACATTACGAGACTTTACGACTCCACTTGCCAAAAATAATATATTGAAAACGTCTCTTAACATTTCTTGTGATTATACAAGGCATGCAATTAGATAATGTGTATATAATAAAAGATATAATACACCAACACTTACCGCTTGTAATCTGGTACGCTGAAATGATGGTTTAAATCTAACGCATGCGCAATGCCACAAATTTCACTGCTGCGCATGCGCATTAACCGAAGGTATCCCATTCTGATGGGTAGGACTAGCTTTCTGATTTTTTTGAGGAGGACAGGAGGTTGAGTAACAGGAAGAGGAGCAGCAGTAGCAGCAGATGGCCAGGGAGACGGCTGGAGAAAACACAATCTCCAAGAAGTGAGACTGAACAGTCGAAGCTGGTGGGGTGGAAATGGCGGCATCTGGAGGGAAGGAGCATAGACATTTGCCTGGTGATCGAGGACATCAGGCGGTTGGCAACAACTGGGCTAGGAATGGACAGGGGTCAGGAAGTGACGGATCAGGAAGTGAGGATGGGGAGATGGATGTTGGAAGCGGGAAATTGGAAGAATGGAAAGTAGTAAAGAAAAAACGTAAAAGTAAAGATAGAGACGAATCGGATTGTAGTGACATCGACAAGGGGGGAAAAACGGTGAAAAGGAGTGAAGATGAATTCATGGTATATATCAAATTGTTGCAAGAAGGGACATCGTTTGATGAGTGGAGTCCAACGCTACTAACCAAAACTTTGCGCAAAGAAATTGGGGAAATTAGGAACGCTAAAAAATTGAGAAATGGTTCTTTACTGGTAATATGTAAAAGTGTGGAACAACAACAGAAAGCAATAAAGATAAATAAATTGAATGGAAAGCGAGTGAAGTGTTCAATGGTGTATGACCAGAAGCTTGTTAGAGGTGTAATCACAGGGATTCCTTTGAGTGAGTCAGTTGATTCAGTGAAAGAAGGAATAAACAATGTTAAGGTCAGGGAAGCAAAACGACTAAAAATTAGAAGGAATGGAAATATCTGTGACAGTCTTTCAATCTTGATAACTTTTGAGGAAGAAAATCTTCCAGGAAAAGTCTTTATTGGATATATGACCTATGATGTCAGGGTTTACATTCCACCACCACTGCGGTGTTTTAAATGCCAAAGGTATGGGCATGTAGCTGCGATATGTAAGGGAAAACAAAGATGTAGTAAATGCAGTGGTGAACATGAATACGGAAAGTGTGAAGAGGGGGCAAAGCTAAAATGCTGTAATTGTGGAGGAGAACATAGCGCAGCATATGGTGGATGTGAAGCTAACAAAAGAATGAAGGAGGTACAGCGAATTAAAGTAGTTCAAGGGGTCTCATATGCAGAAGCAACTAAGAAAGTTCAAAAAGTTATGCCTGTCGAAATAATAAAGGAGAGGACTAAAGATGTAGGGGAATGTGTAAAGTGTGATAAACTAAAAGAAGAGACACTGATTGTGAACAAAGGAGATTTTGTGATCTTCATGGCTGAGATAATCAATTGTTCTGCGCAGACCAGTAGTAGGACTGAAAGAATCAAAATAATTGTTAAATCAGCCGAAAAATACTTGGATGTGAAGGGAATGAATTGGGAAAGAGTTAGAGATATTCTTAAGGATGAAGAACAACATTCACAGACATGGATTGGGGCTGCATAATGGTTTTAATTATACTCCAGTGGAATGCTAGGAGTCTAATTGCAAATGGTCAAGAATTTAAGATATATGTTGAAAATTTAAAGGATAAACCTAATATTATTTGTGTACAAGAAACCTGGCTAGTGGCCAGGTTGGATTTTGTAATTAAGGGATACAATTCGTTAAGAAGAGACAGGGATATGGGTAAAGGAGGAGGAGTTGTAATTTTTATACAAATGGGACTTCAGTATAGAGAGATTAAGAAGGGGAATGACTTGGAATACATTGCTACAGAAGTAAGGTCAAGTGAGGATAAGGTGACAATAATAAATTTTTATAATCCATGTAGAACAGTGGAGAAAAAGCAACTTGAGAACATTTGGAAGGATTTAACAGGGAAAATTATCTGGTGTGGGGACTTTAATGCACATAGTATATTATGGGGAGAGAAGGATGATGGGAATGGAAATGTAGTTGAAGAATTTATGGAAGAAAAAGAGTTAGTGTGTCTGAATGATGGTTCTGGTACAAGAATAGATGTGGCAAGGGGCACAGAGTCAGCAATAGATCTTACTATTGTCACAAAAACAATTGCAGATAAATGTGAATGGGAGGTATTGAAGGAAAGTACAGTAGGGAGTGATCACTATCCTATTAGAATTCAGATAGGAATGGAAGTAGGGAATGAACATGAAGTAAGAGAAGAGAGGTGGATTCTAGAGAAAGCAGATTGGAATAAGTATAGAGAAGTGAGCGATGAGTTATTATCTATTGATAAAAATCAAGATATTGAGGAATTATGTTATAAAATTAGTAATAGTATAATTATTGCAGCAGGAGTATCAATTCCAAAAACTAAGCCTAAGACATTAAATAAAATAGTTCTGTGGTGGTCAAAAGACTGTAAGGAAGCAATTACAAATAGAAATAGAGCATTTAAGGAGTTAAAGAGAACACACAATTTTCAGAATTTAGTTCAATATAAAAGAACCCAGGCAAAAGTCAGGAAAATAATAAGGCAAGCTAAAAAAGAGTACTGGAAGAGGTTCTGTGACTCTATTGGGAGAACTACTCCAGTGGGGAGAATTTGGAATATGATTAAAAAAATGAAAGGGAATGGAAGGGAATATGAATATCCTATGCTGATTGAGGGGCAAATAACTATCACTAGTAATAAGGAAAAAGCAGAAGTTATAGCAAAAATATTAGTCAAGGTGCATAGTTCAGGAAATTTAAATAATGAGGAAAAGAGAGGAAGAAATGAAACAGTTGGAAAATATCAGTATGTGTTTGGCAATGAGGATAGTGAAGGAGGGGAATTGGATGTATTGTTTTCAAAGTCAGAACTCAACATGGCATTGAGGAAAGTAGGTAAGACATCGCCAGGGAGAGATAAAATCTGTTATTCTATGTTGGACAACTTAAGTGATAAGGGGAAGGATGTTTTGTTAAATCTTTATAATAAAGTATGGATAGAGGGATGCATTCCTAGAGCATGGAAGGAGTCTATAATTGTTCTTATTAGGAAACCTGGGAAGGATCCCCAAATAGCAAGTAATTATAGACCTATTGCGTTAACGTCCCAGATGGGGAAAACTATGGAGAGAATGATAAATGACAGGCTTAAGTATTGGATAGAAACAAAAGGATTGATGCAAAATTATCAAAGTGGATTCAGGAAAGGTAGAAGTACCATGGATCCTATTGTATGTCTTGAAGATATAATAAGGAAGGCTCAGGTGAATAAAGAATCTGTAGTGGTAGTATTTTTTTATGTCGAAAAGGCGTACGATATGTTGTGGAAAGAAGGCATGCTGATTAAACTAAAACTATTGGGAATTAAGGGAAAGATGTTCAAGTGGATAGAAGGGTTTTTATCTGATAGAGTAATTCAAATTAAAATAAATGGGGAAGTAAGTGAAAGTTACAGGGTGGAAAATGGTGTTCCACAAGGGAGCATTATCAGTCCACTTTTATTTTCAATCATGATTGATGATGTTTTTAAGGATGTACAAAATTCAGTCGGGGTAGCATTGTTTGCAGACGATGGAGCAATGTGGAAAAAGGGAAGGAATATAGATTTTGTGGTGGATAAGATGCAACAAGCAGTAAATAGAGTCCAAGAGTGGGCTATTCAATGGGGGTTTAGAATCTCAATAGACAAAACAAAGACTTTAATTTTCTCTAGGAAGAAAATAAATTTGAATGTAAAAATCAAATTATCTGGGGCAGAATTAGAATGGGTGGAATTCTTCAAATATTTGGGAATTTGGTTCGACAAAAGACTAACTTGGACAATGCATATTCAGAAAATGATTGATAAATGTAAGAAAGTGTTGAATGTGATGAGATGCTTGCGTGGAGTAGAATGGGGAGCAAGTAGACCTGCGCTGAAAGCTATTTATTCAGGGATGATCAGGTCGGTATTTGATTATGGGTGTATAGTGTATGGATCTGCTGCCAAAACTTTATTAAAGAAACTAGATGTAATCCAGAACCAAGGTTTGAGGTTATGCTGTGGGGCATTTAAGACCTCGTCAGTGGCAGCAATCCAGGTAGAGATGGGGGAGATGCCGCTACATCTTAGAAGAGACCAGCTATCTCTTGTGTATTGGGCAAATCTGAGAGGTCATACTGAAAAACATATGAGTCAGACAGTTTTATGGGAATGTCAAGAGAGAGAGAATAACCTAATCAAAAGTTTTGGATGGACAATAAGGCAGAAGATAATAACAATAGGAATTAGTACATTGAAGATAAGCCCTACAGTGGTATTTTCAGTTGTACCTCCTTGGATGTTGTCGGAAGTTCCAGTTGACTTAGGATTATTGGAGGAAAAGGAGGTCAATGGAGTGGATCGTTACAGGACTCAGAATTACATAAATAGCAAATATAAAGATGGAATTATTTTATATACTGATGCATCAAAGCAGACAGATAAGAAAATGGGAATTGCTTATGTTATCCCTCAATTAAATATTGAATATGCTAAAAGAATTAATGATGATTTAGCAGTATATACAGCAGAAATGGTGGCAATATGGATGGCAATGATGTGGATAGAGAGCAATAAACCTAAGCAAGCTGTGATTGCGTCAGACTCCAGTTCAGCATTAATAAGTCTCAAGCATCTTCACTCTGAGTCTAGACAGGATATAGTATTTGAAATAATCCATTTAGCAAACAATCTGCTAAAGTCTGGTATTAGTACTACATTTATATGGGTGCCAGCTCATATAGGTGTAGGAGGTAATGAGTTGGCAGACAAATGTGCGAAGGTAGCAGCAGAGAAGTCTTTTATAGAGATGGATATTAAATACAGCAAAGCTGAAGTTAAAAGTATAATTAAAACAAAAATTAATGAAAAATGGCAGTTTGTTTGGGACAATGAACAGAAGGGGAGATACTTGTATAGTATTCAAGGAAAAGTGGGAAAGAGCAGGAGTACATACAGAAAAGGGCGAGAAGAAGATGTGGTGTCTAGAATGAGATTAGGACATACAGGTTTAAATAGAACTTTATTTATAATGAATAAGCATGTTGATGGAAAATGTGAATATTGCAATAGTCAAGAGACAGTAGAACATGTAATTATGAATTGTCCTAAATACCATCAAGCTAGACAAAGATTGTTATCACAACTAGGTGAGAATCAGATTTCCCTAAATGTACATGATATAATGAAAAGAGGGTCTGGCGAAATTTGTTTTCATTTTTTGTTTTCTTTTTTAAAGAGAACTGGGTTAATTAAAAGAATGTAAAAGTGTAGTTTGAGTCGTTTACAGTGTATGAGTCTGACCCATTGATCCACACTCCAGTCCAGATGGTGGCGGTAATGCACCAAAAAGCTGGTTGCCAACCGCCATAGAAAGAGAAGAAGAAGAAGAAGAAGAAGACTAGCTTTCTCCTCGTCTTCGGAGGTGGTCGGTTGTAGCCCAGATAAAGCTCCGGATCAGGATGCATTTCGGTTGGCTTTTTTTTTAAGAAATGGAAAGAGCAAACATACACTTTCTTTGGAGGGTGTTTAAGTTTCAAAGCTGCAAGCCACGCTGTTTTGCGTTCCTCATTCCTTGGCATGGAGTGCAAAGCATAGGGCGATGGACACGGACAATTTCTTCGAAGTTGTTGATGTTCGAAGCAAGACGTTTCCGACAAAATCGTCAATTTTCTTGAATTGTTATGGCAACCAACAACGGCACAAGTTGAACCTGAGCTCATATTAACAATAATTAAACACAACTTATTCTAATCAAAGTAATGTTGTTGCCTTCTTTGTCGATATCATATACGCTAGCAACGGTTAGCTGCTGAACAGGAAACACAATACCGGAAAGCGGAAGTAGGTCAGCACCCATTGGTTGCTGGAGAAACAGGTGGATATAGTAGGAAAGTAGGCATATTCGAACGCACTTAAGTCCGAATCTCGCGATAATTAGAACGTCACCCAGGTAATTCTCGCCTACTCTTTTGGATTCATACATACTTTTTTGCTCGCCTACTCTTTTTCCCATACTAAATAGTAGGGAAGTATGCGGTTTGGAACGCAGCTTAATTCTGCACTGGTATTTTTTCGTGAACCGGAAGTTACTCCCGCCACGCCAAGACCCGCCCTATTTGAAAAATATAGGCTATCTGATGTTTTCGGAGTTGTGAGATCCAGGCGATCACCGGGAGTTCAGCGCTCATTAACCCCGACTGGAACAGCTTTTCCTCGGCTAGTCCTTCTGTTTGCCGCATGCTCTGATGTCTTTAGTCTAGTGGTAAAACATGAGATATAATTTGTCTTGTGTATAAGTCGATCTTTGGTCTCATTAATCTATAGTTTGTTCCATAGCAAATCGTTTTGGCTGAGGGCAAAGTGAAGTTTCATAACTTTATATATTTAGGCCATTTAACTTTAACTTTGTAGCCTATTAGAGAGCTGACTTATGTTTGACTGAATTGTTTGCTTTATTGTTATGCATTGTATAGCTTCTTATACCTATTAGGCTACTTATACTTTTATACTGGATATTATTGATCATTAAAACTGACATTTAACAAAAAAGACAGGGTTGTGTAATTTTATATTCTAAAATATATAGAATATTATATATAGACTTATATATTTTACTATACATTCTCTTCACTGTATGTACATGTAAAATTAAATAAAATGACACAACCCTGTCTCTGTTTGTTAAATGTCAGTTTTAATGATCAATAATGTTTCATATTTTTAAAATGAAAACAAAAAGAACCAGGGTTGTGTTTTATATTTCGTGTTGTTATAAATATATGCAGTGAAGATAATCAATGTGCATTGCCTGAAACACATTTGTGTGGCCATTAATATGTTGAAGATTTTTTTAAATGAAAAGAGGCAGAGTGGTGTTTTATTACATATTTCGTTTTATTGTTGATGAAAATAGGCAGAGTTGTATTTTATACCATATTTCGTTTTATTGTTGCCTAAAATATACATAAAGAGATAACTGGATTAGCCAGAGAAAGAGAATCAGAATCAGAAAGAGCTTTATTGCCAAGTGTGCTTGCACACACAAGGAATTTGTTTTGGTACTGAGGCTTCCAGTGGACATATACAGATACAAATACAACAAGAAACATAATACTACAAATTATAAGAATAAAAATATAAATATATGAGAATAAAAAGTATCACAGTTGGGTTTAGTCAGAGTAGACATTTTCAGATTTACAGATTATGAACTATGAACATATTTACAGTGTTTTGAATATTATAAATAAAAAAATCTACATATAAGTATCACCTGAGTTGTAGGATATTGCACTAAACAGTGGGAGTATTGCACTTAAGGCATATGCCTTGGGAGATATGTTAACTGTTCAGGAGGGAAATGGCCTGTGGGAAGAAACTGTTCCTGTGCCGAGATGTTCTTGTGGCCAGTGATCTGATTCGCCGTCTTGACGGTAACAGTTCAAACAGTTGGCGTCCAGGGTGAGTGGAGTCTGTGATGATTTTACCTGCTCTCTTCCTCACTCTGGAAGAGTACAGGTCCTTGAGGGTTGGCAGGGGGGCACCAATAATCCTCTCCGCAGTCCGGACTGTCCGTTGTAGTCTCCAGATGTCTGATTTGGTAGCTGAACCAAACCAGACAGTGATGGAAGTGCATAAGACAGACTCAATGACGGCTGAGTAGAACTGAATCAGCAGCTCCTGTGGCAAGTTGAACTTCCTCAGCTGGCGAAGGAAGTACAGTCTCTGCTGGGCCTTTTTCACAATGGAGTCAATGTGATTGTCCCACTTCAGGTCCTGAGAGATGGAAGTGCCCAGGAACCTGAATGACTCCACTGCTTCCACAGTGCTGTTCATGATGGTGAGTGGGGGGAGTGCTGGGCTGTTTCTCCTGAAGTCCACGATCATCTCCACTGTTTTGAGCGTGTTCAGCTCAAGGTTGTTATAACTGCACCAGACAGCCAGCTGTTCAACCTCCAGTCTGTAAGCAGATTTGTCACCGTTTCGGATGAGACCGATGACAGTGGTGTCGTCGGCAAATTTCAGGAGCTTGACAGAGGGGTCTTTAGAAGTGCAGTCATTAGTGTACAGGGAGAAGAGCAGTGGGGAGAGAACGCAACCTTGGGGGGCGCCAGTGCTGGTGGTGAGAGTCCTGGATGTGTGTTTCCCCAGTCTCACTCGCTGCTGCCGGTCCGTCAGGAAGCTGGTGATCCACTGACAGATCGAGGATGGTATGGAGAGCTGGGTCAGTTTGGGTGTGAGAAGATCAGGCATGATGGTATTGAAGGCCGAACTGAAGTCCACAAAGAGGATCCTTGCATAAGTCCCTGGTCTGTCGAGTTGTTGCAGGATATAATGCAGTCCCATGTTGACTGCATCATCCACAGACCTGTTTGCTCTGTAAGCAAACTGAAAGGGATCCAGCAGGGGTCCAGTGATGTCCTTCAGGTGGGCCATCACCAGTCTTTCAAATGACTTCATGACCACAGACGTGAGAGCGACAGGTCTGTAGTCATTAAGTCCAGTGATTTTGGGTTTTTTGGGGACCGGAATGATAGTGGAGCGTTTGAAGCAGCAGGGAACTTCACACTGCTCCAATGATCTATTGAAGATCTGCGTGAAGACCGGGGCCAGTTGGTCAGCGCAGGCTTTTAAACAAGCAGATGAGATGCCTTCTGGGCCTGAGGCTTTCCTAGTCTTCTGTTTTTTGAAGACTCGGCTCACGTCCTCCACACAGACCTTAAGCTCAGGTTGGATGGCAGGAGGGGGGAGTAATGGGAGTGCAGGAGGTGATGGTGAATGTGTGAAGTGCAGATCAGACCGGGTGTGTGGTGTGAATGCGGGCTTTTCAAACCTGCAATAAAATGAATTTAAATCGTCAGCCAGGTGTTGATTGTCCACAGATCGGGGGGATGGTGACTTGTAGTTGGTGATGTTCCTCAGGCCATTCCAGACTGAAGATGGGTCGTTGGATGAAAACTGTTTTTTCAGTTTTTCAGAGTAGCTTCTTTTAGCAACTCTGATCTCCTTTGTCAGTCTGTTTCTGGCCTGGTTATACAAGATTTTATCCCCACTTCTGTAGGCATCCTCTTTGGCATGACGAAGGTGTTTGAGTTTCCCAGTAAACCATGGTTTATCATTAGTAAATGATAAGAATGTCCTGGTAGGAATGCATGTATCCTCACAGAAACTTATATATGATGTTACAGTATCTGTGAGCTCATCCAGATCGTTGGTAGAACCTTCAAAAACAGTCCAATCAGTGCAATCAAAGCAGGCCTGTAGATCCTGCTCTGCTTCATTAGTCCATCTTTTTACAGTCCTTATTACAGGTTTAGCTGATTTCAGTTTCTGCCTGTAGGTCGGTATGAGATGAACTAAACAGTGATCAGAGAGCCCCAAAGCTGCTTGTGAAATGGAGTGATACGCATTTTTCATTGTGGTGTAACAGTGGTCCAGTATATTACTGTATCTGGTGGGACATGTAACATGCTGTCTGTATTTTGGTAGTTCACGGGAAAGATTTGCTTTGTTAAAATCCCCAAGAATGATTAAAAGAGAGTCAGGATACCTCTGTTCTGTTTCAGCTATTTGTTCAGCCAGCTGTTGTAGCGCCGCGCTCAAGCACGCGTCTGGAGGGATGTAAACATTCACGAGAATGAAAGAGGAAAACTCCCGAGGCGAGTAGAAAGGTTTACAGTTTATGAAATGTGCCTCTAAATTAGGAGAGCACATCTTCTTCAGTGTTGTTACATCTGAACACCAACTTTCGTTAATGTAGAAACACAATCCACCACCTCTTGTTTTCCCCGTTAGCTCCGCGATGCGATCCGCTCGGAACAGCTGGAAGCCCGGCAGATGTATTGCGTTGTCCGGTATGGCTTCACTCAGCCAGGTTTCAGTGAAGCACAGAGCAGCAGAGTTTAAAAAATCCTTGTTAGTGCGTGTGAGGAGAAGAAGTTCGTCCGTTTTGTTAGGAAGGGATCGGAGGTTCGCGAGATGAATACTGGGGAGTGCAGTGCGGAGACCGCGCTCGCGGAGTTTAACCAGCGCGCCTGCACGCTTCCCGCGTTTGCGTCTGACAGCGCGTTTGAACAACAACGCTGCCCCACCGACGAGAATGTCCAGCAAGACGTCCGAATAATCAAAAACTGTAGAAAAGTTATCTGGTGTGTGTTTCCTAATGTCCAGTAGTTCGTCTCTGGTGAAACTGATAGGAAAAGAATGACTAAACGCAGAACAAACGAACAAAAACAACACAATAGCTGGAGTGCTCCACACCGAGGCAGCCATGCGCGGCGCCATCTTGAATCATAAATCACTTGAATCACTCACTTGAATCACTCAGAGCGTGCTGAGTGATGCGATCAAGAATGCCGCTGTTCCATTTGCAGAATAACCGGACTTGCGTCCTCTCCTCCTCGGGAGTTCGTTCTCCTGAGTCGAACTTGGCAAGTCCGAACTCCGAAGTTTGCGTATACTTGGTATTGAGAAACGGCCTATATCTATGACAACCGCTTACTACTTACGATCGGTTCCGGGTCACGAAATATACCAATGCAGAATTAAGGATTACGATTTATATCGTCGTATTTTGATTTCCGATTTCCATCTGTAAACACATCAAGGAAAATCGGATAACAAGATTGTTTTTCGTTTTCCGTTTTTTAATATCAAAACAAAAAACGAATAATGGGTTGTTTTCTGTTTTTCGTTTTCCTATTTACTAATGGTAATTGGGAAACGGTCCGTTTTTCGTTTTTGTTTTTTTCCTTTCAAAACGAAAATCCGTTGGCCGACAAGTACACGGACCCCTTAGGCTATACGCTGAGTTTCGGTTCATTTATTAGAGGAGAGTCCAGTTCACGCGCCGGCGCTTCCATGTCATGATGATCTATTTTCTACTATATTTACTTCTTATTCATTAAATCCAGGCAATTGGTTGATGAAACATTGATTAAAATTAAGATACAATTAATAAAAAACGAAATTCACTTTAAAGAAAGGCTTTGTGCTTTCTGTATGAGGTCTCTGTGAAAGTTTTAAAGTCACTATCAGAGCGGTCATGTCCGTACCCAGATAGCACACTTCTATTTGATGTGCTATTTACATCTGGAAGACGTATTTTTAAGAGTGTTTGCTCATCTGCAATACGTCTATAGGACGTTTCCTGTCAGATGTAAAATAGACGTTTAGAAGTATTGAAGTGCATTTTCTGAGAATTTATATTTCAAGTTTTGACTGCAAATGTCACGTCCATAACGCTGGAATTGCCCAATTTTAAAGAATTTATCCTCAACTATTTTTTTTGGTGTAGGTCTATAGACCTTATGTAGCCACGCCCCTTTTCAGCGCTGAGCTCGTTGTCTTTTGACTTCCGGTCTGTATTTTCACAACGATCTTGCATAGATGAATGAACGGCTCGTTTAAAAAAGTTCCCGGTTGACATTTGTTAAGACATCTGCTTTACAATGCTTATGATAAACATTACAATGCTCATGATAACTTCCGTTAACTGTACAGTAAGTAAATCCACTTCACCAGCTAATTACTCCTGGACAGCGATGCCATAGAGATATACAGAGCGACCGCAAAAACGGAAGTTCAAAGACAATTTTCTAAAGATGGCGAGTATTCACACTGGAAGCGTTTGTACAGCATCACAACAGCGGCTCCCAGGCTACATATAAGCAAGCATTTCTTTACAAAGACTTTTGTAAAATTTGTTTTTAGAAGTTGGTCATAAACACATTTGAAGTTTGTTCAAAGCCCAAACTGAATAATTAATAACAAGTTTAATGGGTACATTTTCTATAAAATTTTATTTTCTTTATGTTAGTCTTCATTTACTTTTCTGACATACTGCAGTTCTTGTTAAAACACACTAGACATGCAAATTCTATGCGTTTTTGGCACTTTTTGTGTGAAATCATATTAATTTTGTCCATCAAAAGTGTGCTTTCACTTTAATTGAGCGTGAGCAGCGCAGCAAAAAAAGACTCGAAGCCGAAACCCCCGCTTCACTGCTGCTCATGCGCTGCTCCTGCTCGCGGTGTGAACGCACTCACGGTGCAGATCCACTTGTCCGTGCGACACTTCTGTTGCGCCGCGCTCCACTTTTCCTATGGGTGACGTCACGCGACTTTAACGCGCCCGCAAAGCATCCCGGGAAGGCGGCGCTTCATTTGGAAAAATGCTGCGCGTCAAAAAGCTGGCCGATGCCCATCTTTATGCAAATGAATTCCGTTGAACGCGACGCGACTATCCAAAAGAAGCAGAGCATATGTAGACGGGGGGAAGTCTCTCGCAGGTCCTCTGTTCTAGACTGGCCGCTGGCTCAAAACCACACCCATAGCGGTAAACTTGAGGAACGCCCATCAAAGTACAAATGTGGGGAGGCCTCGCGACACCACGCTACAGTCGTGTCGCAAAAGTGGATCTCTACCGTAACACATCACACTCCACTGTTATGGTGGCAATTTCAGTAGATTAACTCACTAACACTGTTGTGGAAACACAATAAGAATGGAAACTAAAATATGGTAGTATCGTGCTACAGCGCACATTATATCAGCTGCAGTTCTGGCGCCTCAGTCCCAATACCGTAAAACTCGACGTACATTCACATCACATGTTAATGCAGCGGTAGAGTTACACTCACAGGACACTGCACTTATTCGCAATCACAAAAGTTCATTATTTGCTCCTGCTTTAAAGCTTTGCCAGGTAAACATTTCATTGGCGTTCTGTAATGCACTTTCTGAGCGCGTAGCCTACTGAAGTGCGCGCGCACTGTCAAACAGCGCCAAACTGGATTTTTGTTCGGTCAGACCCATCTGATAGCGATGGGGGGCCGAGACCGAGAGATACATGGAGCTACATGGAAAAAATATGCACCAAACAAGCCACTTTGAAATGTAGCTGTTTTCATGAATACAAAAGTTGGGTGACCCTCCCCCTAGACTAAAAAAAGTTGGATGACCCTCCCCTCAACAAAGAATAAAAAGACATGACCCTCCCCTATTTTCCTCTGGTGGCCCTTTCCATAAATACCGAACGGTCCCTAATGTATAATTCTGAATCAAGGTCGGCTTTCAAATATCTGATTCTGGGTCTTTGACAGTATAACCCCTTACAGTATCACAAATGGGATTAAAATCAAACCAGTGCAGAAAAATTCTCTGAAGACTGAATATCAAAAAATATTTTAAAAAAAGTTAAGGTTAAGTTTAATTCACAGTCACTAAGGGGCGCCAACACTTTTGATGTGGTCGGAGCCACTTTTACTAAAATTGCTATAACTCGAGAACGAATTAAGACATTCTCACCAAACTTGGTGCACATATGTATGAGCTCAATCTGAGGTTACAGTAATCTTACCACGGCAATTGGACACTTGGTGGAACTATAGCATGAAAAAAAACTGCTATAACTACGCAACCGTTAGTCCGATTGACTTGATAATTGGGAATATAAGTGTATAATAAAAGGATTAAAAGGGGGTTATACTTAGATTTTGGAACAAGACCTTATTATTTTTCTGTTTTTTATTTCTTATATGTGATGTGCTGATAATTTGATTTAATTGTTTTCTACATATTTTTTTTTATTTTATTTACTTGTTATTCCTTTAAATATATCTTACCTGTTACCAACTCAGCCAGTGTTGTCACAGTGTGTTCTTCTTGTTGCTACCACAGTCTCTTGAGCGAATTTTAGTCTTCTGATCGCTGGTCCATCGAAGCAGTGCCTTCCTTCACGCTCCTCTGTATCTCTTACTGATGAGAGTGGGGGTTGTACTCTTGCCAAGACACGGGTTACACAAGCAATGAAAAAAAGCTTGTAATTAAGACTGTAACATTGACTTACCTGTCAAAGAGAAAGCAGGATCTCAGAGTCTCTTTTGTCTCTTTTGTCAAAGGCAGAGAAGTAATATATATATATATATACACGCACCTAAAGGATTATTAGGAACACCATATTAATACTGTGTTTGACCCTCTTTTGCCTTCAGAACTGCCTTAATTCTACGTGGCATTGATTCAACAAGGTGCTGAAAGCATTCTTTAGAAATGTTGGCCCATATTGATAGGATAGCATCTTGCAGTTGATGGAGATTTGTGGGATGCACATCCAGGGCACGAAGCTCCCATTACACCACATCCCAAAGATGCTCTATTGGGTTGAGATCTGGTGACTGTGGGGGCCATTTTACTACAGTAAACTCATTGGCATGTTCAATGAGCACCAACAACCATGCCCCACTCAAAATTGCTTAAATCATCTTTCTTTCCCATTCTGACATTCAGTTTGGAGTTCAGGAGATTGTCTTGACCAGGACCACACCCCTAAATGCATTGGTTGATAAGATAATTGCATTAATGAGAAATTGAACAGGTGTTCCTAATAATCCTTTATATATATATATATATATATATATATATATATATATATATATATATATATATATATGTATGTATATATTGTTTTATGGTGCGGGACCTACTCTCTTATTTTATATATAGATCATTAGCACCTTCTACCTTGTTTTGTTTATAATCTCAGGTAAGGTAAAGTTGGTCAAATTCTATCTTAGATAATAAGTATCCAAATTCGTACTTACAGTCTTAGTAGAAAGACCCCCCCCCCCGTGTCTCAGTTCTTTATAGAAAGCAGAGACTTGTGGCAGGCAATCTTTTTTATAATAATTTGTAAGTATTTTTATTATTATTTAGTTTCTCAAAGTTCCAATACAAAGTAACAAGTTAAAGTTTAACAAAGGCAGTTCAAAAGTTCCACCAGCAGGTGTCAGGCTTGGATCATCAAACAATAGAGAGGCTGGCTCATCTTCCAGCGTCCTTCTCCTTTGGGTCTATATAAGACAGTCATCAAGGTAATACTACATGCATGCTTAATATTTGTTTTTCAATACTGGTTACATTCTATTTATTTACTTCTTGCTTCAATAAAGTACTTCTCTCAAGTTTGGCTTACTGTGTTCTTTTTTTATTATCTTTCAATAAAACATCTTTTGTCAAATCATGTCTCTGTGTGATTTCTATAAACAGCTTTACAGATCAAGGCTGTAACATACAATACAAGACTGTTTTATAAAGTCTTCATAAGCAGTTTATATATAAAAACTGTAACATAAAATAAAAGACTTTTCTTATAAAGTCTTCATAAACAGAAAACTATCATAAAATAAAAGACTATTCTTATAAAGTCTTCATAAACAGTTTACATATAAAAACTGTATCATTAAATAAAAGACTATTCTTATAAAGTCTTCATAAACAGTTTACATATAAAAACTGAATCATAAAATAAAAGACTATTCTTATAAAGTCTTCATAAACAGTTTACATATAAAAACTGTATCATAAAATAAAAGACTATTCTTATAAAGTCTTCATATAAAAGCTGTAACATAACATTAAAGACTGTCTTATAAAAGTCTTCATAAACAGCTTAATTGGGAATATCTGAACAAATTGCATACTTTATATAACAATATATATATATATATATATATATATACACACACACACACATATATACATACATACTTAGGTATATATGTGTGTGTATATAACTATATTTTGTCTATTAATGCTCTTTAATAAACAAATGTACACATGTCATAAACACCTTGTGAAACTTTAAATTGGGTTTATATAATCCCATATAAAAGTTAAATATAAAAGTGACAATCTTGTAATTGATCATGCTTGAGTTACAAAGACTTAAACACAACAATGGTAACATTTTAATTGTATTGAAAGTAAATTATCAAGTACTCTCTACAGTTCTTTTTTAGTGTCTAGAACTCTTGTGTAAGTGAGCTATACTAACTAAGCATTTGCCAGAACAACATACCATTCCTATTTCAATTTACTTGAAGAATATGTGGAAACCGATTGCACATATTTTTTTAAGTCTCCATAGCTTAAAATGGCAGATTAAAACCATATTGAGAATAATAGTATTTAAGATGTTTGCAGAACACATTATAACACTGTTAGTTAAATGGAATTACTCAAGTAATCTTACTATTAAATCTTAAGTAAGATTAGCAAATATTATAGAGTATGTTAACTAGAATTGACATTAAACTAACTTGATATTTATTACTTAATTTACTTGGGAAAAGTTAGCTTTCTTTACTTTACCGATTATTAACTTCAGGTTTCCCTTTAAGTTTGCTTTGCAAAAATAAGGCAATCGGTTTCCAAACTTTTTTAAGTAAACTGAACTTGTTAGAATTTACAGTGTCTTCCCTTTTGATGTAAAGTTAGAAATAGTCCCCTTTCTGCACATGCTTCAGCCAACACTTGCTTGGGAACAGATAAAAGTGTTGGTGTATTGTTTAAAACTGCACAAAAGAGGAAAACACAATTTCATTACAATGAAGTACACTGGGGGGAAATGTGATCAATAACTCATGGCAACATATTGTTTGGCATTAATTACATTTAGTTTCACACATGTAGACTTTCACAAGCCAAAGCAATTCGTTCAAGGTTTAACAGTTGATATCACTGGACAGCCTGGGATTATAGGCCTACTTCATTTAATGCAGCAACAAATTATTCTAGTTTAAGATCATTTAAAATTAATTTATCAGCAGTGAAGGTGTTGCTGCTACTGGATGTGTGTCTGAGGAAGAGCTGAACCCAGGGATGCCCTCCACAATGGGTCAATTCACATTCAACCCTGGGCCAGCTCTTCTGCCGGGGTTTAAGGTGGGGGTGCAGGACCACCACCTGTTTGTGCCACCATTAAATTATTAAATCAAACTTTACGTTTAACTTTTTAAAACTTATAAACGTGAGATCCAAATCACAACTATTGGAGTAAAAGAGAAGACATAAGTTCAAATAACCTCATGGGGTGTTCAGTAGTTCAAAAAACCTCATCACCTGTACCTATTACGTAAAAGTAATGCATTAAAACGTTGTTACTCTCTAAAAAAGTAACAATGCTAGGGAAAGTAATGCATTGTGTTTCTTTTTCTCACCTGGGCTGAGCTTGTTCTAAAAAGAGTTCTATTTTTGGCAAATGTAAAGGCACTTTCACACCATAGGTAAAAATGTCATGAATAAGGCTGAAGGAAATGCAAATGCACATTTGCATAGTAGAGGGGAGAGTTCAGATGTTTAACTAAAGTATTTTTTTGCATAGTTGTATGGCTGAATTTGAAAATTAAATTCATTGGTTAATACAATGAGATTAAATACATAAAGTATATTTGTGTTATTCAGCATACTTGTTGTGGTTTGCGTAGTATTCAGAGTTTGCATTTCTCTGTTTTTATTCATTTTGAGGAATACTAAATCTGTTTTTGTGAAAGTGAGGTGAGTAAATGCATCTACCTATAAATGTCTATAAATTCCCATTAGTCAACAGAGGGGAAAACTTGTAGTACTTATTTAAGAAATAACACTTATTTTGTTGTAAATTTAATGCATTACCCCAAGAAATGTTAGTGGGTTACACATAATAAATGTATCTGTTTATCCTTACTCTGAAATGCAACAACAAACTAAATTATTCAGGTGGGCCAGTATCACTGCTGGTGAGAATACGAAGCTCTTTGTCCTGCCCTCCGCTATTCCTTCCACTGTGGGTCCCTGTTGGACTAGACGGTTGCTTACGGTTGAGAGCATGAAGTCTACGACCCCAAAAGCATAAACACCAACTTGGGAAATGGTCACATTTTCCAGATGTGCAACAGTCATGAATACCAACAAAAACAATTGACAAGACACTGAAGACAGAAATCATGATATAACCGGAAACCTAAAAGAAAAGAAAAAACAATATAATAGGAGAACAATCCATGTAATCATGATATGTATGTTGAGGCTTTTGTATTTCAGATAACATGTTATTTTCATTTTCTTTGTTAGCATTAGGTACAGACAAAACTAATTTAATGTGTATTATTATAATGTACTTAAGATAAAGATTGTATTATATTTACCTTGGACGTATGCAAATTAATAACTGTGTCTTGTATATTTCTATGAGAGTTGCACAACCACGTGTTATTATCTTCTGAAATGGGTTTACACCACGATATGTTTAGCTCCTTATCAAAAACATAATATCCATCACAGTTTGCAATTCCACAAGCTAAATAATCTCCATCAAGTAACAAGGTGAAGATCCACATTATAGGTGGAATCAGACAAGATATGAGAGTTTTAGGCCAGTTCTTCTGAGTATCATCATTCTCTCCATCCGGGCAATGAAACCATTTATGTTTAAAAGGCCTTAAAAAGAGGAACATTAAACAAAAATTAAACAAAGCAGGTCCAATGAATATGCCCAAAGTTAACGGTATATTCAAATATTTGTTGCATGGGCATGAGAAGTGTTGATCCATCAAGGTCTCCAATCCGATTAACAAAATGCTCAATGGAAGAGAGTGGGAAAGAGATGAATTCTTCAGGAATTCCAGTAGTTTGATGAAAAGACCATTAACCCCCGGCATGATGCTCCTGTCTCTTGTTGTCTCTAGTCTGGTTCACAATTTTTTTTATATGGTGAACAGATCCCCTTTAATAAAGAAGATATCAGCAAAATGAATAATCATCAGATTTTATATTTATGAACATACCATCATTTTGCAGAGATGCTAATCTGAATGGGTGTAAAGTTGTATGCATGTATATAGTAAATAGAATATATTTTACAAAAATTAAACATGCTAACTTGACAAACATGTCATGCTAACTTGTTAGTGGGCTACATCAGAGAGCACACGAAAAACATTAAAATAAAAATAAAAATTCCAAGACAAGATATGATGTTTCATTAAAGTTTGGGAGGAGAACGTTCAAATGATCTATCCCAGTGTTTCTCAACCTCTCCTGCAGGGACCCCCCTGACAGGACATGTTTTTGTTTTAACCCTGAAATGGCACACCTGATTCAATTAATTAAAGGCTTAATGTGCAGCTGACTAATTGAATCAGGTGTGCCATTTCAGGGTTAAAACAAAAACATGTCCTGTCAGGGGGTCCCTGCAGGAGAGGTTGAGAAACATTGATCTATCCAATCAACACGTCATCAACAATCAATACATCTATCCCATCAGCATGAGAGGAGGCCTATATATATATATATATATATATATATACATATATATATATACATATATATATATACATATATATATATATATATATATATATATATATATATATATATATATATATATATATATATATATAGGGGAGAGTGGGGCACAACAACATTTTGGTTTTGGCCCAATTATTAAAAAAATTATTAGTTAGATTCAACTTTTTTTTTTTTTTACACAAGAAACAAACATCTCTGCTACAAATGAGCACTTAAAGTTTTTGTTCTAGGACCAACCATTTCCATACAGTTGCACTGAAAGTGACAGAAGTGCAAATGTTACAACTTTATGAGGGGTTAACTGTAACAGACAGAGGGGTTAGTTGTGTGTAACACTTGTGTGTAACACACATAATTCAGTACTTTTTTATTTGTATAGCTTGATATTGTTTGTGCATATGTATAGATAGATATCCATCCATCCATCCCTCATCCAATCATCCTTCTATTATGGATCAACATCATGGATAGAGACATAGAAAAGGGCTGCACAGTTTTGCAATAAATAAATAAAATCATCAAATATTGTCAGTGCAGTTGAATTAGATATGTGTGTGTATGTGTATGTAGCTGCATGTAAAATTATTATTATTAATAATAACAGTAATAATAATACAAATGATCTTAAAATCAAAATTTAAAGGTGCCCTAGAATGTGAAATTGAATTTATCTTGGCATAGTTAAATAACAAGAGTTCAGTACATGGACATGACATACAGTGAGTCTCAAACACCATTGTTTTCTCCTTCTTATTTAAATCTCGTTTTTAAAAAACACCCCTGAAAAACAGGCGAATCTCCACATAATACCGACTGTGACGCAACAGTCGGGATCATTAATATGTACGCCTCCAAAGATTTGCATATGCCAGCCCTCAATGCCAGGCGGAACTGCGCAGCCGAGTCATCGAAACAAGCGAGGATCATAGGGAAAATGGCAGATCATGGAAATAAATGCTATCTTCCAGGCTGTGCAGGGGATGTGAGTACTTTTCATACCCTTCCCACAGAAAAGTAATGTCAACTGGCATGGTTGATGTTTATATATAATTGGATACCGCAACGGTTTAATTCGATGTTGTTAGTTTGCTCTGCCCATTTCACCACGGACTTATTTTCGAACCTGGGACAATATCAAGCAGGCTTCTCTCAGTGAATAATTTATATACAGAAAGCGATCAAAGAACAATCTTTCCACACAGCGCGAGTTTATCTGGACACTTGCCAAACTCGTTATGAAATCAATGATGTCTTGAAGTCTCTTCCAAAATGGCCGCCGATGACAGAGCCACACGGCATGTTATCAAACAAAGGATTAAAACTGAGATTTACACCACTATTGATGGTAAAATTATAGTGGAAGATGAACTGTTAAGTTTCCTTTCTGTCAAACTGAAGACTGTACCTCAGGATGACATTATCCTGATGGCTGTAAATCATTTTGGATCTGAATGGATTGAAAACTCCAAGAAGGTCCTGTTTTAACTGTGTCCTAGCACTGGGCAGCGTTGTGTAGCTCACAAAGGGCAACTGAAAGATGTCAACAATGTTAAGAGTTGTCTAAAACTACTGAATGAGGTTGGTGAGAATGTTCCTCGCTTTGTGTCCTATCACTTGGATGATCTACCATCAGTGACTTTTAATAGCCTCGATGTCTCTTGCCTGGTTAGTAAGATTGAACGCCTAAATGTAGAGTTGGTCTCCATGAAAAATACTGTGTGTAAGCAGTCGACTGAATGTGAGAACCTTCGTGGAATAACTACAGACATTAGCAAACGACTGAGTGTGATTGAGCAACCCAGTGCCAGCAAGGGGAATGCTGCCACAATCATGGCTAGTGAGGAGGCCCAGCTCCATGGACCAAGTCAGAAGGATCGTGCACCAGGACCATCGGCATTGCCCGTCATTGAGGAGACAGCTGGCGGGGGGATTGGGGTGCTGATGTCCCCTGCATGGAGTCGTGTATTAACCCTCATGTGGTGTTCAAAACCCTATAACACCTGTGATGTTCCCGGTCAAAAATGACCGGCCCATAAAAAAAAAAAAACGTATAAATCACTCATTATACCATATTTTCACCCAATCTTGGATTCAATCTTTTTGTCAACTTGTTCTCTTTCAATTAGGACTGGTTTTATATTTCTGTTTGCATCTGAATAATCATAGGCCTCATTTATTTGAGAGTAGGCATCTCATTTTTTGAGTAATTTTTTTAATTTTTTTTAATAATTTTGGAAATATTAAATAAAATCTGAAGAAAATTGGTATTGTTGATCACACTAGTCAACTTAAAATTTTCACCAGGAATTTTGTTTTGAAACTTTTATTTTGTAAAAAATATGGCACATAGTCACACTTGTGGTGTTCCCGGTCAAAAATGACCGGCCTATAAAAAATAGCTTATAAATCACTCATTATACCATATTTTCACCCAATCTTGGATTCAATCTTTTTGTCAACTTGTTCTCTTTCAATTAGGACTGGTTTTATATTTCTGTTTGCATCTGATTAATCGTGGGCCTCATTTATCTGAGAGTAGGCATCTAATTTTTTGAGTAAAAAACAAATAATTTATGAGTAAATTTGGAAATATGAAAAATTTTTTTTTTAAAAATGGCTACTGTTGATCACACTAGTCTACTCTAATGTTTCACCAGGAATTTTGTTTTGAAACTTTTGTTTTGTAAAAAATATGGCACATAGTCACACTTGTGGTGTTCCTGGTCAAAAATGACCGGCCTATAAAAAATAGCTTATAAATCACTTATTATATCATATTTTCACCCAATCTTGGATTCAATCTTTTTGTCAACTTGTTCTCTTTCAATTAGGACTGGTTTTATATTTCTGTTTGCATCTGATTAATCGTGGGCCTCATTTATCTGAGAGTAGGCATGGTCAAAAATGGTCACAATGGCCGACCATTGAAAGTGAATGGGAGAGACTGAAAATAACAGAACAATTTAGTTTTCAGGAGCATGTTCATTATTTTCATGTACACATATGAGCATGTGTGCTTGCAAACATCAAGCCCTTGGACCTGTGCATGTATCGATACATACACACGCTACCCAGACACACACATGTTAAAACACACATTCTTTTCCACAGAGAAATTTGATCCTACCCTAACCTGCATCTAATATACATTTATCCATCTGACATTACCACACAAAATAATCTTTCTTTCATGTTCTTGTTTCATCACAGCTTCCAGACAAAATATTATGACAATTTGTTTTGGAACTGTGAGGTTATCACACAGAACTAGACAATATTTACAAATATACATCATGTGATAGCACAGGCATATATAAATGCCTCACAGCACCTTGCTTGTCATTCATTTGTGGCAGCACAATGGCAAAGCAGCTCTCTGCACATGATGTTATTCATCAGATTTTTGACCCAGAAACTAGTGAGCTCCGTAGCCGATTCAGTGGTGCCTTCCTCTTCAGAAACATCTTCAATGCAAGATGCATCCTGCATTTCCTCCTCCTCACTAGTTTCTGGGTCAAAAATCTGATGAATAACATCATGTGCAGAGAGCTGCTTTGCCATTGTGCTGCCACAAATGAATGACAAGCAAGGTGCTGTGAGGCATTTATATATGCCTGTGCTATCACATGATGTATATTTGTAAATATTGCCTAGTTCTGTGTGAGAACCTCACAGTTCCAAAACAAAATGTCATAATATTTTGTCTGGAAGCTGTGATGAAACAAGAATATGAAAGAAAGATTATTTTGAAGCCGGGTCACTGCAGTCACGGCCAATTTGTGTGTGTGTGTGTGTGTGTGTGTGTGGTAATGTCAGATGGATAAATGTATATTAGATGCAGGTTAGGGTAGGATCAAATTTCTCTCTCTGGAAAAGAATGTGTGTAATACTCAAAGTTTGTGTGTTTTAACATGTGTGTGTCTGGGTAGCATGTGTATAAATGTATCGATACATGCACAGGTCCAAGGGCTCGATGTTTGCAAGCATACATGCTCATATGTGTACATAAAAATAATGAACATGCTCCTGAAAACTAAATTGTTCTGTTATTTTCAGTCTCTCCCATTCACTTTCAATGGTCGGCCATTGTGACCATTTTTGACCATGCCTACTCTCAGACAAATGAGGCCCACGATTAATCAGATGCAAACAGAAATATAAAACCAGTCCTAATTGAAAGAGAACAAGTTGACAAAAAAGATTGAATCCAAGATTGGGTGAAAATATGGTATAATGAGTGATTTATAAGCTATTTTTTATAGGCCGGTCATTTTTGACCGGGAGCACCACAAGTGTGACTATGTGCCATATTTTTTACAAAACAAAAGTTTCAAAACAAAATTCCTGGTGAAAATTTTAAGTTGACTAGTGTGATCAACAATACCAATTTTCTTCAGATTTTATTTAATATTTCCAAAATTATTAAAAAAAATAAAAAAAATTACTCAAAAAATTAGATGCCTACTCTCAGACAAATGAGGCCCACGATTAATCAGATGCAAACAGAAATATAAAACCAGTCCTAATTGAAAGAGAACAAGTTGACAAAAAGATTGAATCCAAGATTGGGTGAAAATATGGTATAATGAGTGACTTATAAGCTATTTTTTATAGGCCGGTCATTTTTGACCGGGAACATCACAAGTGTAACAAGGTAACAAAACCCCCACAAAAAAAATAAGAAAATGTTCAAAAAAAAGATGAGATTTAGTTATACCGTTTGGGAACAAAGTCACTAAGTTTCAGTCCAAAGCGATAACATTAACTAGTATTTTCGGGAAAAAGAAAATCTTCTCCGGGTCAAATTGACCCGAACACCACATGAGGGCATGGCAAGCGCAAGCAACGTTTTGGAAAACGATCTACTGGTGCAGTACAGAACAACACTTGTATGAATCCTCCTAGAGAGAAGAAGACCTATGGGATTGTTGGAACTGGTGGAGTGGAGAACATACATGCAGTAACAACTAAGCTGGTGAGTGTCTTTGTGACAAAGCTTGATCCTGACTTAGATTCTGAGACGCTGGCTAGTTATTTAAAAGAACAACTTTCCAGAGATGTGACTTGTCTGAAGATTGACACTGAGTATACTCGCTACAGTTCTTTCAAAGTTACAGCTGAATGCAAGGAAGTAGCAGAGATGTATGCGCCGCAGCTGTGGCCTGAAGGGACCTATGTAAGGCGCTTCTATGAGAATCGCAAGCCTAGGGCTGCGGTAGGGGCAAGTATTAAAGCACCGCTTGACACAGAGATGAGTGCGCCTGAACCAAAGGGCGTCCCATGCATGTAAAACAATGATAAACTGCTATGAGAGTTGTGTCCTATAACTCCAGTGGTCTGCATATTGGGCAGGATGCTGGAGCGAGAGCCCAACACAGTTATTGACAAGCTCTTTGAGAATGCTGATGTGGTGTGTTTGCAAGAGACTTTTTTAGCTATTCAAGATCTGGATAAACTCAACACTGTGAACAGTGACTTTCATGGGGCAGGGGAATCCACAACAGACTAATACACCAGAATTTTGCGTGGTAGGATCCCAGGAGGTGTGGCCATATTCTGGCACAAGAAATTTGACCCTTTGGTCACTGTGATCAGGTTAGATGTGGACTGGTGCATAGGAATTAAGGTGGTGCATAATAAGAATGTTTTTATAATCTTAAATGTATATACTCCATATGTCACAAAAATGAAAATGAGTACTTGAATAAGCTTGCTTCTATAGGGTCTTACATAAGGGAAAGTGAATGTACATCCATATTTGTCTTTGGGGGATCTGAATGCTGATATATCAGATATTAATTAACTTTTTGGTCAACACTTGACACAGTTCTGCGAAGATAACAAGGTTATTGTGTCCACTGAGGAATTACTGCCAGCAGATAGCTATACACATGTGAGTGAAGCCTGGCATACTACATCTTGGTTGGACCATTGTATATCTACTGCTGATGCACATGATTGTATAAAGGAGGCTGAGATCCTATATGGTTTGGCTACAGCAGACCATATTCCTGTCTCTATGTACATAAATACTAAGGGTTTACCTGAGATTGTCTATAGTGATAGCCATAAATCAGGTGAGATACTGGACTGGACAAGGCTTACAGAAGATGATCTGCAATATTACAAGTCACTGACTGATGTGTACTTGAGAAATATTGAGTTACCTGTTGATGAAATTATGTGTGTGGATAGCAGCTGTAAGAATGTAAGTCACAATAATGACCTATGTGTAATGTATGATAGAACTGTGAACTGCTTAGTTGATGGAAGTGAATCACTGAGAAGTAAAGTGGTGAAACAACATATCATAAGACCAGGGTGGAATGACTATGTCCATGATGTTCATATGGAGGCAAGAGATGCATTTAGAAGCTGGGTCTTAGCAGGTAAACCTAGGCATGGCCCAGTCTGTGAGCACAAGGTACGGTCTAATGCTAGGTTTAAATATGCTGTGCGTTTTATAAAAAGAAATGAGCAGACTTTGAGGGCAAACTCTATGGCGAGAAAGTTACAAACTAATAATTTTTATGAGTTATGGAAGGAGGTGAAAGTGGTTAACAACAGCAAAATTCCACTGCCTTCTAGTATTGATGGCATTTCTGAACCTGAAAACACTGTAGAGCTATGGAGGAGACACTATGAGAACATTTTTAACTGTGTGAAGAGCGATGTGTTTAACATAGGGGAGATACCTCACAGTGATGATGTAGTCATCAGGCCGGAGGAAGTATGTTATGCTATTGACAAACTTAAAATGAACAAAGCCTATGGGCAAGATAGAATAGCAGCAGAACATCTGAAATACGCTAGGCAAAGTATTTCAGTTTTACTTGCTGGAGGCTTTTCTGAGTTAATGAAGCATGGCATACTTCCTGGATCCATGTACTCTTTCTTGCTAGTACCTGTAGTCAAAAATAAGACTGGTAAATTAACTAGTATAGATAACTATAGACCTACTGCACTTGCAAATACACTATCTAAGGTGCTGGAAGGGATTCTTATGGATAGGCTTGCAGAATACATAGCGTCAACAGATAATCAGTTTGGTTTTAAGAACAAGCATGGAACTGATATGTGTATTTATGCTCTTAAAGAAATTGTCCATAGGTACAGATCTCGCAACAGCACAGTATTCATGTGTTTCCTGGATGCGTCAAAGGCTTTTGATCGTATCAATCATGGGAAACTGTTTGGTAAACTACTTGAGCGTGGTGTCCCCTTACCTAATTTGGATACTGCAGTTTTGGTACTCTCATCAAACTATGCAAGTCATGTGGGGGATGAGTTTGTCAACACCTTTCTATGTCTCCATTGGAGTGCGGCAGGGTGGAATTCTGTCTCCGTTGCTATTTAATCTGTATATGGATAATTTATCTAGGGAGCTAAAGGGCTGAACTGGATGCTTGGTGGGGATAGTCTCATTAATCATATGCTTTATGCTGATGATTTGGTGATACTGTCTCCCTCCAGTGCTGGCCTGCAGCAACTTCTTGGAGTATGTTCTCAATATGGTTTATTGTTTGATATAAAATTTAACTCAATGAAGAGTGTGGTGCTGATTGCCAGAACCAGGGAGGATATGAAATGTGTCTATCCTTCTTTCTTATTGGCAGGCGAACCCCTAGAGGTTGTAAAGAAAGTGAAATATCTGGGCCATTTGATAAGAGATGACCTCTGTGATGATGATGATGTACAGCGTCAGTGTGGAAAACTGTATGGGCAGGCGTACATGCTGGCACGCAAATTCCATATGTGCACTCCTGATGTTAAAATCTCACTCTTCAAAACCTATTGCACTTCACTAGGCTATATACAGCACATCTGTGGTGTAATTTTAGTAAGTCGAAAAGTCGAAAAAAAACTTCACGTGGCTTATAATGATGCGCTGAGAATTGTGCTTAAAATTCCTAGGTGGAGTAGTGCCAGTGAAATGTTTGTGTCTAACAATGTGCCCACTTTTAATTCTGTTTTAAGAAATTGTATGTATAGATTCATGTGCAGACTGACAGGGTCTAAGAATATTATCATTGTGTCCATAGCTGATGTTTCTAAGAGTGACACAAGGTATATATCTTGCTTTTGAGAGATGAGCTGTTGCAGATATACTCACCATCAAGATCACTTAGGTCTTCTGACCAGAAACTCTTAACTGTCCCAAAATCTAGACATAAACTTTGGGGTGATCGTTCCTTTTTAGTGTTGGCTCCTAAACTCTGGAATAGTCTGCCTTTGCATATTAGAACTGCCTCCACTGTGGTATCTTTTAAATCCCTTTTAAAAACTCATCTCTTTTCTCTGGCTTTTCTGTCGAAATCTAATTGCTGATATGTTGGTAGCTTGTTTGTTTTGTGAGAGTTGTTAGAAATATGTATTGCTTTGTATAAATGTTCTGTACATTTGCCCTTGGCATGTTTTCAAAAATTGTACAGCACATTGGTCAACTACCCGTTGTTTTTAATTGTGCTTTATAAATAAATTACCTTACCTTACCTTACCTTGCTTTTGGAAACATTGGACCCGAAGCCTGTATATGTTTTATAAAAGATGCCACTTCCGCATAATTTTTTACTGTTTGTATTGTTATTTATATATATATATCTGTACGGTGTTGTCTCTATGGACCTTTGTGTCTTGAATAAAAAAGAGTTGATTGATGTACATCATCGTGTTCGCATTGGTGAAAGCATTAGAGAGTGCAACTGCATTGCAATGATAAGATCTTCATTCTCGCGATCAACAGACTGTCATCTGCTTGATGGAAATAGATTTAAATACTTTATAAACATCTCACGATTCGTTAATCTCGATAGCTGTAATAGTAAAAACGTATAATATCTGTAGTAAAAGTATTCGAGAGAGTTTCACATGTAATACGTAGCTATTTCATATGCAAATATGTCAGCCAATCACAGCAGTGGGCGGTTACACTGAATCCCACAGCAGCCAATCACAGCAGTGGGCGGTTACACTGAATCCCACAGCAGACACGCCCCTTCAAACAGAGTGTTCAAATCAGAGGCTAAAATCAGGCTAGGAAAAATGCCTTTTATTTCTAAATTATGATCTAAAAAACATACTAACCTTATAAGGACAACCCAGAAAACATTATAAAATAATAAAATAATCCCATTCTAGGGCACCTTTAAAGGGTTTATTGCATTAAAAACAGGCCGTGATCAAACTAGATTTTAAACATTTTAAATTCCAACATTGTTTGTGAAAGTCTAACAAAGTTAAATATATCAATAAATACTCAAACCTGAAAAGTTGTGTGGCTCCCAGTTTTCATTTGATTATCATTGTACACTTGGCGGCTTAGTTGTAACACTGTGCTATAACTAACCCCGCTGTGTAAAACACATTTTAAGCATAGATAACAGTTGATAGGAGTTGCTGACATGTTTCAAAACGGTGCTATGTTTTAGCCAACAAATCAGTGATTAAGGAAATATAAAGTTAGTTTTGGAAACGTACACACCCAACTCAGAAACTGAAAAAAAGGATGAAAAAATGTACTTACATGGTGTCAAAACACTCTTTGTGCAGTAGGCTATCCAGAACCGGATTAACGCAAAGGCAAACTAGGCACGTGCCTAGAGCCCGATTGGCGGGATGGGGCCCAGACAGAGGGACAAAAATAAAAAAAATAAAAAAAATGTACAAATTTCCTACAATTTATTTCAATATTTATTAATTAACTAAAAATAGTGACGATGTTTATCTTAACCATAGACTGTTACATTACGTCACATTAACGCCAGCCCATCAGGTGCTGCGTAGCAAAAGCCTAAATAGGCACGCAAAGAAGCACAGCTCGTAATGCAGGTGTGTGCGTTGTCGTCATCTATTTTGGAGTGATTGCAATGTATTCTAAATATAAACTTGTACTGTAGATCAGCGTAATTTCTGGAAAAATCATTCACCGCTTTATTACGAGTTTAAAAGAGCGCGAGCGTCATTAACGTGCCCAGACGCGACGCTTTGAATTTGAGCTTACAATGAATAACATCGCGTCGGGAGCGGACTAAAAACGCTACAAAAGTCAAGACGTTTGTATTCAAAGTTAAAAAGCCAACACACTACAACATTTTTAAATGTTTCAAATAAAGGATCTCATGGGCCTATCTTCTAAATTCTCCAGATGATTAGATTATAGGCTACCCTGTCTGACATCAGCCTACTTACGCCAATAGCCTAATATCGCCAATAATATCAGTTTAGATTTTTTTTTCTAATCAGTAGCGATCGTGTCTTTCTCGTCCACTTGATTTGTGTATAGCATATTTAAGGTAGCAATGCAATGCATAATATCATATTACTTATATTAATAATATGACAATATCTGCAGTCAATATTGATTAAATGGGAGGGAAAAATCCTGCCCATACCAGCTATGAAAAAAATGATAAAAGCATATATCACTGAAGTGGTATTCTGGAACTGTGAATAAATTGAATAAAACAGCAAAATAACAATAACAATAACATCTTCATTAGACAAAAAAGAGATTACCTTAGATGAAGTTTGATTAATATGCACATACAGTAGCCTACTGGTAAAAAGTCTGGACCAATTACTAGTTTTAATGTTTTTGAAAGAAGTTTTTTATTATGCTGTACAAGTCTGCATTTATTTGATCAAAAATACAACAACAACAAAAAAAAAAAAAACCAGGAATATTCAGCAAGGATGTGTTAAATATATAAAAAGTGATAGTGAAGACTTTTTTAAAACAACTTTTTAATAATAAAAAAAAAAAATCCTGAAAAAAAGTATCACAGGTTATAAAATAAATATTAAGCACCATTTCTAACATTTGATAATAAATCAGAATATTATAAAGTTTTCTGAAGGATCACATGACACTAAATTCTGCTTTGCATCACAGAAATATATTTTAAAGTATAGTAAAATAGGAAAACCATTATTTTAAAATTTTATAATATAGCCTATTATTTTTCTGTATTTTTGATCAAATAAATCCAGGCTTGATGAGCATAAGAGACTTCTTTCAAAAACATTAAAAATAGTAATGTGTCCAAACTTATGTACTGTGTAAGTAAAAACATTTAAAATTAAATGTTGTATAAATTAAAAGGTTAGGAATCATATTTGTTTCAAGAGTTTTGTATTGGGGGTGGGGGGCCTGCAACATGGATATTGCCTATAGGGCCTCCAAATGTCTAGAACCGGCCCTGGCATTATCTTCACGAAATATTATCAAAACGTTCCACAAATTCGCGGGAGACCGTATTCTGGCATCGAGAGAAAGAGCGGAAACACAACCTGCTTGATCCTGACTAACTATGTAAAAGGTCCGTCTTACATTTAACCCCGCGTTAGGTTGTGCCCCGCGCTCCCCTACAGTCAACCTACATTCCTCAACAATTTTTCAGTATCCCCCCACCACCTGAACTCCTCACTCTTGGCTGGTTCCTGCCAGTCAGGAATACGGGGGGAGTAATCTGGGTTTGAGCCGAATACCGAGCCCGGAGACCCCGGACAGCACGCCAAATATGCATACAACTTACTCTAACTTATATGTGTGAACCTATGAAAATAGCTGTTGTGCATTAATGAGGAAAAACTGAGCTTTTGATTTTCGCTGAAAGACATTATGAAATCATGAATAACACACATCAGTTTTACACCATTGTATAGCCAAGTCATTTATATACACTGTTAAATGTTTCTGTTAATTTACACCCAAATTTCAACATGATTAACCTGTTATTTTTAATAACTGCGCCTTACTGTTAATTTTAGGAATTAAATGTTAAATAACACCTCATTTTTGTTATTTAACACCTCATTGTTAAGTAACACCTCATTTTTGTTATTTAACAGCAAAATCGAAAATTCAAGCAATGTCGGATATAACGTTAGCCTACGATGGTCTGCTTTCATGCTTATTATAAAAAAAAGTTATTATTTATCAGTGGAGAAGTTAGCAATTTCATTTCGTTTTTTTAGGTTGCTAAACAACGGCTGATTCAATCAATAGTCGACGGTGCAATCCAACAAACTACATATTGTACATGCATTTAATGAATGAATTAGACAAATTAAACACCTGCTTTCTCTACTGCAAATGTTATCAAGAATAATCTTGCATAGCCTATTCCACAGACACAGACAGAAATAAGAAAGTTTGCGGTGTTTTCTGTGCATGCGCAAATGTGTTTGTTATCGTGGGTGTAATAGCCTTTTATTTAACGGGGACCCTATTAATACCCTGTCCCTACACCCGGATTTTACGCGAGGCGGCCTATACATTTAGTTGAGGAACTGCGCTCCCTGTCTGTCTGTCTGTGTGTGTGTGTGTTCTGAACACGGTGTAAATATCGTACTCGGTTACTAACGTAACCTCGGTTCTCTCTAGAGAGGGAACGAGTACTGCGTAATATCTTACGCTATGGGGAAAACCTCTTTTCCACGAGATATTGAAGCAAAAAATTATCCTTAATTTTGAATTAATGTAAAACGCTGTGCAGCAGCATGCAGATATAGGCAGGACGGCTCGCGCGCCTATTGGCTGCCCTGCGGCAAACAGCAGCAGCCTATCGAGAGAGGTGCTGCGTGACTTAATCCTATGGGGGCATTTTGCGCCCATTTCATCACGTTCCGCCAGAAAAGTGCGCAATTTCGCCCTATAAATATAGCTCAATAAGGCTGGTACACTGGTTTTCATCGCCGAAGCGAACCAGAGCTGTGTATGCACGGCAAGATACGCAGTACTCGTTCCCTCTCTAGAGAGAACCGAGGTTACGTTAGTAACCGAGTACGTTCTCTTACGAGAGTATCTCTCATACTGCGTAATATCTTACGCTATGGGGAACACAATGCAAAACGCCGTGCGTACTGGGATCCGACACCAAAGTCCCAAGGGCAGTAGCCCGGGGGCTCATGTAGTGCATAATCACCATAGACTCACAGTGAGTCGGAGAAGAGAGGCTGCAAGCATCATTCCGCATGAAATAGCATCCTATAGGGGCTAGTTATGTTAATAGTGTTTCACACAGACAGGGTGAACATGTTCAGCCTGAACTGGTTAAGATTACGGGTTATTCAAAACCCATAGAGCCGTGTTATCGCTCAATGAGCGATGCACAAGCAAAACTCAGCATCTGGGCCGGCACAGCGGGGCAGATAACACTGAATTCTATACCGACAGAAGCTTGGCTTGTATGGCGGGAACCTCTAGGTTATAAAACCTTATAAATGTAGACGGCGAGGCCCAGCCCGCAGCCGTACAGATATCTTGCAAGGTAACGCCACTATACCATGCCCACGACGAGGCCACGCCTCTCGTGGAGTGCGCTCTGACACCCAAAGGACACTGCAGGCCCTTAGAAGTGTAAGCCAGTGCTATGGCATCGACTATCCATCTGGATAGGCTCTGTTTTGATGCGGCCAGTCCCTTGGAACGTCCGCCAAACAAAACGAAGAGCTGCTCGGTCTGCCTGAAGGCAGACGAGCGGGACACATAAGCTCTCAGTGCCCTGACAGGGCAAAGGAGACTCGCATCCTCCTCCTCATCTTGAACCGAGAGAGTGCACAGGGAAATCACCTGGGCTCTGAACGGTGTGTTGAGGGATTTGGGCACGTACCCGTGCCTCGGTTTGAGTATGACTTTTGAGTCATTAGGCCCAAACTCCATACATGATGCGCTTACTGAAAGCGCTTGTAAGTCCCCTATGCGCTTCACTGAAGCGAGAGCCAAAAGAAACACCGTTTTGAAAGACAGATGCTTCATGTCTGACAAATGGATTGGCTCGAACGGGGCACCTTTCATGGCTTTCAAAACCGTAGAAAGGTCCCACACCGGGACTGAAGGAGGTCTAGGAGGGTTCAACCTCCGAGCTCCCTTGAGGAATCGCACGACTAGGTCGTTCTTCCCCAGTGACTGGCCAGACACAGGTTTTGTAAACGCTGCTATAGCCGCCACGTACACTTTGAGCGTGGATGGGGTTCTGCCCTTATCCAGCAGCTCTTGAAGGAAGGAAAGCACTTCCGTAACCCCACAGTCTACGGGTGAAAAGCCCTGAGCTTGACACCAGGCAGAGAACACAGACCATTTCGAGGAGTAGAGCCGTCTTGTAGACGGGGCCCTTGCCTGCGTGATCGTGTTTAGCACTCCCTCCGGGAGGATAGCAGGTACCCGTTGATGGCCCATGCGTGCAGGGACCATAGCTGGGGGCGAGGATGCCAAATCGAGCCCTTGGCCTGGGAGAGGAGGTCTCTCCTCAATGGTATTGGCCACGGGGCAGTGCTGGTCAGCCGCATCAGGACTGGAAACCAAGCCTGGTCTGTCCAGAGCCGAGCCACAAGCAGCACTGGGCATCCATTTTCCCTGATCCGTTCCAGCACTTGAGGCAGGAGCGAGATGGGGGGGAAAGCATAGAGGAGACAGCGGGGCCAAACGTGGGCCAGCACGTCCTTGCTCTTGGAGAAATATTTCGGACAGTGAGCGTTCTCGTTGGACGCGAACAGGTCCACCTGCGCTCTGCCGAATGTCTCCCACTGCGGGTGCAGCGACCATTCCCCTGCTGGGACATTGTCTCTGGACAGCCTGTCTGGTCCCAGATTCAGGTGACCAGGCACGTGCGCTGCTCTCAGTGAAAGCAGGTTGTGCTGAGCCCAGACCAGGAGGCACTCCGTCAGCCTGTAAAGGTTTCAGGACTTGATGCCGCCCTGACGATTTATGCACGCCACCACTGACATGTTGTCCGACCGGACCAAGACGTAGTGACCCCTTATCTGGGGACAGAAGCGCCGCAGCGCGTTGTCGACTGCCATCATTTCCAGACAGTTTATATGTAGGAGCTTTTCCCGTTCTGACCACTGGCCAAAGAATGGTCTGCCCTCGAGCAGCGCTCCCCATCCCGAGGTGGAGGCGTCCGTGGACACCACCTTCACGCTCGAGGGAGTCCCCAGACTCACACCTGACTGGTACCAGTCGGTTTTCTTCCAAGGCTCCAAAGCTGAGACGCATTTCAGACCGACCCGGAGGCGAAACCGACCAGCGGTCCATGCCCTGGGCGGAACCCGCGCTTTCAGCCATAGCTGCAGTGGGCGCATGTGAAGCAGCCCCAACTGGAGCACTGAAGCTGCTGAGGCCATGAGACCCAGCATTTTCTGAAACCTTTTGAGCTGGACAGTTGAGCCGCGGCGAAAAGATTACGCGCCGCGCTGAATGTCCTGTGCGCGCTCTGGCGACAGATGCGCTGTCATAGATAGCGAGTTCAGCACTGTTCCCAGAAAAGATATTTTCTAGCTGGGAGACAGCGAGCTCTTCGCCCAATTGACTGTGAGACCCAGATTCTCGAGATGTTCGAGTAATGTGGCCCTGTGTTCTATGAGCTCTGAATGTGATCGAGCTAGAATCAGCCAATCGTCCAAGTAGTTCAAAACTCGCATGCCCTGAAGTCTCAGGGGTGCGAGAGCCGCGTCCATGCACTTCGTAAAAGTACGGGGTGCCAGGGACAGGCCGAACGGCAGGACTTTGTATTGGTATGCCTGGCCCTCGAAGGCGAATCTCAAGAATTGCCTGTGACGTAACGCTATTTGTATTTGAAAATAAGCGTCCTTCAGATCTATCGACATGAACCAGTCTCCTTGGCGCGGGCACACTCTTTCTGGCCTACTCTCGCTGCACTGAGAACACTGTCGGCTCGCGCCAACTGAAAATGTGTTGGTTTCGTTTTTACAGAAACCGTGGGACATGCTTTGTGTAGTGTTTGTGGGCACTGTGTTGTGGGCACGTACACTACATTTATTGCACAATCGACATGAGTCGTTTTTTTTTTTTTTTTTTGCTAGCCCTGTATTGTGGCGGGCTGTGTCTGCGTGTGGGAATGGGCACTGAGACGTGGGCATTCTTACAACACTCATAACACCATCGGCCGTGGCCGGAATTCCAGAAAATACACTCTTTTTGGGATTTATCTGGGTCGCCTTAAAGCTGGCGTTTGTGTGCAGGCAAGCGGGCTGTGGTACCAGCTTGTTTACTGCAAAATACACTGGAACAGTCACATTGTTTGGAACTGAATGAGCGAGAAGTTTCGGTAGAGTCTGGCCGCGGCGAGACTTAAACACTGTGGGCCTTAGCTGACTGTATGTGTGTTGGTTTCTTTTACAGAAAACGTGGCACATGCAGTGTGTAGTGTTTGTGGGCACTGGGTTGTGGGCACATTCACTATAATTAATGCACAATTGACATGAGTCGAACTCATTTGTGCGAGCCCTGCACTTTGGCGGGCTGTGTTTGTGTGTAGAAATGAACACTGGGCTGTGGCATTTTTAATACACTCATAACACCATTGGCTGTGGCCAGAATACCAGAAAATACACTGCTTACATGATTTTTCTGGGTCGCCGTGGAAACGGCATTTGTGTGCAGGCAAGCGGGCCATGGTACCGGCTTGTTTACTGCAAAATACATTGGAACAGTCGCATTTTCTCGGAACTGAACGAGTGAAAAGTTTGGGTGGAAGTCTGGCTGCGGCGAGACTAAATTTTTATCCGCTGCGAGAGCTGGGCTCGAACACGGGTCTCCCGTGCGAAGGCTTTGGGTTTCGCCACTGAGCCACAGGGGGAAACGACAAAAGCTTAAAATAGCCCGAGCGGATAAAGAGCGTCATCACAGTTTTGTGTGTGTCGGCGTTTGTTTGCAGGCGTGCGTGTAATACAACAGGCTCATTGCTGCAATATTGACATTTTCAGCCGCTCAAACTAAGAGGAGCTGAGAAATGTTTGAGAAATGGAGATTGGTCCAGCCTCAGCGGGACTAAAAACACACTCTTTCCTCATTTCGCCGGTGACGCATGCCCACGGGGGGCGGGGTAGCTTTCTTATAACGTAAAGAAAGCTAGCCGCGGTTTTGAAGCTGGCCTTCTCTACAGATGCAGCTATCTCGTCATCATTAATGGCGGAAGCGGCGGAAGCGGCGGAAGCGGCGGCGCGCGGCGGCCGTTGTCCGTCAGCGAGCGACTCGAGTGAAGCTGGTGAAGCTGGCGGGCGAACCGGCGAGCTATCACGGGCTGGAGAAGGCTCGGGGCTATTTCATCGACCTCAATGGAGGAAGCGGCGGCAGACGGCGGCCGCTGTCCGTCGGTGAGGGACTCGAGCGATGCCGGCGAAGCTGGCGGGCGAACCGGCGAGCTTTGGCGGGCAGGAGAAGGCTCTGGAGCGCGCTGAGCATGGCGCTTTTTACGGCGCGGCGCTACAGCGGGCTGAAGTGCAGGCTCTGAGAAGGATGCCAGGCGAGTCGTCAGAGTCACCATAGGCAGTAGCTCACAGTGAGGGCATCCGCCGTCGACGAGAGCGAGAGCCGCATGATCCTCACCCAGGCAGGAAACGCAGATAACATGACGGTCCCCGTCGCTGAGTGTGGCTCGGCACGAGCCGCAGGATCTTTGCATCTTGAAAAAGACACAGCTCTTTTAGCAGAGAGAGAGACAGTGAAAAAATGTGTGTCGCAGAGGTGAACACACACACGCACACACACAGTTTGAAAAGGATAACGCCGGAAAGCGTAGCAGGTACGGCGGCTAAAGGCGGCGATGCCAGCGACTTCAGACTCAATGGCTCGTCCCGCTGCTTGCTTTTTTTCAGACGGCGTGGCTTCTCACTCCGGATCCAGCGCTGCGTGATGCTTCGCTGAAGAGATGAAAATCAGTGTACCAGCCTTATCGAGCTATATTTATAGGGCGAAATTGCGCCCTTTTCTGGCGGGACGTGACGAAATGGGCGCGAAATGCCCCCATAGGATTAAGTCACGCAGCACCTCTCTCGATAGGCTGCTGCTGTTTGCCGCAGGGCAGCCAATAGGCGCGCGAGCCGTCCTGCCTATATCTGCATGCTGCTGCACAGCGTTTTACATTAATTCAAAATTAAGGATAATTTTTTGCTTCAATATCTCGTGGAAAAGAGGTTTTCCCCATAGCGTAAGATATTACGCAGTACGAGAGATACTCTCGTAAGAGAACCGTATGACACGCAGCACGCTGGCAGGCGCCACTTTATCATGTCTATTGGCGCCACTATTTGAAATGACAGGTTCATACAGTATTTTTTGCATTCTGGGAAGGAGCGTAGAAGAAGGCATTTGAACCTGCAACGAACACGGAGATCCATGTCGGAAGATCGCGGTGGCTGGTTACATCGACCAAAATCACAATAATCCGGTGAGATTAAAGAGTTTTTTGAAAGTCATGCATAGTTTTAACATCTATCAGTGATGTTGATGTATAGGCCTACTAAACTCCACGGATTTAGACCACATTAGCTAATTTAGCTAGCTGCTGATGAGCCACGGTGATTCAAGCTAGCAACATTTCAATAGTTTTCCCATTAATTTTAGAAACAATGTGCTTATTGTAATGTCCATTTATGTATACGATCTAAATCTATAAACAGTAGGACGCTGGGCCTATAATGTTTAAGTAGCATTCCCGTGGTCAAGTTGTGTGGCATTCTTGCCATGTGCACGTCTGGTTAAAGCAGATTCATCCTGAAAATCAAACGGTTAACATAAATCTATTTACTGATAGCTGTTTATGATACTAGATAACGTTAGTTGGTCTAAGACTGTATTTGATGAATTCATGTCAGCTGCTCGTCTTTGATGGATTATAGCTGTTTGGGCTACCAGACATGCTGGTGTGACTATTTATTTTATGTGCAGGTTTTAGGCTATCAATGAGGTAAATCCAGCAAAACAGCTATACTGATCGGGCTAGTGCAGTATCTAGCTATGTGAAGTGAACAGCTATTCTCTTTTAATTGCATTGGTATAGTGCACCCTATTTTGGATTTTTTTTTTGCCGTTTTGATTTTCATTGAGTTGTAGATAAATGTTTACATTTGTTTTCTTGTTTTTTTTTTATTACAGATGCAGATGCAGGGGGTACCATCCCTGATCACACTGCTGTTCAAGATGATATCCCAGGATTTACTCCTCTTACCATCTATCTCTCCCTCACTTTGCCTCTATCTCTATCTATTCCTCTATCTTTACCTATCTCTTTCACTATCTCTCTCTTTCTTTTTTACCTACCCTGTATCTATCTGTTTTATCACTCTGCCTATCAATCTATCCCCATATCTTCCTCTATTTATACCTCTATCTCTCCCCCATTCCCTCTATCTCCCTCTATATATGCATCTATCTATCTCCCTCTATCTCTTTTATCTCTCACTTTATCTATCTATCCATCATTATCTCTCTCTGTATCTTTCTCTGTCCCTCTATCTATATCCCCCTCTCTCTCTTTATCTGTCTCTTCCTGTCTCTCCATCTCTTTCTTTCTTTCTTTCTTTCTATCTAACTATCTATCTATCTATCTATCTATCGATCTCAATCAGTGGTAGTCTTATGTCATTAATATTGTGTTTAATTTGTTCTATGTCCTAGGGATATGCCACTGCAGCTGACCTTGAGAGTTCACTCCCTATACCTGCAACTCCTCGTCTGATACTTCTTGGTAAGTTGGTTTTAGATAAGACAGTTGGCTTTAGTGTTGTATGTAGTGAATTCAATGGTATCAAACTAAACTGTATTCAAAATGAACATTTCTGGGTTCAGGAGAAACGGGAAGCCGCTTCCAGCGCTGGATGCTCAGCCTTGAGGGCCAAATCATTTGCGAAGGGATCCAGTCCACCTTTGTGACAGGACTGGCGTCTTTTTTTCCCCTGTTTTTACATCTTTAACTTACAGTACCAAGAGGAGGCAGCCTGCACGCTTCAATTCATCCAGAGGTAAGATATTGTCTGTTAACACCTGCATTTTTTTCTGGCCTAGCTGTGGCTCAAGCATGGTTTCAACAGGTCTGGTGATGGGATTTAGCAATTAACTTTGATTTAGAAAGTTTTAGTGCAACTTACAATATTCACAGAGGCAAGAAGATAGTGCATGTTGAGGACAGTTCATGTACATTTGTTGACTTTGTTGTGCTGTTAGTCTGTGACTACATTTTTAACCAGTGTATAATTTTTCAGATGCTTTGTGGGTATAAACCCAGAAAAAGGGACAAAGGCTGCAAAGAGGAAAAAAAGAAGTGTCAATTCACACGTCGCCAGCCTCTTGCGCCAGCTCATGAACTTTGGGGGAAGTGGGATTTCATTTGAAAATGGTGAGTAGGATGTATACGTTACACATACCGATATGTTCAAACAGCAATGACTCAGGAAATTCATTCTAATGTTCATTCTTAACTGCCTTTCAAAGTTAGAATGCTGAACTCCTCTTCCATGCTCTTTTGCCATTCTTTTTTTGTTCTTTCAATGAATTGTACTCATCACCCTTTCTATTATTTTTTGTTATTCTGTCTGTTTTGTTCTCTGTTTCTAAAATTAGCTTTTGTTTGGTTAAGCCATGTGATATAATTTTGGATTAAAAATGTGAAATTATGGAACTCATGTCTCTCTCTCTCTTATACAGACCCAAGACTTTGCAAAGGATCCTCGTGTGCCCCAGAAAATGGTTAGTGGTCTAAGCAGTGACAGTGTTTTTATTGTTTATTGCTCTTTATTGATGAAGAGTTCCATTAAGTGTTAAGGATTGGTATGAATGTATTCATATTTTGAATTTTAGTGGTTTAGGTAACACTAAGTGTTGAGGTTCAGTATTTTGTTATAATGAACAATGTATTTGGGTTTAAGAATGTTTTTGCTACTTTTTAAGCCATGACCATGAGAAAATGAGATTTGTTTGTGATTAATCTGAGCCTATGTGTAACATTTTTATGTGACCAGGAGTCGCAGTGTATATCCTTGGTTTGAGTTTTTTAGCTGAATTTTAGCAGTTCAGGGAACATTAAATGTTGAGGTTTAGGGCCCTCTCTTGCACCCACGCAGCGCAAAGCCGCAGTTGTTATTTTCCATCCAGCGACCACGGATGTCAGCAATGAACATGATATACAATATATTTCTGTGATTGGTCTGATCCATGTGTGCAGTGTGGGAAATTAACTTTTTTGCCCACCAGCCACAGTGGCTGGTGGATCCCCAATTTTACCAGCCACTTAAATTTTTTACCAGCCACTTTTTCCGGAATTCAAATTTATAAAAGAAAGTGCACTAGCATATTTTGAATTGCTTCACTTATTTATTTTATTATTACAAAATTAATACATAATAAATCATGGCAGTGCACTTGATATGAGACTTGGATGACTCATGCTCTTTTATTGACTCTATTTTAAGGTTAGTTGTTCCTCTAACGAACGAATTGTTTGCATTTTCGGACGACGCATAGGTTCGACAGTAAGTACAGTGCATGGACTGTTCGACGGGAAGGTAGGCTAACCATTCCCTCGTTTTCCCTTCGTCATTAATGCGCCACTTGTTCGAAAAGTACCTTCTCTTTTTATTTACTTCGCCCTCGACAGTTTGTACATTCATAGCTACTGCTGACTCCGCGGCGGGCCTCTTAACACCGGGTATATGTCGCCACATTTTTTTAATTTTCCTTTCGTCTGTACCTCAGCTCAGCTATATGTGTCACGGTCCGCTGAAAACCAATCAAATTAGTTACTCGACAAAAGTGCATTATTGTTACTTAGCAACAGCATTCTTTGACAAAAGCTGTCCAATCCATTACAAGGAATGTTTTAAGTAGTAACCAATAAAAATATGTTTTACAATCTACCAGTCACTGTGGCTGGTATACAAGGCAAAGTCACCACCCTGCATGTGTGCCTACATTTGTAAGTATTTACATTTCAGTGTGTGTATTACAATAAAAAAAGTTAATTTCAACACGGAACTATTCGTTTTCTTTCACTTAAGTGTTGTCTGATGAATTATGCCTATTCTTGTATTAACTCAAGCTAGAATATGTCTATTACAATCAGTGGTACACGTTATGCTAAAAATAATTAACAATATTTAATGGAAACAAAATAAACGGTGATTTAACAGGAAAATAATGGTAACACTGCTGCCAGTTGTTTCATGTTTTTTCTGCGATTCACAGTAAATTCCTGTTGAAAAACATTACGGGGAGTGCACTGTAAAAAACATTAACAGGAATTAACTGTTAAAATAACAGGAAAATAATGGTAACCCTGCTGCCAGTAATTTCCAGTTATTTAACAGGGAAATAATTAACAGTGTAGCGTTTTGAACAATATAGATTGTTTCAAAGCAGCTTTACAGTGATAATAGGAAATTACCTGTGGGTGTAGGCCTACTGTGGCTATTTAAAGTCACTTTGATGTATGTAGTTGAAAGTCATGCATCACCATGCTTATAATAAATCTTTCCTTGGAAAACTGGACACAGGATGTGCAGGATATCCTTTTCAAACAACATAAGGGCTGATTCTTGGTGAGAGATGTGTGGCCCAGATCAGGTCATGTGTTCATAATCAGGCTTGTGACAATATTTTAAATATGTATTTTTGTATTTATTTATTTGCATGTTTATTTATTTATTAAGGAAGAGACATTTAGCCAACTTAATGAGAATAATTGAAATACATAACTGAATAACAATAATTAAGTGCAATTTAAGGCAGTCCGGTTTAAGGCAGATGATTTCATTTGAAATTACAATATTTCATTCAATGATCTCAAAGATATTTAAAATCTTAAAATTAATAAAATTTCTGTAATCATTTAACCATTGAATTAGGCAACATGCAATATTTTTTATACCTACTTTATCATTAAATTACATTTAATTGCGTTTACTATCATTTTGACTACCTTTTACTATTAATTTTACTGTTATTAATTATTTTAGCATTAAGTATTTGATGTGATTCATAACTTATAATGGAATTTGTTTAATGGTTTAAGCAAAGTGAACTTTAACCACCATCCTCATGTTCATGGACGCAGAGAGCATATAAAAACAACAACACATTTTAAAGTTGAGCAAATAGATGTGCTAGATGACTAAAGGAATAAAGAAACAACTTGCTGAATGTTTTACTTTTCCTGAATCCCACAATAAAACAGAAATACCTGCTTACCTGCAAATAGTTTGAATTCACTTCAATTTAAGAAATTTCCAGAGTCCGCTCCACAGAGGTCTTCTTTTTTTCCATTTGGAGAACAGCAAACCACTGCTCCTCCCTACTTTACACAGCATTTGGCAGCAGAGAGATGGTGTTATTTTTCAAATTTAAGTTCGCATGCGCACAAGTGTTTTCCAACAGCATTAACACAAGCTTGATGTTGTGTTGTGATAGTGAGTCTATGCCACGTTGCATGTGCCTGTAAGACCAATGACAAACTCAGTGATATATTTTTTAAAGATATTTAGGATATTTTTTCAGGTACAGGCCTTTTAAGGGACGTTCTCTTACGAGAGGTTCTCTCGTACTGCGTAATATCTTACGCTAGGGGAAAACCTCTTTTCCTCGAGATATTGAAACCAACGAAATTATCCTTAATTTTGAATTATTGCAAAACGCGTTGCGGCAGCATGCAGACATAGGCAAGGCGGCTTAGCGTGCCTATTGGCTGTACTGCGGCAACTGCAGCAGCCTATCGAGAGCGGCCCTTTGGTGACAGTCCAATGGGGGCGCTTTGCGCCCAATGCGTCACGCTCCTGCCAAAGCAGGCGTGGCCTAGCCCTATAAATATAGCTTGATGGGCTGATATCACTGATTTTTGAATCTCTTCAGCGAAGCGCAAGCGTCGCTGGATCCTGAGTGAAGAAGCCGCGCCGTTGAGAAAGCCTTCTGCTGGACGAGCCATCTTCTGAAGCCGCTGGCCTCATCTCGCTGCCTTCAGTCGCCACTTCCTGCTACGCTATCCGGCGTCAATATCCTTTACACTCTGCTCACTGTGTGTTCGCCCCCGCGACTCAGCAACGTGGACCGCCATGTTATCTGCGTTTCCTGCCTGGGAGGGGACCGAGCAGCACTCGCGCTCGCTGACGGCGGCTTCCCTCACTGCGAGCTTTTGCCGATGGTGACTCTGAGGACTCGTCTGGCTTTCTTCTCTGAGTCTGCAACCCCGCCCGCTGCAGTGCCCGGCAGGAAGTGGCCCGGAAGTGATCAGCATCCCGGATTTACGCAGCGCCACGGACCTGGCCCTTCGCGCTGCAAAATCCGCCGCACAGGCCATCGGGTGGACTATGGCTTCTCTCGTTGTCGCCGAGAGACACCTTTGGCTGACACTGTCGGAGATGCCGGAAGCGGAGCGCTCTGTGTTCCTCGACGCGAGGTCCAAAAGACGTCACAGGCCCTGAAGCACTTCCTCCCGAAGCGCTCTAGCTCCGTAGCAGGTCGCACTAAACAGCCGTCTGCTCGCAGCTCACAGCCGCAGACACCACCCGCCGCCGCACAGCGCCGACAGGCCCGGGATCAGAGACCGCACTCTTGCTCTACTGGTCGAATTGTGACTGTCCCAGTGTATTCAGCGGTAAACAAGTTGGTATCACGGCCTGCTTGCCTGCACACAAACGCCGTTTTTATGGCGACCCAGATAATTCACAAAAATTATGTTTTTTTCTGGTGTCCCGGCTTCGGCCGAAGGTGTTCTGAGCGTAATAAAAATGCCCACAAAACAGTGCCCATTTCTACACCCAGACACAGCCCACCACAATACAGGACTCGCACAAATAAAATCGGCTCATGTCGATTGTGCATTAAGTGTAGTGAACGTGCCCACGCCTCAGTGCCCACCAACACTACACACTACATGTCACAAGGTTTCTGTTGTTGTGGCAAAACTTCTATTAAACATCATCACTGCGTAAGAGACACTCAGAGTCAAATTAATAAAAAGAGAAGCATTTTATTCTTGCAAGAATAGGCCCGGTCGCCATCACAGCAGTTACCCTGTGAAGTGAGTGATGCGCACCAGGAAGACATGAGACAGCCTTTATACTCTTTTCAAGGTTTCTCCTCACCCGCTGTACCTTTCACCCACCCAGATAAGGTCCCCACTGCTGTTCAGTTTCTACTTAAGGACACAAACTGGCACTGAAATAAACTAGCCAAATCTGACCGTTCCTAAGGTCAGAGGTCCTGTCCCATATGTTCCTGAAACGTCACGCACAAGCACGTACACACATATACTTTTACACATTGAAGTCTCTCTCTCTTATGATATCTGTTAGGAATAAATGACTATTAAAATTTCTACAACACTGTAAAAACGAAACTAACACATTTACAGTCAGCTCAAGCAGATGGTATTTTCAGTGCTGTGAATGTGCCCGCCTCGCCGCGTCCACATTCACTCAGAGACATGTTAAGCCCCACGGGGCTCGCCCCTCTCACTCTCACACAGCGAACTGCTATAATGAAAGCGAGCACGGCCAGGCTGCACGCCATTTCAGGCGCGCCCTCTACCTGTACACAGTGCCCGTGTTACAGCGCACAAAAGCTCCCGTGTCGTCACTATGTTACGATCAGAGCCCAAAACCCATTCTACCCCTAGCCATCCACGCAAACGTGTGGACACAGCTTCCCGGGGTTTCGAATTGGGTGCTGAACATTATAAAAAGAGGCTATTCGCTGTAGTTCGCTCAACGCCCTCGCCGCAGCACGGTGCGCATTGAATCTACGGTGAAAACAGAAGTACACACCTACTTCGAGCCGAAATAGCGACCTTATTGAGCAAAAGGGCAATAGAGCCATTATCTCAAGCTCAGAGCGAAGGGGGCCTGTACAGCAGATATTTTCTGGTACCGAAAAAAGACGGGGGTCTCAGACCCATTCTAGATCTAAGACAACTGAACAAAGTACTTAAGAAACGCCAGTTCAGAATGCTTACAACCAAGAAAATCCTCGCACAGATTTTCCAAGGGGACTGGTTTATGTCAATAGATCTGAAGGATGCTTATTTCCAGATACAAATAGCGTCACGTCACAGGCGATTTTTGAGATTCGCCTTCGAGGGCCAGGCATATCAATACACAGTCCTACCATTCGGCCTGTCTCTTGCACCCCGTACATTCACGATGTGCATGGACGCGGCACTCGCACCCCTAAAACTTCAGGGCATGCGAGTTTTGAACTACTTGGACGATTGGCTGATACTAACTTGATCTCATTCAGAGCTCATGGAACACAGGACCGTGTTCCTCGAACACCTCAAGAAACTGGGTCTCACAGTCAATTGGGCGAAAAGCTCGCTGGTCCCCAGTCAGAAAATAATTTTCCTGGGCACAGAGCTGAACTCGCTGTCGCCAGAACGCAGAATAGACATTCAGCGCTTCACGAAATCCTTCCGCCGCGGCGCTATAGTCCCGCTCAGGAGGTTTTCAGAGAATGCTGGGCTTGATGGCCTCAGCATCTTCAGTACTTCAGCTGGGCCTGCTTCTCACACGCCCGCTGCAGTTTTGGCTCAAAGCGCGAGTACCACCTCGAGCTTAAGCTTGGGCTGCAAACTGCAGCATTCGTCCATAACATTTACGATGGTTTTACCTTGTAACCGTTCAGCTTCGTCTCGTCTCACCACTGTTATGGCGCGCGCCGTCGCGATTCTATGCCTCGCCTGAAACAAGAAATTTTAAATTAAAGACATTCCTTTACTAAATAAACGTAACGTTTCGGGGGAAAAAATATTTGAATCAAATACTTTTACATTCCACTAAATGGCCTGATAACATGCAGTTGTTAACAAGTCGATAAAATGAATTGCATCTAACATGCCTATGTCATGTTCAAAATCGGTTAAACAGCATTAACATTATATTGTAATATTTATGGACGTAAATATTAATTTAAGTTAACTTACCAAAAAATTTAGTAAATAGTGCCTTTTATCTTCAACTCTTCTTATGCATGCATTTCTTTCTGCATGCTCCAGTTCACCAGTTTTCAAACCTGCATTCAGCCCGCGCAATCCCATAATGCCACATCACAGTAAATTGTTGTAAAACAGTATGAACTACAGTGAAAACACCCCTTACCTGTAAATCAATTTACAGTTGACAGGGAAATATACTTTTAACAACTGTAATACTCTTTTTGACCCATAATGCATTGCGAATTACAGTAATAACTTGTAAAATGATAAAACAATAAATTTCTGTAGAATTTTGCTGTAGAATCTGCAGCAATTTGTTACAGTGTAGTAACATACAAAGCTGCTCTTATACACAAATAAATTATAAAGAGTGTAAGACTTATGACTTGAAATTATTTCTGTGTACCACAACCAAAAACATCTGCAGAGAGCAGTCAAAATTTAACTTTTTTGTGACTGGTGTTCTGTCAATTTAGCCTACTTTGTCAAAACAGCATACCAGTGTTTGTGAAGGGTATGCTGTTTTAAAGCCCATGGTTTAATAAAAATACAGTTTACGGGGTATGCTGCCCTTTATTTAGCTCTGCAGGGTATGAACCCTTTAAAAGGCAATTGAAAATTTCCTCCTACTTATTTCCCATGTTTAAACTACAGTTAGCAGAAAATTAAGCATTAATCATTTAAAAGCAAAACATGTGTCGATGTGTTTAATCTCGGTCAGATGACGCCAAACGCTAGAACCTCGAGTTAAGGCATGCAATTAGGTAATGTGTATATAATATGTGATATGTACACAGGGATGGAAATTAACTTTTTTGTCCACCGGCCACTGTGGCTGGTGGATTTCAAAATCTACCAGCCACTCAATGTTTTTACTAGCCACTTTCTTGTTTTTAACCGACAATGTGTAACTGCATGTGAAAAATAATACTACAAGATCTACAATAATTAAGCAGTTAAATTAATCTCAAGTCTCAATGAAATACTGACATTTTCTCTTTCTCTCTTATACCATGAACTGATATACATTTCATTAAATGAGTAGGGCAGATTAAACAAAAAACAAAACGCACTCTATGCTGGAGGTTGCTCTCTCTGCGAGAGTATGCCTGTTCTGTCATATTTACATCATGCGTTCGCGGCTAGCTCTCCTTTGGGACGGCAATAACCGCCTCTCGCGCTCAAGCCTCAACGGAAGAAGCGTGCGGGTAGATGTTCACACGGCTAGCTCTTTACGACGCAAGAGAGCTACCCCGCCCTGAAAATACACCATGCGCTCGCGGCTAGCTCTCCCTTTGGACGGCACACTGCCTCTCGCGCTCCCACGTTTTCTTCCCTCGTCGAGTCTCGACGGAAGAAGCGCGCGTGTGTTGAAGATGTGCCTCCTCTAAAAGTGTCTGCCGTCCGGGTGAAACAGTATGCTATTTTTATTTACCCGCCACGGTGGCCGGTAGGTGAAGCGAGTTTACCCGCCACAACACAAAATCACCCGCATTTGGCTGGTGGCGGGTGCTAATTTCCATCCCTGATAGTACACCAACATAGTACATTTACAACAACTGCTGCTGACCAATTTGCATATATAATTCAGCGTAATATTTTTACTGTAAAAACTACATTTGAAAAAAGAAATAGCATTATATCTAGGATAGGCTATATTGACTATTTATGCTAGTCTATAACAGATTGGATCGTGACAAGGACACAACCTTATTCCTAAATTGATAAACATTAGGCTACAATAATTATTGTACGGGCGCAGGTGGCTGAAAAGTCCTGGATGCTGGAGATGCCGCTGGTCAGGCAGGAGCCAGAGAAAGTCTGCTGGAGAAGCCGCCGGAACTAACCATCTAAACTAAACCAGCCCAGTTGCTAATCTAAAGAACTAGGTCAAACACGGCCAAAACTAACCCATTCGCGTTCCGGGGAGTGTGAATTATGTCAAATAAGCTATAAGTGGAACATACACCGTGAAATCAGAGCAGGCTAATATTCATGCATACGCAATGAAACATACATTTTTAATCTAATACTACGTTTAATCTCACGTCACGCTACGAAGCTGTCGCCTGCTAGAAAACCAGATAAACTTATTTTCTTGAACGAGTCCACACTTTACTCGATCGGTTGGCTTGCGGCTGATTTCAGCAGGGATATATCTAAATATGGTCATTCGTTTTATTGTTTAGAAGAGAGAGTGTGACAAATAAATAGCTTACCTTGTGTGAGGAGGAATACTAATGCAAAACACCCTATCTTCTTCATGTTTTCTCTGAAAAGCGCGATCTGGCCCTATATCGTTTCCACTTGCTCTTCTAGTGATATGAAGCACATATGGTCAGGTCAGGACACGCTCTGTGCTGGGTACTACAGTACCCCACGCCTTTTTTTTTCAGAGAAACAGGTGACATCAATGCTATTTTCCATCATGTTGGAAATGGAATCCTGACTATCCAGTCCCGTGTTCCACCACCACATTTACTTGCCTAACAACTCTGTTTATTAGGGATGTGCATCTCCATAGCTGAGGCCGATGCAATATGCATCTCGATGCATAGCCAACGATACGATACATTTAAGATATAAGCAGCTACCGACGCCATGCAATACGATTCACTACTCTTACGATGCGGTGCGATCCGGTTTCAATTCGATTCAATGTAATACGATGCAATGGAGAAAAATATGAAGCTATGCAATTCAATATGGTATAGATAGTTAACTTTTATTTATTTTATTCAGACATACAGCAAATCATAAAGTAGCTTAAGTGCCATCTGACTTTGAACGCATGGTTCTTTCATATTTTTTCTCAAAACCAAAAGATTAAATAAAAGCAGGTGCTGTTTTAACATAAACAATAATAATAATAATAATAAACTTTCACAAACAGGTCTTTCATAGCTGTATTCAGATGTAAAAAATATATAAATGAAAAGCTATTATTGGCAGTCACAGGCTGCTGTAAACAAGATTACCTCAAATGTCCTACTTTAAGGTTTAAAGGTATGTGACTCAGGACACGCCTCGCACTCCTTAGTGTTGGGATACGTCAGCTGCAGCAGTCGTGATGAGATAACGCGCTTGAGCAACAGTTCAGGGGCCAATTGCATAAACATAGCCATTATGTTAAGACAGTGTCTTAAACTAGTATGACCAACTAGCATTTAGTTAGGGTTAATCAGTCTTACAACTGTTCGGTATCAAATTAGACAAATGTACGTTTTTATGTAACTAACTTTAAAAAGAACAGTCTTGAAGATGACTGTGGACTAAGTAAGACTAGTCTTACCAGTTTATGCATCTCGCCCCTGAAAGGAGAAATCAATCTAGTCGGCCTGGATGCGCAAATTAGGTAAAATCGTGTCCAGTGCACCGCGTCGACGCGCGCGCGCTTTATCATGACTGCGCGCGCACCTCTCCAAACGGACGCAATATTATCATAGACAGTATAAGAAGTGGACAGAGCCATCTCATTGGAACTCAGTTCAGACAGTTGAAGCCCATTTTTAGCGATTTTTGAGCACTTCCGTTCCTGACGCGCAGACTCAAACCGACTCAAACTAAGCTCGATGACGTAAGCAACCTGTCTGACAGACGTGAATCTTCTAGTAGCTGTGCGTGAAAATTGCCAACGTTAATCACTTCATATGTATTCACTTGCCACATAACGAATTATTTCCAATTCCCCAAAAACGTTGTTGAAATATTTTGTCCCGTTGCTTTTATGGACTCATTATCTATGGGCTTCTCCCTTGACGGGACGTCCCCCCGATTGCCTGCGAGCTTCTCCTCCTGTCTATACGGTAATTGTGCGACATAAAGTCGCGTGGTTATGACGCAATCGTTAGCCTGTTTTTAACAAAAACGGCTTCTACGGGGCCATAACGTAAGGTACAAAGTAATGGAGCCTTTTATACATTGTCGTGTTTATTTAGAAATAAATAATGGACAAATGAAATCTTTGGACGCCTCAGATGTAAAGTTATTTGCTGCCAAAGTGACGCCAAAATGAATGGGAGTCAATGGAATGCTAACAGCAGGTGAAGTTCTGCTACAATGGCGGCTCCCGCGAGGCTTCAACTTCCGGCTGATGGATTACCCCCTTGAATATAGAGGCTGCGTTCGGAATCGCATACTTCCCTACTATATAGTAGGTGAAAAGAGTAGGCGAGCGAAAAAGTACGTTCGAATCCTCAGTATTCATAAAAGAGTAGGCGAGAATTACCTGGTTGACGTACTAATTATCGCGAGATTTGGACGATAGTGCGTTCGAATATGCCTACTTTCCTACTATATAGTAGGCGAAAACAGTACGTGAGGGAAGCAGTACGTTCGAAACATCAGTATTCCTAAAAGAGTAGGCGAGAAGTTCCCGGATGATCTCCTGCTTTCGCCCAGACATTTGAGTGTTTTTCAGCTTGTACTCATCTATCCCAGGAGGCCACGCGAGAGGATACGATATAAAAAAGAACAAGTAGAAGTAGATATTTCATACTCAAACATGACGGAAAGGGTGGACGAGAGTGTTTTCAAATGTGAGTATTACAAATACAAACCAAATCGCATGTGTTGAACTAACTTTCTGTACAGTAAATTGTTGAACTGTTGAAGGTGCAAAGACGCTATATAATATGGTAAATTTGTGATTTTGCCGTAAATCACATTTTATTGGATAGAGGAGCTCCATAAGGACGCATACGTCTTTAAACTGTATTTGCATACACTTTAAACCGTATACATCTGAAATACCATTACTAAATATTTATTCAAAATCTGGCAAGATTACTACGTGTAACATATGAAATAGACATCTGAGTGACGTGTGTGTACTATTGTTTAGGAGAATAGGCTATATGCACACTCTCTTCCGCATTCCAAGTCAGCCAGCTAAGTCACATCCGGTGTCGCCGGCGCACGTAGCGTCAATAGCAACTATGGCGTTTTTCACTCGGTCGCTTCAAGATGTCCCTAGGGTTACGGTCAACGACGTGAGTCGAATTATACAAACATTGTGTCATACATCGACAACCAAGAAGGAGAAGGGCTTCAAGTTGTACGTTTCGAGCTACATCCACAATTTTGAAGGTAAGATCTGGACGTGTTCTGTGTTTACATTCCCTTAGCATGCATGCTATCTAGCTAGCGCAGCAGGTGTAACGTAGGCTATGTGTCTGTGTCGGTCTGTCTACTATTATGTGTCAATTACATCTAATTTTCCTAACGCCTTTGTCAATGTCAGTTTCAAACAAGGATTCAAGTACAGGAGAGGTAACCATTAGGGCTGAGTGCTACAGATCAATGAGGAAAAGCCAAAAGCCTCACACCTTGAGCGTAAGGGAAAGTTATCCTGCAGGTTCAGTGCAGGCTGTTTCATGAGACAGGTTCCGTTCGTCAGATCAAGTTTCTGTGAATCATCGCATAATCCTACTAAAGGTTATTTTAAATACATATTTAATTTACCCTACCATTAATAATATTGGTGTGTTGGAATATTTATCGATTTTTAAATATGTAACGTACGTTAGTAAGCACTGGGATTCACAGAAACTGAATTCTGTTTCACTGCATTGACACACGTTCTGTGTCCACTGTTGATGATGAGTAAAGTGAGAAATAATTATATTAATAATAAATTATATTTTGGCTACAATTTTAGCTCCTACAAATTTAGTAGTTTTTTATGTCATCTTTATATGTCGATGGTACATATTATTTGTTTGTTTTGTCGAACATTCTCACTGTACTCATGCATTCTCCTTTTTAAAAACTGCACTTTTATTCTATTGTAACAGATTTGTGTATTTTCAGGTTGTGCTTAGGGATGCCCGTCCTGTGCAGCTACAAAGCTGCCAGTGTACCTGTGTGGCAGGTACAGCTTTGTGTAATCATGTGGCAGCACTGTTGTACCAGACTGCACATTATTGCCAGCTAAGAATCACCTCTGTTCCCCCAACACACAGCTGCACAGAGACTGAACAGAAATGGCATAAGCCAAGAACCATGGTAACTAATGTTTCTAACAGGGTACTTTGATTCTATTTATGGATATTTCTGTTTATTGATAACCTTTTTTTGTTTAAATGCAGGGTGTTAAACCTGGTCTGGTTAATGACATGGTGATTCTTTCAGCCAGACCCAAGGAACGAAAACTGGTGGAAGGCATCAGGTTAGTATTGTTGTTATTATCATTAAAGACATTTTCTGTTATAATCAGTGAGACCTCAAATAAAGTAGTCATCTGATCATATGAGACACATTGTATGTTAATTTCCATTGTTAGTATTTATACTGATAGTTGTTTAAGCAAGGAAGTCCTAACCATCTCTAATGGCTTTTAAAAAAAATAAAGCCTATTTTATTTTTTTATTTTGTTTGTTCGTTCAACTTATATGTAACTTACTTTATGGCTCATTTAAAAACATATATATATATATATATATATATATATATATATATATATATATATATTGTGTCTTTTCCATAGGAGCAACTTGTATAAGGGTGTCAGTTCAGCTCTGCCTGAACTTTCCACACTCAGGGTGGATGAAGTCTACCATGATCTTCCAAGTGATGCGGCTCCACTGATAACAACTATGGCTATGGACATTAATGTTCCTCTGGTTGACTCTGCATTTGGAAAAGTGCAAGAAGGAAGTGTGTTGTCTTATCACATGCCAGCAAAAAGAGTTCCAAAAACCTGTCCCCACCCAGATGCTCCTTCTCCCCCACAGCTGCCACTTCAGGGTTACAGGCTGGGACCCTCTACCTGCTCTTTTGTCTGCACTGAACATCAGCAGCACCACATGATGTCCCTGGCAACAACATTAGAGACAGCACACAAAATTGCCAACAGCACAAAAGAACAGAGTTCCTGCATTGAGTGGCACCAGCTAAGGCAGCCCCGCATCACCTCCTCAAAATTCAGAGAGGTCTGTCACACCAGGGCACAGAGCTCTGCCGAAAATCTTGCCAAAAGACTTCTGAGACCTAGCCATCAGACTGCAGACATGAGGAGGGGGCTTGACATGGAACCAGCAGCTGTAGAGGAGTACTGCAGAGTAAGGGAGGTTAACCACTATCCCTGTGGTTTCCTTATCCACCCTGACGCACCCTGGATGGGGTCATCACCTGATGGCATCGTGTATGATCCAAAGGGGCAGACAGTGTTTGGCCTTGTTGAGATTAAATGCCCCAATGTAGCAAGCTATGTTGATTGCCCATATATTAAGATCAGTGAGGGCACACACACATTAAGGAAATCTCATTCGTACTTTTGGCAGGTCCAGGGCCAGATGTTGATTTCTGGTTTGGACTGGTGTGACTTTGTTGTCTACACACAGGAAGACATGTTTATTCAGAGGATTCCCAGAGACAATGAAATCACCAAAACAATGAAAGAAAAAATTGACTATTTCTTTTTTTATTGTTACCTCTATGCTTCCCTATGTAATTAGATTCTGATGGCCTGTCACGCTTCTTTTACAGAATGCTGTTAATTTCTCTTCTCTATTTCTCTTACTGGCAGTTCTAATCTAGCAGCTCTTATCAGTTCAATCCATTTCAAAATATTTGTACATATTTTTGTTTTCTTAATTTTATTACTATGCTTCTTGTGTATTTGTATACTAATGTAATGAGATGTACATATATGAAATCTATTATTTATTAAATTGCATGTTCTTCCTATGAATGTTTTTTTTAGCCTATATTATTTTATTACCTAAAAATAGTATTTTATAACTGTTATTTGTAATTTGGGAGCCATAAACAAAGGTTATTATTCAGTAAATATAATTCACTGTACATGAAAGTGTTATTTTATTACAGATGGCTTAAAAGCACTGGTGAGCTAAAGAACATATAAAATGCAAATAATTCAGTAGTTCTTTATTCAAAGTATGTACAATGTACAGCAGTGCATACATAACATGAGGTACTAGAAAATGTATAATTTATAAAAAGTAATTTACAAAGGTACATTTAAAGAAAGTAGTTACAAAAATGTAAAAAAAATTACCTATGACCATTTGTATAGGTAAACAAACAATAGATACAGCCTCTGGCCAGTTGTAAAATATAACAAAAAAACAGTACTGGTATCGATTTAGATTAGATCGATTTCTTTAGACACGCTTTGGTCAATTTTATACATTTCTAAAAGTGAACAACCACCATTATCTGGT